>OX383302.1:14707476-15907476 GCA_947523025.1 Dryobota labecula | reverse complement strand
CGCTATTCTCGTAGTACTTCCTAAGAGCTCCTTCAAAGCTATATTTTATCGAATGCGTACAAAATGCAGTAATTGAATAAGAGCGGCCGGAGCCGCGGGCCGCGTTTGTGGGGGCTCCGCAAATCTACTTACTACCTCTTTGTATTGACTATGGCGGGTACCAGGAGCTACAAAGACTTTGACGTTGTTTATTGAGGTGCAAGTTCGCAGTACGCTTAACTTTTCGAACATAACCCTTTCGAGAATGCGATGTCCAATACAATAAAACATAGAACAACTAGTGCCATATTTACAGCATGTATGACCAGATTTATGAACATATTTCAATTATTTGATCAAACCTTTTTTTTTGTCCTCTTGTATACAACATAATATGGAAATTAAATGGAATGAAATGAAATCGTTTATTCTGTAAATAGGATATCGGAATCACATTTACACGTTAATTAAAAAAAATAAAAACAAGCTTGGTGAAGTTTATATTTCCTATCTGACTACCCCTGAGAAGAAATGGCGAAACAAACTCAGGGGTCAAAGTCTCTTTTAAAGTCCTGACATAATCTTGGTCAGATCATGTGAGGACCATGTAGATCCGTGTCTGAAAGGGTCTTTGGATGATGGATACAATCTATTTGTAATTCAATGGGCGAGCGCACGGCTGATAGGTACCTACTACTGCGTTCCGCTCCACTGACCGCGCCGCCGCCGCGCCGCCGGCGCGTTGCGCGACGAGTATCCATTATACCAGTTTCAAAATAAACATCTTTCGTTAACGATAAGAAAAAATAGGTGTGTAATAAAACACGTCTAAGTTTAATTTGTCAAAATTTGCGCACTGATAAAAACTTTTCCTGTATAGTCCATCCGTCAGATAGCAAGTACCAATGTCCTACTTTCTCACTTAACTCCGAGATATTGTATGAACAATACGATTGCGATCTTGACATTGAAAGCTTTCAGTGCTGTCATCTGGCACAGTATACTTGGACTGGATAACTCTATGAATTGGGTCAGGGTTATTTAGTGAACTAGATCGTGGGCTGGTCGGACTTAGATACGGGACGGATAAAGCTTCATTCAAGTCCACCAGCATGTAAGATCTTCAGCACAAAAAGGATAAGACATTTTACCCCAAAACCACAAGCTACACGCTCAAGCGACACACGCATCTTAGAAAAAACAAAATGAAAGAAGTTGTTTAGAACAAGTCACGATTCACCGCGAAGTAAGGAAACAGGAGACGCACGTGCGTGTCGTTTGACGCTAGTAGCATCACTCGATCCTAATGGGGGTCTTACGAGCGTTTGATAAGCGGTTACGCAAGGGAAACGCAAGTGTATGGGTGGAATCCATTGGCTCCTGCCACTATTCGCAAGGAAGGCCTCCCACAAGGTGGACCGATGACCTTCTGAAGGCCGCAGGAATCCGCGGGATGCTGGAAGCACAGAAGCGGTCGAAGTGGCGGTGCTTGGGGAGGCCTTTGTCCAGCAGTCGTCTTTCGGCTGAAATGATGATGACGATGACAATACCCAACGAAAATACGTACGGTCGGATAAAAAGAGCAGACAGGTACAGTAATTGTAGTTTCTATTTTCCTCATAGCAGGAGACAAAGAAGAGCTAGGGAAAGAGCCTTCTCTAATAACGTTTCGTACATCTTGGGGTTTCACCAAACGCTCGGGGGCTACATTATGACATCACCTAGTGATAGGCACTCTCCCGCTTATTTCTGAAGATTTTTATCTAAAAGACGATGTATCGATGCTACCCTTTTCATGATCGAACACAGAAAAGTTCAGAGCCTATGGTTAGTCTCAGTAGAAGCCCAGAGTTTGGATTTGTGTTTGCTTGGTTGAAATAAGCTCCTGCGCCCCTATTCTATATGACTTTAGCTGGTGAAATGTAGGTGTGCATTCATCTCTGCCTATTTAAGTCAGGCACTGCATGAGCGCAGACGCGTTGCAGATATGTACTATAGATTGCCCTGAACTGTTAGGCAGTTTAGGATTTGTTACACACTGCAAAATGTTTCGCAAACCTAGCTTGTTACATGTCTCTCATTCCAAGTTCGCGTACAGGCAGATTTCTTTTCGAATCCGCAAACGCAACGCAGAAATTATTATAAACTGTCTATACTCCATTTGAAATAACATTAGACATATATATTTCTTTTTTAAATATAGTCCGTTCAACCGATTTTGACTTCTACGAGTATTGCGTTGGTGGCATGACAAATGGCAACTGCAGTAAAACAGTTGGTATTGTAACCACTTTATTGCTTTTATTGTCATCCTTATGCTTACGGAATAGAAGTCAAAATCGGTTGAACGGACTGTAAAAAAGTTTATTTAAATGTCTAATCTTATTTCAAATGGAGTATAGTGAACATGATTAAAATATTCAATACCAGTGTTTCTCGGTTTAAGGCTTCGGCACTTCTTGGTGAAAAGCTTCTTTACGGAGAAGTATTTTTTGTGTCTAAATGATGTTTAGTTTGTTTTAGGCGATCGTGTGTACTATTTATTTCATAACTTATGTTTTAGGTATTTTTTAACCTGACCTTTTTTTTTTTAGGGTTTATCAGTGGAAATTTGTAAATGGCCTTCATTTTCATATTGTTTAAGAAAACGGTATAAGTTTCCCCAACTGAATAAAATAAAATAAGATCACAGACGTTAAAAAATTCGAGGATTTTGCGTTCTAGTTTCTTTGTATGTCAACAATACCTACTTCCGCATAGAGGTAGCATGTGATAACAAGTATTTGGATGCCGAAAGATAACGGTAGAAGTATAACAAAAGTGCTGGAACTTCGGATAACGAAAAAACTTCTGGGGGAACTTAATTAGAAAAGTTTGGTGCCTTCTCTACACATTGGCAGTTGACTCGGATGAACGAGCAAAGAGAGTGGTGACCTCTGAGACATGGTGAGAGACCCTTTATTGTGCGTGATCCGATACGCACTACGCCGGTTTTTTGTGTTAATAATATGATGCTATGTCATAAATTTAGCAACAAGGGGCTCACATCTACATATCTCAACGTATTACAATATTATCATTATATTACTTCTATAGCATAATGTAGGTATTAGAAATCTTACAGATGTTCATAATAATTAGATAGAATTTGAATCAAGTGAATACTTATTTCCTTCGGTCGGTGGACGACCTGGATGAGACTCGCACGGACTAGGGAAGCGTGGCACAAAAAGAAGGAAGACTATACTCAGCAGTGGATGGAACTAGACTGTCAATGATGATGATGATGAAGTACCTACGTACAGATTAGTTGAAAACGAATGCCGTGTCGCTCATGGTGGGTATTTCGCCAGGATGCCGTTGATTTCAGAACGTCATGAGTCAGGGCGCAGTCTAATTTTGATAAGGTCATTTGTAAAGGCTAAATAAAAGCTGCATGGTCGGTTCTACCTTCAGATTCAGAGTCTGATGTGACCAAAATACTCATCACGTAAATATAATATAGACAGATACCTGTTAGAGCCTCAAGATCGATCCTTCGACAGTCGAAGGATTATTATTAGAAGCATATCGTTGAAACTAAACAGATTTAGATTTTATTGTTACGTGTACACGTGCATACGTATACGGTGGAAATGGCCGTATGCGTGCACATTAAACACGGAACCAGCCAATAACACCTTTCCCGACTTGGGAATCGAGTCCAGCGGGGTAACTCTGTAACACACATAAAATGACAATTGATCGCAATTTCTTTAATTTTAACAGTTCAGCCATGTTCATTGCTATATTTACGTTGCTGAGCCGATGTATTTATGAAACCTATCAACAATGGATGAATTAAAAAAAAAAAAAATGTGCTACGCAATATTATAGCGCAACCACTAGACAAATGAGGCTGGGCCGATCAAGTTTCTATGTTGATCGCATAGTGAGCGTGTGAACTCTTTATTTTTAATTTACTCCGTGATACTTGTTAATGTGTTCGCGGTTAGATAGTTAGGGAGCCACGAAGTAGATCTTTGGTAACTTCTTTGACTTCCAAAGCAGCTTGACCTAGTCTATGAAAACAACACACCAGCACCATGTAACCAAAGACATTACATATTTAAACATAGTAATTATTTCAATCATCTTATCAAGACAAACTCAACGAGTTGTGCCAAAAAACCTTACTACCTTAACATTTACAAAAAAAAAAAAAAAAAAATAACCTCAGTTTTGTAGCTATTAAACGTTAAGAAAAGGGGTATTTTTGGGAATTTTTTTTTATCCAGCAAAGCTAATCTAATCGTGTTATTAAAAGCGATTGTAGTCCGCCAGATCCTTAAATAAGATATAGGTATCTTTTTAACAGAATTTTATAACACTGTTTTTTATTATTCCTATGGATTCAAAAAACTAGTGAGCGCGGTCTCTGTCGGATCATACCGCCTTAACAACTTTATAAAGAAACAAACCAATTTAATTGATAAATATTCAAAGTGTGTGTGGTCACGTAAGCAACCCTCCACTGCTATGCACATAATACCCCGTGTAATACAATACCGGGCCAACACTAAACTGCTATAAGTATTGCAAGTCGGTCCGGCATTTAGAGGCGACGGGGCGCATACTGATGCATCCTTTTCTCCAGAGCTCTGAAGGTGTGGATGAGGCATTCATAGATTTATTGTTTTACGTCACACCTGGCCATAATGTGAGTTTTACCGCACGCTACGCGTACAGTAAAACTCGCATTGTAGCCAGGTGAAGACGTAAAATTGTGTACTCACCACGGGCAGTAAAAAAGAAAGCCCTCTATCGCATATTTACAACCCTCGCCTGCGGCTCGGGTCACAAATACCTGCGATTTCGGGCTTTCTTTCTTTTACAGCCCTTGATAAGTAATGTACTATTATCTACGCCCATGCTATAATTCCTCTATAAAAGTTTCTGAAACAGTTAGCTTATTGCTAACATTAAAACACCCAGTGTCATAGTAACCATAATAGCATCCAAACGGGAGTAATAATGTTGTACTGAATTTCATAATGCAACTCCTTTGCTTTTACGAGGATGATGATCAGATAAGTAAGGAAGGGATCATCATCCTCCCTTCCATTCTCACTACTCAATTCGTGGTATCTTTATGAATTTCAAAAAAAGAACATTGTCACGCACGCGCGTTTCACTATACTATACCATAGCGTCGTATCCCGCCATTTTTGTTCGATATTAGTATTGCAAAAACTGTTTCAGAACCTTTTATAGAGGATTCATGTCATGGGTGTAGATAAAGTCTTGTATGCAACTGTAATAATTAGGTATTAAAACACTCATGTGATCACACGAGGCGAATTCGTGTTTTAATACCCCTTATTATAAAACAGTTGCATAAATAACTATTAATGTAGGTAATAGGTTCACAGATGTTGGGTATATATTTTAGTAATTTTTCCATTAATCACAGCACAACACACATACAAACATGTATATCACAACATTTTGTTTGATTTCGTATGAGCTTTTTATATCACCTTTAATTTATCTTAATTTATGTATTAAAAAGGATACATTTACCTATGTTTTTATTATTCTAGCGTATGACATTCGTGGGTTGCTGCAGCTGAAAATCAGCTTCAGATACATCTTGTGTGTAATCTGACATTATGCTGAGCTGAGGCCCTTTTGGCATTATAATAATATTGTTTTCTGTATTTTATAGTTTTAAGGTGTATTTTTTGCTGTACCTATATATAGGTATACTTTTTTAACTTTTTAAAATGTCACATCCACCCTTACCAAGCCTTCGAATCTAACTTAGCTACTTTATTTCGAGAGGTGAGGCCGTTGAAAGTGAGATAGTTCACTTCACTTTACTAGTGAGGAAAAGTGTTTGAACCCAACGCACGTACGCGCGAACTTTTTAACTTTGCTCCTGTATTTCTTTAGTGATTATGTTGTGCCAATGTACGTATAGACTACTGTAAATCGTTGCTACGGACGAAGAATAGCGATTGTATGAAGTTCAGTGCTGGGAAGTTACTGAGATAGAATGCACTATGTAGATTTAAAATGGTTCTATTTTGTAAGTGCTTTTGATCGGTAACTCATAAACCCATACTGATATTATAAATGCGAAACTAACTCTCTCTGTCGGTCCGTCTGTCGGTCTGTCTGTCGGACTGTCTGTCGGTCTGTCTGTCGGTCTGTCTGTCAGGCTGTCTTTCGAATTGTCTGTCGGGCTGTCTGTCAGGCTGGCTTTCAAACTGTCTGTCGGGCTGTCTGTCAGGCTGGCTTTCAAACTGTCTGTCAGGCTGTTTGTCGGGCTGTCTTTCAAACTGTCCGTCGGACTTGTCTGTCGGGCTGTCTTTCAAACAGTTTGTCAAGCTGTCTGTCGGGCTGTCTTTCAAACTGTTTGTCAAGCTGTCTGTCGGGCTGTCTTTCAAAATGTTTGTCAAGCTCTCTGTCGGGCTGTCTTTCAAACTGTTTGTCAAGCTGTCTGGCGGTCTGTCTGTCTGTCTGTCAGTCTGTCTGTCAGTTTGTCTGTTACTTTTTTACACCATAACGGCTGTAAGAATTTGAATGTCTGGCGCACAGATAGACTTTGATCTGGGCTAACCCAGGTCAAAGTCTATCTGTGCGCCTATTATCCTATGTTCTAAAACATAGGATAATTTTAATCCGAGCAGCACGTTCCCGAGGGATAATTTTTGTCCTCCTTGTGGGCGAAGCCATGACCAAAGCTAGTAACCAATAAATTTGAAATTAAACCAGAGGGAGTTCAGACACAGGACTGACGGCTTTACGTTCTCTCCGAGGCAGACGGTTTTCACACCGTAAACTTCCAAACTCCAGACTGCTACTGAGAATTTCTTGACATGAAAACCCAATACCTACTTAACTGTTCTTTGGCTCGACTCGATCTGGAGTTCCAATCCAGTAGGTACCTCACGTTTCGCAGCCGTTAAGCTAGCAACATGAGTCTAGTAGCTCAGCGACAGTCAACCCAAAATGCTGGCGTATTTTAAGTTATATGTGTAAATATTAATTGCTTAGAAAATAAAAGCGTTTAGACTACTAAAATCAAAGAATCCACTTAGAAAATAACAAGAAGTGAATTTAAAAAAAAACAAAAAAAAAAAACAATATCAGAATCAGAGCAATGGCCAACCAAGGTCTCTGATCATGTCAGAGGGACACTGAGTAAAGGCAGGAGTGGGTTTTAGCCAGTATAAAGTCCGGCACTGCCCAGACTGGCTCACCAGTGAGGCAGTCTAGGTGTTTATGAGGACTATCCACTCCTGCTAAATCAAAATAATAACAATAATAATAATAACCCAAAATGCTGAACATGATTAGTCTAGCAATATTTACTCGCACTGCAATAACTTTCCATCGTACAGTCAAGTCTTTTATATTGTCGTCAGTTTTTAAATATTTTGTTTGTCAAGTCAGGACACATAATACCTTTTGAAGATATGGTACTGAGCACTGAGCAGACTTTGTAGAGAAAACTATATTTAATAATTTGATAACAATGATCAAAATAGCACACCTACCTACACCTTATGGCCAATGTCGATCATCCTAATAAAACTTTTTTAACTATTTTGTATTCGTTTTATTGTCAAAGTCTATCAGTGTCACGTTTTTAATCGGTCTGACATATAAAGAAGTGGCAGAATGTCATTCTACGGTATTAAGATTACGACGCAATATGTAATGCCTATAAAGCAGATTATATCGTGCAACGAGCAGACAAAAATAATCTTTAAGGTGACGAACATATTTTGGCTGTCACTGTCCATTGAGAAGAGCGTCGCAATACACAAGATTAGATATTTATGGCAGATGGTATACTTCATAAATAAATCCATACGCGTTGCAGGGGAAGGGGCTTCGGCTGCAGTAAACCTCAATTTTGTAAATAAACATAAGTGAATGGACGGAGAAACTATCGTGATTTCTTATTTATTATGGTGTTGTGGTAGTTGCTACGGTTAAGTGGAATGTACAGTCAGGGAAACGGATTGTATAGCAAATTGCCTGTAAAATAAAATTCTCTGTATATTCAAATCACAACGGACATTCCTTATCAGTCACAGTGTCAATCTGCTTATTAATTGCGTCAACTAGCTCTCGACTGTATAATAATAGTACTTAATAGAATAAATCAACTTATACCGAACTAAATCACAATGTTTTATGAACTACTAGCTGCTAAAATAAAAGTAATTTCTTATAACTTATTGTAGCAGCAGCGGTGAGGTTTGGTGAAAACTTGTGTTTTTGATTGTGTTGAGGATTTTAAATAAAAACGATGCGTTAGCTTTAACGAACAAATTCTGTATATTCGCCATCTTGATCTTTTACAATATTCAAGGATAGGGGTATGGGAACAATATTTTAAATTAAGACCAATCACAGTCGCGCGATATGCGTATGGTACCATTTCTTGCCTCGAGGTGTCGCTGTTAGTCCCTTATGTGCGTTAATGGAGTAGGAGTCCACAACACTTATTATTGTATTAAAACTTTTGTGGGGGACCTGAAAATAAAATAAATAATAAACGGTAAACAAATAATAATATAATATAAATAAATAATATTTTGCTAAAAACAAAATATTATTAAGTAAATTAAAAAAAAAATATGAGAAAATAAAGATGTGTAATAAACATTATTTAACATGGGTCTTCCAACCGGGTTAAAACGGTTGACAAATTGAAGAATAAACTATAATAGCAATATATTCATTAGACAATCGACATTATTGTCGATAGTCTACGTTAGTATGGATCTGCACAAGCACATCATTAACTCACGGCAAGATACAGCGGCCGTACTACGCGATGCAACCGCATACACAAAGTATCGTTTTGTGATTTTCATATTGCGTTGTCAAGTCACTTAGCGTCATACTTACGTAGTGGTTAAGAAGCAATGTATTTATTGCCAAAATAATACAGTCGCTGTTATGTATGAAAACAAAAATAGTAAAAGCAAGAAATATTTTACGACTTGTTGTTTTTCATCATTTTAAAGACAAATATAGTTAAATACTTGTACTAACTTATGGTAAGTGATTCCATGATGTACAAACATTTCGTTTTGGCTTCAGTTTTTACAAGAAATCACTGAACAAGACGGGATTCTTATAATTTGTCACAATCACGGTCGAAAGCGCACTAGTTCGCGGAGACCGCCATTTGCCTATTTTGTGAGCATTTTAATCATTGCGCGCGGACACAGACACGCCCCTTTGCCACTTCTCCTGTTTTTTATATTTCTATGGACCGCGCACCAGCAATAGGGCGCTTGGACAACGAATTTGGGGACTGACTTTACCCAAAATACTTTTCACACAAATCTTGTACATGATTATTATATTATAATGAGCACATATCTATGTACTTCTTTCTCATTGAATTCATTGCCGAAAACGAAGAAAATATATCAAATAAAACTGTTATAAGCTCTTATACATCGCACGATCTGTGTGAAGCAATAAAAGGCTCTTGATATTAACATGTCCTCGCCTAAGGCAGCAAATCTATTGGCTCTCTCCCCTCAATATTATGTGCTAAAGTAAGTATGTATAGATATTATACAGTATCGATTTACTATTCACGATTCATAATGCTGTAATATTGTGATATCCTTTAGATTGATCTTTGAGGAGAGTCTAGGGCCAGGATAAGCTTTTAACCAGTGCAAATTTTTTTTTGGTCAGCTTGAAATCAGAAACGTATGGATACAAACTATTCGTAATAATATCAACGGGCGAGCGCACAACTGATAGGTACCTACTATTGCGTTCCGCTTCACTGACCGCGCCACACGGCGCGTGCCGCGACGAGTATCCATTATACCAGTTTAAAATAAACATCTTTCGTTAACGATTACTTCATTTTTTTTTGTAATAAGATATATCAAAATAAGATATAAGTGTATAATAAAACACGTTTAAGTTTAATTTGTCAAAATTTGCGCTCTGTTTACAAACTTTTCCTGTATAGTACTTTTGTATTTATAATGTTCGATTAAATATTATGATGATAAAAAACTACTGACTTCTTATTGTATGAATAGAAATAATTAACTAATTGCAATTAACATCAGTGTTAGTAAACAGAAACATGGTAGAGAAAAAATAAAAAATAAATGTTTGTCAAACAAAATGCTGATGAAATGTCGTCCACTTTGTTTTGATAAATATCATGGTCGTTTTCAGAATCAAAACCAGAATCTGATTTATTTATTTGTAAAACATAGAAAGGTCGAGGTCTTATAATAATAATGAATGTTGCGCTTTGTTATATGTCTTATTAGCAAACTGATGCTTGATTTCCATTATTCCCTGTTTTTATGATTATGTTCATGATTTAAATATTAATTAATTTAGCTACATCGTTGGTATAGTGGTGACCAACGCTACTGAGCGTAAGTTCTTGTATTCGATTCTCGGTTCTGGCTAGGTTTTATTGGGTTTTTTCATCTGGAATTTCTCAGTAGTAGACCAGAGTCTGGATTTGCGCCTAGTTGATCGCAATAGGCTCAATCTCTATTACATGGGACTTAAACAGAACTGGCGAAATGTGGGTACACCTCTGCGCAACCCCTCGGAGATTACAGCGTGATGTTATGTTATGTACACAACATTATATGTAATTAGAATTATTCTTGTCGCTGTTACAGAACTGTCAGATTACAAGTGCAAGATAGAGACAGAAACATATCTGAGTCGAATCATAATGCTGAGTAACGTTGATAAATCTCGGCCTAGGGAACAATTAAACGTTTTGACGATTCCACAGTTTCGAAAAACTATGTAGAAAGAAATAGTAGATTATTCACTAAGAGGATAAATCAGTCTCTTAGGTCACGGACACTGTTTAGAATTCCGAACGTAACGAAGGTTTCTATACTCCATTTACTATAGCATTAGACAAATAACGGCTAAATAACGACAGTTATTGTGTAATATTGTTGAAATTCCTGCACTTTAGAGTTTTTTTTTGTATGTTAATGGTAAATAGATTACAGTGCTTTGTATTTATTGTGAAATAACGGAGTTTATTAAACGTTTAGATCGAAATAACGAAAGGAAGAGAACAGTTATTTGTCTAATGTTATAATAAATGGAGTATAGGGCTTCCGAGCGCAGCGAGTCCGCTCTGAGTTAAGAGGGTACCGAGCGCGCAGTGGCGCTCTCATCGTTTGTTTGGTGATTTCTTTTATTTTGGAATGAAAATGCAGAAATTAAACATGTTACGTTGTGCTCCACAAGACTATACGTTATTATTGTTACAAACAGTAGTTTTGAATTGTTAAGTTTTATTGTAATCCTTAAAATGGAAAATATTGGCCACTAAACTCTGTTTAAGGATTACAATAATATATAACAATGCTCCTATCCCACCTTTTTTTCGTGATTGTCGCCGTGATTAATATGTATGTATAGGACATGCCAAATTACAGCAATCTAGTATTAAGAGCACTAGAACTAAGTAACGTAGTGCTAAGCCACGGACAGACAGACAGACAGACCGAAACTATAAGGGTTCCTTGTTGACTACAGAAGCCTAAAAATATCTTTGTACAGTTATACCTCGAGTCAGTCTTCCAAGTCGCGGACCTCGGAGGAGCAGGTTGTGTCAAGAGGTTTCTCTCCAAGAAACCCCTGGACCTCTCACTCTTAAGGATGGACCTCCAACGTAACTTCTCCCCGGTTTCCCTGGCCTCTTATATCCTTCAGTTAGGACCCTCCAATACCCATTTGGTAGGGCCTGATAAACCTAATATGATAGATATCTAATTGTTTTTATTTATTAAAATTGTTAACTTACTCTTTAACTTGTTTATTTTCTTCCTAAGCCGGGACTCCTCCAGTTCTGATGATAGGTATGTAGGTCCATCTACCACCTGCCGGTTAAGCCGAGCATCATCGGGCTCCGCGCCGGGTACATATTTACCCGCGTGGTCGCGTCGAGCACTCTACGGGTCAGGCAAGACCATCTGCCGACCGTCACCACTCCTGGCCTGTGCAGTGTGGCACACCCACTGTGGTCATCGTCACACCAGCTGAGCCAGGAGAGTACTGCGCTTCTTCCAAGGAAATTTAGGGAATCTTGTGTGTCCATAAACTTGCCCTCCCTATCTGTAATTCTTTTATTATATTTTTATGTTGACCACGTAAGCCCTTTCCGTCACATTGGCAATCTTTCTCTGACCTTATATTTTTCCCCTCCCGGAAAAATGTAACGTTACAATCTGCTATAACTTTGATTTCGTGACTACTCTTTATCAATATTATGCCTCTTATGTCCGACGTGGACGCGTGGTGGGTACCCGTAGGCGCAGAAGTAATGTTTGTCCAGTTGTCGGCCAATGTTTGCGTTGCACTTGCGCGTTGCGGACCACGCATCGCATCCTCTCGTCTAGATCGCTACCACTTAGAGTGTATAAGTTCGCGGGTTTTTAAACTGAATATCGTCGCCGTACAGTGAAAACCTCGTGTTTGCAATAAACGTTATTTTACAATGGAAGATAAAAATTGTCTGGAAAAAAGCCCATCATTGACGTTCTCCGAGGTTTTCATTATGATCAATAGAAGGAAAACCACATGGGCACTTATGAAACGTCAGAAGCTAGGTGCACGGTTCAAATTAGTCGTTTTCTATGGAGAAAAGCCGGCAAAAAACTCCACGGATACTCTTTAAAAAATAATTGGCTTTACAATATTATCAAATAAAATTGTTAATAGGTATGGGAGGACAGTGTAGGCCTTTCAACAAAACTAACCAGGTACTTAACAAAATAGAAAAGTGCCAACAAATCTACACTCTACTAGGCCTACAACGTTCTTACATTCGAAAAAATAGAAAATAAACTATATAAAAGATATATATATATATATATTCGATTTGTAGGTAAATAATGTCAAATAATGAAAAGATTATGTCAAGGAAGTACTTAAAAAGAAAAAAAAAAAAAGAATTATAAATATTTGGGAGCAGCCGGTCTATTCTGTGAAAATTTCACCGTGATCACTTAGGTGAAGTGAGTTTGAACTGAGCTGTCATTCCACCTGATGCTTGGGATTGAAACTATTGACAGCTCACTCCACGCTCACTTCATCTAGATTTTCACGGTGAGATGGTTACAGAATAGCATTGCAGAAGCATATCATAGAGCTGTGCACGTTTATTCTAAATATGCATTACTAGACTGTCTACATCTTCTACCTATATTTTATACAAATAAATAAAATTGAAGTGTCTGTTTGTAATGTCAATATAACAGCTTTTTAAGTTGGATCCGCTGCGCCATGTTTTCGTGTTTAACAAACACAACATTATATATACATTTCTAGTATAAGCTGACTTCTCATTGCACGGAAATCATGTACAATGCTAGATTAGCTTCTACTGGAAATTTATAGTTTGATAGGGGGGCCCAAGTATGCTACTTTTATAAATTCGTCACTCCAATTTCGTAATCTGCTAAATTCATAATGGTCGATCATTGGTCGGTCAATGGTCTCGTAATAGAATTGTATTACAATAGCATTTTAAACATTTATTCATGCCAGATTTAATTTATATATATTTTTACATATTATTTAAGAGTGTTATAAGCAATCTGAAGTAGTAGGAAGTTAGAAGTTTAGTAGGAAGTTTCATTTGTCATTATGTACGAGATTACCAATTCTTTCAATGGAGTGTCAGTGGCTGACCACTGGAAAGTCATAATGACGCCATTATATTAGTAGATTACCAAACTTGTCAAAATCAACAATTATGAAATCAATGATAGACCATTCTGACACTATTGTAATTTTAGCAGACTTGAGGCCCTGGGGCCTAAGTCTACTAATTTACAAACGTTGCAATCGTCTCGCGATTGTGGGTATTTGACAGTGTTTGTATTGCAAATCTGTCAAAAACTCACAATGAAGAGACCATTGCAACGTTTGTACATTAGTAGACTTGGCCCCCTGTAGTCGTGTGTTGTGTGTTAATAATTTTCATTACTTTTGGAACGAAGTTCTTTAACACAGCTTGCGGTAGGAGTAAACTGGCAGAAATCATCACATAACGAAAAAGCGTTGTGTTCGAAAAATAACTTCATCCGGAATCCAACCGGGTGTCCCACCACACCTCCCGACTTTTCTTTTTGTACTCTTCATCTGCCTAGTCTTTTCCTAATTATGTTGCGGTCGGCTTCCAGCCTACTCGATGCAGCTCAATACCAGTATTTTACATGCAGCTACTGCCTATCTGACCTCCACAACCCAGCCACTGGGTAACACGATACCCCTTGGTAAGACTGGTTGTCAGACTTTCGGGCTTCTGACAACCCGTAATTGTCAAAGATCTACAAATGACAGGCAGGACCAACGGCTTAACGTACTAACCGAGACACGGAGGGATCTTGGTATGTAAAGATGGTCACCCATCCACGGCGGCCAGCAGAGCTTAACGTGATCGATCGACCCATAGGCTGTTATTGCTTAGCCACAAACACCTCATTTTTTTTTTGTCTTGGGCATTTCAGAGTTATCCTTGAGAGGTTGAGACTCTTTAACCGGTCTTTCCTGTGGTTGCCTTAAGCTCCTAACGAAACTTAATGCCTCCAGCCAGGGCGTAAAAACTTATAAACTAAACGACTGCGCGCTAAGGGCACCCCCTGTGTGGTACGACCCTGGCTTAGGGCAGAGTCGGAGGGAGGATGGCAAGGGACCGACGGTGGCTGGATAAAATCAGGGTTATGATTATTATCAGGGGGATTTAAAGCTACTGGCTCAGCTATAGCGCGGGCTGGCGCTTCGCTTACGAGAAAGGGTCGGGGAGGACTATTTAGTCGGAAATTGCGCGCGGGGCCTCGGCGGCGAGGTCGGAATGATGGTCGTGTATTGTATATTCTCTTTCGAACTGTACTCGTTTCCCTACTGCTATCCTGGAGGAGAGTCGTGGTCAAACCCTAACAAGCTTTTGAACTATAAATATGAAAATCACACAAAGTTAACATACATTTAAACATGATTGTACAGTGGCCAGCACAAAGCTACACGAAACTGTTCAACTCCAAACGATTTTAAACTTTAAAATGTTGATGATTAACTTCAAAATTGAACGCGAAAATTTGTCAATTTGTGGTAACTTGATGTGCTGGCCACCGTACAAGCAGTTGTTAAAAGCGTATTGAACAGCTGGCTCCTGAACTAAGTAAAAAGATATCTACTTGTACCTCAGGAGCCAGTTTTCCTAGGCTGAAGGTTAATTTTATTAATCCACCAAAGTAACACAAAAATTCCACTTCTTTTCACAGTAATCTCGTGATCGTCACAGTAAGTTCTATTGGCCAACGTTTCTGCCCATAGTGATCCGTAGTCTGTCAATAAAACTGAAATAAAACGCGTCGTATCACCCATCGTAAAATCGGACGGCCAAGCCTGTGCCTTATAATGTCACATAAAAGAGACCCCGTATACAGTTTGCTTTTATATTTTTTATGGGCAACTCAAATATGACAATTGGAGTTGGTCAGAAATCGGATTTATAGTTATAAAGGTAAAAAATTCATGAGTTCATGGAGTTTTTCCGTGATATTTGTATACTTGCAAGTGAAAACTGTCATTGTACTTATTGAAAATGACTGTCTAACGTTACATAAGAGAAACAGGCACTACTATAGTTATTTTTAGTTGCACCCACATGGTACAAAATTGCTTGACACTCTGCATAATACTTTATTTTTTGCTGGGAAGCCGCCTCTGTGAAAAAGATGTTAAAAAATAATCGATTATTTAAAGAAAACGATTATTATTTCATAAAAACCGTTTTTGTAAACAATATTTTTAAATCGATTATTTAGTAATCGATTTTTTTATTTTAAGCGTTGCCCGTTTACGCTCTTAATTTTTTCGACAAGACAACACTGCCAGTAAACTAATGTTATCAGGAGTGGTTTATTTCGTAACAATTTTTACGTAATTTATGGTTAAATGTTTATTTTATTATTTGTACAGACATGTTATGAACTTGTGTTAACCGCTGTACTATTTAATATGATAACCAAATCGTCACTGTATGTCTTTGTATTTTTCTAGGAACCGCTTATTAGAGAAAAGGTTACCTACCGTAGCTTTTGTTTCTTAATTCTTTGCTTGAATATGAGGTAAATAATTATGAAAAAATAGCTTCAGCATTGGTTCCAAAAAAATATTTACTGAAAATAAAGTTGATTTAATCTGCTTTTGTTTTTATCAATCCATAAAATTTACAAAAAAAAAAAACCCGTATTTTTAGAATAATCGATTATTATTTTATCAAAAAACGATTTTTCTATAATCGATTTGAATGCAATAGAAAACGATTCTTAATTAATCGTTTTTTTTACCGTTTAGCACATCCCTGCTCTGTGGTCTCGTGATCAACCTACTCAACCAACAGTAAACCTGTCATTAGTAGTCAACCTGTCTCAGATCCAGAGGTGAACCCGGGTTCGATTCCCAGCGGGGGCAAAATTTTATTCTGGGTATGGTTGGTGGTAGGGCTTGTTCTAAGTCCGCCTGGTTAGCAACCATCGTCCTATCTAAGTTCGCTTCCACCTTCGGCCTTATCATCACTTACCATCGGGTGAGATGAAGGCGAACAACTTCCCAGTTGTGGATTTAAAAAAACCGACTTCTCTTCGGAAAAACGAAAATTGTATCAGCTTAAGGTATTTAGGAATAGTCACATGGTTTGATTCCGGTGACCCTGTTATAAGAATGTATGTTAACCTCCCTTGGTATTCGGTACAATATTTTCTACCGAACAGCGCAGCACTTTTGCCTGCGTGCATTTTCATAAATGCATGTATCACATCTATTAAGACTGCGCCGAGCGCACAGTGGCGCAAATGCAGAAAATAAGCTCGTCAAGTTGTGCTTCACAAGACTATACGTCATTATTACTACAAACAGTCGTTTTAAATTGTTATGTTTTATTGTAATCATTAAAACGGAAAATAGTGGCCACTAAGCTCCGTTTTAGTGATTACAATCAAACATAACAATTTAAAACGACTGTTTGTAGTAATAATGACGTATAGTCTTGTGAAGCACAACTTGACGAGCTTATTTTCTGCATTTGCGCCACTGTGCGCTCGGCGCAGTCTTAATAGATGTGATACATGCATTTATGAAAATGCACGCAGGCAAAAGTGCTGCGCTGTTCGGTAGAAAATATTGTACCGAATACCAAGGGAGGTTAACATACATTCTTATAACAGGGTCACCGGAATCAAACCATGTGACTATTCCTAAATACCTTAAGCTGATACAATTTTCGTTTTTCCGAAGAGAAGTCGGTTTTTTTAAATCCACAACTGGGAAGTTGTTCGCCTTCATCTCACCCGATGGTAAGTGATGATAAGGCCGAAGGTGGAAGCGAACTTAGATAAGACGATGGTTGCTAACCAGGCGGACTTAGAACAAGCCCTACCACCAACCATACCCAGAATAAAATTTTGCCCCCGCTGGGAATCGAACCCGGGTTCACCTCTGGATCTGAGACAGGTTGACTACTAATGACAGGTTTACTGTTGGTTGAGTAGGTTGATCACGAGACCACAGAGCAGGGATGTGCTAAACGGTAAAAAAAACGATTAATTAAGAATCGTTTTTTATTGCATTCAAATCGATTATAGAAAAATCGTTTTTTGATAAAATAATAATCGATTATTCTAAAAATACGGGTTTTTTTTTTGTAAATTTTATGGATTGATAAAAACAAAAGCAGATTAAATCAACTTTATTTTCAGTAAATATTTTTTTGGAACCAATGCTGAAGCTATTTTTTCATAATTATTTACCTCATATTCAAGCAAAGAATTAAGAAACAAAAGCTACGGTAGGTAACCTTTTCTCTAATAAGCGGTTCCTAGAAAAATACAAAGACATACAGTGACGATTTGGTTATCATATTAAATAGTACAGCGGTTAACACAAGTTCATAACATATCTGTACAAATAATAAAATAAACATTTAACCATAAATTGCGTAAAAATTGTTACGAAATAAACCACTCCTGATAACATTAGTTTACTGGCAGTGTTGTCTTGTCGAAAAAATTAAGAGCGTAAACGGGCAACGCTTAAAATAAAAAAATCGATTACTAAATAATCGATTTAAAAATATTGTTTACAAAAACGGTTTTTATGAAATAATAATCGTTTTCTTTAAATAATCGATTATTTTTTAACATCTTTTTCACAGAGGCGGCTTCCCAGCAAAAAATAAAGTATTATGCAGAGTGTCAAGCAATTTTGTACCATGTGGGTGCAACTAAAAATAACTATAGTAGTGCCTGTTTCTCTTATGTAACGTTAGACAGTCATTTTCAATAATTACAATGACAGTTTTCACTTGCAAGTATACAAATATCACGGAAAAACTCCATGAACTCATGAATTTTTTACCTTTATAACTATAAATCCGATTTCTGACCAACTCCAATTGTCATATTTGAGTTGCCCATAAAAAATATAAAAGCAAACTGTATACGGGGTCTCTTTTATGTGACATTATAAGGCACAGGCTTGGCCGTCCGACTTTACGATGGGTGATACGACGCGTTTTATTTCAGTTTTATTGACAGACTACGGATCACTATGGACAGAAACGTTGGCCAATAGAACTTACTGTGACGATCACGAGATTACTGTGAAAAGAAGTGGAATTTTTGTGTTACTTTGGTGGATTAATAAAATTAACCTTCAGCCTAGGAAAACTGGCTCCTGAGGTACAAGTAGATATCTTTTTACTTAGTTCAGGAGCCAGCTGTTCAATACGCTTTTAACAACTGCTTGTACGGTGGCCAGCACATCAAGTTACCACAAATTGACAAATTTTCGCGTTCAATTTTGAAGTTAATCATCAACATTTTAAAGTTTAAAATCGTTTGGAGTTGGACAGTTTCGTGTAGCTTTGTGCTGGCCACTGTACAATCATGTTTAAATGTATGTTAACTTTGTGTGATTTTCATATTTATAGTTCAAAAGCTTGTTAGGGTTTGACCACGACTCTCCTCCAGGATAGCAGTAGGGAAACGAGTACAGTTCGAAAGAGAATATACAATACACGACCATCATTCCGACCTCGCCGCCGAGGCCCCGCGCGCAATTTCCGACTAAATAGTCCTCCCCGACCCTTTCTCGTAAGCGAAGCGCCAGCCCGCGCTATAGCTGAGCCAGTAGCTTTAAATCCCCCTGATAATAATCATAACCCTGATTTTATCCAGCCACCGTCGGTCCCTTGCCATCCTCCCTCCGACTCTGCCCTAAGCCAGGTTCGTACCCCACAGGGGGTGCCCTTAGCGCGCAGTCGTTTAGTTTATAAGTTTTTACGCCCTGGCTAGAGGCATTAAGTTTCGTTAGGAGCTTAAGGCAACCACAGGAAAGACCGGTTAAAGAGTCTCAACCTCTCAAGGTTAACTCTGAAATGCCCAAGATAAAAAAAAATGAGGTGTTTGTGGCTAAGTAATAACAGCCTATGGGTCGATCGATCACGTTAAGCTCTGCTGGCCGCCGTGGATGGGTGACCATCTTTACATACCAAGATCCCTCCGTGTCTCGGTTAGTACGTTAGCCGTTGGTCCTGCCTGTCATTTGTAGATCTTTGACAATTACGGGTTGTCAGAAGCCCGAAAGTCTGACAACCAGTCTTACCAAGGGGTATCGTGTTACCCAGTGGCTGGGTTGTGGAGGTCAGATAGGCAGTAGCTGCATGTAAAATACTGGTATTCAGCTGCATCGAGTAGGCTGGAAGCCGACCGCAACATAATTAGGAAAAGACTAGGCAGATGAAGAGTACAAAAAGAAAAGTCGGGAGGTGTGGTGGGACACCCGGTTGGATTCCGGATGAAGTTATTTTTCGAACACAACGCTTTTTCGTTTTGTGATGATTTCTGCCAGTTTACTCCTACCGCAAGCTGTGTTAAAGAACGTATTTAGGAATAGTCACATGGTTTGATTCCGGTGACCCTGTTATAAGAATGTATGTTAACCTCCCTTGGTATTCGGTACAATATTTTCTACCGAGCAGCGCAGCACTTTTGCCTGCGTGCATTTTCATAAATGCATGTATCACATCTATTAAGACTGCGCCGAGCGCACAGTGGCGCAAATGCAGAAAATAAGCTCGTCAAGTTGTGCTTCACAAGACTATACGTCATTATTACTACAAACAGTCGTTTTAAATTGTTATGTTTTATTGTAATCATTAAAACGGAAAATAGTGGCCACTAAGCTCCGTTTTAGTGATTACAATCAAACATAACAATTTAAAACTACTGTTTGTAGTAATAATGACGTAGTCTTGTGAAGCACAACTTGACGAGCTTATTTTCTGCATTTTCATTCTAAAATAAAAGATATCACCGAAATAACGATGAGGGCGCCCCTGTGCACTCGGCGCAATCTTAATAGTTAGTACGTATTCGACTACTAATCAAGTGACTCAAACCAAACCAAATCAAACCATCTTAGTGCTAATTTAGTTAAGTTTTATAATAAATTACATATAACCAGTAAATTCAATATAGCGTTTACCAAATATATTTCGTGTTATTAAACCAGTTTCATTAAACCAGTAACCAAACCATAACCAGTCTAGTATAATACCAAATCAACCAGATCAACTAAACATATCAACCAACCCAGAAGTTAGTGCTAAACCACGCAGGCATTAAATACTACACTTGGCTATAATGCATCATAGAAATACAGTACAAAGTAACCCAACAACCTGCCCCTCTAGAATCTATCGGCTTGGTATGCATTCTATCTGCATTCAACATTCAATTTCCTCCGGGGTTTGCTCGTAAAGGGGCGCACGGCGGATGCACTGACCAACTTTATTAGCTACGCTTGTTGGCGTAATTGTTGCTGGCTTTGTGGATCACACCATGTAGGCATATGTGACGTCACAACGTCGGAAGGAAGAAATACTTCTTCCTTTTGCTCTTTTGTGTGTCATGGCCAGTTCTACCTTCAGATTTGTCTGATATGACCAACATCGAAAATGAATGTGTCTATTAGCCGAAGCGACCAGCGACAGCTGCATCGCTTAAATACTGATGTGTTACGTTATTAGATAATCGTCGGTAGGTGCCTCATTATATTTAAAATAGGGATGTGTCCTCGGTAAAAAAAAAATGAAAAACTGTTTAGTCAGTCAATCAGATAATAAAAAAATATTTGACACGTATTTTTTGCTTTATCATATTAATAAAAAATGACTTAGATAACACACATTAAACTTGGGAGTGAGGGCTCGTTACGTCTCAGCTACGTATAAAATCTACTGAGAAGTGACGTCATGCCACATTTAAACTCAATGTATCGCCGTAATGTTTTGATTACGTAAAAAAAAAATATGTGTCCAATATTTTTTAATAATCTACATGACGGACAGACAATCTTTTATTAGTTATCATCCCTATTGTCTAATTGGCCTCTGCGAGTTCAGGCATCGGCCCCTTGTACGCCTTTCAAAGGTCCAGGACCCCAGGGTCTCGAGATATGTCAAAGACATTTTGAAAATAATTTTACTGACACAACTTACAGATTGTTAGAAGTTGGGGTTTAATTTCTTGACTTTCAAAGCAGTCTATATTTGACATCGGCTAAATGATAATAATAAAAATGGTTTATTAGTAATACAAGTGTGGGTCTAAACAATTTTTGTTGTTGGATCCTCCTTTTAGGCAGATAGTTCCTGTATTAGGAGAGTCCGCTCTTCCATAGCAAGACGTGTTATTACTAAAGCAAAACGTAATTTGTTTGCTAAAACTACATAAATTAACTTAAATTAAATTAACATTATCATAAATTAAATGTGAGTATGAGTGGGTGTATGTGTCTGAGTATATGTGAGTGAAAGTGTAGACTGTAGGTGTGACTGAGAGTAGGTACATGAGTGAGGGTGCGTATGTGTCAAGGTTTCAGGAGTGTTTCGATATCATTATAGGTAAGCTTTATTTTTTTTCTGCTATCGTAGTAATTTTTGGGATAAATGTAGATGTATTTATTGATTTTATTATATAGCCCAGCAGATCGTTTACTAAATTGTATACTGGCAAGCAAAGTCCTTGTCCTAGGGATATATAATATCTCATGTTTCCTTTGATGATGACGATACTTAGGCAAAATAGGTTTAAAAAATGTAATGAAAGACACTACCTGGCTATATGGATATCAAGTAAGCTAAATTGTCTTGTGTATCGGGATATGATTTACTAACTTTCATCATGATAACATCGCCGATTCAATATCCGATAGCCATGCGCACCGCTTGGTTGTCGTTGCACGAGTGACTATAAAACCGTTTACGAGCGTGTCTCACACCGCCATCTAGCGGCGGAGATTGGCAAAACCGCGGTAAACCTCCCGTCAACTTAGATGGTGTTAAACCAGATCTTTTACGGTGGCTAAGCTGAAAATGAGTTAAAGTTAAACGACTTAGTCGTTTGTCGAATGTTTTACGGTTATTCTAAGTTATGGGCGAAAAGTTAGTAAACTGGATAGTGTTAAAATGTGGTGAGGGAGGATTATGTAGCTGCCATCTTTATGATTGTTCCAGGGTCTTACAGTAAGTGCGGTGATATTTTAGGATGAGTTGGTTAGCTTAACATTTCTAATCACCCAGGAACAACCTATCCATACTTAATATTATAAATGTGAAAGTAACTCTGTCTATCTGTCTGTCTGTATGTTACGTTTTCACACCTAAACTGCTGAACCGATCGTCATGAAATTTGGCAGAGATATAACCTGGGATATGGAGAAGGACATAGGCTACTTTTTTACGCAATAACCGCCATCCACGCGGGCGGAGCCGCGGACAAAAGCTAGTCCATACTTATACTAATATTATAAATGTGAAAGTAACTCTGTCTGTCTCCATGTTAAGTTTTGCACGCCTAAACCGCTGAACCGATCGTCATGAAATTTGGTAGAGATATAGCCTGAGATATGGAGAAGGACATAGGCTACTTTTTTACGCAATAACCGCCATCCACGCGGGCGGAGCCGCGGGCAAAAGCTAGTTTAATATAACTGACAGTGCTATGTAGTTGTTTTTCCAAAAAAGAAAGAAATACAAAATGAGACGTTTTCATGACAGTGATCTGAGTATTTTTACTGCTAACTGTAATTAGTGCAGTTACTTGAAGTATTAGTTTTTTTTTTGTGGTAAATTCATAAAGGGGTAACGATATTTTAACACGATAAACAATTTTCACAACTCATACTTCAAGCAGTACACTACCATAGTTCGTTGACCCCAAATAAGAAAAAAAAAAAAAAACTTTGGTTTCATCGTATTTAGATACCAATACCTATCATGTCTACGGAGTTTCGCTAGCTAATTTAATGTAACCTTGAATAATCTGCATCTGAATTCTGTAATTTCTGGAATCTGGATTTCCAGGTCTCAGATCGCGTTTCAGATTGACTGTAAAATTGGTGCCTATGCCTTAGGTCGGCACTTCGCGAGATCATTCTCGAGAAACAATTGGTACAAACTCAGCATCGTTTTATGCTTGCCTTTTATAGAAACCATAAAATGCGTCGGCAAATCTCAATAGGGAGAGGAAAGGGGTAAAAATCAAATGTAAGTAAGTATTTATTTTACTTAAAATCGCTTGTTTATATTTTTACTCGTGAATGAATTAAATTGGATGTGCTACAGACTTTAGTCTTTAATCAATTTATAACCTAAGAATATCGTTATAAAGTCAATAAATAACCTAAGAATATCGCTATATAGTCAACTAATAACCTAAGAATATCGTTATTTATTCAGTTAAAAACCGAATTATATCGTTATTTACTCAATTACCTAAGAATATCGTTAATTACGTGGCAGATGTGAGCGGAAACGCCAGGAAAAGGACAGTGTTTTTAGATTATCATTAAAAAGTCAATAAATAACCTAAGAATATCGCTATATCGTCAACTAATAACCTAAGAATGTAGTTATATAGTCAATTAATAACCTAATTTTATCGTTATTTAGTCAATTAATAACCAAAGAATATCGTTATATACGAGGCAGATGTGAGCGGAAACGCCGGGAAAAAGACAGTGATTTTAGACTATCGTTATAAAGTCAATAAATAACCTAAGAATATATTCAACTAATAACTTAAGAATATCGTTATATAGTCAGTTAACAACCTAATTATATCGTTATTTAGTCCATTAATGACCTAAGAATATCGTTATATACGAGGCAGATGTAAGCGGAAACGCCGGGAAAAGGACATAGTGTTTTTCTTTAGAAAGGTCAGTAACATTCACAACCGGCGTGCGTGTATGACCCTTGTGTGAGTTTATTTTAACCGCATCAACCGCGTTCAGCGCTCCGATTGACCTCCGATTGGCGCTTCACTAATCGGAGTGCTGAACGCGGTCGATACATAACATCGAGATGGTTAAAATAAACTCACACTAGGGCCTCAGATGTATGAACGTAAAGGAAGTAAAAGGAATACCTATGTAAGGCTTGTATCAGGTGGCATTCTGTAGTTTCTGCCTGCCCCATGAGAAGAAGACGTGAGTTTTATGTATGTGTATGTAATATCGCTATCCTACAGAGTAAGGTGTCGGATATTACATCAACATCAGTATAACATAACATACATAACATCACGCCTTGTTTCCCCGAAGGGTTGGGTTGGGTTCCTATAGTACACCCACATTTCGCCAGTTATGTTTTAAAGACCCATGTAAAAGGGGGCGAGCCTATTGCCATCAACCAGGCACAAATCCAGACTTCAGGCTGCTACTGAGACATTCCAGATAGAAAACACTAATAACTTGTTGCCCGACCTGGGAATCGAACCCAAGACCTCATGCTCAGCAGTAGCGCGTGCGACCACTAGACAACGGAGGCAGTTAGCAACATCAGTTGTACCTATAAGTCGTTCAAAATGCCGTTACAAGATAACAAAAAACAAATGAGTGTCGGACCACGCACAATGAATCAATATTGAGTGATTTACCATGTTATATTAAGACCATAGACTTCTTATAGGTTTTTTTGTAATCTATAAGTAAAGAACTATTTTCTTCTTTTTTTTTAATTTTAGGCTCTGTAGTTTCGGATATAAGAGGGGTCAATTTTTATCTAATTTCTTAAATAACTTTAAAAGTATTTATTATAAAGATATAAAAAAAAATACTATATGAAATCCTTAGAGTAATTCCTTTCCTTTGATATGTCACGCGGTACATTTTGCAAAACTTTATATTAATTTTCAAAATTCATTTATTCGTTACACGTCCGTGTTTGAGGTTTGAGATAACTTTATTCTCATAAGAATACACTAATTCACTTACATGAGAATATTAAAACTAAAACATAAGTCAATATTGTTGGGTGTGTACAATTACTAAACATTTGTACAGTAGGTAATTATTATGTGGGTAAACAGAAAAAAAAATTAAATACAAAACACCTCAACGTTCGCTTGATACACGGGCTCAAACATCAAATACAAAAGTAAGGGCGCCCACACAAAACCGCGATGCGATGCGATACGATAATTCTTGCTGTGCATTCGTGCTCTAGCTCGCACGCAGATATTTGCGATGCGTTGCGAATTCGCAGTTATGTGTGGGAGCCCTAAACAAAACTTTCCGTTCAACATGGATAAGCGCGTGTTTGGATCACAGATGTTCATATGTGTACTAAATTTCATTTTAATCGGTCCAGTAGATTCGGGGCAAGTCAGCTGTGACAGACGGACAGACAGACACACGAGCGATCCTATAAGGGTTCCGTTTTTCCTTTTGAGGTACAGAACCCTAAAAAAACACCCTTCTCTTCAAAATCCCAATTCAAAGCTACACATTAAAAGTTTCTGAGGTTACACAAGTATAAGACAAACGTACAGAAGCGATCGTCTGCGGTCAGCCTTTATAAAGTGGACTTTTATATCGGCGCCCCGCGAAACACGACCTCTCTACGTAAAGTATACTACACGGAACTTATTGTACTAGAAGGGACAAGAAACTGGCCACTAAATCTGAATTAATCATTTCGTAGCGGATTGTATATTCAACTCCCAGCTAGATAGAACAACGAACTCAAAAAGGTGGCTGGGATGTACTTGATGCGGAAGGCGGAGGACAGAGTGTTGTGGCGCAGCAGCAACACCCTGTCCTCCAGCAGCGTTGGTCCAGCAGTTTACTGCGATAGGATTAGTTGATTGGTGGATTGACAGAACAACGATCGGTCTGCATTGTATAAATTCAATTTCCTTTGTATTATATAAATGCATAGCACAGGTGTGAGTCCTATGTACTATAGAGCTACCATTGACTGGGTAATATGTCTTTCATTGACTTGAATGTGCCCTGTCGGCTGAGAGTATGTCATGCTCACTTAGATGTCTCGCTGATGGTGGCGTGTGTGTTGGATCATTTAGCTCCCTTCAAAATGGTTGAGCTGAATGGTGCTAATCCATGCGTCATGTTCGTGAACGGGCGCCGTCAGTTGGGACTGGTCATCTCTTAGCTGCCACGGGTTATTTTATTTTGTTTCTATTTGTTGTACCTACTCTTGACGCTTTTAACGTGTAAGTTTTTATTATTTTTATTTTTACATCGTTCTCACATTTAGTTATAAATTCAACATTGTAGATGTAACGAATACTTTTGTAACAATTTAATTTAAAAGAGTGTCCATGGAGTTTCTTGCCCGTTCTTCTCCATAGGTACCTACGCTTTGGAATGGGAATGTAGTTTCATTTTTCTTACTGACCGACTCCTTGACAATTCAAAAGTGCCTGTAAATGGTTTAATTGAAATAAATGATTTGAGTTTGAGTTGAGTTTGAGTTTGAGGTCGATTGTTTTTCCTACGCTCGCCCTAGCGACGCACCGTGTAAATCACACCTTAGATTCCTTCTTAAATCTCATCTTCATAAAACTAGCTACTATTTTTATTCCTTCTCTGTCCATGCTGTAAGATTGTGGAACTCGCTTCCGCCTAGCATTTGCAATTTAACCTATTAACCGCCCCGGTCGGATTAATACGACAAATGTTTTCGTGCCCGTGGCGCCTCAGTCGTATTTATACGACTGAGAACCATGTTCGTTTTGTGTTTTTTATATCATTGCACTAGCATATTTGTCGTTGGTATTTATTTGTAGATTTATGGGCCAGGCGCTGGGGGCACGGCAACTGATAGAAAACCAAGCGGCCAATAGGTTAAAAACTGTGTCTCTATTCAAATATCGAGTAAAAGAGCATTACCTTTCCTTTCAACTCTGAGTATTTTATGTATATACCTATGTATGTACATGTATTTATTTATTTAAGCTTTATTTAAGTATATGTTATATTTTAATTTAAGACTTCACATACTCATATTTTTTATCTTTTCGTTCTCATACACTATTTATTGTCTACATTTCTTTTCCATTTCTCCTTTCGCAGGTCTGCTGGAAGAAATTTTTGTTTTCGTTTTGATCGTTGTATGTTGACATTTTTGTCAGTGACGCAACTCAGTGTAACAATTTAAATTGTCTTTGGTCCCTGGTCCTGACATCAAGCAATGGACTGAATTGTCAAACTTTTATTGCTTGAATAAGAGGCTTTTGGCTGCTTGAATGTATTTTATAATTTTATTTTTTGTTAAGTGCGTTTTGTTTATGCAGAATAAACTTAAATTTTCCTTTCTTTTCTTTCCTTTCTTTTCTTTCCTTTCTTTTCTTAAGAAGTAAGTAGTTCTTTCGTAGTCAAATTATAATTACGTCGTATATCTATGTATTTTACTGTGTGTACATAAATACTAAAATAAATAAATAAACAAAACAATTCTGTAAATGATTTTCAGGAAATTGTATCCCATCCAGTCTCCCAACATTCTCGGTCCCCCATTCCCCCGGAGATTGAATAAGGCCAGAGTGAAGTCGACGCCGGATTTATGAGGATTCCCTCCGACACCGCACTCCTCTGATTGCCAGTTTATTTTGTGTCAAAGTGCGTGAGCCGACACTGTAACCTGCTAAGCGTGGCAAAATGGTGTCTGGAGCTAATTTTTAGATTTTATTTCACATTTTTTTGGTAATGTTGAGACCGAAGTATTTCGTTATAGGTTTCTAATATATTTTTTTTGGAGAAGAAATTATTTGGGTAACCGAAAGAGCTTCTGGTAAGGTACGTGCCTTACCAGAAGCTCTTTCGGTTACCCAAATAATTTATAAAAAGAAACATAAGAAAGAAACATAATATATACGTAATAAGTTGGCAGAATCATCTCAGGACTGAGTTGTTGGATTCGTTTTCTCTTCTATTTTTTTTTTTTTTCAGATATAAAACTAAAATAAAAGATAAAAATATTGAAATTTGGGTGCGTATGATTTAAATTTAAATATTATTTATCGTATTTATTTATTGAATTATGTTTTTTGTTAAATTTCTGTGTTTATTGTTATAGTATGATAAATTTACTTCAAATGTGTGGTATTTATCCATAGATCAATTTCTTTCTAGGTTAAAGAAAAAATAATAAAAACTATGCCATAGGCTTCTACTCCGTTCACCTAGTATACCCAAATTTTTACGAGACGGTAAAAAATGTCATCCGGTATATATTATGTACCTACTAACATAGATCTTAAGAAAATTGTAACTGACTCTTTTATGGATTCTGTCCGAAATAAATGGATAATAAATAAATAAATAAACAAATATCCGATTCGTAAAAAAAACCTAGATCCATCGAAATAGTCTGCCTACTGTTGTATACTTTATTTTTTATTTTTTTTCCCAGAGTCGGTTATGAGCTTCATTGCGAAAGTTGTTCAGTATGACTCGATGTGATGAGTTGTGAGAATGATGAAGTCAAAGTCGAATCATTTATTTCAAATAGGTACATAAAAGGCACTATTATTTCAATTAGGCACGAACGTATAAAATTACAAAAATAATTAATTGATTCAGCCCCTTCCAAAAGGTAGTTACGTATGGAGAAGAATGGGCAAGAAACTCCATACTTACTCTTTTGAAATGTTAATAATATTTTGTTTACATTTATTAATATAATTATATGTGAAGACGATGTACTTACCTAGAATAAAATTACTATCCCATAATAGGTAAAAAGAATGAAAACTGAAGTAATGACAGACAAATTAATTATGTGATAGATACATGGTGCTCACATATTTACCAATATTGTAAAAGTAGATGATTTTCCTAAAGTTTTGACATATAATAACATAAGTCAGTGTGTAAGTTATAGTATATTAATCACAGAAAATAAAATTAATATCATAAAAACTATAAATTATACAATTAAATTAGCTACCAGTTTGATTTTGTCTAGATGACAAAATTGAATGATGACAAAATCGTCACCATGTATTATTAAAAAAAAAAAAAAAATCTATCAAGCTTTTACAACGCACAAAGGTACATCATACCTACATCATCATCATCATCATCATTTTAGCCGAAACACTGCTGAACATAAGCCTCCCCCAAGCACCGCCACCTCGACCGGTTCTGTGCTTCCCACATCCAGCGGATTTCTACGGCTTTCATAAGGTCATCGGTCCACCTTGTGGGAGGCCTTCCAACGCTAGGTCTTCCGGTACGCGGTCGCAAATCCAGTACCTTTCGGCCCCAACGGTCATCTGTTCTGTAGGCAATGTGCCCTGCCCATTGCCACTTAATTTTGGCTATTCTTCGAGCTATGTCGGTTACCTTGGTTCTCCTGCGGATTTCTTCATTTCTGATTCGATCACGTAGAGAAACTCCAAGCATAGCTCTCTCCATTGCCCTTTGGGTGACGTGTCATTGCCATATGTCATCACAGGCAACACGCACTGGTCAAAAACTTTCGTTTTGAGACACTGCGGTACCTATGTGGGACGAGAAGATATTGCGTAGCTTCCCAAACGCTGCCCAGCCGAATCGGATTTGATAAATGACCTGTTTCTCGAAGGTGGACCTACCTAACTGGACCTACCTACATAGGAAAATAAAATCGTAAACCTTTTGGACATAGTGTAACATATTTTTCAAAGTTCGCTCTTTCACGTTGCACATGAGGTATGGTCACGGACGGTTTATTGACTTCATAAAATAAAAGGTGTGCAGTTCCAGTAACTGGACTTTACGTCACTTCCCGTACCTATTTCAAAGTAACGTTATGAGTTAGGAAGGGAATGTTGAAATGATTTGCTGTTTCTCAGAAAGTTTAGCTTTGACTTGCTATGACTGCTGTAGTGTAAAGTTTTATGCTGTTAGGCACACGGTGGGTTTTATAGTTCTTTATTACTAGCTGCTGCCCACGGCTTTGTCTGCGTTGCTTTTTTCTAAAATAACAAAACTTTAACATGAGCTATCTGCCAGTGGAAGTCCCGTGAAAATCGGTTAGGCCGTTTCTTCACAAATAATAATTAATAATTATATGTGAAGACGATGTACCTAGAATAAAAATAAAAATTACTTACCACAATTGGTAAAAAGAATGAAAAGTGAAGTAATGACAGAAAAATTAATAAATGCGATAGGTACAAGTACATGGTGCTCACATATTTATAAACATTGTATATGATTTTCCAAAAAAAAAAAAAAAAAATTACATGTAATAAGTCTGTGTGTGAGTTAAATTATATTAATCATAGAAAATAAAATTAATATCATAAAAATTATAAATTATATAGTTAAATTTAATTAATTTAATTTAATTTTAAATATCAATTTGAGTGACCTAAATACGGACGTGTACCGTAAATAAATGAATTTAGAATATTGGGGTCAGTTTTGGGGGGCAAATAAGAAAATAAAATAAAAAAGTTTTCCAACTGTACCGTGTGACATAACAAATGAAAGGGATTACTGTGAGGGTCTCAATTTTTTTTTTTATAATTTTAAAATAAATTGTTTTACAGTTATAAGTGAAAATAGATGAAAAATTACCATTTCCCCCCTTATTTACCGAAACTACTGAATCTAATATTTTGAAAAAAAAAAAAAAAAAACTGAAAATTGTTCTATACTTATAGATTACAGGAAAATCTATAAGAAACCTATGGTCTTAAAATAGCATGGTAAATCTCTCTACATTGTGCGTACAAACTTACATTTGCAGTTGGAATGTATGGTGTCTCCCATACATTCCAACTGTAATGTTTACCAACTACAATGTTAAGTTTGTTCTAAGGATAAATTCTTCCCAAGTACGGAACCCTTCATTGTGCGTGGCCCGACACACACTTGGCCGGTTTTTTCATCAATTCATCCCAAGTCCCAACTAAGTAACCCTTCATTGTGCGGAAGCCGGAATTTTTTCATTTCTGTTGGTAGTCCCCATGAGTGCCAATGATTTTTTTAATATTTAGAAACCATAACTTTGGAATACCAATCACAAACATTTCTGTGCATTATTTATTAAAAAAATCACAACACCTAAAATACCATCATCACGCTAACATCACTTGGTTCCCAAAGGAGTTGCCAGCATAAAAAATGTTAAGTATGCAATTTTAACTCCCCGTAATGCCCTCTCAAGTACAACGAAATAACCCGAAAAATGGCAGTGTTGCCAGCGGATCGTTGGGGGGAGATAAAAAAATATGCGCCTCGAAATGACAAGTAGGATGCTATGTATTTGTAGATTAGATAAGGTCGGGATTGGGTGAAAATGGCGTGATAAGTTGGGATACCCTTCTGCCTTTTGTTAAGGTTGTTAAATCTAGTTTTTTTTGGGTTGATAAGGGGACAAAGTTTGCATATTTTAGGTAATGTTTTTTTGTTTTAGGTTTTATTTTCCAATGTTTTCTAATTTTAACAAGTACACAATAATACATTTCTATTTTTGAAGTGAATACTTCTTTAGGCGCGTTGAGCGAAAAACTTACGGGTTCTCGATCGTGATCGAACGCTTTCCATGAGCTATATGTTTACTGTGTATATATGTGTACTTTTTGGGTGAACATGGAACTCGCGTCATAGTCACCAAACGCTTTCCATAAGCTATATGTATAAAATAACAGTTTATTCCAAAGTTTTGTGTTTTTACTTATGTCGGCAGTGCTAATGACAGCGATTTTTTTTTTGGTATGAAGTTTCTTAACGCGGCTTGCGATAGGAGCTGCTTTCTCAATAACTGAGGAGCTCGTGGCCAAGTAATAACAGCCGCACGGGTCGATCCGTCAGGTTAAGCTACGCTCATTGTACAAAATAATTATTTAGATTCCGAATTCGGAAAACAATGGAATGCTCTTAGTTTAATCTGATTTGGATGAAATAAGTGTAATCCTATGTTATTTAGAGTAATTACTTTGAGACTGCCAATAAGGATTTAGTGGATATCCAATGATAAATGGAAATTATTTTGGTTTTTACCGAATTAAATTAGGTACGTTCGTTCGTAAGAGAGGCAAGACCTATAAATACTAAAACACCTGTCTGTTAATCATTAATTGACGAAGATATACGATACATATACTTATATAGATAAGTAGGAGCTCGTGGCTAAGTAATAACAGCAGCACGGGTCGATCAGTCAGGTTGAGCTATGCTTGCCGGGGTTGGTCCGTGGATGGGTGACCATCTTTACATACCGAGACTCCTCCGTGCCTCGGAAAGCACGTTAAGCCGTTGGTCCCAGCTGTCATTCGTGGATCTTTGACAATCGTTTCGGGTCGTCAGAAGCCCAAAATGTCTGACAACCAGTCTTTCCAAGGGGTATCGTGTTACCCAGTTACTGGGTTGTGGAGGTCAGATAGGCAGTCGCTCCATGTAAAATACTGGTATTCAACTGCATCCGGTTAGACTGGAAGCCGACCCCAACATAGTTGGGAAAAGGCTAGGCAGATTAATTGCTTTCTCAATAACTGCATTCGATTCGTTTTCAATCTCCGTAAGTATGACCGATTCGCGCATCGACTACGACGTCGACATACGATGTGACGCAGCGAAACGACCTCAAAATGGCGGCGCCTCCCCATTCGCTGCGCGCGATGCGTCACAGTCTTCAACGTAACAAGTTTTTTGATCCTTTAGCTATTGAGTGGTGTAATTATCTTTTTGTATACACGTGTTTCGGTGACAAATAAACCTATTTTTCTTTCTTTCTAATTACATTTTGGATGTAGATGATAGATATGTAGCTGCAATACCAAACTGTCCACCATCCCCCGATGCTGTTATCATCAGTTTTTTGAATTGCCTCCCACTATTGAAGCAAATTTAATGACGTATTCACGTCAAAAGCGTTATGCCAGTTTCAAGCGTCAAAGTTTTTGTTTTAATTCATACGTGAGAAAGAACTTCGTTCCTGACGAGGGTCCCACGACCGCATAAGTTTTTTACAAATTTTAACAAACGAACTGCACTTCTATCATTTAATTTAACACATACTGCAAAAACGCCTTTACTCTGATGGGATAAGCGAAGGTGTTAAGTATTGAACTGACATTGCGCTAGATAGACCCATGCCAGTCAATTGGCATCATCGGGGCACAACTCCAGAAGGGCTGATACTCAAAAAACCTTTTAAGGAATAAAACAATAACACTTTGCAGCCCAACCTAGGGTCGAAATTCAAACCCATGTAAAGCAGTGGCGCTTGCGACCAGTTAGTAGTACAAAGTTTTCCATGCATCAGCATGTAGCATAATCAGGGAGGAGGCCTGTGTCCTAGCGCGCAGCATCGAACGTAAGGTAGCAAGGTGGCAAGACATTGACACATGAGATCTTGACGTTTCTTCTAACACAGATTAAAAATAATGAACTTTGTGTTGCCATAAACACATACAAGTAATTTATACATGTTACTTTTACCGGCCGTGGCAGGTAAACGGTTAGAGGAAGTATGATTTTGCCATTAAAAAAACTGGCTAAAATAAATATTTATCTTCTGTAAACATACAGAAACAATAAACCCTTATTTTCTTATTTACATTCCGTCTACAAAATAAACAAATAGTATCAAAACTATAGATCCAAGTATACAGTCGTAATTTTCGTACAGGGCGGTTCGGTAACGCCCAACGCTGGGTAAATCTGTGATGACTCCCAGGATATCGTAGTCAGCTGATTTATTGTCCGGAAGTGACGTAATGACTGTGTTTTCTTTGATAGATAGATAGATATTCTTTATAGGACATTGAAAGGACAAAATGGTACCGATTCCCTTGTTCACAAACTAAACAAAATTTAAGTTCAGTGTAATCAGCGCCTGTCACTACTCTATACAAGTTTAGACGTGATTAAAAACTTGTCGACTAAAATTACGTCAATTTACGTCAAGCGCCGATTAATTTGACAGGACTAAACTAAAATTTATCTTCTGTCGTTTTCTTAATGAAATAGAAAGAAAAAGATGCACTGAACTTAAATTTAGTTTAGCTTGTGAACAAGGGAATCGGCACCAATATACATTATAACGGTACAGGTGGCGGCTTTATCGCTAAAAGCAATTTCTTTCCGACTACCATTGGAAAGAGTCATAAGCAAGTTACAAAAGGCGTGATCATTCGAATATCACCCAAAGTATTCCACATTGTGCACCCAAGGTCAAATACTATGGATGATTGTGAACCCAACCTAAATGAAAGTAGTATCTTCATGAGATCTATCTATGTAGTACAGGATACGTTTTTAGCCAGTGCGCAAAATTTTTTTGGTGGTTCAGTAACAGTAATCGAACACATTTCCATTATTAGTTCAATACTTTTTTTTGGTCCTACTTGAAATCAGCAAAATATGGATACAATCTATTCATAATAATATCAATGGGCGAGCGCACAGCTGATAGGTACCTACTACTGCGTTCCGCTTCACTGACCGCGCCGCCGCCGCCGCCGCGCCGGCGCTTTGCGCGACGAGTATCCATTATACCAGTTTCAAAATAAACATTTTTCGTTAGCGATAACTTAATTTTTTTGTACTAAGACATATCAAAATAAGAAATAGGTGTATAATAAAACACTTTTAAGTTTAATTTGTCAAAACTTGCGCAATGATTAAATACTTTCTGTATAGCTATCGCTTTTCATTTGTACCTTGAAGTTCAACTAAAAATATCTGATCTTAATGGCCCTTAAATATAGTCTAAGTTGACGAAAAAGAGAATGGGCTAATCTGGCCTAACTCACAATACTAATAGCATTAAGTAAGTTATTAAATACAATCGATAAATCTCTTTAAGGGATTTCTAACGAAAATTGATGCAGCAGACCCGTTGCGTCTATTTTACGAACAAAACATGTCAGTTTTATATTTTTGGGAAACATCCAATCCTCTGCGACTTTTGAGTAAACGATGTTTTGTTAGAAATTTATATTTAAAAAATGAATTCCGACGAGGAAAACGTGTCTGCTGTTTTAGCAATAGTAGATTTAATATACCGGATGACTTTTTTTACCGTCTCGAAAAAAATTGGGTATACTATGTGAACGGAGTAGAAGCCTATGGCATAGCAATTTTTTTTTTTTTTTTCAGAAATAAAACTAAAATAAAAGATAATAATATTGAAATTTGGGTGCGTATGATTTAAATTTAAATATTATTTATCGTATTTATTTATTGAATTATGTTTTTTGTTAAATTTCTGTGTTTATTGTTATAGTATGATAAGTTTACTTCAAATGTGTGGTATTTATCCATAGATCAATTTCTTTCTAGGTTAAAGAAAAAATAATTAAAACTATGCCATAGGCTTCTACGCCGTTCACCTAGTATACCCAAATTTTTACGAGACGGTAAAAAATGTCATCCGGTATATAGAGATTCCGAAAGAAATAGTAATAGATTTTATAAAAAAATTATGTAGCGTTCCATAGGTGGTCTTTCTCGAATTAATTGTAGAAAAAAACAAAGTATTTTCTTTATTCCACTCAATAACTTAAAACTTAAAAAAATGTCACGAAACGTTTCGTCTAGAGAGCACTAAACATGAAATGAGTGATTAACCCCCCCAGCCCCGCGCTGGTGACTCGGGTGATGTTGTCCGATTGTCGCGGCAAATATGTTATGTTAGATGTTTTGGTTTATGTTAACAAAAATGTTCGGCCACGCCTCCTAATCGGTAAGCTAACAATGTTATGCAAAACACGAAAGTAGGCGCAGCGGATCCGTCTTAATATGACTTCCCTCCATTGTTAAAAGCCTTATTGCACTACGCGATATTCAGGGACCGTTTCCTTAAATCGGGTTGGTGTTTTAAAAAAAAATGGAGGAACGATATTTATGTGATGTGGTTTTTTAAATAGGGGGGGATATTTAAAAAACAAATCACCCCTTTTGAGCCATGTGAGTAATGCTAAAATGTTAAGTGCCATATTCAAAATACTCTTTAGATAGTAAACGGCAAGTATACCCGTCACTCCGAATAGATCGAACATTGTTTATTCCTAAGAACTTAGCCGCAGTCGTGTGTAATATACGTCAAAGTTTAAAAGCCTCAATGCATATGTTCACTTCCTTGGCGAAGTTTATTGAGAAATGGCTGCAAGAATTGATTCTGACATGCTCCTCTCCCACTTTAAAACACGCTAAAATGTCTCGGTACAACCACGCATTGTAATTTCGACCATATAGTGAAAAGAATAAAGTTGGAGGTTGGTTGGAGGTTTCCAAGGGGTTTTTATCAAGAAAGCCTTCGTTCTTCATATTTATTAGTTGGTCTTTTTGCGCGTAATGGATTTTTAAGTGAATAAACAACAACAAAAGTTGATGTTCCTTCTTTATTTAAATCAGGCAACAATTTGCGGAGGATTATGTACGAGTAGGCATGACTATGTGGCGGCCTTCATGCGATAAGTAGAATTTTTCTTTTGATCTAGTACTTTTTTTTATCTCAAAAACGGAAACCTTATAGAATCACTCGTGTGTCTGTCTGTCCGTCGAATCTACTGGGCCGATTAAGTGGAAATTTGTACACATATGAACTTCTGTGAACCAAACACGGATGTGTGACGTAAATAAATGAATTTTGAATACTTATGAGGGTCACTTTTAGGAGGAAACAAGAAAATAAAAAAATAAAAAAATGTAATGCAAACTGTACCATGTGACATATCAAATGAAAGGGCTTATTGTAAGGATTTCAGATATATTTTGTTTATAATGTTAAAACATATAGTTTTAAAGTTATTTCAGAAAATAGATAAAAAAATACCATTTATGCCCCTCCCCCCTTATCTACGAAACTATTGAACCTTAAATAAATAAATAAAAAATAGTTCTTTACTTATAGATTACAGGAAAACCTATGAGAAATCTATGGTTTAAAAATAACATGTAACAATCCTGCAAGGTTGTTTTTTAAGTGTTTTATCGTGGTTTTATCATTAGCCCTGTATATCTTTAAGATATCTTTAAGCGCCTGAATAACGTGTCGCGTCACGAAGCAACAAAATACGATCTAGAGGAATGTGGTCGATTTTCTTTAGATCGAATTTTGTTGCTTCGCGTCTCAATGTGAACCTTTATAAAAGGTATTAGAAAATTCTAGACACACCGATGTTCCTTATTGAGCCGTTTTTCATAATTCCTTCTCAGTCACGAGACAATATTTTTTTATAGGAATGGTGGTAGTGAATCGTTGTACGCCCTTTTAATGATGGCAATAAAGTTAATTTCACAATTAATGTCACAAACTCATTTGCAAACCAACATTTATGTCTTGCAGTGCCCTGACAGGGTTCATGTACAAAAACCGACAGTAATCTATTGTAAAATGTGTGAAGTGTATGAGAGCAAATAAACGTCATAATCGTAGAACAGTGACGGATCTGACATTTATGTTAAACTCTGTTGCGCATGCAATAACAGCAGTAATTTTTGTCCAATTTTGGTTGATCATTGATTCGGAATCAGCTCATTGCACTGATTCCGAATCTGTTATTGCACGCGCGGCAGAGTTCAACATAAATGTCAGATCCGTCACTGTTCTACGATTATGACTTATAAATAAAACGAATTGTAAAAAATCGTAACATTGAGCCTTTAAAATGAACGTTAAGAAGGTTCCGTATAGTGTTTTTAATACAAAAAAAAACACGTGATCAAAAAGGATATCACATGGCAGCCATGACAGTTTTCTGAAGGAAAATATATCACCTCCTTTGCAATAAGTTCCTCTAGCTTCCTTAACAAGTAACTGATACCTTTGCCTGAGCACATCCTTTTGCAACGGGATATTCTAAAGACAGGAGATCTCTATGCTAGTAGGATTTTTATTTATTCCCTGTTTTTACTTAAAGATTCTCCTTTTTTAGGTGTTTAAGAGGGAGACTTAATGAATTTTGACTTGAATATGAAACTTTCGCAAATTGTAAGTATCTCATGTGCCAAAAAATGTCACCAATTGTCTACAATTAACGAAGAATCTTACTACTTAAATTTTTTTTTTCTCTCATGCAGACTTGTTTTTCTAACTCACTTTAGACATTGGCACGATAGTCGACATCGGCTTTGTTTGCCATATATTAAAAATAGAATAAAATAGAAGTTCCTGGTAACTTGGTACATACAATACAAAATTTAAAAGCTAAGGGCCTTACAAATAAACACGGAATAACTTCGGTATAACCATACATTTTTTGACGTTTATACTGTTAGAGGGAGTTCCCGGCAGTCCTTGAGATCGCGTGGGTGGCGACCGCCCGAACACAGTCTTCTCTCGAGCGCGCACAGTTTGACCCGCGTACCTTAATTATAATTATACAAGTCAAATAAACGTTTTAAGTTAAGGCTCGTACAGACTAGTGCGATATCGCGGGCGCGACGTGACACTAGTAGCACAATTTCTTTGGCGGTGCCTGCGCGACGCCCGCGATATCGCGAGAGTCTGTACGAGCCTTTAGTGAAGACTTTTAATGACAATCCTGTTATTAATACCTACCATAACTTTATTCCGTGTTTATTTGTATTAGGGTAATAGTCTTAAAATAATAATATGTAATGTAGGTAATTAAAAAAACGGAGGAGAAATAATCATAGGGCATCAAAAAATTCGTCCGCATCGCTGTTAACAGGAAAATTGCCCAAAAGGACGGCAGCATTGCCACGTTGTATGGAAATTCTGATTCTTTCTTTTCTATCTTATATGTTCGAGCCGTTTGGGGTTGAAACACTAGGGCCATGGGGTCTGAGTGCCCTCTTAGTTTTTCGAGACTTTGCCAAGTGGTTGGTCAACTCTTGGCCGGCCTATTTCTTAGCCAAACAATCATCATTGCCATACATACAAAATCTGTTCCATTTTTTAAGTTATTCGGTGAGGGTGAGGTCCTAAGTAAATTTTTTCCAAAACGTCTATGCCAAGTATTGCCTAAACCTTATATTGACTAGGAAGCACAATGCCTACCTTGCAATATGTCTATACAGTATTTGAATTAAACCTTATTCTGACTATGAACCAAAATGCCTACCTTGCAATATGTCTATTATTTTAGGAGAAGAAAGGGATTACCGTTTCTGGTCGTGTGGTCACAGTTCTAACTTAACCTAATCTACAGTTCAGAGGCCCTAGTGTGAGTTTATTTTAATGATCTCGACTACTTAGATATTGTTGAATTTTAGGAATTTTGCTTCTTAAACATTTTGATCTCTAGGCGATTTACAGCTTAGGCAATTTGCTGTGTAGACATTAATTTTAAGCATTTTGCTTCGTAGACGAATTGAAAGTTAGACACACTGATCATAGGGGAATTTTTTGTTTTAAAATGTTCGTTATAGTCCGAATCAGGTTATTATTGAAATAAAAATTGGAAAAACGGCCCGGAAAATTGGAATATTTGGAAAACTGCAAGTACTGACAACTTTTTTCTATGGATTTTTTGTATGAATTATTGAAATTGTACGTCTGTCGGGTCAGCCTGGGTCAGCCAGTGTAAATAAATTCTTTTGTAGCATGGATTGTAGTTCATACCATTTTTTTTTTTTGTAGTTTACCCCGATCTTCTTCTTAGTGACTAACTTGGTGTCAGAGTTTTTATGTCGCCTATGGGCCTCTGACTTGGCTTCACATGCTGTCGAGAAATATCTCTCAGGCAGGTGGTTTCCTCACAATGTTTTTCTTCACCGTTTTTTAAGCAAGCGATAATTATACAATACGCACATAAATCCGAAAAGTCAGAGGTGCGTGCCTTGGGTTTAAACTCGAGATCTATGACCAGTCAGACGGTCACATCACTAGGCTATCACTGCACATTATACCCCGATGATTTCTACTAATTACTTCGATCCCATTCAAACCAGGAACTTCTTTCCAATATAATTTAACCATAAATATTTATCATTTTAATAAAAACTATGTTTTTAAAATGTCGATTCCGCATTTTTCTGCGATTTGCTGTGGGCCGGCCGTATAGCGATATATTTGTTTAATGGCCGAAGGAATAATTTACGGGGAGACCACGTTGATAGCGTTAGGTTTGCATTGATTGTTTAGTTTTGATACCAGCACTTGCCTCATTAATATTGTATTTATTTTTGCGTACAAAAAATTCTTAAACATTTTAAAGACCTAATAAAAATTATACAAATAATAAATATTTATGGCTGTCTTTTGTCCCATTGCTGGACAAAGGGCCTCTCCTTTTTCCACCTAAATCTTTCTTCAAATTGGTAAAATATGAACATAAAATCTTAGAAATAATTCACAAAGGTATTATAATGTTGGATACCTGTACTAGGTTAAACCTGTCTCACAGGCGGCATGAGCTCATACTTTATGGTAATTGTAGGACAATAAAATTCTTAACAATATTTAACATTAGAAGGCTTGAAATGATGTTTTTTTTTAATGAATTCATTATTTCATACGTCGTTTACTTAAATACCTTAAAGATAAAGAATTACATTTGAATATTTGTACACCATATATGTTGTCGTAGAATGTATAGAACTTAACAAAATGTATACACTATACTATACAAATGAAATTCATACAAATAAATAATATTCTAATTCTAAAAGTAACAAAAAGTCTTATATACTAAATTTCTTATTTAATTTGTAGAAAATAACTTGTTTATTGTACTTGTACTTTATAACCCATAGTTAAACAAATTCAACTATGAAGTTTCTTCCCAATTTCTTCCCCATTCTTCTCCAAACGAAACTACCTTTTGGCATCTAGAATCAATTCTATTTCTTTGCAAATTTTGATTTTCAAAAGTTGATTTGACTTTGACCAATTTTTTTATTAACATTAATTGCGAAGGGTTCAGTCAGTTACCTCATTAATTCAAAAGTCAGGATTTCAGACATGGTCTCATTGTAAAAGGTTTTAATATTCATGAGAAGGGTGCTTCACACCATGATAAACACCAAAGTTTAAAAAAATCCCAAAAAAAAGATGTTGTTTCATATGTAAATAAAATACTAACAAGAATAAACAGCGGGGCATAACTAGCTCTTGGAAGGGGGACAACCAGAATCAATATTTTTTTTTTTGTAAATTTTTACTTTCAAAAGTGCCTTTAAAAAAAAAACAGACAAGTATTTTACACATACACCCATAGTATCTGAAAATCTTTAAATTAAGTATGAAATAGATATTAAATGAAATTAATTTATTATTGTTATTATGACATTCATTCAATTATTATTGTTAGGTATTGACGCGACAACGTCTAATAAATCGATGAACGCTGGCTGCATGCACGAAAAAGGATGAAATATTGTCCCGTTACGCTCATTGTACGTTTGCGCCGCATCAATGTTTTGTTATGACTAGGGCGAGCAAAACCGGAAGGTATTCAAAACCAGTTTTAAATTCCGGTTTTAAGTTGCCAAGACTGGAAACCGGTGTTAACCCCGGTTTCGGCAAGATTTTTACATTTTTTTATATAGTAGAATTTTAACAAGGAAATAAGATTCTTAGATACCCACAAAATCTACAAATAAAACAATTTGTATGAAATACCTCTTTTTCCAATACCAAGTAGACCACATTAGTAGTTTGAATAATGGCTTATTGATTTTTGGTACTTTTAGTAGGTACCTAACAATTCTGTTATTAAATCTAAATATATAAAAGAAGAAACTGACTGACTGACTGACTGACTGACTGACTGACATATCAACGCACAGCCCAAACCGCTGGGTCTATAGATTCCAAATTTGGCACGTGGGTTCCTTATGAGGTCTAGGGGTGCACTAAGAAAGGATTTTTGGAAATTCCACCCCTAAGGGGATAAAATAGGGGATGAAAGTTTGTATGAAAGTCCGTCAGATTTGAAGTTAGGATCTTCAAAATTTGTGTTCAGGCTGATGATTGAAAATTAATTTATACGTGTCTCAGCGTTTTTGACAATTCCACCTCCAAAGGGTTAAAAAGGGGGATGAAGTTAAGTTCCTTAATTTTCGAAGAAAAATCACAAATTTTTACTATCTAGGCTTATGGTTGGAAGCCAAAGCGTGTTGTCGGATTTCCAACCCTTAAGGGGATGAAAAGGGGGATGATTTTTTTTTGTTTTTAATTAAAATTCTTTATTTATTAACTTAAAATCACTAAAATTTCGGCTTATGTTTAGAAACTAACACAACCAACGTAAATAGTTGTTTTTTTTTAACCGACTTTTCAAAAAGGAGAAAGTTCTCAATTCGATTGTATTTTATTTTTAATGTTTGTTACCTCAGAACTCCGTTGTTTGTGAACCGATTTGGCAAATTCTTTTTTATTTGAAAGGATATACTTCCAAATTGGTCCCAAAATCCAGTTCTGATGATGGGATCCATGAGGAATTGAGGGAACTCCTCAAATTTTATAGGCAAACATATAGCGATTTTTGTATTTTCATCAAAAACTCAAGCATTTGCATTCAGTAAGTATCATTTGATGAAGTGGAATTGATGAAGAAGACCACAAACGGGCTCAAATGTTCCTCAATGATAAGTATTTCACGGGTGGCGGGTGGTTCACTCGGGCTATAAATGATAATTAACCGATTTTTATTAACTTTGCTTGGGTAGTTTTTGAGTTAGCTTCGATAATACGTATTTAATCCACTTCGTACATCTTGTGTCACTGTTGTTTGTGCGGTGTAGCAAGTAGTGGTAATCGAATTGTTGTGGGGTAGGTACCATGACTAAAAAGTGAAAAGTTAAAACTTTTAAACAAAAAAAACAACCGACTTCCAAAAAAAAAAAACACTATAAAGTGAAAAATAACTTTCCGGAGGGTTAAAAAGGGGGATGAAGTCGGATTCGAAGAAAAATCACAAAATTTACTATCTAGGCTTATGGTTGGAAGCTAACGCAACGGTGTTGTTAGAATTTCAACCCTTAAGGGGGTGAACAGGGGGATGAAATTATGTTTTTAATTAAAGTTCTTTATTTTTTAAGTTAAAATAACTCATATTTCGGCTTATGGTTGTAAACTAACAAAACGTAAATCATTGTATTTTTTTTTTTCAACCCTGAAAAGGGGGATAAAGTTTTGTATTGAAGTTGTTCATCCGCTAAATTTTGTATTCAAGTAAAAATAATATAAGTACACGTGTACTGTTTCTAAATTTACAGAATTTTACATGGAGCGACTGCCTAACTGACCTCCACGCGGGCGAAGCCGCGGGCAGAAGCTAGTATAATATATTTTAAACATACAAAACACATTCATCATCTTAAGATACTAAACACAACCACAAAATAATTACTATACGACTCAATTTCTTGAATTTTGAGCTCCTAACTACTAACAACTTATTAAAGGATTCATATTTGACTATAAAACGAGATCAAATCAACTGTGTACCCTATACTAATTTAATCATCAATTATCATTTTTTTCCAACAGACCGCTGCTCTTGACAATGTGTTCTTAAGGATAGAAGTGCATCTAACATTTTATCAGATAGCGTACTTCTTATTTTGTTGCAAAAGTACCCAGCACTTGAAAAGGCCATCTCACTCTCAACACTTGTTGGTAGTACACACATCAAATATTTGTAAGCTTCTGTGAGATACACACCCCGATGCCCTTCGCTTTCATATATGGCTTGCTCTACCTTGACAAACCCTGCAAGGTCGAAATCAGACCGATTCTTGGGGGTTTTCCTGCATTTATCCAATTCCTTATCAAGCTGCTCTTGAAAAGTTAGCTCATCAGCTACAACTTCAGCGTCAGAAGATGACGATCATTTTCTCGAGTGAGTTCGAAAAAAGTTGATATAAATCAAAATGTTATTCAATAACAGGAAAACCGGAGGTAGTTCCGGTTTTGACTATCAACCCCGGTTTTCAAAAATCGGTAAATTTTGTCCGGTTTCCGGTTTTTAGCAAAACCGGGTTTGCACGCCCTAGTTATGACGTTGTCACGTTAAACTATCGTCCGTAAACCAACGTTACAATCAACAAATTTTTAATATTCATTCATTTTTTCTTTTATGTGCCTCATCATCATCATCATCATTTCAGCCGAAAGACGTCCACTGCTGGACATAGCTATAATCGCTAGTGTTTTTATGTGCCTATTTGAAAATAAACGATTTGACTTTTTAACTTTTGTAAGGACCTTAATTAACACGGACAAAATAATATTCAAAAGTATCAAATCATGGCGATCCAAGTATACCGTACAAAAGTGCGCCTAACATAGGCGGGCCACGGAACGAAATGAAAAATCACAGATGACTTTTTTTATTGTAGCAGTCACCGCCCTAGAGAGCGGTGTAATTATCGAGAAAAGTGTCTCACATAATTTATTACTCTTTGTTATTGTAATACTGAGACTAGAAAGATGGGAATTAGAAAAAACATGTATATTTATGGTATATAAATTCTTTTCTGGTGGTGGATGTATATTTTTTGTGTTTTAACGAGTTTCAAACAATATCTGTGTGTAATTTACATGTGTTGTGTCTCCTATTTTAATCATTATGCTTTTGTATTTCAAGTAAAATACAAAGTGGACTGCACAAACGAAACCATCTAGTTATTATCTAAAATCGGCCAAATACATTATCCTATTATTTAAAACTTCTGTTACAAAATCTTCATTTAGTACTTAGATACGTTTGCGACTAAAATGATCCTTAAGAACCTACATTATTTTGTATAGACAACTCAAACAGTATAAGCCCCAAAACAACAAAGTAACTAAACGCCAGAAAAGGCTACAAAAGGAGCATAAGCAATAAAAAACACTTCTCTCATCGTCTGTACTATTAATTCAATTGGACGGAATAAGGCAGTCCGATACAGCGTCGCGTCGGCGTAATATTGATATTGACGACGACTGTACTTCGTCTCAGCTACAGTGACCAGACACTTTTGTCGTCATTTATTTATATTTCTCACTGTTAAAGGGCTCACTGGGTTTTCCTCGAGAGTGACTGTGGAATATTAGTCTTTATATTCGTTTATACATTGCTCTTGGTTGTGAGCACGACTGTGGTAAGTGAGGGCATGAGGTCGTGTTTTGCTTTATATAAGTTAGACTTGGTGCATTTATTCATTAATAAATATAATATTAAACGTCCTTGAAATATAGGCTCGCCCTCTATTACATACACACAGAGGCAGAGGCGGAGCAATAGAGGTATTACGCTGTACTTAACCATAACTGAGGAAATGTAGGTGTAATATACACCTTCCTACACACACCCAATATACACTTTCCTTTACGGAATATAAGGGTAATAAAGCCTCTCATAGCGAGTCCATTTCATTTTGATTCTCTAAAAATCGCAAAATCCTACAATTCTAGAAACAAACATTTAAGTATTCCAAACCGAACTGCACATAAAACTTTAATAACGTCACACTTTACGTCATTCGCAAGCTCTGCGCGATTCCTTTTTTCTAACAGCAATAAAAAGGATATATAGACACATCGGTCCACTCGTGTTGAAGTGCAATAATTCCGGCAGTCACCTACAGGCGGCGCGAGTGTCGCCTCTCGAAAATGAAAATATATAGCCACTCGACACTTGAGCGCGCAACTGTACTTGTCTTGGGAAAAGGAAATGTTTTTAAGCTGTTATTTTTTGCGGATTATTTTATTTAATATTTTTTGGACTAAATTGTTACATGAGTATATTTTTAGATCAAAATTATTATGTATAGGTACGTACATACGAGGGTGTACATAAAAGAACGAAAGGATAATTGATGTATTTGTCACAGGAAATTGTGAAAGGGAAATCAAAAGCGCATGAAAAAAACATACAAAAAGATAGCTCAGCTAATTCGAATAAAAATCACATCACAGAACAGAAATAGTTGATAGCTTCACGCCCTTGATTTTCAGTGGTCACCCGAATACGAAGTAGATATCGCAAATGAAGTTTTAGAAAGTTACTGTCACACTTGTATAAATGACAGGGACGATACTATAAAGGCAAGACTATATAGGTACCTATGATGACTAAAATTTTTGTTTTGTCCATCATGTAGATTATTAAAAAATATTGGACACGTATTTTTTCTTTTTTTACGTAATCAAAACATTACGGCGTCACATTGAGTTCAAATGTGGCAGACGTCACTGCTCGCTAGATTTTATACATAGCTGTGACGTAGCGAGCTCCTACTCCCCAAGTTTAATGTGTTTTATCTAAGTCATTTTTTAATAATATGATAAATAAAAAAATACGTGTCTAATATTTTTTTATTATCTGACTGACGGACTGAACAGATATTCTTTTTTTTTTACTCAGGAAACATCCCTATTGTTTTCTAATTCTTGATGTGCTCTACACAGTATTTATATTTCACATAGCGACACGCGCTTTACTTGTGGTTGCCAAGTGCACAAAAACGCTGTGATTGTGTGTTTAATGCGCAGGTACCGCGCGGTACCGTCCAAGACAATGGCGAACTCCGAAGTGTGTATCTGCGTGTGTTATGTGCGGATATTACTCGTCTCGGAGATGTACGAATGACAGCCGGGACCAACGGCTTAACCCTTAACCAGGCCCCAGAGAAAATTGGTTATATCTGGAATTTTGTTAAGTATTTGGTTAAAAGTTATGCATAGATCATTAGAATAACTCAAAAACTACAACATACCAAAAATTGTACGACTTACTTTTTGTTGCTTCGCCATGATTAAAAAAAAAAATAACCCGGCATTTGTTCAAAAAAAATTTTTTTTGGTGGTTCAGTATCAGTAATAGATCACATTTCCATTATTTGTTCAATACTTTTTTTTTTGGTTCACTTGATATCAGCTGAATATGGATACAATCTATTCGTAATAATATCAATGGACGAGCGCACACATATCTACTACTGCGTTCCGCTTCACTGACCGCGCCGCCGCGCGCTGGCGCGTTGCACGACGAGTATCCATTATACCAGTTTCAAAATAAACATCTTTCGTTAAGAGCGCTGTCTCGGGTCCACTAGCGCCACTCCTTTAAAAAAATATTATCTCGTGACTGATAAGGAATTATGAAAAGCGGCTCAATCAGCTGCCTCGGTAAGTGTGTCTAGAATTTTCTAATACCTTTTATAAAGTTTCATATTGAGACACGAAGCAACAAAATACGATCTAGAGGAATGTGTCCGTTTTTCTTTAGATCGAATTTACTAACTTTAATATTACGGAGGCAGCTGTTTGAGTCGTTTTTCATAATTCCTTCTCAGTCACGAGATAATATTTTTTTAAAGGAGTGGCGCTAGTGGACCCGAGACATCCCTCTTAACGATAACTTAATTTTTTGTACTAAGACATTCAAAATAAGAAATAGGTGTATAATAAAACACGTTTAAGTTTAATTTGTCAAAATTTGCGCACTGATTACAAACTTTTCCTGTATAGGATCATCGCCCATCCACGAACCGACCGCGGCAAGTGTAGCTTCGATCGACCATACACTTTGTATTATTGAGCCACGAGCCCCTCACTAAAACTACGTACCCTAACATCAGAAATGTTATCATAAAGAGGTAGTACGAAACAAAAGCGCAAACTGTATCACTTTGCAGCACAAAGCGCTGCTTTGCTTATTAACTTTAATTTTTAATATCCGTGCGCAGCCCGCGTAAAATTGCAATCTACCGTTGAAATAAAAGAAGGTCTACTTAGCCGAATTATTCATACCTCGCGTTTTACAAAACACTTGCAATTGTGTAGCTAAAGAAGTAAATTTTACGTGTAAATAATGTCAATTTTAGGTGACATTCCATTTGTTAAACGATCAGTTTCCCTGACTGTACATAAGGTGAATTAAATGGCTTATTCCACAAATCCCCCCTGAAAATCCCCCTTAGGAGGAAAAGTGGAATCTGAAAATTGTCTAGAATTCACCCCCGATAATCCCGCTAAGGGGGGAAAATTAGAATTGAAAAAACAAAAAATAACTTATTCCAAGATCCCCTGAAAGTGATTTTTTTACATTAGGGTTCAGTTTTTTCCACTGAGGGGATTCTCTCAGGGGGGATTAGTGGAATAAGCCAATTAAATGCCTTGCTCTTTAATGATTTGGGATAGAAGCAACAAAAATCCATGATTCAGATCATTTCCACTTTTTGGCATAGTCCTCCCCCAAGCGTCTCATCAAGCGGTCAGTCCTGTGCTTCTCGCATCCAGCGGATTCCCGTGGTGTCTCATCACATCGGTCAGTCCTGTGCTTCTCGCATCCAGCGGATTCCCACGGCGTCTAATCACATCAGTCAGTCCTGTGCTTCTCGCATCCAGCGGATTCCCGCGGCCTTTATCAGTTCATCGGATCACCTTGATTCAAACCTATAGGGGAAATTAAAACTCGCTAACTTCATAAGAAAGAAATAACCTCAGACCAAATAAAAACCAAGACAGAGCGCTGTCAACAGTGACGTGAGGCCGGTTTTGTAAACATGTGTGCACTTAGTGAGGTGTAGTTTGATTGTAAATGGGTTCTAAATGTGTGTGTGTGTGTGAGCGTGTACGCACAGCGCGGAGGTGTAGTTTTGGCATGCTTCACTGTATTGTCCGCAGCGCTCTGTCTTGGTTTTTGACGTGACAACGTCTAATGAATTGATGAATGCCGGCTGCATGCACGAAAATGTCCCGTAACGTTCATTGTCCCGTTACACTTATTGTCCCGTTACGCTCATTGTACGCTTGCGCCGTATCAATGTTTTGTTATGACGTTGTCATGTTAAACTATCGTCCGTAAACCAACTTTACAGACAACCAATTTTTTTTTTAAATATATATCAGGAGCTGTAGTTTAATGTAACATTTAAAAGATGTGGGTATGTACTTTAGATAATCTGAAAAATTGTTGATCTCTAGTGTTCTCTAAATTGTTCTACAATTACCAAAAAGTATGAGCTCATGCCGTCTGTGAGACAATTTTATCCTAGTACAGGCATCCAACATTGCTTGTCTGTAAAGTAGGTTTACAGACGATAGTTTGACGTGACAACGTCATAACAAAACATTGATACGGCGCAAGCGTACAATGAGCGTAACGGGACAATGAGTGTAACGGGACAATGAGTATAACGGGACAATGAGTCATCCTTTTTCGTGCATGCAGCCGGCGTTCATCGATTTATATCGTTGTCACGTCAAAAGTTTCTAAGATGTAATGACAAAAATTGGAGAGTATGCTTAGATGGTGTGGTCATGTTGAGAGGATGAATGAAAGGCGGCTATCAAAATGTATTTACAAGGCAGATGTGAGGACGCCCTAGGAGGACATAAATAGTGACCTAATTGGTGATGTTCTTCAGAAAGGTCAGGTGCGTAGTACTCGCAACAGGCGTGCATGTATGACCAGATATATGAATGTAAACGAAGCAAAATGAGTATGTAAGAAGCGTAGCAGGTGGCACTCTATAGTTTCTGCCTACCCCCATAGGAATAAGGCGTAAGTTTATGTATGTATGTTCTAAAAAATCCCTTTAATCTACCGCACTGCCACGAATCTTTTTCCTTAACGAATATTAAAAGATAAGCAGCCAATACATTACTTTCCCCTTCACAGATGAGTAAAAATAGCCAAAAAGGTGACGCAAAAAAGCCTTTTTAAACATCCACAGGACTCTGTATCAATATCAACAGATTAGTCGTGCGTCGGAATCCGTCAAAAGAGCGGAAAAACATGGAAAAAGTCGGCGTGAAAATGTTGGTGCAAAATTGGCGGCAAAAAATTTACCAAGCGTCATGGCGTCAGTTCGGTACTCCATGAATACATTGAGTAAACATTGTAGGGAATAAAGAATGAATAAAAGAGCGCGAAGACGCGGTTAATGATCGCTTTTGAATTTATTTTCTTTTTTTTTTGGTAAAATTATGTTTTTTTTTGTTGGCGTCTTGTTTTTTGGAAGTGAAAACTTCTTTAGGCACGTTGAGCACTTTTTGGGTGAACAAAAATCATGGAACTCGCGTCGTCCTCACCGAACGCTTTCCATGAGCTATATGTATACAGTGTGTACTTTTTGGGTGAGCAAAAATCATGTAACTTGCATCATCGTCACCGAACGCTTTCCATGAGCAATAAAAGCGTATATGTATATATATGTATGTATAAAAGAATAGTTATTCCAAAGTTTTGTGTTTTCACTTCTGTCGGCAGTTTTTTTTTGCTTTTATTTTTCCAGTATAAGCTGACTTCTCATTGTACGGAAATCCTATACAATGCGAGATCAGCCTAAACTCGAAATGTATAGCTTGATTTGTGGCCGTGTGTACAACGCTACAAGGTAATTGTGGTGCTTGGTCAAAATTGGAACAGAGGCCGCCATCTTGTTTTGTCCATACAATTTTTGTAAAATAATTTCACAAATGTTTGCCAACAACGCCCCCTGTCATCCAGGTGCCAAATATTTTTGTAGGACTCTTCATCGGTTATGAATAAAATACTGCCAGTCATCTTCAAAAAAAGAATAAAAGCCGGCCCGGTGCGTGTTGGACCGCGCACAATGAAGGGTGCCGTAATTGGGACGAATTTATTCCAAGAACAAACTTAAACATTGTAGTTGAGAAATGTGCCCATTCATTCCAACTGCAAATGTAAGTTGGTTGACTTTATCTTGTAAAGCCTACTTTTCTGTGATAGTTTTCCTTTTAACTTCGTTATATATGCTAGTATGCTACTGCCGTGAATTTTGTCACATCATCATTCATCATCATTTCGGCCGAAAGACGTCCACCGCTGGACATAGGCCTCCTCCAAACACCGCCACCTCGACCGGTTCTGAGCTTCCCGCATCCAATGGGTTCCTGCGGCTTTCATAAGGTCATCGGTCCGACTTGTGGGAGGTCCCAACGCTACGTCTTCCGGTACGCGGTCGCCACTCCAGAACCTTTCGGCCCCAACGGCCATCTGTTCTGCGCGCAATGTGCCCTGCCCATTGCCACTTAAGTTTGGCAATTCTTCGAGCTATGTCGGTTACCTTGGTTCTCCTGCGGCTCTCTTAATTACTGATTCGATCACGTAGGGAAACTCCCTACCCCCTCCCTGCCCTTTAAGATTTTTTCACATACCCAAAAACAACCACACACACTTGACGCTAGCAAAAATTTGCACTATAAAGCTTAATTTGACGCAAACAGATCTACGAATCGTAAAATGGTTTTCACAGATCCGCAATATTTTTAAACGGCCTATCCAATAATACCCCATACTATAGGATAGACGAGAGAGAAAAAAAATTGCATCCTCACTTTACGTGCAAAGGAGGTCCCCACGAACATTTTTTTTTCAGGATTTTATTATACCACTTTGTCGTCGTGACTAATATTGTACCTATGCCAAATTATAGCTTTTTAGTACAAAGAGTTTCTGAGCTACGCACACTGTGGAATTTTGGTTCAATAGGGATGTGTCCTGGGTAAACAAAAAAGAAAAACTGTTTAGTCCGTCAGTTATATAGATAATAAAAAAATATTAGACACGTATTTTTGCTTTATCATATTAATAAAAAAATACTTAGATAAAACACATTAAACTTGGGGAGTCACAGCTACGTATAAACTCTACTGAAAAATGACGTCACGCCACATTTGAACTCGATGTATCGCCGTAATGTTTTGATTAGGTAAAAAAAGAAAAAATACGTGTCCAATATTTTTTAATAATCTACATGACGGACAAAAAATTTCTTATTAGTCATCATGTCTATTGCGGTCACCTATATTTTATCCCATCATCCTACAGATCTAGCGAAGAAATGAAACTTTTGGAAAGGAATCATGATTTTATTAGGTTTAGTTTTGAAGTTATTTAAAGTTATGCTGACGTAAGCAAAATTCCACAGTGCGGACGTCGCGGACAGATAGACAGACGGACATGACGAAACTATAAGGGTTCCTTGTAGACTACAGAACCCTAAAAACACGACTTCCGATAAATCACTGTAATTTATTTCGCCCCCACAATCACACAATATTCAAAATAAGTTCCTATCATCGATGCATCATCCAGAATCTCTTCATCATATTATAAATTGACAGGCTGCGGCGATCCATCACAGAGAACCACAATACACAGTTTTCGCATTAATGCAATGGCGGGTGTAATAATATTTTCATTTCGAAGGCAGACGGTTCGATAAGAACTTCATTACAGAACCGAGTCTGGGTGTTAAGTTATTTTTTAGCTGGAAATGTAAATTACACAATTAAGGGGGACGCGCTAAGGTAGCCCGCGAAAATCAAATTGTGTTACGATTTTCGGAATTTGCGGCAGTAATTTTTTCTGTCTCTGGTACTTAAGGTACTTTAGCTTTTGTTGCCCTCCATGTGGCAAATTCGTGGGACGCCCTGTGTAATTTTCCAAATCATTAACACTACTTGTTTAGAGTCGTGATGGCCCGTTGGTTAAGGCCTTGCCTCTCATGCATGAGGTTGTGGGTTCAAATCCGGGCAAGTACCAATGTGACTTTTTCAATTCATATGTACTTTCTGAGTTTATTTTGGACATTACTGACATCGGTGAAGGAAAAACATCGTGAGGAAACCTGGACTTATAGTTAATATAAGTCTGAAATCACCAACCCGTCTTGAGCAAGCGTGGTGATCAATGCTCGTGCCTTCTCTGTATGAGAAGAGGCCTTTGCCCAGCAGTGGGACAGTTATAGGCTGGCTGGTACTTGTTTAGACGTGATCTTCAGTATAAAATCATTAAAAGTCGGTTATCGTCGCGGAGCGCTGTCTCGGGTCTTGATGATTGATTTTTATCTTGATATATATCAATTGATTTTTTCCTGTCTTCTGAACTAAAAGTTTTAACAAAATACGATCTAGAGGAATGTGGCCGTTTTTATTTAGGTAGATCGAATTTTCCTGCTTCGTGTCTCAATATGAAACTTTAAAAAAGGTATTAAAAAATTCTAGGCACACTTACCGAGACAGCTGATTGAGCCGTTTTTCATAATTCCTTCTCAGTCACGAGATAACATGTTTTTAAAGGAGTGGCGCTAGTGGACCGGTGACAGCGCTCTTAAATATGACCACACCTTTCTGATGCATAGCGCACGCTGTATAACAATAATACAGCCATCACACGCTATGCACGCGGTATATGCTGTTTAATACAGCCTACTTTTAAATCGAGATAAATTCTTGATCAAATAACAATCATCGTTCTAGAATACACCAAAAAATCAGATTTTTATAATAAATATCAAAATCTGATTTTTTTATATATATCAGATATATATCCAGGCCAAGAAAAAGAAGCGCATTTCATTCTGTAAGGGGATTAAACACTTAAAAATGTGAAAGGAATTTGTATAATAATATAAGTGTCAAATTACCACATTTTTTATTTAAGGGTCCGTGCACGAAAAAAACTCGTTTTTATCAATTTCTTATCTAATTGTCAGAAAACTTGAAATAATCGAAACATTAAGTCTGTGTTACTATAAAAGTACAGTTTTCATGGTGCTAAACCATTCGTGTCAGTCACAGCAGCTTTTAATAGTTTCATCATTTTTGTGCTCTCCAAAGTATAGTTTATTTCGCCATTGATTTACTTAATGAAGATATTGTATAATCATTAAATAAAATTTTGATTATATTTCAAGGATAGCTGAAGACTAATTTGTGATTTTTAAATTTCTTGATATGATTTGCTAAATAATAGGAAAAATATATATTACTGACGAGGTTTAAAACAAAAAAAGGTTTTTTCAATATAATTTTTCTGCTATAGATATAGATAGAAGACAGGAAAAAATCAATTGATATAATATATCAAGATAAAAATCAATTGATATATACCGTGATATATATCCGCTGATATATATCGGCGAACCCTGCTAGAATACCGCCAGCACACAAGCATCTCTCATATTTTTAATTTACAATCATTCCTTTAGAAATAATGTTGGCATGGGCCTCATGAATACATTTGGTTAATGCTGCACGGTCGAAGGGAGAAACTGAATTAATTCAGAAAAGCAAATTGAATAGAAAAGTGAAGAACACACTGTTACTGCTTCAATCAGGACTTAAACTTTTGTTACTTTTATCCTTTGTAAAATTGCAAAGTTTAGCACAAAATAGGTATACTTTTGTACTTCAAAATATTCGCGGAAGTTTTGGCAAGTTAATTTTTATAGCAGCAATGGATTCAGTTTGTTATTCAACACAAAATTATTTATAGAAAAGGATATATATATTGAATATATAATTGCGGAAAGTCTACAAATGAAACAATTCTCTTATAAGGATTTATAAGTTTTTTAAACAGATTTTTCAGTGTACATGGAGATTCTATATAATCAAACTTCTTCCACGAGTTGCGATACTTTTAATATCCCTCTCTGTTTTTCCGTTTATTCTCTTTTCTTTTTTATTTATGTATTTTCAGCGAAGCTTGTGCTTCCAGTTCCACTACCAACTTGCTAACTAGCTAATATTCTTACTACTGCATGGTACCTAGTTGGTGCCGATAAAAAAAAAGAAGGATAAGATACAGTTTCTTCTGTAATAATTAGAGTGTAGTTTTGTGCTCTTCTTTCGTGTTTATAAGATGACCAACCACATACTTACTATTGTTGTGCGCCACAATTAATGCCTGGTACATCGTGACATTAAGTACCACTAGCGCCATCTAGTATTGAGTAGCAGAACTAGTAGACCACTAGCGCCATCTAGTATCGAGTAGCAGAATTAGTAGACCACTTGCGCCATCTAGTATCAAGTAGCAGAACTAGTAGAGTCGAGATGATTCTAGAAAGTTCGATGCTAGAACTTTCTGGAACTATTGACATCTATACTCCATTTACTATAGCATTAGACAAATAACGGCTAAATAACGACAGTTATTGTGTAATATTGTTGAAATTACTGCACTTTAGAGTTATTTTTTTAATGTAAATGGTAAATAGATTACAGTGCTTTGTATTTATCGTGAAATAACGGAGTTTATTAAACGTTTACATCGAAATAACGAAAGGGTGAGAACAGTTATTTGTCTAATGTTATAATAAATGGAGTATAGTTAGCCGGAACCGGTATGTACTCGAACATTCTACATGTTTCTACAGTAGAAAGTTCTGGAACTACCTGAGGACTATATAAGGCTGGTATGGGCCCCGACCCGGGTCAGTCGAAAAACAAGCGACCAGTAAACTTCAAACTATTTATGATATTATTATACTTCATTAGTGTGTTTGAGTTGTTACCAGTGTTGTTTAATTATAGTGTCATTTTTGGTTATTAAATCGGCAGTTTTTATTGTCAGGAATTTCAAGCTCGTAACACTATATTATATATTTTTTCTCATAAAGTCTATTACGAAGCTTTTCGTTACTTAGATTATTTTATGTTTATTTTATAATGTGCGTCTTAGCATAACCAGCCTATAATGTTCTTACTGTTGGAACACAGGCCTTCTATAGAGAAGGTGAGAGGGAATGGGCTGCGTAATCCACCAAGCCCAAGCCCAGTGCGGGTTGGTAGATGTCACAATGTCTTCGAATTTTTGGTTCTAGGACATGCTGGTTTCCTCACCTTTTCCTTCACCTTGTGTAGAATACACAATTTTTCTTTCCTTCTATACCACCACGCCTCACTTTTCGTTCCCCGGTAGAATTTCTAAAACTTGTTACAACATGAATGATTAAATTTGTCGGCCATAGCTACAAGTACCGTGGCTTCCCTAGGGCTAACACTTCGATGCACTTCCACGGGCAGAGTTCAATTGAAATTTGTGAGCAACTTCCACCCTTAGAGACTTTGTATTACGTGCTGACGTGTGAGTATGCTTTGAATTTGACCAGAAATTCTAAGTTTAGTTGATTTTGGATATATGAAACGTGTTAAGAGTTTTAATTGCACAGATCCACTCAATCTGTGTGGTTCTTTCGTCAAAAGAACATTTCAGACACCGATCTACATAGTCTTCACAAGATCTGACCAAGATTATGTCTGGACTTTAAAAGAGACTGTGACCTCCGAGTTTGTTTCGGCCTTTCTTTTCAGAGTGCATCCTTTCTTATCAGTGGTCAGATAAGAAACGCTAACCTCATCTAATTTTTGAAATATGATTGACGTGTAAAAGTGTTTGTACTGGTTTGTACAAACCAAATTAATCTTAAAAGTCATGAAATCATGGCTTTTAGGATTATACTAACTTATGGAGTTGTATTACTGATTCTTATGATTAAATTATGTAAATACATGTTTGATACGGTAGCGAATTATACTTTAATCAATATACACCCAGACAATGAGCTGCAAATTGCAAAGAACGTAAGAAAATTTGAATTTCGCGGCTACCCTGACGCTTTCCTCTTAATAAGACATGATATTACATGTTGCCAATGCGGCGGTTCTTGACTGACAGACAGTGACGTCAGTGTTGCCACTTTATAATAATGAAGGTTGTGTTGCACTACCTAACATCCAATTGCGTAGCACACTAATTCACAATCCGAAGGATATGGATCTGAAGGATGAAAAAAAAAAATACCGGCTAATTGCGTGTTGGACCACGCACAATGAAGGGTTCCGAAGTTGGGATGAATTTACCCCAAGAACAAACTTTGCTTTGTACTTGAAAAACATGTTTTCCCATACATTCCAATAGCAAATGTAAGTTGTTTAAAGCTTACTTAGCTGTGATAGTTTTCCTTTTAACTTCATTATATATATTACTGCCGAGATTTTTTTCACATATCTAAAAATAACCATTTACCTGGTAGGGGGGACACTTGACTCTAACAAAAATTAGAACATTTAAGCTTAATATTATGCAAACGGATCTATAAATTGAAAAATGATCATCTCCACTTTACGTGTAAGGGAGGAGGTACCCAATTTATTTTTTTTCTAGATTTTATTTTATCACCATGGTATACCCATGCCAAATTACTTTCCAGTAAAACGTATATTTTACGTGCCTATTTGAAATAATTTGATTTGATTTTGACTTTGACTTTAAGTACTAAGAATCTCTGAGCAAAGCCGCGGATAGACAGACAGACATGACGAAACTATAAGGGTTCCTTGTTAACTACGAAATCCTAAAAATTCACACATGTTAAAATTTAAGTGATAACAATCACTTGTCATCACTTTAATTTTAACATTTTGATGTTGATTACCCTTTAACAAACCTGTTCCAAGTAGCATTAAAAAGACTAAGGCCTGTGTTCACCAACATTTTAATCAACTGTTTAGATATTTAATCAGTTGTTTACTCAAAATTTCTTAGGAAATTTGACATAAACCAACTGTTTAAATACCTAACCGGTGGTTTGAATGTTGGTGAACACAGGCCTAAAGATACTACATATCTCAGCACTAAAAATACCTATGCATCAATATTTGCGGAGAAAAAAGTAGGTACTTCACAACTTTGCAATTACGCCCGACCCGTAAAACATAGAACGAACAAAATGCAAACATAACCTCTGGAAACGTAATAGAGCGGAAAACTAATTCTCATGTATCACAGCAGGGCGAAAAGTCCACAAATCTCGCTCCCAAACGAATGATCCAGCAGCGGAACGTACAGAACCCGCTAGTTAATCAGTCAGTCGAGACGAGAGGATCTCTAAATCATTTATAAGACCGTAGCCTTCGCGACGAGGAGAATTTTTCTTGTCTTAAGTAAATAAAAATCCAATCAGAGGCAAATCCAATTTTCATTCCGTTTCTCGTTGGATTCACTCGGGATTCTAGCCCGGGCTCATTTTTTACGTTTTTTTTTGTACTTTTTCACACTATTTCGTTTCGTTACGGCCTGGGTGCAGTTTTCTGGGATATCTTGATAGTCGGTTTTAAGGGATTGTCGTTTTTAGTGCTTAACGTTTTTGGGGGTTTTGATTTTACATTTGGAAGTAAAAGAATACTTAGTTATTTGGTAGCCTTATTTATTTATTTATATATCGTCGGTTTAATGCAAGAACTCATTATGTGACATAGTCAAAACTTTGCAATAACCAATTAATTAGTTTCAGTTGAATTATTACCCTATATCATCTTGAGTATGATTATGATAAAGAAAAATTAAATACTGAGTTTTTGCATTATATAAAACTCATCAAGACGAGTTCAAGGCGTTATAAACTGTACTTGATGATTTTTGCCATTAATGAGTTCATGCAGTTAACCGACGATATACTTTATTGTACAACAGATTACGTATTACAAAAAGAAAAGAATTATACATTAGAAAACATACAATGGGCGGCCTAATCGCTTACTGTCTTCTCTTCCAGGCAACCTTAGCATGGACAGTGAATTTCTGGACATAAATTAGTGCAAATAAAAAGTATAAAAGTACAATATATATTACTATCATCGTCGTCATTTCAGCCGAAAGACGTCCACTGCTGGACATAGGCCTCCCCCAAAAGGGGGGGCACGCTTGGCAGGCGGGTTGGCGTTCGCAGTATAGAGTTAAAAATACATAGAGAACGCTGCCGCTCATTCTCTAGTAAGTCCCTTAGTCGCCTTTTACGACACCCACGGGAGGAAATGGGGTGGTGCTATTCTTTCCGTCCGGCACCACACAGTATATTACTATAGCAATAATTATTCCTTCCCGTGTTACGATAATTTTTTTCACTAATAATAATAAAAGCAACAAAAGTGAAATTTTACATAAAAACTTAATGGCCGCAGCAACAATAATGGTTTCCGAGTATATAAAAATCAATTCGAAATTTTACCACCATTGTTTCAATTTCTCTTTAGACATTTTAAATGTAATTAATAATTTTAACTTTGTTAAAATAGTTCTTAACTTTATTGTGCATAAACACAAGTGAACACAAGTGAAAGAGTACACCTACTGAATATCTGATCTTGCCCATTATGTAATTATGTGTCATATCTTGTGTATATCTTTTGTTGGAGATCCTAAATAAATGTATATGTAGGTAACATCAATAAATCAATACCTACTTTAAAAAAACTTTTACCCATATTTTTGACCGTGCACCATGTAAAAGCCGTAACAGAAAACATCATACTCAATCATATATCACATTTAAATAACAATCGAGAAACAGACCGAAGTCGGACCTGCGAAAATCAGTTTTATACAATTCTGGACACGGATAATGTTAGATCGGAATGGACAGTTGACATGAGCAAGATGTTATTCAATAAGAAAGGATGTGGGTAGAATTGATTTAACATATGGCGGTGGAAGTTTTGAATTAAGTTGGTTTATATCAATGTACTAGCTGACCCGACAGACTTCGTTCTGTCAAAAGCTATAGTATAAACTCCACTACTCTACCCTACCCTACCCTACCTACCCTACCTACCTAACTACCTACCCTACCCTACCCTACCCTACTCTACCTACCTACCTATCTACCTACCTACCTACCCTACCCTACGCTACCCTACCCTACCTACCTACCTACCCTACCCTAACCTACCTACTTACCCTACCCTACCCTACCTACCTACCTACCTACCCTACCCTACCCTACCCTACCTACTTACCTACCCTACCCTACCCTACCCTACCCTACCCTACCCTATCTACCTACCTACCTACCCTACCCTACTCTACCCTACCCTAATTTTTCGTAAAAACCATAAAAAAAAAGAAGAGAAAAAAAAGAAAAGAATTGGTTAAATTGGTCCAGGCGTGGTTGAGTTATAGCGTCAGGAAGGAAAACCCGACTTATTTTTATATAGTAGATAGTCATTGGAATTTATTGTTTAGCTGATTGAAACACTTCGTCAATTAACCGTGTTACCTATAGTCATTTTATAGGTAACACGGTTAAAGAGACAACTGTCAAAGAGATACCGGTGATTTCAATTTACGAATAATTAACATTTATGCATGTTGATAGCTGATTTGCGAATGAATTATTTTCATTGACTAGTTTATTTGTTCACACCATAACACTAACCATTTTTCTTATTATTGTACCCGCTACTGAGACGAACATAGTCCGAAACCATCCAAACCATCTTTATGAATGTAATCTCAGTACTGCTTGGAAAAAGAAGTCAAAATCCTGTCAAATCCAGTACATTTCATGTTACAACGGTACAGGGTTCTTTTGGAGTATGACTGAAATCTGATCTAACGCCGCCATCTTTTCTTGTTAAGGCATCGATAACCGTATTTTAATGATTTTATACTGAAGATCACGTCTAAACAAGTAGCGTTATTGATTTGGAAAAAATATATCTATGTTTTTAGTTTTTATATTTATTTATTTAAGGACAACCAACAAAGCTTAAACCAAAAATATATGTTAAAATACCCATATTATTTTTACATTTTACAGTGCAGCCTTAATTAAAGGCTGCCACGGCATGCACATATTGCACATAGTAGTAGGAAATGTAGTTACAAAACATTTAGAAAACATATTTTACTTATTTAGATAGATTTCGATAGATTTATTTATGTAAGTGAAAAAGACAATAGAAACTACAATAAAATAAAAATAAAAACCATTTTTATGATAATGCCCCATGCAAGACAGACTTGACTTTTTGTAAAGAGTAAGACATACGTATCAATATCTCCGTTGGGTGAGTGTGACAGGCGACAAAATGGAATCTGCATTCTGTCAATGGTGGAAAAATTACCCAGATTGGTTTTCAAGCCCTTAGCGCGTCAAATTAGAGCATTTTCTTCATAACTTATATATTAATATTTTAGAAATATGTTTATATTACACAGTAAGATTAATTTGTAAAGTTACGTCTAAAGCGGATAAATAACTGAGAATCACGCAAAATCTATTAAGCGTATTTTTCTGAAACCTGTTCTTTTTAAAGAATATTTGATTATTGATCTTTTAGAATACGTGTTTTATTAAAATACCGTCGCCGTTTTATGTATAATAAATTAATAATGCGTCTTATTTGGGACAGCGCTCCTGGATGTGCGAGTCCTACTACTGGCTGAACGTACGACGCGTTGCGTGAGCTCAGTACAGAACACTCAAGGTCACTGGCATATATTTGTGTCTTAATACAATTTCTGTGACAATTTCACAAATGTTTTCCATCAAAAGGTCCTTGTAGCACTCTGGTATTATTACTCTGTATTTCGCCGCATGCATTAATGGCGTGACTATATAAACTGTATTTCCAACTGTATCCTCTTTTTCGCCTCCAAGTTCCACCCTAAGCCGTTTCGGAATGAGAATCCATTATGTGTTATTTATGGAGTGGCTGGCGCAAAATATTTATCTGTGTCGATATTCGATAATGCGTTGGACGCACCCCAGCGCCATCGGGCGCCGTGGCTTGGACATCACGGAACCCACAGGAAATGAAATCGGATTCACTCCTCGGCGCTGCCTTTTGTAAAATATTATTATAAGGTATATAAATAACAATAATCGAGGTTGGATTTTTCAGGGATCATTTCGCTTTTGAGGTTTTTGTGAAATCAGTTCGTACAGTAAACGGAGACGTAGATCTGTTTTTTTCTTTTTTTGGGTTTCGTACTTCAAAAGGGTAAAAACGAAACCTGTGTCTGTCTGTCCGTCTGTCACAGCCGATTTGCACCGAATCTTCTGGACCAATAAAATTGAAATTTGGTACACATATGGATTTCTGTGATCCAAAAACGTACGTGTAACGTAAATAAATTAATTTTGAATATGGGATCACTTTTAGGGGACAAATGAACAAAAAAAAAAAAAAAGATTTTCAAACTGTACCGTGTGACATATCAAATGACAGGACTTGTTATGTGGATTTCAATTTTTTTTTATTATTGTAAAATGAATAATTTTGAAGTTATTAAAGAAAATATATATGAAAATTGACCATCTCATTCCTTGATCATCGAAACAGGTGGGCTCAAAACTTAAAAAAAAAAAAAAATTGGTTGTCTGTAAAGTTGGTTTACGGACGATAGTTTAACATGACAACGTCATAACAAAACATTGATGCGGCGCAAGCGTACAATGTGCGTAACGGGTCTATGAGCGTAACGGGACAATGAGCGTAACGGGACAATGAGCGTAACGGGACAATGAGTCATCCTTTTTCGTGCATGCAGCCGGCGTTCATCGATTTATTAGACGTTGTCACGTCAAAAAAAAAAAAAAAAAATACGGAGAATAGTTTAAACTTATAGATTACAGGAAAATCATTAAGAAGTCTTAAAATAACATGGTAAATCACTCAACATTTTGCGTACAAACATACACTTCCAGTTAGAATGTATGTGGCAACATGTTTTTCAACTAGTTTTTTCTTGGGATAAATTCATCCCAACTACGGAACCCTTCATTGTGCGTGGTCCGACACGCACTCGGCCGGTTTTCTTATTCGAGTTAACTATCTTTTTTGTGTGCTTGTGTTTCTGTGACAAATAAACCAATTTTTCTTTCTTTTCTTTAAACACTTGCACTACGAAAAGCGGCCATAAGCTACGAAATGAGCTGTCAATGTCAAATCCCCACTGTTGTGCGGTATATCTACACTATATATATATATATATTAATTATTAATTATATAATTATAATTATAATTATATATTATAATATAATATAATATAATATAATATAATATATATATATTTTTTTTTATATTATAAAGAGGAAAGATTTGTACCTATTTTTGTATGTTTGTATGTTTGTAATGAATAGGCTCAAAAAGTACTGGGCCGATTTAAAAAATTCTTTCACCAATAGAATGCTACATGCTTCCAATTTGACATAGGCTACATTTCATTTTGAAAAAAATTAGGGATCCTTGGTAAAATTTGAACAATGTAACCGAAGGTGTAGAAAAATGAGTCTTAAAATGTCTTTCGTATTGTCTACCCCGTGCGAAGCCGGGACGGGCTGCTAGTATTACATATAATAGGTACAGTTAGTCGGTCTGCAAATTATTAGGTATGCAATTATCTATAAAAAATTGCCCAAAGGTTGGAAAGAGTTAACTATGCCTAAACTTAAAAACACTATGAAATTGTTTTTGGCACAAAAAGTATATTATAGTATTACAGAATTTTTAAACGAACTTATGGTGATTATTATAAACAAATAATCTCCGTCATACACTCAAAAATAACACCAGCTGAATTATATTCTGTAAAAAGCACCTAAATTCCCTTCACCTGAGTTTTCATGGTCGCTCACAATGGGCTTTATTAGAAGGCACCAAAAGGGCACTGGAGAGGGCTATGCTTGGAGTTTCCCTACGTGATCGAATCAGAAATGAAGAGGTTCGCATGAGAACCAAAGTAACGAACATAGCCCGAATAACTGCCAAACTTAAGTGGCAGTGGACAGGGGCATATTGCTCGCAGAATGGATGGCCGATGGGGCCGAAAGGTTCTGGAGTGGAGACCGCGTAGGTACCGGAAGACGTAGCGTGGGCAGGTCTCCCAGAAGGTGAGCCGATGACCTTGTGAAGGCTGCAGGAATCCGCTGGATGCAGGAAAGCACAGAACCAGTGGAAGTGGCGGTGCTTGGGTGAGGCCTATGTCCAGCAATGGACGTCTTTTGCCTGAAATGATGATGATGATGACTTCATCATCATCATTTCACGGTGATATTTTTACAGGATAGCCAGGGTGGCCTATCGTCAAATCACATTTAAACATCTTTTCAAATAACAATTTATGAGTCAATAAACCTAAAAATACTACAGGTATTTTACCGCAAATATAACCGGTATGCATTTCAATAATATCCGCTGTGTGGCAGACGGGAAATGAGTACCGTATCTGAACAGCCAATGGGATGAGTTAATATGATTATGGGAACGTTCCGACGGATTAGCCCCTTTTAGGTGATAGCGATTCGGTTTGAATTGTAACTGAATTTCGTGTTTGTGAGATTTTTCATTCATGTGTGAATTTTGGAGGGATAAGTGTCATGTTAATTATAGTCATCATTTTAGCCGAAAGACGTCCAGTGCTGGACATAGGTCTCTATTAATTGGGAGGGGTTTGCCATAATCACAACGCTTGGCGACGGCTGGCGATCGCTGTATGGTGTTAAAAATACATGGCGGACGCTGCTGCCAATTCTCTGCTCTGTTACGACACCTACGAGAAAAAATAGGGTGGTGCTATTCTTTACGTCCGGCACCACACGGCACATGTGTATTGAACATTTACAAGTCTATTATTATTATTGTGTTTATTTCATTTTAAAGTAATCGTGAACAAGAACTTGACTGTGGTACATCTATACTTACAATAATCAGTCGTATAAACTGCTAATCAAACATGGGAAAAGGTCATAACTGATCAAAACGTGTTCATTCTCTGCACAAAAAGGAGCCTTTTGCCTCACAGTGGCCGATATTTGTTTTTTAAATTATTTAATTCGAAGCATCGGCTATTAAGGTCCTGAAATGTCCAGTTATATTAATCTTAATATTATTCATCTGGACATGTTCCCGGATGACAGCGATGAGGACGAGTACTTGGACGCCATAGTGTGCTTTTGTTTTTGCGTTTATTTGAATAGTTAGTTAGTCATCCTAAGTCATTAAATTTATATCCTAGTGTAAATAGTTGTGTTACAGATTTTATTGCATTTTAATAAATAGCTAATAAAATAACATCTCTCGAAAATTTGTAACGAAACTTAAATACAGTTTCAAGCGAAACTGTATCTTGTAGTATTATAAAAATATTGAATCAAAGTCAAAGTCAAAGTCAAATAATTTATTTCAAATAGGCACGAGGATGCACTTTTGAACGTCAAAAATTACATGAATAGTTAATTGATTCTAGTTGCGCCTTCCAAAATGTAGTTATGTATGGAGAAGAATGGGCAAGAAACTCCATACTTACTCTTTTAAAATGTTAACAATAGTTTGTATACATCAATTAATATTTATAGGTGAAGACGATGTACCTAGAATAAAAAATAAAAAACATAAAAAAAATAATCAAAGTTACTTACCACAATTGGTAAAAAGAATGAAAAGTGAAGTAATAACAGAAAAATTAATAAATGCGATAGGTACATGGTGCTCACATATTTACAAACATTGTATATGATTTCACAAAAAAAAATAAAAAAATAACAACATATAATAAGTCAGTGTGTGAGTTAAAATATTAATCACAGAAAATAAAATTAATATCATAAAAATTATAAATTATACAGTTAAATTAGCAACCAGTTTGATTTTGTCTAGACTCTAAATTGTCCTATGGAGCAGGCAAGCAAGCAAGGCAAGCATTCTTATCTTGGATATAATCCTCTAATTTATAATATGCTTGTTTACAAAGTGTACTTTTTATATGAGTTTTATATTTTCTTTCATTTAATTGTAATATATCAGAAGGTATTTTATTGTAACATTTAACACAGTAACCCCATAAAAGATGTATGTACCTTAGATAATCTGAAAAATGGTTGAGCTATTTTATCTTTATTTCTAGTATTAAAATTATGCCTATCACTGATTTTATTAAAAAGATGTAGATTTTTTCTTACATACATAATATTTTCATAAATGAATTGGCAAGGTACCGTCATAATATTAATCGTTTTAAATAGTTCTCTAAGAGATTCGCGGCGATGTAGATTATAAATGGCTCTGACAGCCCTCTTTTGTAAAATAAAAATGGATTCAATGTCGGCAGCCCGACCCCACAGTAAAATGCCATACGACATAATGCTATGGAAGTAGCTAAAATAAACTAATAACGTGCCAGACAAGACACTGTAGTCAAGGACAAAAGTATATAGCCGTAACTTCTCAATAACAGTGAGCATATAATTTTGCCCTTAACTGCACGAACATTTGATAAAATGATGGCGTAAAATTGTATCAAAATATAAGTTTACACCTTCTTATTAATTACGATTACATCCGATAGCTATACCCTCCATGCCTTGGAATGCACGTTAAGCCGTTGGTCCCGGCTGTCATTCGTGGATTTTTGACAGTCGTTACGGGTCGTCAGAAGCCCGAAAGTCTGACAACCAGTCTTACCAAGGGGTATCGTATTACTCAGTAACTGGGTGGTGGAGGTCAGATAGGCAGTCGCTCCATGTAAAATACTCGTATTCAGTTGCATCCGGTAAGACTGGAAGCTGACCCCAACAGATTATGCAGCGGATCATGTCATCCGACAGCTAACATAAAATAATTATATCTAACTAAACCGTATTATTACTTTCAAGACTATTCATCATTTCAGCCGAAAGACGTCCAGCTGGACATAGGCCTCCCCCAAGCACCGCCACCTCGACCGGTTCTGTGCTTCCCGCATCCAGCGGATTCGTGCGGCTTTCATAAGGTCATCGGTCCACCTTGTGGGAGGCCTTCCAACGCTACGTCTTCCCGTATGTCGTCCCCACTCCAGAACCTGTCGGCCCCAATGGCTATCTGTTCTGCGAGCAATATATATGCCCTGCCCATTGCCACTCAAGACTATTAAGCTCTTATATAAAAGAAGCTTCTTTACGGAAAAATAATTGTTTGTGCCTAAATGATGTTTATTCCTACAAACAGACGCGACTCGCAATGCGATTAGCTCGCGATACAAAGGCACCGCTCAACGCGTGACACCGGTCGCGCCTGTTTGTAGGAGCCTTTAGTCGATATTATACTATTTATTTCATAACTTATGTTATAGGTTTTTTGTACCGACCTTTGTTACGTTTTTATTGTTTAGTGTTTATCAGTGGAAATTTGTAAATGGCCTTCATTTTCATATTGTTTATGAACACTGTATAAGTTTCGCTGTAAGTTTCCCGAATAGAATAAAATAAAATAAATAAATTACGTAAATATTAAATTCTTTGAAATAGAGCTTTAACTGCAAGACTAAATTATATTTACTACCCAGCAGTGCCGACAACACGGTAAAAAAAAAAACCCACAAAACTAATATTGCCTTCATCAAAACTTGGCAGTTCCAGACTTGCGCACTCAATTCCGCTCTTTGAAAAATATTTTCTACCATCCTGCCTATTAAAACCTCACTGAACCAGTAGATTAAAAAACACATTTTCATTCTGGGAACCAATTTTCTGAACGTAACTTTTTCTCTGTACCTGCGTTAAAAGCTTAATACCGGATTTACATACCCTCAGTCGCCACTCAATTTTCTCTAGCATCAAGGCATATTTCATGCTGGAACAAGCCAGAGGGATTGGTTAAAAATTGCCCTTCATGTAGTCTATAAATTTGGACGCTTAGCCACGCCAGCGGAATGGATATTGCATATATTTTATGCGCGGGTACTTTGAAATACGTTTTTCGGTTTTACGGAGTGAGGAGTGAGAATCTGCGAGGATAGTGTCAGTATCTTACTTTTATGGTGTCTTAAGAGGGCTGTCACTGGTCCACTAGAGCCACTCCTAAACATATTGGGGTTTATTTATTTATAAACGCTGCTTAAAGTTAAGTAATGATTAGCGACTGTTTAACCATACATTTTTGACGTTTGAACGTCACTTAACTTTAAGCAACGTTTATGAATAAACCCTTAGATCTCGTGACTGAGAAGGAATTATGAAAAACGGCTCAATCTAAACAAAGTAAGTAGTATTCTCACCTCGGTAAGTGTGTCTAGAATTTTTTCTAATTTTCTGATACCTTTTATAAAGTTTCATATTGAGACACGAAGCAACAAAATTCGATCTAAATAAAAACGGCCACATTCCTCTAGATCGTATTTAATTATTAATTAAATAACCTTAAATAAGATTTGCATATTTTGACAATAATTGAGGTTAATTTTAGTACCTCAATTTACATCGGTGATTATTGAATGATATAATAATGTCATCCGAAGAATAATTGTTGAAAAAGATGAGATATATAAAGTTGAAACCATTCTTCATACAGATGAATGTTAGATACAAATTCCCTTTAGTGAGAAATCGCACTGAAAAAAATATTTAGCCTAACTACTTCGGCTATTTCAGGAATAATCAAAGTTTGACAAGACTTTATAAAAGTTAACTTGATTTAATAAAAGTGATACACAACAGCCAGCACAGGATTTGGTTAGATGTTGCATAAAGTTATGTGGTCCCTTTTTGTGTTACATGTTGACGTAAGTTTGGTTATGTATAAACAACATTTTTTTCAGTGCGCGTTTACAGTTAAATGAAATGAGAGGACTAATTCCAAAACCAGCTAAAACGATTTTTCTGGCAATCGAGTTGATGATGGTTTTTTAAATCAATAAAATTTAATCGCACTCCTTGTTGTACGATTGGTTGATTTCGTTCTAGAGGAGTTTGGATTTTACCCATGACATTTATAGTGGATTATGATACCAAATATAAGGTTGGAGGGTCAATTTAGTACCTACTGGTATAGAGATTTCCTCGGAAATGAGTTTATCACTTAGCACAGAATTGAAAAACTTTAAAAAAAGAAAGAGATTTGTATTCAAGGAAAAATCGTTTTAGTGGGTTTTGAAATTAGACCCCCCTCAAATACTTTTGGAACAGACTATAGGCAGATATTTTATTTGTATTCGATTTTTCTAAAATAAAATTAGCCTTAGTTACTCCTTATAACATAAGCTATGTGCCAATGAAAGTCCCGTCATAATCGGTCCAGACGTTTCGGAGATTAGCCGAAACAAAAACATAGACACAAAAATTGTTTTGTTTTTGTTATAAGTACCGTATATACTTTCTTATGCATTTAGTAAAAAGCTGTTATTTTGACATTACAAACAGACACTTTTTATTTATTTGTATAGAAAGGAACACACAACAGACAGGTAGGAACGCAGTGGTGCACTGTGCGTGACATACAAAACGTTTAAGATAAATATTTCTCTCGCACAATACTCCTCATGGAAAAAAATGTGTGCAAGTGACATGAGGCCTTTACAACGAGCTGTTTTTGTACTGAAAATCTCTCGTCAAGTGGTTTTATTTTATCACGAATGTAAATTTTAAGTTGGCATTCAAAATTTACTTTCTTTATTCCGTCCACCGAGAGAATGCTTTTTTGACACCTGTCAGTTGCACAAGATTTGGAACTAATAAAGTTTAAATTCGTAAAACATATTCGTTTGTATGAAACTGACAGGTGTCAGAAAAGCATTCTCTCAGTGGACGGATTATAGTTCTGTTGTTTAATATTTAAATTGGTGTTATTTTAGGTAATGTTTGCTGGATTTACAAAATCTCTAGCTTTTATTATTTACTAGCTTTACCCGGCCCGGCTTCGCACGGGTAGCACTAACTATATCTACCCTCTACCCTCTATTCACCCTCCCTACCTACCTACCCTACCCTTCCCACTTACTCTATCTACCCTACCCTTCCTATCTACCAACCTACCCTACCCTACCTACCTATTCTACCCTACCTTACCTTACCTACCTACCTATCTACTCTACCCTACCCTACCCTACCCTACCTACCCTACCCTAACCTACCTTACCTACCTACCCTACCTAATAATATGTAGCTACAACACTAAACTGTATCTCCCGATTTTATTATCATCAATTTTCTGAATTGCCTCCCACTATAGAATTAGAAATGAAGAGATCCGCAGAAGAACCAAGGTAACCAATATAGCACGAAGAATTGTCAAACTTAAGTGGCAGTGGGCAGGGCACATTGCTCGCAGAACAGATGGCCGATGGGGCCTAAAGGTTCTGGGGCCCAAGTCTGCTATTTTTATAAATTCGTCACTCCAACACGATCCCATTGTCATTTTGCTAAAAGTTCGTAATCTGCTAAATTCATAATGGTCGATCATTGGTCGGTCAATGGTCTCGTAATAAAATTGTAATACAATGGCATTTTAAAACATTAATTCATGCCAGATTTCATTTATATATATATTTTTACATTTTAGTTATTAGTGTTATAAGCAATCTGAAGTAGTAAGAAGTTGGAAGTTTAGTAGGAAGTTTCATTTGTAATTATGTACGAGATTACCAATTCTTTCAATGGAGTGTCAGTGGCTGTCGATTGGAAAGTCATAATGACGCCATTATATTAGTAGATTACCAAACTTGCCATTTCAAAATTATGAAATGAATAATAGAACATTCTGACACTATTGTAATATTGGAAGGCCTCCCACAAGGTGGACCGATGAGCTTGTGAAGGCCGCAGGAATCCGCTGGATGCGGGAAGCACAGAACCAGTTGAATTGGCGGTGGGGGAGGGCTATGTCCAGCAATGGACATCTTTTGGCTGAAATGATAATGATGATGGAAGCAAATTTAAAGACGTTTAGCGACATCTACAACGCCACATGCGAACTACGCATTAAAGACTTGACGTCACACAAATTCTGCATCGCGCAATTAGAGTTTACCGCGCGACAAACACAAACAAACAAATATTTGTATGATCTACAAGTAGTTGTTCCGGGTCTGGCTGTTTGTGTATGTGAGTTTAAATGTTTGTAAACGCACCCACGATACAGGAGAAATTCCTAGTGTGGGGCAACGTTTTTTAAAAAATAAGATAAAAATAAGACTAACATATACAGGATAAGTTTAAAAGGAGTGCATATATTTTAGGAGGTAATCAGGTGCATAAATTTGGACAACTTTCCCCAAGGAACATAGGTCGAAATCTTAAAATTGAAAATCGACTATTCATACAAAGTGACTGGTCACGTGACTTATGTTTTTATGAGAAGTTGAATTTTATTTTTTGATTTCAACCTATGTACCTTTGGGAAAGTTGTTCAGTTTTATGCACCTGATTACCAACAAAAATATACGCACTCCTTTTAAATTTATCCTGTATACAACATCCCGACATCAACCGTTGGGCAGTTGCCCATCAGACACAACACCCATCTGGTCGGAGGATCCTCCCTTTTCCATAGACACCCTGTTCCTCATACCTCTACAGAAGTATTCACGTCAAAATAAACTAAGCTAATAAATATCTTAATATCTACACAAAAATCACAAAACAATAAAATCCTATAAGTACTCGTAATCCCTCCTAATTTCCTCTAATTATCGAAACTTTTCTACTAAAATCCTGTGTGTAACATCATTAGTCGGACTCATTAAGGCGAAGATCTTACTAACTGCGATGGACGTCGGCCCGGCCGGGTAAGTGCACCTTAATGTAGTTATGTGTTTACTCCCTTTTAAGCTGCTTTAGCTATGTGTGTTTGGGACATTTTCTTACCAAGTTAAGGGAGTAAACAAGAAATTACAGGACATATTAGTATTTTTGCAGCAAGGACTAAACGCACGATTTTTCAACGGATTTTTCAGACTGCGTCGTTCAGTCCAGTCCAGTTATCGCAAGCGCTTCTCCTCCCAAGGTGTTCGGTTCCCAGGTCGGACAAAGTGTTATTAGGTTTTTCCATTAGGAATTTCTCAGTAACAGCCCGGAATCTGTTTTTCGGCATGTTCTCACTAGTTCGATTCATTAGTTCGATCGTTGAACTAGTGAGATTTAACGCAAGAGCGAGCGAAGCGAGCTCGGGACTCGGGGCAGCCCGACTCGTACATGTTAGGTTAGAAGGGGATGACGGGATCTAGTGAGCGAGCGAAGCCAACGAACAAAGACCCCGCCATCCGCATTGCCATACAACGTGGCAAATGTCGCCAGTCTCTTGGGTACAATTACTATTAGACAGCGGCGGAGGAATTTTTCGATGCCTTATTTTAGTTCGTTAATAGTTTTAGTTAGGTCAGTTTATTATATTTTTATTTTAATAGTTTGTTAGTTAATTTAAATTTACTTAAATAGTGGTTTTATCATATTAATGTCTTTGTCAGCAGATTTTTGTTAATGACTCCAATAAATGCTACTAACACATCTCTGTTCCACACAAAGAGTAATAAGTAAATTCGATATTACCATTTATTGTCGCGTAATTATACATTAATATTGGTATTACTCATAAATTATTTGATAGTTAAATGCATGTTTAATTACAATCGACGAATTATCGCTAAATATGAATCCAAATTAAATTCGCGAGCGGTACGATTGGCTTTAATACCGACAACAGAGTCCAATAATAATTGATGCGTACAGCTATCCAACTGTGTACTGGTAGGAACAAAAGTGATTAATACAATTAATACGTGTCAGTTAATTAGTAAGCCATACTATATAATTACCGGAGGAGCTCGTGGCTAACTAATAACAGCCTCACGGGTCGATCCATCAGGTTAAGCTACGCTTGCCGCGGTTACTTTGTGGATGGGTGACCATCTTTACATATGGAGACCCCTCCGCGCCTCGGAAAGCACGTTAAGCCGTTGTTCCCGGCTGTCATTCATGGATCTTTGACAGTCATTACGGGTCGTCAGAAGCCCGGAAGTCTGACAACCAGTCTTACCAAGAGGTATCGTATTATCCTAGACGTAAAGACGACCTAAATCTAGACGTATTCACTGCTTGCCCGCCACCGGCCAACTTCACTTGTCGCTGGTCGAGCGTTACGTCGTAAACTCTGTCATGCGCCACTAGGCAGCGCTGGCGTCCTGATTAGTGAAAAATCGTTGGCGCGAACCCCACCAACGCCACCAGATGGCACTGGCGTACCGGATACAACTCGTTTGCGATATGTATATAAAATGCAAGTTCTGGATGTGGTTTGTTCACTGCATTGATTCCAGGTAAAGGCTTTGTAATGTGTAAAATTTTGAATTCGTCCTGCGTCTCTTGTCTCAATATTGTCAATGAGTTTATTGAAGAAAACAGTCTTACGAAGAAACAATTAAGTTTTAGTTAAAAGCATTAGATACGCACTTAATTTTTTATTTTTTTTTATTTAACCTATTTTGGCTCACTGCTGAGCAAAGGTCTCCCCCACAGCTTTCCGCTCTTCCCTGCATGCTGCCTTCTCCGGCCAATCCATACTTCCATACTAATATTATAAATGTAAAAGTAACTGTCTGTCTGTTATATTTTCACGCCTAAACCGCTCAACCGAACATCATGAAATTTGGCAGAGATATAACCTGGGATATGGAGAAGGATATAGGCTACTTTTTTTTGCGATAACTGGCATCCATGCGGGTGGAGCCGCGGGCAAAAGCTAGTCGCCCATAAATGCCTCTAAGTCTTCACGCCAGCGTTTCCTAGGTCTCGTTCTTCCTAGGAAAACATTTTATAACACAAAGTCAAACTCCAATACTTCTCGAATAGTAGGAAATCTAGAAAATGTTGTTAAACTAATATGTAAATCATTAGGTTTTTTAATTTATCATTCTCTGTCAAATATATCACTTTTGTGTCCGACTTTACATTGATAGTTTAAAACCTTTATAATTAACGTGCAGTTCAAAGATAACAGAAGTAATTATGGTCATAATAAATTGATTCAGTTTATGTTTGATTTTTGTTCCAATATTCTTGGTTTCAAATATTCTGCTAGCATCAAAAGGCTAATTCCCGTGGGTAATTCAAAATCAAGTTGCAATATCATCTCAACGACAAATAATTTTTAAAAACTTGTCATAAATGTAGGTATACAGGGTTATTGGTAATATGTCGGCAATCCATGAAGGGGACGTTAGAGAGGTCATTTAAAACTAAATGACCCCTTATGACTCCTATGCAAATCGTCGCATTAGTGGTGAAGAGACCTAAGCCACACTTTTGACCGAATTGAGTTATGAACACCACCATACTCGTCGTTAGACGGAGATTCTGGTGGTGAAGAGGTCTAAGTGATAGCTCAACTAGAGGTTTGGTTTTTCATTCCGACGTGAAAGGAGTCGAATGAAACTAGGAACAAAAAATCAAGTGGTGAATTTTTGATTTATCTTTATCTTGGAACCAGTTTAGTGTGGAATAGCTCCCTTCACTACTAAGGCGACGAAATATCACACATAATTTTTTTTGCAGAAATCGATCATTATTGTCAAAGAACTTGGTCAAAATTATGATAATTGTAACGCTTTGTAGCTCTAGTTATTATGGATCCTTGAATCGAAAAAATATTATCACAGACCCGATTTTGAACGGCCTATCCAACGATTCCCCACACCAAGGAATAGACGCGAAAAAAAAAATCATCCCCTTTCCCATGTACCATTTATATACAATGAGAAAAAATATGTATTTTTCGCCAACGAATAAATCGGTTACCGATTGTCTGACGTGGATTGTCTTAGTCGGAAAGGGTGTTACGTTTCACGTTATGTGACATCAAGTAAATTCAATATTCCACGTCTTAATAAGTTTCACTAAGAAATTACGTTTAGGCGAAGGTGGCCAGGTTTGGATACGCGGGGCCCTCTGCGCGGGGCCCGTAGCAATTGCAACTCTTTCTACGTGGTTAATCCGGCACTGTGTTAGGGGACATTTTGTTCCCTAGTGTATTCGTGGCCTAATATTTTCATTTGCCGATTGTACTAACGAGTGAAACTACATATAATAATAATAATAATAAACCCCACCGCCGTATCTCTACGTTGACGTCGTGGTGGGGCTTGCGCGCTCCGAACTCTAGGTCTGTGCCGGTAGAGTTTACTTTGCCGGAACATGTCTAGGGTGAGGAGCCAGACCAAGAGAGATACAGAAACCCGCAGGGCAGCATGTGGCGAGCTGTTGGGCAGTTGCGACCCCACGGACCCTATCTCCCGGGAGAAGTCATATTCCTCATCTCTGGCTTGCCTTTATTGGCCGGCTGGAGTGAACACTGACGAGGAACTGAGCTCCCACCTCATTCTTGCCTTTATTGGCCGGCTTGAGTAGAGATTCGCAAGAGCAAACGTGCTCGGAGGAAGGAAGTATTCCAGTAAGTGCTTGTAGGGATCTTGACCATCTTCCGGGCTCTGGGATTGTTCTGAGAGCCTTGGAATACCTCTCCACTCCTCGAGCACCTCAGGACATGTTGCCCCCTTGTCGCTACGTCACTATGTGCTAGCGACCGTTTTCGGGGGCCCATTATTGAGTGTGCAAGTCACCCCCTGCCATTTTATCCGTGTATAATAAAACATTGATCAGGCAGGGGCCATAGTCCTTCCATAGTTTTTGGTAGCCAATCCATTTTAACCACCCAAACCCATAGTCCAATATCTTTGTTTCCATATCCTGCTATAGTCCTACACCAACCGGGGGTTGTCCTTGGGTGCACTTGCATCACTGCGTACAGGGATAATCGTCGGTTGGTGCCTCATTTCTTTACAAGCGTGTAACGGGCCTCTGCGAGTTGGCTTCGGCCCCTCGTACGCCTTCCAAAGGCCCGGGACCACATGGTCCCGAGATATGTCAAAAACATAAAAATAATAATAATACCATTTATTTCAGGCAACATAGGCCCATAGAAATATACCTTAACCTAAACATACATATTTTAATATAAAACTTAGTACTTCACTTAGCACTAGCTGCACTTTGTACTGTCCTGTGGAACTTGTCCGCGGAAGCGACGGAACACCACGTCCTGCGGCCAAAAGTCTTCTTCCATCACGACGGGCAGATACAGATTCGGAACACGCACGATGAACGCCTTGAAGTTGACGTTCCGGTGCGATTCCAGTAACTGCACCCTCGGCATGTACGTTGTCCTTTGGCGCACGTACTCCACGATGTCCTCCGCCTTAGTGGTGTAGTGCAGGCGGGAGATGTACACCGGTGTGTTCGGCTTTGCGGCACGTAGACTCACTTCGGGCTCCGGAGGAGCTTTGCCACAGCGGTTCTTGTTCGTTCGCGAACGGCGCTTCCTCCTTTGCACCGTCACGAAACCATCATCATTATCAGCCCTTTTCAGCGCCTTTTCTGGCATGGGCTTGATACTAGGAGCACCAGGGGCACTCGCGGTGATGCTAGCGAAATCCCTTTGGAGGGGTTTCGCCAGGGCTGCACACACTGGCAACGGGACGGGGTGATGGGTTCGGGAGGCGCTGCGTGAAGGAGCCGCGGTGACGAGCACGGGGCTGCAGGGCGCCCCAGCGCGGTTTTCTGCTAGCTCAGCAATCACCGGATGCGCTGGCGACGAAACTGCTGATGCGGAATTCGACGACGATATATTGAGGCCGGCTCCGCGACACGTGTTTACGATTGACGCATCGACAGGTGATCTAATTACCGCCACACTGTTGCTTAACTCGCTAACTTCCTTGCGCAAATCAGCGACGGTGTTTTGAGATGCATCCAATTTCGTCAGCACATCCGCGAGGCGGGCCTTCAGGAAGACAATGTCCTTCAGAAGGCTCGTTACATCGACGTGGTCGAAGGTGACGGGAGGAAGCTTGTGTAGCTCCTTCGCCACAAACGTCGGCACGTCGTCAGGGTCGGTCACCTTGAACAGCGTGATAATATCCTGCAGGCTCCTCTTAGTCCCGTCACGCCGGCGGGACACCATCTGGTCGCGCTTATTCAGCACACTGAACAATAACAGTTTGGCAGCAGCTATATCATCCTCGCTGAAGTTCGTTGCGCAGATCTGAATAGCGGACACTTCGTCCATCACATCCAGCTTCTGCTGCAAGAACGCCAGAAGCTCATTCGCCACAAGTTCACACATGGCGGGTAAATTACGAGCGACAGCTTGCGCCGCGCTAATCGAAATAAATATTTTGCAAACGCGTCCGAATCGAAACGCAGCACCTTGCCTAGGAGGTTCACCCTAGGAGGTTGTCGTCTGCTTGACCGGACTTCCCTGTGGGTGCCCCAATAAATTAAGGCCTCCAGCCAATATTACAATTAAATGAAAGAAAATTTAAAACTCATATTAAAAGTACACTTTGTAAACAAGCATATTACAAATTAGAGGATTATATCCAAGATAAGAATGCTTGGAAACATGCTGGTCCTGCTCCATAGGACAATTTAGAGTCTAGACAAAATCAAACTGGTTGCTAATTTAACTGTATAATTTATAATTTTTATGATATTAATTTTATTTTCTGTGATTAATATTTTAACTCACACACTGACTTATTATATGTTGTTTTTATTTTTTATTTTTTTGGGAAATCGTATACAATGTTTGTAAATATGTGAGCACCATGTACCTATCGCATTTATTAATTTTTCTGTTATTACTTCACTTTTCATTCTTTTTACCAATTGTGGTAAGTAATTTTGATGTTTTTTTTTATATTTTTTTATTTTTTATTCTAGGTACATAGTCTTCACCTATAAATATTAATTAATGTATACAAACTATTGTTAACATTTTAAAAGAGTAAGTATGGAGTTTCTTACCCATTCTTCTCCATACATAACTACATTTTGGAAGGCGCAACTAGAATCAATTAACTATTCATGTAATTTTTGACGTTCAAAAGTGCATCTTCGTGCCTATTTGAAATAAATTATTTGACTTTGACTTTTGACTTTGAGCCAGGGCATAAAACTTAAAATTAAGCGACTACACGCTAACGGCACACCATGCAGGGGTACAGACCTCGGCTGAGGACGTCGCTGGAGGAGGACAGCATGGAATGGGCTGGATTGTCTTAGTCGGAAAGGGTGTTACGTTTCACGTTATGTGACATCAAGTAAATTCAATATTCCACGTCTTAATAAGTTTCACTAAGAAATTACGTTTAGGCGAAGGTGGCCAGGTTTGGATACGCGGGGCCCGTAGCAATTTCAACTCTTTCTACGTGGTTAATCCGGCACTGTGTTAGGGGACATTTTGTTCCCTAGTGTATTCGTGGCCTAATATTTTCATTTGCCGATTGTACTAACGAGTGAAACTAGATAAGAGATGGAATTCTAAACTTTACTGTAACGATGTAGTAGGTAACTGTACGCAGTGTCTGGACTGACGGGTAGAGGTATTTTGAATACTACATTCAGTATAGTCTAAGAGCTAGTTGGTGGAGAAAAAGACTCTTGCCATGATCAATTAATTTACTTAATTTAGTAATATTTTTGACATTAGGTAGTAATAATGCAGGCATGATAATAATAATTTCTTTATTTTATATTATAAATTTATGAAATTAAATTAAATTTATTTTATATTTAATTTATAATTATTTTTTGTCAGAGTCAAATGTCCCCCCCTGCTAGCTAAATGGTTATATTTGGATACGTGAAAAAACTCACAGCAGTAGTAATATAACGCAGTTAAAAAGAAACTATCATAGCTAAGTAGGCTTTACTAGTTACCGAGTAATAGTCGACCAACTTACATTTGCAGTTGAGAACACGTTTTTCAACTGCAATATTAAGTTTGTTCTTGGGATAAATTCATCCCAACTACGGAACCCTTCATTGTGCGTGGTCCGACACGCACTTGCCCGGTTTTCTGGAAAATCGTTACTGATTTTTAGTTTTAAACATGGTGGGCAACTTATTACGAGTATATGTATATTTTTATTGCCATATTGTTAGTTTTGAGTTTTCACTTCTGTCGGCAGTCCTTGTGACAATTTTTTTTTAATGTGTCTTGTGTGCCTTTGGATAACCTGACAATAGACAATTAATGATATCGCAGTAGCCAAGGATTGATTGTTTAACTAATCACGCATATTCGAACATACCTAGCTCCTCTATTACATTCGCGCAGCGCTAGCTAGGACAGTACCTTTGTCAGTTATCGATGAAATTCCATAGCCATTATTATCAATGAATCATGTCCGAAGCCCGCTGATTAGACCACACTGTTTAAGTTGCATCATGCCTGTCTATTTGGAGCTGTGTACAGTCAAACGCAAAAACAAAAATGTCCGAACTAAAAAAAAAAAAACTGTCATATAGTTTTTTCCCAAATATGTTGGGGTTGGCTTCCAGAATATTCAGCTACATCCGGGGATGCAGCTGAATAGTGCTGTAGCACACAAACGACACGCTGAACGAAGCCGAGAATCACTTGTATTCCCCATCACAATGTTATGTTATTACTTGACCTGGGACCCTGGGATATTGAAGGCCAAAGTACCAACTTTTATTTTATTTTTTATCGAATACAAGTTATAACTTGAATACCCCAAATTCCATTGCATGCACCTATAAGCATAATGTTTTGCAAGCGAAAGAATTTACAAAGGTATTAATATATAATAATAATAATAATAATACCAGCCTATAACTGTCCCACTGCTGGGCAAAGGCCTCTTCTCATACAGAGAAGGCACGAGCATTGATCACCACGCTTGCTCAAGACGGGTTGGCGATTTCAGACTTATATTAACTATAAGTCCAGGTTTCCTCACGATGTTTTTCCTTCACCGTATTCAGTAATGCCCAAGATATACTCAGAAAGTACATATGAATTGGAAAAGTCACATTGGTACTTGCCCAGATTTGAACCCACAACCTCATGCATGAGAGGCGAGGCCTTAACCAACGGGCCATCATGACAAAGGTATTAATAAGGTAAGGTTAATGTTGGATGCCTGTACTAGGTTAAACTTGTCTCACAGGCGGCATGTGTTCATACTTTATGGTAATTGTAGAACAATATAGAGAACAATAGAGATAAACCATTTTTCAGATCATCTAAAGTACATACATCTTCTAAATGTTACATTATACACAACTTCTGATATATTACTATTAAATGAAAGAAAATTTAAAACTCATATTAAAAGAACACTTTGTAAACAAGCATATTATAAATTAGAGGATTATAATCCAAGATAAGAATGCTTGGAAACAGTCAGGTCCTGGTCCATACGACAATTTAGAGTCTACTGAAAATTAAACTGGTTGCTAATTTACTTGTATAATTTATAATGATACTAGCTTTTGCCCGCGGCTCCGCCCGCGTGCAAAAGCTAGTATCGCTCCGCCCGCGTCGGTTATATCGCGTAAGAAAGTAGCCTATGTCCTTCTCCGAATCCCAAGCTATATCTCTGCCAAATTTCATGACGATCGGTTTAGCGGTTTAGGCGTGAAAACGTAACATACAGACAGACAGACAGAGTTACTTTCACATTTATAATATTAGTATGGATTACTCAGTATTACCCAGTTGTGGGGTATGAAGAGTCAGAGTGGGTTGTGGAGGTCAGATAGGCAGCCGCTTTATGTAAAATACAGGTATTTAGCTCCATCCGGTTAGACTGGAAGCTGACCCCAACATAAGTAGTTGGGAAAAAGCTAGGCTGATGGTGATCACCCATTACGTCTGTCAAGAATAGCCAGCTGATAAAAGTAACCTTTTCACACCTTACGATCTGTATAATACGGAAAACGGATCGTTTGCATCCGTTTTCCGTATTTAGGAACCGAGACCACCTAGCAAGGTGCCGTAAACAATGCAGCGGAAACCCAATCTAAACTTTACCTGCGAACTTGAGCCGCCATATTTTGTAACAATATGTTATTCGCAACTTTAATGTAGTGCCAAATGTATTATCAAGTACATGGTTTATGTATGAGGTTGTAACTACTGGTGACAGAAGACTATGTTTAGTAAAAAGGTAGGTAGATATCAAGGTACAAGGGTTTTTAGCACGTGGCTAAAATCTGAACTGAAGCCGCCATCTTGTTTTGTCATGACAATTTCTGTGATAATTTCATAATTGTTTACCAACAAAAAGCTTGTCAAAGTTATTTAAGCGCCAAAATATTGTAAAAAATTGTATGTGTTATTTCTGTACTTATATATTGTTTTTTTTTCTTTGATGTAATAATGTATTTGCATGCTATATCTGTCGCTTAATATTGTGAAATTGTATGTTGGCTTGTGTTAATTGGTAGAACAGTGTAACAATTGTAGATGGACCAATAAAAAAATGAAACATAAAAAAAAAAAACAAAAAAAAATATCCTTGAAGCACTTTCCTACAACTACTTTATCATCAAAATATTGATGAAATAATATAGCATCTAAATATATGACAAGTCTGTCAAAATCACAGTGATCTTTATTCTCGTTATTATAAGGTTGCTCTTGGGTTGCTGCCACTGACGAGTCTGTCAAAATCACATTGATCTTTATTCTAGTCATTTTAAGGTTGCTGTTGGGTTGCTGCCACTGACAAGTCTGTCAAAATCACATTGATCTTTATTCTCGTTATTATAAGGTTGCTGTTGGGTTGCCGCCACTGACAAGTCTGTTAAAATCACATTGATCTTTATTCTCATCATCATAAGGTTGCTGTTGGGTTGCTGCCACTGACAAGTCTGTCAAAATTACAGTAATATTTATTCTCGTTATTTTAAGGTTGCTATTGGGTTGTTGCCACTGACAAGTCTGTCAAAATTACAGTAATCTTTATTCTCGTTATTATAAGGTTGCTGTTGGGTTGCCGCCACTGACAAGTCTGTCAAAATTACAGTGATCTTTATTCTCGTTATTATAAGGTTGCTGTTGGGTTGCTGCCACTGACAAGTCTGTCAAAATCACATTGATCTTTATTCTCGTTATTATAAGGTTGCTGTTGGGTTGCCGCCACTGACAAGTCTGTCAAAATTACAGTGATTTTATTCTCGTTATTATAAGGTTGCTGTTGGGTTGCCGCCACTGACAAGTCTGTCAAAATTACAGTAATCTTTATTCTCGTTATTATAAGGTTGCTGTTGGGTTGCCGCCACTGACAAGTCTGTCAAAATTACAGTGATCTTTATTCTCGTTATTATAAGGTTGCTGTTGGGTTGCTGCCACTGACAAGTCTGTCAAAATCACATTGATCTTTATTCTCGTTATTATAAGGTTGCTGTTGGGTTGCCGCCACTGACAAGTCTGTCAAAATTACAGTGATTTTATTCTCGTTATTATAAGGTTGCTGTTGGGTTGCCGCCACTGACAAGTCTGTCAAAATTACAGTGATTTTATTCTCGTTATTATAAGGTTGCTGTTGGGTTGCCGCCACTGACAAGTCTGTTAACATCACGTTGATCTTTATTCTCGTCATCATAAGGTTGCTGTTGGGTTGCTGCCACTGACAAGTCTGTCAAAATTACAGTAATATTTATTCTCGTTATTATAAGGTTGCTGTTGGGTTGCCGCCACTGACAGTCTGTCAAAATTACAGTGATTTTATTCTCGTTATTATAAGGTTGCTGTTGGGTTGCCGCCACTGAGAAGTCTGTCAAAATTACAGTGATTTTATTCTCGTTATTATAAGGTTGCTGTTGGGTTGCCGCCACTGACAAGTCTGTCAAAATTACAGTGATTTTATTCTCGTTATTATAAGGTTGCTGTGGGGTTGCCGCCACTGAAAAGTCTGTCAAAACGCAGTGATATTTATTCTCGTTATTATAAGGTTGCTGTTGGGTTGCTGTTGGGTTGCTGTTGGGTTGCTGTTGGTTTAATGCTGTTAGACGTAAAATAACTGCGAAAGGACTGTAGTATACCCACATTTCACCAGTTAAAGTCCCACGCAGAGAGGGCCACTCTATTGTCATCAAGTGGCACAAATCCAAACTCCAGGCTGTTACTGAGCACAACGGTCGCGCTTGTATCCACTGGGCCAAGAAAAAACACAAGAAAGTCAATTTAAATTAGCTAGCAAAACTCTGCAGACGTGGTGGGTATTGATATCAAAACATGATAAAACAAAATTGATATTGTTTGGGATGAATATCCAAACGGAATTCGGTCGCGTCATTGTAAGCCAATCACAGCACAGCTAAATGACGTGATAGCTTGTTGTGATTGGCCCGTTTGTTCCCGCCCTTTTTCCCTCGATTGCTGTATACTATGATAAATAAATTACATTCGCTAATGACCATTGTAACGATAACTTGTTTTATATTAGCCAAAACACTCATTAGAAAGCCCAAAAAGTAGTAGCTAAACAATTACTCGTAGTTCGGACACACCAGAATACCTCCAAACAGATATGATGTTTTTTTTTTTTGTTTCAACGATGGTGTGGCCATGTAACAGCCGCACGGGTCTATAGGACAGATTAAGCTACGCTTGCTGCGGTTGGTCCGTGGATGGGTGACCATCTTCACATACCAAGACTCCTCCGTGCCTGGGAAAGCACGTTAAGCCGTTGGTCCTGGCTGTAGGTCGTGGATCTTTGACATTCGTTACGGGTCGTCAGAAGCCCGAAAGTCTGACAACCAGTCTTACCAAGGGATATCGTATTACCCAGTAACTGGGTTGTGGAGGTCAGATAGGTAGTAGCTCCGTGTAAAATGCTGGTATTCAGCTGCATCTGGTAAGTCTGGAAGCCGACCTCAACATATTTGGGAAAAGGCTAGGCAGATTATGATAATGTTTAGATATTGATTCACGTCAGCGTCAGTTGTTTCGCTAGCTAATTTAATTTGACCCTCTTTTCAAACCATTTTCACTTTTACCTAAAATACTTTATCTCAAACGTCTCCCTACTTCGTTAAAGAGATCCACTTCCCACTTTGAACGTGGATTTCCAACAAAAGAATCGAGCGTCGAAATACAATTACCAACGTTTTCCAGCATGGAATTAAGAGCAATTTTCTTAGTGATTTAACCGCATCCTCCGGTACATTTTCCCCGGTAATACGACACTATAATGAACGGTAACTAGATGGTAGGAACCTTAGCTGTAGGCTGGAACAAACGTACTAGTTGTAGTACTATTGTGGACATCCGAATCGGCACACTTTCAAAACAAAACCCCGTGCTCACGGAGGTCCACATCTGTCTACCGCCCCTTTTTGTGACGACCAATAAAAAAAACTTTTATATCATGCCCCCTCTAAAAAGCTTATTTTATTCACTGAAAACAGTGAATAAAAAGCACTTTTAATCACTATTTTGGTGTTTGAATTTAGAACGCACCAATATATCCGACCTCCATCTCAATGCTATACAACCTTGCGAAAAATAGGTACTCGATACAAACAATACTCGACGGCACGGTTGGCGACTTGGCGCAGTGGTTAAGCGATTGACTGCTGCGCTGTGTTTCGCGGGTTCGATTCCCGGACGGAACCAATATTTATATGACCTACAAGTAGTTTTTCCGGGTCTGGCTGTTTGTTTATGTGACTTTAAATGTTTGTAAACGCAGCCACAACATAGGAGAAATTCCTAGTGTCGGGAAAAGTAAAAAAAAAAAAAAACTCCTTGTGCACTTCGCGTCCTTCAACGTCCAAAGATGCCAGAGTTTAACTCCAGTAGAAAGTTCTGACCATCGACAGGAAATAAATATCGCTTTACAGGTTGACCATCCTAATAATAATAATAATAAGAGCTGGCAACACCAACGTCAACAAGTCACGGAATTTTGTTTTCATCGTTTTTATAGTTGTATTAATTTGAGACAAAGTTTATTTTATTTTATCAGAAGGCCGAAACGAACTTAAAACTCTGTTTCATCAATAAATAATCTAAAAATGAGCAAAATGAATCAAAATAGAAATAGACTATAATAAAAAAATACCGAGGTGACATCTGTCATGTCAAATCAAATAAAATCATGAAAAAACGGAAAGAATACGATTGAAAACGATACAATGTTGACGAGATCAGCTGCACGAGCACGCCCACCACCTCCGGACTCGTCGCTCAGCTCCGCCTCGCCGCCGCCGGTATCCAGCCCCACCGTGAGTGCTGTGACGACACCGGCCGCGGTAGTTGCGTCGAGCTCGAGCGACGAGTATTTTTCCCCGCCGACGTCGCCAACACCTGTACGTCGGCAGGGGAGACGCCGGCCACCGAGGAGCTTGGGACTTAGGGGCCAACTGGCCCCGAGCCGGGTCCCCGCTGCCGGTGGTTGTGTGCAGCGCATGCGATGGACTCAGTCTATGAATGAGAACGTCATGCGCGCATATTACGGGTCTACAGAGGGGGGAACTAACCTCACTGCGTACCGTGTTAGGATGCTGTCTCTGTTTCAGGAACTAGAGCCAACCGTCAACGTCTCGGCCCAACGACTGTCGGATCAGGTGCGGGTTATCCAACGCGATCATAGGTTGGACGATGCCGCGCTTGATAGGCTGCGCTCAGAGGTACTGAGCAACCAGATCGTCTTAACTCCAGCACAAACCGCGGCCCACGCGTCAATTGTTGATGCGATCCCGCCGCGGTCCAATCATGGTGTGGAAGAGGAGGATGATAGGGTTGCCACAGTAAGTAGCCAGTACAATGATCGATTGAGGAGCGCACTGGAGGATGCGTTTTGTGAGTATAGGTCTACTCTAACCGAACTTAGGCCCCGATTACCACGCTTGCCTATGCATAAGAAAAATAGGGCGCTGGTGTGTGCCTTGGACTCGCAGCTTAAGATTTTTTTCGAGAGCAGCGAGGATCTCGTTGATACACACTCGATCCTGTATTGCGCGGCTGTTGCGGCATGTCGTTTAGCAAATGTCAAATTTCCAAACTGTGACGGAGCTACTCGACCAAAACCAGCCGTACCAGCCTGGCAGTGCAGGATCGAGCGTCGTATCGATGAGACCAGGGTACTCATCGGCAAACTATACTGCTTCAGGGAGGGTAATACACGACCACGAGTGATGCGCTTTGTGAGGCGAGCATTCTCGGGGACTGGAATCGGCCCCCGAGAATACATGACCCATATCACAGAGCGCATCGACTTCCTGAAGCAGAAAGTTTGTGCATGGGCGAGCCGTATTCGGCGGTATAAGCGGCGGGTTGATCGGTACTCGCAGAATCGCATGTTCCAGAGCGATGAGAGGTGGGTATATAGAGCTTGGGAGCGACCTGAACAAAATGTGACGGAGGGGTGCCGTCCGGATGATGCCGCCACGAGTGCATTCTGGCGCAGCATTTGGTCGGTGCCCGTCTGTCACGCTGAGGCTGACTGGATTCGGGATGTTGAGCGAGTGTGTGAGTCTATACCAGAAATGGATAAAGTTGAAATTACGCCATTAGACGTGGCCAGGGCAGTTCGTCCGTTACCAAATTGGAAATCACCGGGACCGGACGGACTGCACAACTTTTGGTTAAAATGGATAAGTAGTTCGCACACTTGCCTGGCATCTCAGTTCCAGTCATCCTTAGAATCTGGGTCGCTACCGCAGTTTCTAACAACAGGCATTACCCACTTGCTCCATAAGTCAGGTAGTCCCGCGGAACCCAAGAATTATAGACCGATCACATGTTTGTCGACGGTCTATAAACTTCTAACATCCATTTTGAGAACGAAAATCAGTACGCACATTGACAGTAATTCCATCATGTCTGTCTCTCAAAATGGATGTGGGAATGGGTCCCGCGGTACTAAGGAGCTACTCCTCATCGACATGGCCATAAGCCAACAGGTTCGTCGATCCCGCAAGGATCTGTCGACATGCTGGATAGACTATAAGAAGGCCTACGACTCAGTGCCACATACATGGCTCATGAGGGTGCTGGAGTTGTACAAGATAGATACAACTCTGCGCACCTTCCTGATGTCGTGTATGGGGCAGTGGAAGACGGTCCTTCGCTATCCAGGATGTCGACAAATTCATGGGAATGATGAACCTGTATGGATTAAACGGGGAATATTTCAGGGCGACAGTTTGAGTCCACTTTGGTTCTGCTTAGCCCTGAATCCTCTAAGCACCCTGCTGGAGGATTCAGGTCTGGGCTATCGGTTGAGGAGAGGTGGTCAGGTCATATCTCACCTCCTTTACATGGATGACTTGAAACTCTTTGCCCCTAACAAATTGCGACTGATGGAGCTACTGAAGGTAACTGAAACATTCAGTAGCGCCATCAGGATGGAATTTGGTGTAGACAAATGTGCAGTCATGCATGTAAAGCGAGGGGAGATTATGGAATCCGAGGGAATACAACTCTCGGATTCCATACACCTTAGATCCCTCTCCTCATCCGAAAGCTATAAGTATTTGGGTATGTCGGAAGCGTTAGGCATCAACGTTGCTGACATGAAACAATCGTTGAAGGAACGTTTCTTTGGTCGTCTGAAGAAGGTATTAACTAGCCTTCTTTCAGACGGAAACAAGGTGCGCGCCTTCAACGGTTGGGTCATGCCGGTTTTGATGTACTCTTACGGCATACTCAAATGGACTCAGACCGAACTAGACGCCCTGGATAGGAGGGTCCGTACACTGCTGACCGCAAACCGGATGCATCACCCACGATCATCGGTGATGAGACTGTACATCCCGCGGAAGTGCGGGGGCCGAGGATTTTTAAATGCGAAGACCCTCCACAACCGCGAGGTGTGCAGCCTCAGAGAATATTTTTTTAAAGCCGAAGTGGGTATGCTCCGTGATGTGGTCGCGGTGGACAAGGGGCTCACCCCGCTGTCCATGGCTAAAGAGAACTGGCGCAAACCTGTGGTACTTACTACAGATGACCGCAGGAAAGTATGGCAAAGCAAGGAGCTTCACGGGCGCTTCTACCGGGCTCTCCATGAGCCCGATGTAGATTTCTTAGCGTCCGTATCCTGGCTACGTTTTGGTGACCTTTTCGGGGAAACTGAAGGTTTTGTTTGTGCAATTATGGACGAAGTTATCTTAACGAATAACTACCGGAGACATATTATGAAGGATGGGACGGTTGACGTGTGTCGGGCATGCCACCGTCCGGGTGAGTCCATCAGACATATTATCTCTGGTTGTTCTCGTCTGGCTAACGGCGAGTACTTGCACAGGCATAATCAAGTAGCTAGGATTATTCACCAGCAACTTGCTTTGAAATATAGACTTGTGGATTCTGAGGTACCGTATTACAAGTATGTGCCCGACCCAGTTCTCGAAAATGACCATGTCACGTTGTACTGGGATCGATCTATCATTACTGACAGGACTATTGTTGCCAATAAACCTGATATAGTGGTGATAGATCGATTAGCGCGCCGCGCAATGATAGTTGATGTTACCATCCCACATGATGAGAACCTCGTGAAAGCTGAGAAAGAGAAACAAATAAAGTATCTCGACTTAGCACACGAGGTTGTTGACATGTGGAATGTGAGCTCAGCTATCATTGTGCCGATTGTCGTGACGGCCAATAGCCTACTGGCCAAAAGCCTCGATCAACATCTCTCGAGGCTTTCGTTAGGCGGTTGGATCAAGGGCCTGATTCAGAAGGCAGTACTCCTTGATACGGCTCGCATTGTGCGGAGGTTCCTGTCTCTGCAGCCCTAACCACCGGTAGCTTGGACCCTGCTCCCGACACCGGCGGACCACTATATTTTATATTTTTAAATGTTTTTTATATCTATTTTTAAGAAATATTTAAAAATGTATTTTATATGAAAAACATATAATAATAAGAAAATTACTCAAAAACTGTTCCAATTTTAATGTGCATTTTATTTATTTATTTTATTATTTATGTACACATAGTTAATTATATAGAGATACGATATCATTAAAATTTCAGTTTAATTAATTTAACCTTCCTTTTTTCTTCATTAAATGTCTATTTTCGCATAAATCTTTCTTTTTCTCGGAGTCATGGTATAAAGTATAGTATACAACACTTGAATGAAACGGATTTATATCGAGGGCCATGTAGCACTCGCGTCGCTTTGGGTTCTAACACTTGAACCACTCGCTACGCTCGTGATTCAATCATCATAAATTACTCCCTACGGTCGTGATTCAGTCGTTAGAATCCTTCACTTGCTCGTGATTCATCTATGGCCCTCGGTTTAAATCCGTCCTTTATTCACTAATTGCATAATATACTATTGTTTAACCTTTTGACCGCCACAGTCATGTATAGATGACAAACCAAAATGTGCCCGCATGCCACGGTAGACTACATCACAAATATACGTAAATCTGTCATAAAGCTCATAAAACAACATTGTTTTTTTATTTATTTTGCTAATTATGTTCCTTGACTTATACTAATTTATATAAGTTGAACTTCTTTCTTTATATTTCATCTATATTAACATAAGATGACAGAAACTCGAAAGAATGAATTCGTATCTTGGCGCCGAGGGTACGTTTTTGCTTTTTTGACGTAACCGTTAATTAAATTTCTCAGACTCTGTTCCAATGATCACAGATGTCTGACCACCTCGGCTGGATTTTTTCGGTCTTTTTTTTTTCATTTCCAATACAAGGGGCTCAGCAAAAATCGGATGCTGCGATGCTATTGCAATTGTATTGATGCTATTGGTCGATGAGCGTAGGTAAGCGTTACTATAGTGGCCGAGCGCTACAAGCAAGAATAGCCCATATACTCGTAGTGGTCCGAATCGGATGTTCGTGATAGTACATATGAATTCTATTCTGTTTCGAATTTTGGATTTTGGAAAATTGTGTTTCTGCTCTTTGGATACCCAAAGAGCAGAAACACAAAAAAAGAAAATTTTTATTAAAAAGTTCCACACCTTTTAATTAAGTTTTTCAATTCAATTTTATTCATGAACAATTCACATTGTGTTTGAAATCATAAAAATTATAACTAACACATTCATAATACAATACAATAAATCAGAGAAAATAACTTTATTTATTTATTTTAAGAAAAAAAAAAAAAAGAAAAAATCGGCCCAGTAGATTTTGGAGCGAATCGGCTGCGACTGTGACAGACGAACAGACACACGAGTGATCCTAAAAGGGTTCCATTTTTTCCTTTTGAGGTACGGAACACTAATTAAATTTATTCATTCATTCATTGACAGACAACGCACAGCCAGACAACGCACAGCCTAAGCCAATGGATCTAGAAACATGAAATTTTTCAAGGAAGGATTTTTGATATAATTTTTATTTTTTATTGTTATATGCATACAGTCTTAAAACAGGTTCATGTTTGTTTTGTACCATTAAAACAGAAATGGTTTGTATTGGTACTTACATTCGCTATAAAATAAAAAGAGATATTTAAATTCATCCCCTAAAGAGATAAAGTATGTATGGAATTTCGTAATTTTTACCGAAAGGAAGCTCATGGCTTGTTAATAAATAAAGAAAGAAAGAAAGAAAAAATATTTATTGTGACTCGCACAGGAAGATTATAAACTAAGTTAAACACACAATGATAAAAGTATAAATTATAAAATATATATTTAAAAAAATTGGTTGTTTGTAAAGTCGGTTTACGGACGATAATTTGATGTGATAACGTCATAAGAAAACATTGCGTCACAAGCCGAACGCTTAGGCCGATCGTGCCTCTCTATCGCTTGTTTCGCGCTCTCGCTTGCACACTTGACTCAGGCGGAACGTGACAATGAGTCATGCTTTTACGTGCGTGCAGCCGGCGTTCATCGATTTGTAAGACGTTATCACGTCAGAAAAAATAAATAAACATAAGGTCCTGAACGAGGCCAAAACACTGAAAAAAATTTTTTACCTAACTACTTCGGCTATTTCAGGAATAATCAAAGTTTGACAAGACTTTATAAAAGTTAACTTGATTTAATAGCGTTTTCAAACGTCTTTTATAATGCGCGCACCAAAGGAGTGGAACTCTCTGCCTGCGTCTGTGTTTCCGAACGCATACAACCCTAATCTATTCAAAGTGAGAGTGAACAGGCTTCTTCTGGGTAAGCTCATTTCATCGTAGACTTTGTCTCTGTCATCCAGACCTAGACTAAAGTCAAGAGCAAACTCAAAGTAGAATAAAAAAAAAAAAATAAAAAAAAAAAAAGTGATACACAACAGCCAGCACAGGTTTTGGTTACATGTTGCATAAAGTTATGTGGTCACTTTTTTGTGTTACGAGTTGATGAAAGTTTGGTTATGTATAAGTAAACATTTTTTTCAGTGAAGGCTCCTTTCTCAGCATGATGCTGCAACATTTAAAAATAAGTGTCGGCGCGCTGGTATTCTGATAAGGCCCGACCGAAATAGACCTATATTAAAAATAAAAAAACATCACAATTAACAGAAGCAGAACAATTATTTACTAATAGCAATCCTTTTCAAATAGAATTTGAACAAAATATCGGTTCAAAAGCTCGTACCAATTAGTAAGTGAGCCGTCTCTTGTTCCGTAGAACAAGCGGGGCTGAAAATAAGCGAAAAACATCTAAGCGCGGCGGTTTAGGGTTCCTTCGCTGTGTAATTGCTGCGCCTTGGGCGGAGGTGGCGTAGACCAGAGAATTGTATGGGAGACAAGACTGTAGATGCGTAGGTAGAAAATTCTGTGTATTTGGTTTTTAACTTTCGTTTTTTGGCCACCGATTTCCGAAATTAAAGTAATTTTTTACTTTGTATTTTTTTGTTTGAGAATCGTTGTTTTTTTTTTGTGAATAAGTTATTGTTTTCACTTTTTTGTTGTGGTACCTCATTTCAGCCGAAAGACATCCACTGCTGGACATAACCACACCCAATTGGGGGGGTTTGCCATAATCGCCACGCTTGGCAGGCGGGTTGGCGATCGCAGTATGGTATTAAAAATGCATAGAGAACGCTGCTGCCCATTCTCTAGTAAGTCCCTTAGTCGCCTTATACGACACCCTCGGGAGGAAATGGGTTGGTGCTATTCTTTATGTCAATAATCAACTCGTATACAAAAATAATCACGTTAAGTAATCATGGAAAAATAATTTTACAAACATGAAAAAATTAAAAGCTTACCGTTGAATAAAATAAAAAAATTATAAAATAAAATTCATTTAATTCAGGTCATACAACCCTTTACATAAAATAAAATGTCACAATACTGCAACTGAATAGAATAAAATGACAATACAATGCGAATGCATTATAATTTTTGTACAAAGAAGAGGTTGCCGCTTCTGCGTTCTAATATAAATAAATTTACTCTATGGACTGGCTTAGAAAGAGCGCTTCACTCGACTCCTTTATACCCAATCAATCGTTGAAGGCTTTTTTATTATACTTTAATAACGTTTTAAAAAAGTACTCGCTGATTGATTATACGTAAGAATAATAGTAATAATAATAGTAACTTATTATATTATACAGGAAAAGTTTTTAATCAGTGCGCAAATTTTGATAAATTAAACTTAAACGTGTTTTATTATACACCTATTTCTTATTTTGGTATGTCTTAGTATAAAAAAATGAAGTTATCGTTAACGAAAGATGTTTATTTTGAAACTGGTATAATGGATACTCGTCGCGCAATGCGCCGGCGGCGCAGTCAGTGAAGCAGAACATAGTAGTAGATACCTATCAGCTATGCGCACGCTACGAGTACAGTAAAATTGTGAACTCACCGCGGGCAGTAAAAAAGAAAGCCCCATATCGCATATTTACAACCCTCGGCTGCGGCTCGGGTCACAAATACCTGCGACTTCGGGCTTCCTTTCTTTTACAACCCTTGGTAAGTAATGTACTTAATAATAGTATTGTTTTTTTATGTATTCTTAATTTTAATTTATGTATTCGATAATGTGTAAGCTGTGGTTACCTGTAGGTAATTGAGTGAGCATTACAGGATAATGTATATTATACAAATTTTTATCATTGCAAAAGATAATATTGTAATACTTGAAATAAAAATAAAACACGTTTCTGACACACGCCGTATATGTAGTTAAAATTGTCTGTTCAAAATCTAATTGAAACAGCGTGCCATATTGATCTGGCACATACGAAACTTAGACAAATGCAGGCGAAGGCTTTTAGCGGTGTTCCGGCGGGGGAGTGCATCGTGACGTAGCATCCGGCCCGTCTGTCCGACTTCCCACCGGTCGGCCAGGTCGGGAAGTTTAATGGTTGTCACATGTACTTAGGTGGTAAACGTACCTTTGTGCATTCATACCTACATGTATATATTGGTTGTATAGTTAAATTATATTCTTTGTACTTACTTACTGTACGGGAAGGTTGGCGCAGTGGTTAAGCGATTGACTGCAGCGTTGCGTGTCGGTTCGATTCCCGCACAGAACAAATATTTGTATGACCTACAAGTAGTTCCGGGTCTGGTTGTTTGTGTATGTGAGTTTAAATGTTTGTAAACGCAGCCACAATACAGGAGAAATACCTAGTGTCGTCAAAAAAAAAAAAGCAAATTTGAAATCGCAAAAAATATCTGCTGTTCCTTACATTTTGGTTCTTAATGATGAGTACAGTACCCCTTAAGAGGATGCCCATGAATTCAATTTCACCCTGTATAAGGTCACATCTCTGCCGAACACTTAAGGGAATACAGGCGTGATGTACCCGAATAAAAAGTATATTCTAGTTATAGATAAGCTTAGACACAGACACGGTTCAAAAAGTTTTAGCATTAAAAATCAATAGCGCAGTGGTCCCGACAGCCGTCACTTTTGCACCGATGAGCACCAGCGGACAACATCCACGTTTTATGCGCGGTAAACAAAAACAATACACAATAACATACGTACTGAATTGTGAAACTGCAGCCGGATAAAATATTCAATACTTAAACAGTATTCCTGTTTTTTACCAGAACATAACTTTTTTTTTAGGTTAGGTATGTATTTTTTCCGTGTGGTGCCGGACGTAAAGAATAGCACCACTCTATTTCCTCCCGCTGGTGTCGTAAAAGGCGACTAAAGGACTTACTAGAGAATGGGCAGCAGCGTTCTCTATGCATTTTTAAGACCATACTGCGATAGCCAACCCGCCTGCCAAGCGTGGCGCTTATGGCAAAGCTCCCCAATTGGGGGAGGCCTATGTCCAGCAGTGGACGTCTTTCAACTGAAATGATGATAATGATGATGTATTTTTTTTTTGTTTTCTTGCTTAGTATCTGAATTTACCGTTTTTTTAAAGGTTTTTTTTTTCGTTTGTTTTTTGCGTTGTAGCTGAATTTTTTTAGGTTATGGTTATATTTTTTTGTTTTGTATTTTACTATGGTCGCATCTATAGGAGGTGGAAAGAGTATACAGGGTGCCTTGTAATAGGGATGACTAAAATTTTTTTTGTCCGTCATGTAGATTATTAAAAAATATTGGAGACATATTTTTCTTTTTTTACGTAATCAAAACATTACGGCGATACATTGAGTTCATGTGGTATGACGTCACTTCTCAGTAGATTTTATACGTAGCTGTGACGTAATGAGCCCCCACTCCCCAAATTTAATGTATTTTATCTAAGTAATTTTTTATTGATATGATAACAAAGCAAAAAATACGTGTCTAATATTTTTTTATTATCTGATTGACGTACTAAACAGTTTTTCTTTTTTTTACTCAGGACACATACCTATTTAACGTTTTGCTTCCAGAAAGTGATAGTGCAACAATTAAACATCCCATATAGCCTAGGCGAAAATCCATGGGTTTCGAGAAAAACCAAACTTTTGTGTTTTTGAAAATTTCCATAATTCGTAAATATGACTTTTGTCTTAAACTCTCAAACTAAATGGCCTTCATTGCATTTTATTTGGTAGTAAATAAAACGAAGGTAGGTACCTACGGTCTTAGAAGAAACACCAACGTTGAATATTATAAGTCACCCCTTTCAAAAAATGGATGAGCCCTACTATAACCACGTTTAGGGAAGGTCAAGGTGACAGTTAAAAGTTGGTATGCCTAGTATGTACAGTCAGGGAACATAACTGTTAAGCAAATTTACATCTTTCAATTTACGTTCAATTTAAGTTGTTAGTCAATTTGCTTAACATATAATTTCACTGGCTTTTCGCTTATCTTCGAAAGAGGCGAATTTTGACAGATAAAACATGTCTAATCCAATAAGTGACAGTGAAATTACATGTTAAGCAAATTGACTAACAACTTAATTACGTGACAGAATTAGTACGTCAACTTATTATGATTCAGGCGGGAATATAAATCAATTTCTATTGGTCCATAGTCACGTTGTTCGGGTTTTCCGAACAAAGCCGATGGAAACTCCGACCTTCGTATAATTTGAACTCCTTAAGACCCAGATATATGCCAGTGACCTTGAGTGGTTAGCTTGCGTGTTCTGTACTGAGCTCACGCAACGCGTCGTACGCCCAGCCAGTAATAGGCCTCGCTCATCCAGGAGCGCTGTCCCAAATAAGACGCATTATTAATTCATAATACATAAAACAAAAGGTATTTTAATAAAACACGTATATTAGAAGATCAATAATTAAATTATCTTTATAAAAGTGAAGGTTTCCAAAAAATACGCTAGATAGATTTTCCGTGATTCTCAGTTTTTTATCCGCGTTAGACATAACTTTACAAATTAATTTCACTATGTATTATGCACAAAATCTAAAATATTCATCTATCAAGTTATTTAGAAACTGCTCTAATTTAACATATATTTTTTCCAAATCATTAACAATACTCGTTTAGACGTGATCTTCAGTATGAAATCATTAAACCCGGTTATCGTCGTCTCAATACAAAATTGCGTAATGCTTCCGGCCCTAGGAATATATATATTAACCCTTCAGTACAGCTATTTTAAAATGCTTTAGCATTACAAGACAGGCTAATCAAGTGAATACAGATGTGCAGATCGCGTGAGATTGATCGTAAGGAGTAACACCTTGTTAGGTACCATTGCGTGACTATCCGAAGACTGGTCTTACGATAACCAGTGAACAGTTGGTGCTGATGTCTTGATCGTATCTTTGTGCATAGTGCGCGGGAATTAGAAATACAAGTATATTGTTAACAGAGATCGGAATAGGTACAGTTAATTTACCTAAACTTCGAGGGAGGATATAACATAGAGTGGATAATACCTCCTCTAAAATCCCGGAATATTTATAATGATGTTTAAATTTTTTAAAGATAGACTACCAGTAGCAAACAGGTTTATTTCTTTATTTATTAGCTTTATTTTATCCCTTACATTTAGTTTTTTGTATTGTATATTTATTTATTTATTTGTTAGTAATATTAATTATCGGTACCGTGTGGTGCCGGACGTAGATCAACCATTTTTCAGATTATCTAAGGTACATACATCTTTTATGGGGTACTGTGTTAAATGTTACAATAAAATACCTTCTGATATATTACAATTAAATGAAAGAAAATTTAAAACTCATATTAAAAGTACACTTTGTAAACAAGCATATTACAAATTAGAGGATTATATCCAAGATAAGAATGCTTGGAAACATGCTGGTCCTGCTCCATAGGACAATTTAGAGTCTAGACAAAATCAAACTGGTTGCTAATTTAACTGTATAATTTATATTTTTTATGATATTAATTTTATTTTCTGTGATTAATATTTTAACTCACACACTGACTTATTATATGTTGTTTTTATTTTTAATTTTTTTGGGAAATCATATACAATGTTTGTAAATATGTGAGCACCATGTACCTATCGCATTTATTAATTTTTCTGTTATTACTTCACTTTTCATTCTTTTTACCAATTGTGGTAAGTAATTTTGATGAATTTTTTTATATTTTTTTTATTTTTTTATTCTAGGTACATAGTCTTCACCTATAAATATTAATTAATGTATACAAACTATTGTTAACATTTTAAAAGAGTAAGTATGGAGTTTCTTGCCCATTCTTCTCCATACATAACTACATTTTGGAAGGCGCAACTAGAATCAATTAACTATTCATGTAATTTTTGGCGTTCAAAAGTGCATCTTCGTGCCTATTTGAAATAAATTATTTGACTTTGACTTTGTAAAGAATAGCACTACCCCATTTCTTCTCGTGGGTGTCGTAAAAAGCGACTAAGGGATTTACTAGAGAATGGGCAGCAGCGTTCTCTATGCATTTTTAACACCATACTGCGATCGCCAACCCGCCTGCCAAGCGTGGCGGTTATGGCAAATCCCCCCCAATTGGGGGAGGCTTATGTCCAGCAGTGGACGTCTTTCGGCTGAAATGATGATGATGATGATGAATGTTAATTTTGTACTTAAATAAGGTTAGTATTGTTAGGTGTAAGGGCAGCCTTTTGCGGTGAAAGCCTTCTCCAAACCGTTCCAGGTGGCTCTGTCCTTTGCCCGTCTGGGCCATAAGGCTCCGGCTATATGTATGATGTCGTCACTCTATCTTTTAGGAGGTTTATTTCATTTTATTTTTATTTCGTTTTCACCCTTCCTTCTTTTTTATATATTGGGTACCAATTTGAAATAATTTGTGACCATCTTTCATCCATAGCTTTCTGAATGGCTTATTCCACAAATCCCCCCTGAAATTCCCCCGTAGGAGGAAAAGTGGATCTATAAAAAACAGTCTAGAATTAACCCCTGATAATCCCGCTTAGGGGGGAAAACTAGAAATGAAGAAATAAAAAACTTATTCCAAAATCCCCCTAAAAGTGTTTTTTTTTACATTAGGGTTCAGTTTTCCCCACTGAGGGGGATTCTCTCAGGGGGGATTAGTGCAATAAGCCTTTCTGAATATGACCTGACCATTTCCATTTCTGTGTCAGCACCTGTTTGATCGCATCCCTCGGCTTTGTTATTTTTCTTATCACTGAACTTTTAACTCTATCTTTTAATTTAATGTACATGTAGCTCCGTTCTATTCCTTTTTGACAGCTTCTTATTTTATTTAAGAGTGTTTTTTTAAGAGCAGACAAGTATGCTTTTCTAATAGCATGTGTAATCACGTTGCACTCGTTTTTGATGAAAAAAATACCTTGTGATAAAAAAAGCCTTTACCTATCAATAAAAAGAGGTACTCATTCAGTTTCGATTTAATTATAAACCACAGTGCAGGCGTGCGGTGGGGGCCGACTTCATTCACTCCTATACGCTTTTGTACCGGGTTTGGTGTTGCCAAACTTTTGCGTCAAAGGTGATTTTATTTATTGGAATACGTGTATGAATTTCAAAGGACCACGTTTTTAATGGTGTAGAATGCATGCAGGATGTGTTGATAGTTTTTTGAAGCTATAAAGGCTCACGCTGCTTGTTGCGCCCGTGATTTTGCAACTTTTTTTTTTAACTAGGTATTCTCAGAGTTAACCTTGAGAGGTTGAGCCTCTTTAACCGGCCTTTCCTGACGTTGCCTTAAACTCCTAACGAAACTTAATGCCTCCAGCGAGGGCGTAAAAACTTATAAACTAAACGACTGCGCGCTAAGGGCACCCCCTGTGGGGTACGAACCTCGGCTAAGGGCACAGTCGGAGGGAGGATGGCAAGGGACCGACGGTGGCTGGATAAAATCAGGGTTATGATTATTATCTGGGGAATTTAAAGCTACAGGCTCAGCTATAGCGCGTGCTGGCTCTTCGCTTACGAGCAAGGGTCGGAGAGGAGCGATTTCGCACCAGTCTGAGCCTTTAGTCTATTGTACGTGAACTTACCAATTTAGGTTTTGGTGTATTTTTCTAATTTTTATGAAAGGTTTGCTCGTGTATGTAGTAAGTAGGGTTTTCGTTGATATTTATTTCCAATTGAAAAGTGGTTTCGTTATTAAATAGGTAACTATTGTTGTTGGGATGAAATGGGCAATTTAGTATATCTTATCAGTTGCGTTACTTACGAGAAGAATTTAAAATACTATTTCATTTCTCATGCTCTAAAAGTACGCCAATATAGCCCTACGAAGCGGGACTGAAGTGACCACTTTAGTCTCTAGGGAGTGAAAAGTACTTAGTTTTTTAATTTCCTTCATGTGACATAGACAAACTCAAACAGCCAGTAAATATCTAAATATCTGTGGAGTGTGGACCATCTTCATTGCGAAAATGTTGAGAGTTTTACTTCCATGGTTTTTCCGCAAAGAAGGTGGTGCCATGCGTTTTAAATTGTTAATCTGTGACTGGTTTAGAAGAAAAAACTGACCGCAAAAATTTCAGAATTTTTGTTGAGTGTTTTGTTTGGTTTTAAATAAATTTATTAAGAATGTCCAGTGACAGTGAAGAATTTGACGTCGAGCAAAAGACATAATAGATAATCTTTTGCCGCCAAAATCGAGGAAGATTTACCTAAAAACTTAACGTTAAGTAACGGAAGTTACGGACTGGAGGAATAATATTTATTTAATGATTTTGTATTAAATTGACTATTTTTCTCGCACTCAAAATGAAAAGTACAGTTTGCACCTCGAGACTAAACGCCAATTTAATATACCCTCGGTTTCATTGACTCCCTCGTACGCTCGGGAGTCAAACCACCTCTGGTATATTATGGCTTCGTTTAGTCCCTCGATACAAAATATACTATTATGAGTAGATATTACCTACATCTTCATTTTGATTTTTCCCTAACATTTCTGAAAACGGTACTTTTTATTAAACCACATATCAGACTATTTCGTGAAATGCTGGCAACACAAACAGATATTATCCGTCCTGTCGTCGAGTGCAAAGCTGCCGACGATTGGTCTGGCTTTTTCATCGCTCCGTACATCACACGGCTTAAAATGTGACGTTCGAAATTTAAATGTTTTACTCCGATAAATTGAAGTTTTTCATGTGTGTGTATCCGTGGGTTTACACAGAAGAGACAGAAATGTTGTTTATTTTTTAATTTGACGGCACGGTTGGCGCAGTGGTTAAGCGATTGACTGCTGCGCTGCGTGTCGCGGGTTCGATTCCCGCACGGAACAAATATTTGTATGACCTACAAGTAGTTGTTCCGGGTCTGGCTGTTTGTGTATGTGAGTTTAAATGTTTGTGAGTGCACCCACAACGCAGGAGTAATTCCTAATGTGGGGCAACGTTTAAAAAAAAAAAAAAAGGATATGGTTAAAAAAAACAAGCTTTAAAATATTGCATTGTTGTATCAAATTAAATAAATTATTTTCTAAATTATTATTAGCTGCTACCCGTGGCTTCACTCGCGTGGCTTTTTCTAAAATAAAAGTAGCCTAAGTTACCTACTCCTTATAACATCAGCTATCTGTCAGTGAAAGTCCCGTCAAAATCGGTCATGCCGTTTCGGAGATTACCCGGAACAAACAGACAGGCAAACAATTTTTTTTATTTTGTTATAAGTATCGTATATACTTTCATATTATTATGCATATTTTGTAAAAAAAGCTGTTATTTTAATATAACAAACAGACGCTTCAATTTTATTTATTTGCATATGTTTAATTCGATCAAAAAATCAAAATCAAAATCAAAATATTTTATTTCACATAAACCTACATGGGCACTTATGAAACGTCAGAAGCTAGGTGAACGGTTCCAATTAGTTGTTTCCTATGGAGAAGAGCCGGCAAGAAACTCCACGGTTACTCTATTAAAAATAATTGGCTTTTACCATATTACCTATCAAATAACATTGTTAATAGGTATGGGAGGACAGTGTAGGCCTTTCAACAATTACCAGGTACTAAACAAAATATAAAAGTGCCAACAAATCTACAATCTACTAGGCCTACAATTAACGTTCTCACATTCATAAAATAGAAAATAATCTGTAATATATATATATATATTAATATGAAAACCTATTGAAACCAAATGACATGATTGCAATTACAACTACTGTAACAAATCTGACTAAATATCATGTCCACAAAAGCACTAATAAAGAATTGAAATTAAATTTGTAGGTAAATAATGTCAAATAATGAAAATCATGATGTGCGTGTCATGATGGCCCGTTGGTTAAGGCCTCGCCTCTCATGCATGAGGTTGTGGGTTCAAATCTGGGCAAGTACCAATGTGACTTTTTCAATTCATATGTACTTTCTGAGTTTATCTTGGACATTACTGACATCGGTGAAGGAAAAACATCGTGAGGAAACCTGGACTTATAGTTAATATAAGTCTGAAATCGCCAACCCGTCTTGAGCAAGCGTGGTGATCAATGCTCGTGCCTTCTCTGTATGAGAAGAGGCCTTTGCCCAGCAGTGGGAAAGTTATAGGCTGGTATTATTATTATTATTATTATAATGAAAATATTATTTCTTTAATTTAGAATAAATCTTTCGAAAATTGACACCCCTTAAGATATTTTTAACTTGTGATCATGACCACAATTTTTCAAATATTTCTGTTTTTTTTTTTTGTATCGGCAACCTAAATAGCACTGCTATCCATTCCAATCCTTAAAAAGTGAAAAAATTCACGGTTGTGGTATATATACTACAACCGTGAATTTTTCACTTATCCAAAAATGGTTTTTTGAAGAATTTAGAAAAAAATAACACGTTCTTGTATGGGTATTATTTGTCGTTATAGTGACCATAGTAGCAGACACAATGAAAAAAATGCACTCCAATCAAGTGACTTTTTAGCTTGATTGACGATATCTTGTTTCGATTAACCAAATCTTAGTTAATTTGATCATCACGACATGATTGCAGCAATACTAGTTCAAATGATTGAACGCTCAAACAAGTTTTTTAATTACCCTTATCATGACATCTTTGTAGAAGAGTTAAAAAAGAGACAAGTTAAAAAAAAAAATACTGTAACAAAGTAAGTTAGTTGTGTCAATCAAGCATTTTGATTACTTCAATAAAGATCATTGAAACTTTAATCTAATAATCTAGGTTGGAGCAACTATGTTTTGACTTGATTGCTGCAAATAGGTTTTGTGAAAACTCCAATTAAGATCCCGTTTCAAATCTCAATCAAATAAAAGTAGTAGCTGTGATCATTGTGCTTGATAGGTTCAGATGCAAACAAGTTACTTAGTCAATCCAAACAAAAACTTGATTGTGGCAACCCCTTTTTTTTGTCAGTGCAGACAGACGGACGTATAGCGGGGTCTTAGTAATAGGGTCCCGTTGGCACCCTTTCAAATCAAATGAAATCAAAAATGTTTATTTGTTAGGTTATGGTACAATAGATGTTACAAATATTGGTTCCAGCATACCCTGCCATAGTATGGCGTACAAATATTTCCAAAAACAAATCTTTTTATTACTAATCTATTTGTCTTTGGGCACAGAACCCTAAAAGCAAATAAAATACAAGACAGTAATTTATAAAGCCTTACAAACAAAAAATGGATGCTGTTTTGATAAACGCGCTCAAAACGAGAAAGTATGAGGTACAGTTAGACCTTGGTTCCCTTGACTTTCATACGGCGTTCTTACAAATTCCTCTCGCGAAGATGGATGTCGGCTACTTCACGCTCTGCCGCTACCATTTGTCATTCATGAATTTTTTATATCCCCACCTTGGATTATTATTTTTTTGTGTACCGTAATTTGGATGTTGTAAATGTACCTATGTTGCGGGTTTGGATGATTCGTTTTTTTGGCACGTAAGTGTAGTAGTTGTGTTATATTAATACTACTTTTTAATGTTAATATTATTTCTTGTCTTAATATTCTTCCTATTATTATTTCTTCACATTATAATTTTGGTAAATAATGAATTTTTACGTCGATTTTTTTATCTATTGAAGGACACCGAACGAGATTCATTAGAAGTTTTATTGTTATTACGTCTGGGGGCGTTTAATGGTCCCGCAGTGATGATGAAAAAACTGATGCTGAGGTCAGTTTTTTTTTCAATTCCGATTAGAAATCCAGAAAAACTTAAAGTACCTACTTCCAATATTATGTATACCTAATAAACTCTGATGTACCTACTACATACCTATCTAATTATATACTAAATCAAATTAACAACAAAACCTGTTCATATCAACATTATCATCTACCACAATACATTACAGATTCCATAATAATACTCAAATTAAATTCCTCTGTGGAACACTGCAGTGTCTCTTTGCCTCAAAGGAGTTTCATCCGTCTAATTTAATTATCCATCTGAAACTCCGCCACTGCGATACCTGTCCCGCTATTGTTGATAACAAATAATATAATTGCATTACTTGAACATCAAATGACAACGACTAGTTTCGTAGTATGATACGAATCTGCTTAGTATGAATTTCATTAGGTTGTAGTTGGTACTATGCACAAAGGAGGTTGTAATTGAGTAGGTACACAGATACAGACAGAAAAGAAGAAAGAAAAAAAAAAATGTGCGGTCGGAGACTCTCGTCAGGAACGAAGTTTCGGACGCACACACACTCGTATACAAGGTGTTTTTTTATATCCCATAACTCTAGGAGTAAGACCATATTATCAAAGAATCAACTGGCATATGAATTATTTTTAAATTATATATATATATATATTTTTTTTCATACAAAATAATTCGACAAAGTCACGATTATTAATGTAAAACACCCTTACGTGAAATATGACAATGGTGCCGATTCCCTTGTTCACAAACTAAACTAAATTTAAGATCAGTGCATCTTTTTCTTTCTATTTCATTAAGAAAAGGACGGAAAATAAATTTTAGTTTAGTCCTGTCAAATTAATCAGCGCCTGTCACTACTCCGTATAAGTTTAGACGTGATTAAAAACTTGCCGACTAAAATTACGTCAATTTATCTCAAGCCCTGATTAATTTGACAGGACTAAATTTATCTTCTGTCCTTTTCTTAATGAAATAGAAAGAAAAAGATGCACTGAACTTAAATTTAGTTTAGTTTGTGAACAAGGGAATCGGCACCAATGTCGCATTTTCTTAGTTTTAAATACGAATAATTGGTTTGAATGAAAATTAATTACTCGTATTGATCAATGAAACTTAGATACCTACACATATCGCGGGTCTCAGTTTCATCAGTTTGGCAACGTCGCAAAAGTTACAATTCGTCATACGGTGACAATTTTTGACCTAAGTTGATTGGTGATAAATATCTTCGAAACTATGCATTTTTGTAACACATATTCTAGGACGTTTTGTATTATTTTTACTTATAGAATACAACCCTAGAGTTATGGGATATTAAAAAAAAAACACGTTGTATAATAGAAAGAGGCAGAAAAAGTCGCATGGAGGGAGCATATCGCTTCTTCTTTACGTGCTGATTTCTACCAGTCAACTTACCGCAAGCCGCGTTAAGGAACTTCGTTCCAAAAATACATATATTTGCATAAAAATGACGCAAAAAAAGAAAATACACAAACGTCTAAAAGAACAAGTTGGGGTTCTATCTATGTTCTATGTTAGAGGGTTTGGTTTCCGGACTTAGTCCATCAGATGGACTGTTGTGCGTGGGCCATGGTGGCCGTCGGTGGTTACTCCAACCAGCCCACCTCCTTCCAGAAGTTAATCACGTCTCCTGGTCTGTTCAGAACATTGGTGAAGGATCTCGGTGCCCCGAGGGTTTCTGTTCTAATCTGGTGACGCCTGCGTAATAGAAGAGCACATGCGCAACGATTTCCTCCGCCTCCATGCAGGCCCTGCACAGAGGGCTGACGAGTTGGGGTTACTTCTAATATCGGTGTTTCTTCTTCATACTGAGGTAGGTGTTTCTTAACCGACTACATGAGTTAAGAAACACTTACCTCAGTTAGTTTCGAGATATTTTTATTTATTTTGCAAGTGTTAAAGTTTTATTTTTAAACCAATCTAAAGAAACAAAATTACATTTATTAATCTTATTTTTGATGTTTGCGAGTTTGGATGTTTGTTACGCAATCACGAATTTATGGCCGAATGGTTTTGAAGGGAAAAAAAATCGTTACCAAGACCGTAGCCAACAAACGCCCACGAATCCCAGACTTTAAGCTGCTACTGCGGAATTTCTAATGGAAAATCCCAATGCCTTTGTTTCATCTTCGGGATCGAACCCAGTACAGTATCTAACACTCAACACTCGCGCTTGCGATCACTAGATCAACGGGATAGTCCCTGTTACATTAAAATCAAAATCAAATATGTTTTTTTAGGCATATAAAAAGCACTTTCGAACATCAAAATGTACAAGAAAATTGAATTGATTCAAGTTGATTTGAATATAATCCTGCCCCTCCAAATCACAAATAAATCGCCCTTATCATTGTGACGTCACAATCGAATATTCCAGTACACAAAGTTAGGGATGGGTATCCAATTTGTATCCGCATCCAGTCCAACTCGCTGGCATCCAGGCAGAGTCCAGAACTCCTGAAACTTCAGTCACATGTCTCGTGAGTTTAGGCGATTTCTATTGAACTAGGTTCAAGCGTGGTTCCTTGTAGAGTTATAGATAATGGAAAAGACAAAAATATTGTATGATATAATACACTAGCGACCCGAGAACATGGCTTTGACGGGACTTAAACTGGCTGATGTTATAATGAGTAAATTAAGCTACTTTCATTTTACAAAAACCCAAGGGTAGTACTAGTTTGAAATAAATGCTTTGAGTTTGAGCTTGTTTGATTCGATTCCCAGGTCTCGCAAAGTATTCATCTATTTATTTATTTATTTATATATACGTTATTGTACATCAGATTACACATTACAAAAGAAAATAAAATCTTATACACTATAAAATATACAATGGGCGGCCTTATCGCATACTGCGATCTCTTCCAGGCAACCTTGGCATGGACAGTGAATTTCTGGACATAAAATGAGGTTGTCATTGGTGCAAAAATAAAAAGTATAACAATATCCTATAATAGATACACAGATTCTATCAATGATTATTCGAAATATTTATTCCTCGCTTCGGAAGCTTCTTCAGAAAGCATGCCTATCGGGATAAAAGAGAAAGTGTCACAAATGTCAGCACCGTGTATCAGCAATTTGTGAACACTTGAAGGCATGTGATACCATGGATATAAGTTGACATAGAGCATAGCTGTTTCTCTACAATATTCTCTAAAAAGATTAGTGTTAATCAGTTGCCCCGATGAAATTGTTTGCAAATCTCTTGATTAAATCATGTGTCATCATCATCATCACTTCAGCCAAAAGACGTCCACTGCTGGACATAGGGCTCCCCCAAAAGGGGGGGTGGGGCGATATGCCATAATCGGCAGACGGGTTGGCGATCGCAGTATGATGTTAAAAATGCATATAGAGAACGCTGCTGCCCATTCTCTAGTAAGTTCCTTAGTCGCCTTTTACGACACCCACGGGAGGAAATGGGGAACCATGTACGTCCGTTATTTCAGTTGATACTTCATAATTTTCGAAAAACCTTCTTGATGTGTTAGCATCGTTGGTTGTGCCAAATCCTTGCTTCACTAAGTCAATCAACAAACCAGTTCTCTCCCGGAATTCTTGGGTCATATTTTTTTTAATTTCCTTTAACAGTTTATCCTCATTTTAATTTCATTCATTTTATAGAATAAGTAGTTTTAGAACGTTTAGACTATTATGGGAAAAGATTTTTGCGATTCCTTACTTTTCTTGTACTCAAACCTTAGCTGGTCTCATAGATTTCTTTGATCCTTTTAAGAAACAAGATCGATTGGCACCAATTTTTTTTTGTTTTGTTAAAATGGCCCTTTTTTAAATCTTTTAAATGGGGCACAAAATTTCTCAAAAAAATAAGGAGTCTCCTGAAACCTTTTTACCTACCCTTACTGCTCTGTCTCAAAAATCCACCTTGAACTGAACAATTTCTTCTTCAGCTTTCCTCCTACGAAATTTCGAGCCTCGCCACTTGTGTGTACAGTAACGTATGTCATCCATAAATAAATAAATAAAATAATTCTCTGTGCCACATCTAGGACTTAGAAATAGTTTTCTAACATCCAGTCGGTCGGAACATGTCTCAGTTGGAGGCAGCCCCCGATGAGTTCGGTCCTAAACTTGAGTTACATAGTGCTGCACTTACACATATTTCTATCATATTGCTTTCTGTTTTGTGATTGGGATAGCCCTGAATTTCTGTACTATGTCGAGCTTTAAAACATTGAGCTGCTCTCCTGTAAATATTTTTTGTTTATTTATTATGTTATGGACCAGGTGATTAATGCGGGCATTATTAATAATGTACGAGCATTACGAATAATGTCTATCTCTATCGGGCTAAGTGATTAATTACTATCTTAACTTCATTATTGATCACATTGCACGGTCATTATTATATTGCTACATGACAATTGGGTAATTTGATAATACACGTTCTAACCTTACCTAACCCAAATGATTCACCAACAATAGAGGGGATGTGGCGTTAGTGGCCACTGTTCTACCTAACCTAACCCAAAGGATTGTTTGAAATCTTGTCAAACGACAATAACAATAAAAAAATAGTAATTAATTTTTTGACATTTATACCTATACCCAAAGTCTCAAATTCAGATAATTTATGTAAACAAAGGGGATAACATAACAAAAAAATATCTGAAAATGACGAAAAAGAGGTTTCATTTTCTTTTATGTACTGATTTTAAGAAATAATAATTAAAAAAAATAATCATACCGTAATAATTTTTATAAATTTTCGGTTTTAAGCAAAGTTATTAAAAACAGGAGATTTTCTGGTATAAAATATTTTATGATACTGGTAACAATGCAGGAGAACCAAACATTTTCAAATTTTTTGCATCTTCAACAACACATATATTACAATTCTCATACATAGATTCCTATTGTAAGTAGCATATCTAGCCACATATTGGATGAAAACGGCTGTACATTGTTTCGATTGGAAATCGATTTTGGGAGGCCTATGTTAAGCCCAGTGTTAGCACTGGGCTTAAAAAGGGCTGATTATGACGATCATATACCGTGTCTCCGACACACTACAAAAAACATTGTTTGGCAACGGTATTTTGTTTGCATAGTTCTTATAATTAATTCACTTTAATTTTATCGATTATTATTTACAAAAATATTTAATGATAAAATGTTTTACACCACTGTCCTGTCATTTTGACAGTGACATTTCTTGACATTATTTTGTTTACATAAATTATCTGAATTTCAGAATTTGGGTATAGCATAACTTTATTCCGTGTTTATTTGTATTAATTAAGGTAAGTCATTTAATTTTGGAATTGTCATGTATGTGTTTTGTATAATGTACTGGAAGAGCACTGATTTCTAAGATACAAGTTTTTATCTAGTTTTTATCTAGTTTATAATTAAGGAGCTCATATAGTTTTAACCGTCTACTCACTAACATTATTTGTATCCTAGTTCTTAGAAATATAACTGTATTATGCTATTTTTTATTGAGTCCGAATAATTTTTTAAATTTCTTTTCTGAGGTTCCTAGAACCTGGTATTTTATTAAAATCTCACGGGTGTAAACAAAGGTGAGATTTTAAGTTTGAGTTATTAACTTGAGTTATTTAGATTAGGTGTTTTGTACTGCATTGAAATTATTGTCTAAATTTAACTGTTGGAATGCTATAAATATACTCGTAGCTGCTTTCTGTGGTAAAGACTTGTTGTATTTGAACTGTTAAATAGTTGTTTCGGGATGATACCAGTCGTTAATACTACAATTAGGACTATAGTTAGTCTGTTTTTTTCTAGACCCTGGTGCCGTATTATGACGTTTTAATGCCATCATGATTCCAGTGCAAGAGAGAGATGGAACTATACATGACCGCTAGCACCATCCCTGTTTTGATCTGGAATCATAATGGCATTTATACTTCATAATAAGGCCCCTGGTAATTTCTTCTTGAAGTTCTGTGTATTTTCTGATTTTTTCGGTGATAGTTTTCTGTATATTATTGGTGTTTGGGGCTGCTATATCTATAATGTATATACGTTTGTTTTCTTTATCAACCAGTGTTATGTCGGATCTGATGTTAAATAATATGTTGTATGATCTGTGATTATGTTTGTATTCTGTGGTCATAATAGAATTTTTATGCTTGGTTCTCTAATACAGCCCTAGGTGAGTATTTGTAGTATGGTGTAGAGATCCTGCATAAGATTGTGTTTTGTTGCGAGTTTTTGGTGTATAACAATATTATTTTTATTCCACCTGATGCTAAGGATAGTTCACTTTAAGCTAACTGTGAGTTCACTTCACGTAAGTTTTCACGGTGAGATTATAACAGAATAAGTCGGCAGAAGTCGGGATCTAGTACAAAATATCAAAAAGATGTAAGAAAACTTAATCTTATGATGTACAAAGTAGTCGTAATGAGCGAATCGTTTATAGCTCATGACGGATGGCAAGGGCCATACAGAACCGTCATTATTTATAATGTAACCAAATTATCTCGACCCCTGACCTCTCTCTGAATCTCCTCTCTCTGTGTCATTCTGTAGAGCACAGCAAGGAGCAGGGGAGGTCTTGTTATGTCGGTTCTTCTGCTAAGAATTGTTGTACAGCATCTTGAAAGCAAATTATGTATTTTTGCATGTATTTGGTAGCTAACGAGCGGGTAAGATGTTTATGAAATGTTTTGAATTGTGAGGACGAGAATAGAATGTAGTTTCTCTTTTGTGAAATAATATTGGTATATATGCATAAGGCAAGTATTTTTTTTTTAATCCTACCTTTTCCGAAAATTAACTTTAATTATTTTAGTGATCGAATCAGAAATGAAGAGATCCGCAGGAGAACCAAGGTGACCGACATAGCTAAAAAAATTGCTAAACTTAAGTGGCAATGGGCAGGGCACATTGCTCGCAGAACAAATGGCTGTTGGGGCCGAAAGGTTCTGGAGTAGCAACCGCGTACCGGAAGACGTAGCGTAGGAAGACCTCCCACAAGGTGGACTGATGACCTTGTGAAAGCCGCAGGAATCCGCTGGATGCGGGAAGCACGGAATCGGTCGAGGTGGCGATGCTTGGCCTATGTCCAGCAGTGGACATCTTTCAGCTGAAATGATGATGATGACATAGAGTGACTGCCTGTCTGACATCCACAAACCAGTATATATATACGATACTCCTTGGCAAGACTGGTTGTCAGACTTTCGGGCTACTGGCGACCCGTAACGACTGTCAAAAGAAAGACAGCCGGGACCAACGGCTTAACGTGCTTTCCGAGGCACTGAGGGGTCTTGGTATGTAAAGATAGTCACCCATCCACAGACCAACCGCGGCATGTATAGCTTAACCTGATGGATCGACTCGTGCGGGTGTTATTAGTAAGCCACGAGCTCCACCGGTAATTATATACTTAGTATGGCTTATTAATCTACGAATGAAAGTTGGGACCATTAATGCTAAACGTGCTTGCCGATGCATGGAGGGGTTTCGGTATTTAATGGATGATCACCCATCCACGGACTGACCTATTTATGTATGGGCCTGCGTCGCCTGAAAATAAATGGATTTATTATTTATTTATTTATAATTTATTTAATACTTTAAGCACAAAAAAAATGTACAGAGGCAGACTTAATGCCATAGGCATTTTCTACCAGTCAACCTTTGGTTGATGCAGAGACAAACAGTAGTAGGTGCAATAGTGAAATTGAGGAATAAATATTCATTTAAATATAAAGATATACATAAACCTATTACATACTATAAATTCAATATATAAATCTTATTATATATAAATATAAGCACAAATAAATACACATATATTATTATCATATTTCATATTATTATTACTATTATTAACCTTGAAGATTGATCCGTGCGGCGATCATTATTAAGCCACGACTCAAAGTAAGAAATAACGAATTTAAATAAATAATCTCTTGAATTAAACGCGTCCACAACAAGTACCTACATTTCGATTCATTCCCCAACGCCACAAAAATAAATAAAACAAACAAAAAACAAGAGCAAAAAGTTTAAATTTTAAAATCGGATAAAACTTGATCGCAAATCTCTTACAGTCAAACACCAAGCGGAAAAACAAAACGCTGAAACACTCCATTACTCTTGACTTCATCAGACAGTTTACATTACAAAACACAACTTAACTTACACCTTAATTCATAAACCACAAGGTCTGAATTCGTGAAATGTTGCTCTGAAACTGTAAGTCCTTTTTTCCTTTAATTTGAACGAATGCGGTAAACATTAGCATTCCACGGGAAAGCTGCTTAGCGTTTCTAAGTAGGTAAACAAGACTGTAAAGATTAGTACGATTTCTTATTCGGATTAAGTTGCAAAGAGCTTTAAAAGTGAAAAATGGTACAGTTTTTAGGTAGATAAGTTTTCACTGATGTGTGATTGAAACTTGAAAATATTTAATTTTAACTTGACTCATCGCATCGGTGAATTTGCTCAAACATACCGACAACTCATTGAAAATGCACTTCACAAAACGAAAGTTACCAGTCAGATAGATTATTTGGCGAATTTCACTTAGAAGTGCACAGTGTAGCAAAAAAGCCAATATCCAAAACGATAAAAATGAATAAAACAATTTTTAATACGAAAAAAGCTAAACATCGACGGCGGCGCCAACCGAGCGAAGGAAATTCCAAATTCAAATCAGTTCGTGAGTTGAGTGCGAAGCGAGCGGACGTGCTGCGACAACCATTTATTCCGTTACAACTCTATTTCAAATGCTAAATATATTGTCGAAAACGAGAATATTGCGGGGAACTGTTTGCATAATTTGCATTTGAGACGAATTTCGGGGACTGTTTGGCTTCCCAGATTCGTTTGTAATCTTGATTAGTGTTATTTGGAGGCAAATTAGTCATACGTCCTTAAGTTTTATTGTAATTGCCTAAGGCCTGTGTTCACCAACATTCAAACCACCGGTTAGGTTTAAACAGTTGGTTTATGTCAAATTTCCTATGGATTTTTGAGTAAACAACTGATTAAATATCTAAACAGTTGATTTAAATGTTGGTGAACACAGGCCTAAGGGTTAGAGAGTCTGGTCTACATTTTGATTAATGTATCGTGAAACTTGTCATTTTATCAGCTTTTAATGGTCCAATGCAATGCAGTGCATTTGCACACATGAGCTGTTGTGATATAATGAAGCAACATCAAATTGTAATGATTTTGAAAATAAACACCAAAAAATATTACCTTCAGTCAGTAACAAACAAATCCATGTCTAAATAACAAATACAAGTCATTCGTCCAAAGAAAAGTCCTACCTACTTACAAAACTGACCCTCATATCTATCCTAAACCATCCAGTCTTAATAAAAATATGACAAAATACCTCCGCCTCCACAAGGCAATGTTTCTCAAACTTAATTCTTAACTTCACTGAGCCCGACGGTAGTTTTTATTAAGTTACAGTGAAACAAACTAGTCGGGAATTTTTCAAAGTTTCTAGGCGACATGGCGGCACGGCGCGACTGCCGCCCGCGGCATGGCGACGTCGCTTTCACCTTAACTAGAAGTTGACTTCCAATTCAATTAGTTGAAAGTTTTAGTCGGGGTAAATTACAGCATTTTGTTTGATAAGCTGTTTTAGTGAAAATGTTTGGCATACGTTTGGGTTGGTTGCGACTTGTAGAAGCGAAAAATATTGTATGATATGATGAAAATTTTCTATGTTATCTGTGACAAATTACATTTAGAATAAATATTCAAAGTTGTTTACAAATTAAATAGGATGTAATCAATTTAAGATTGGAGACCTACTCCCGGGTTTACATGACATTAAGAACCATTTTTAGAAAGACGGTAATGAGATAATGGTACCGATTCCCTTGTTCACAAACTAAACTAAATTTAAGTTCAGTGCATCTCTTTCTTTCTATTTCATTAAGAAAAGGACAGAAGATAAATTTTTGTTTAGTCCTGTCAAATTAATCAGCGCTTGACGTAAATTGACGTAATTTTAGTGGGCAAGTTTTTAATCATGTCTAAACTTAGACTAGTAGTGACAGGCGCTGATTAATTTGACAGGACTAAACTAAAATTTATCTTCTGTCCTATTCATAATGAAATAGAAAGACAAAGATGCACTGAACTTAAATCTAGTTTAGTTTGTGAACAAGGGAATCGGCACCATTGTATCTCTATTAAAAAGTCTCTTCGAAATATCTAAGCTTAGTTCAGAAATGGCTATGGGGGACCCACAGTACAATGGCACATTAGCTCTATAACGCATTACAAAACAAAGTATACAGCATTTTTACTAAAAACCGCTAAACAATAGCCAAAACAGAAACTAATCGAAATAAAACTACATTTACAAAATTGAAACACTTTCGAAAATAAATTTTAAAATCGAACCCCGAATCACTTACTCGTCGATCCCGGGGGTGTATTAACCCCGCACTTTTATCTCACTTCGCAGCTTCAGGGGGATGAATACATCAAATGGTTGCAGGCTTTCGGCTTTCGGCTTTAATCGCCGGCTAACCGCGGCTCCCGAGGGAAGACCTTTGATGCTAAACGCTGTATTGCTCGTAGTTTTATATCTTTGTGATTGTGATACGGTTTTGGGTGAACTTTTATTGATTGATCTCGGTTAAGTTCTAATAGACCAATTGTAAAATTTAGGTTTTTTCATTGAAATCCAATAAGTCTCGTTGATTTAGTGTACAAAAGTCTGCCTAAAAAAGGAAAGTGATGCATAAGGAAAAGTCAAATAAATTTTGTTAAAGTCTTAAGATTTCTTACTATGAAGGGTTATACACATTTTTCATCCGATAGTTATAAACTTTAAATGCACCAAACGTATTCAAGATGCATTGGCCTGATAAAATAAAAATTCATGTCCCACGTGGGGTGCCAAAATGTCTCGACAGTACAAATTGGCAGCACAACATAGCGCGTCATGATAAATAAAATGTATTAGTGAATAAAGTTATTTTTAATTACAATTATTTATGATAAAGTATTATCTAACAGCCTTTAAATTACAAAATCCAAAAAGATTACACATTACACACATTTTTGCATCCAATTTCATAATAAAATATACTCTACACATTCAGTTGCACCAGACGTGACCGTCAAACGTATTCAAGATACTTTTGCATAATATACACAATAAAACTTCGTATCCCATGTTGGGCGCCAAAACGTCTCGGCAGCACAAATTGACAGCGCCACCTAGCGTGTCGCGGCGGAATTGTGCAGGAACGCGTCAGTCCGTGACCGCACTTCGCGATGAGCGGACGTGTCACGTTTACGTCTAACGAAATACACTGAGAATTCTATTGGATTCGTATTTCCTGTATTGGTGTAAGACGGGAGAGTTTTGTATGCTTCTTTTGTTTTAAAAATTGTATCATTTTCCTGTTTCTGATGCATTAAATAGTTGGAGACTTACTAGTCAGACTACTCACGTGTTTTGGCACAAATTATTTTCCTAGTGTGAAAGTCTTACGTAACGTGTAGGTACTGAGACCATTTTGTCTGACTTCTGGGTTTCTACTTGCCTGCTGCAACAAATAACTGAGGAGTTTAGTTTCTTCACGTAAATAATAATGTTGACCTGTAGTATCTAAGCGAGAGAAAAACAGGTTTAAACTTGGCATTGCAACGCAGGTGCAGCTAGTAGTTTATATTAATTAGTCAATAAATATAACAGATATCATGACTGTAATGACATATAATATTGTGTTATGACGCTGATTGATGTTAAAATAATTGTTCTTACGCGCATCATTTATTTTTTAAACGTCTATAACTCAGAAGTGTAGTTCGAGGTATGCCTCGATTACCCTCCAAGGCGACGGTTTGCGAAAATGCTTTTTTGTAAAATGTGAGGTTTTAGATCTCGACTGTAGGTATATTATTTTACGTCACACCTGGCCATAATGTGAACTTTACCGCACGCTACGCGTACTGTGAAACTCGCATTTTGGCCAGGTGAAGACATAAAATTGTGTACTCATCACGGGCAGTAAAAAAGAAAGCCCTCTATCGCATATTTAGATATATATATCACAAATGCCTGCGATTTCGGGTTTTCTTTCTTTTACAGCCCTTGGTAAGTAATGTACTATTGCAGTTTACTTAGCATAATTAAGTTTTAGCAAATAAATTTTCTAAATTTGTAATCCATTGCTAGACGAGAAAAACTGCTGACAAACTGATATGCAGTTTGGCAGCCATTATGTCATCATCATCATCATCATTTCAGCCGAAAGACGTCCACTGCTGGACATAGGCCTCCCCCAAAGGGGAGGGGGATTTGCCATAATCGCCACGCTAGCCACGATAGCAATTATGAATGTTATTGTTAATACAGATTTTGAATAAATAATAAAACAATAAAAAGAAAATACCTACTAATCTAATAATAATATTTTATAATGTTGTAATGATCTGAAAGCTGCCAGTATCCACAAAATATTAATAGTACTTTTAATTATCGCTTATTAATGCTGCCATTACGTACTTAGTATTACTTAATTCACCAAAATTATTTACTGAAGAAGCTGCTGCCCCGCGTGTGTTTAAAAAAAAAGTAGACTAAGTTACTCCTTATAATATCAGCTATCTGTAAGTGTCCCGTCAAAATCGGTCCAGCGGTTTCAAAGACTAGCCGGGACAAACAGACAGACAGACATTTTTTTTTTTTTTTAATAAATTCTGTATACACTTTCTTTCATACGCATTTAGTAAAAAGCTGTTATTTTCAAATTACAAACAGACACTTCAATTTTATTTATTTGTATAGATATTCAGGGTTATTGGAATACATTAACAATCTTGCAGGACTGTATCATTACTAACAGCATATTCAACAAATTTTGTTCTATGACTGGTTCAAGGGCTTGATCCAGAAAGCGGTACTTCTGGACACAGCGCGTATTGTAAGGAGGTTTCTCTCAGGAGCTCTGACCACCGGTAGCTTAGACCCTGTTCCCGATACCGGAGGGCTACTATTTTTTATATTTTTAAACGTTTTTATTTTTTATGTTTAAAAATAAAAAAATAAAAATGTAAATTATGTGTTTATAAATAAAATAAAGGAGATAATAATAATACTAATACTCTTTATATTACAGATGTCACATAATACACATTGATGCCACAACGCTGATCGCTACGGAGCGCATTGCTAAGGGCGGCGCGGCGCGTAGGCCTCTCAGTGCTACGCGTTCCCAAGTGCTACGCGCCCTCAAGTACCACGGCGTAGACTGCTACGCGCCCTCAAGTGCCACGGCGTAGACTGCTACGACTTTTTTATTTTGAATTAAGGCCTGTTTTACACCTCCGGCTAAACTCTCTACTTGACATAAATGTGACAGATCATTTTATATACGTTTGTATAATTTTTTATTGATTCGCAGATTCGCCTAACTGGACATTTTAGGACCTTAATCGCCGATGCTACCAATAAAAAAAGACAATGTTGAGTGCCGTATAAATAATATAAAAAAAAATATAATACCGGCCTGTAGCCACTGTGAGGCAAAAGGCTTCTTTTTGTGCAGAGAATGAACAAGTTTTGATCAATGATGACCTTTTACCATGTTTGATCAGCAGTGTACGTACCGATTATTGTAAGTGTAGATTTACTACAGTCAAGTTTTTGTCTATGATTAGGATTACTTTAGAATAAACTAAACATAATAATAATAATAATATACCTGTACATTTTCAATACACATGTGCCGTGTGGTGCCGGACGTAAAGGATAGCACCACCCTATTTCCTCCTGTAGATGTCGTAAAAGGCGACTAAGGGACTTACCAGAGAACGCATTTTTACACTATACTGCGATCGCCAACTCACCTGCCAAGCATGGCGATTATGGCAACCCTTTGGGGGAGGCCTATGTCCAGTAGTTGTCGTCTTTCGGCTGAAATGATGATGATGATAATAACAACAAATAACTAATAACAATAAAAACCAAACTAATCAAACCACCACCACCACCTAATTAAACTATAATTTAATAACATCATGATATTAATTAAAATAACCATGTATACCAAATACTAGTAATATTATCGATAGTAATTATATTTGTTTATCAAACTTGCAATCTAGTAGTATACCTATTCACTGGAGGCTTGTTTTGTCCAGTTTATTACATTATTATGTTGCCGAGCCCTAACCGGGTTTCATGTTGGAACTTACTTATATTATTATGTAACAACTAATTGTACACATGAATGCAATAAAGAGTTTGAGTTTGAGTATGATGATGAAATTTTCAATTCATACTTGAACTACAACCAGTTTCTACACCACCTTATAAGCCATAACAGTGCTAATGGTGATCGCAGTACAGACGTTGTAAAATATATTGGAAGGGGCAACTGGAATCAATTTTATTTCCATGTAAATTTTGACCTTCAAAAGTGCCATTTATGTGCCTATTTGAAATAATTTTTATAGTCAAAGTTAAAACATTTATTTCAAATAGGCTCATATTTGAAATAAATGTTTTGACTTTGACTTTATTGTAATGTAATGCAATAACATTTTGGTTGATTTCGATTGATTTGACTGATGTGTTAATAATTTATATTTTAATGAGTATTATTAAAACTAAAATTGTTTGCATGCCTTAGTTAAGATAGTTAGATTTATGGATCATTTTAAACTTAACATCTGTAACTTGTACGTACTTTCTGTGCAAATAAAGAACTATTCTATTCTATTATATTCTCTTCTCTCCTCTACGTTTTCGTGGAAGCCTAATCTAAACCGTCAGTCAAGGTCATCATACGATTATCTATGTCAATAACTAATCTTCGAGTACTGTAAATATTTGTAGAGCTATGAGCTTTTTCAAAGGCCCTATTTTATATAATATAAATGTCAATGCGTCACAAAACGTCAAAATTGACACATTTTTACGACAAAGGGAAGAAATGTTTTTTTTTTTGGTCGGATTGTCGGGTTCTCAGATTGTTGCCTGTCGCCTTTATTAAACAGGTCCATGAATGGTTCTACTACCGTACCAATTCTGCCGTCAAACAGCTTTGCTGTGTTCCATTTTGATAGTAACCGGTGCCATAATACGCACATGAGACATTTCAGTTTTGTTTTTGGAAACAAAACAACACGCATCAAGCATCTACGATGCTTCTGGTATTGCAGATGTTCATAGGTGGCGGTGACCACTTACCTATAATAATAATAATGTTTTATTGCAGGCGAAATACCATTTATACAAAAAATATAATAGAATGAAAAGTGAAAACAGTAAAAAAAAAATACATTAAAATTTAAACACATGTATATACATTATAAAAAAAAAAAAACAAAGCCTTTCGTCATTTTTTGTTCTCGCTTAGATGATAAAGTATCTGTTTATTACAGATATGGTTAATATATCACTGTAATTGCGTTTTTATTTCCATTTATCATATTTTTTATTAGTTTTTCATCATTTTACATAATTTTATTCTTGAAACGACATTTACGTCAAAAGTGTCAAACTGAAGTCTACTTATATCATTCTTACCAGCCTATTCAATGAAGGTTGCATTAGGTTTGTATTTTCTAAAAATCATTTATATAATTTTGGATAATCTAAATCTCTTTTTATACTTAATTATGTTGTCTACTAAATAACGAAATTCTAAATTCTAATTAAAAGTTTCTTAAAACGCACTCTCAGAATTTGTCAAGGAGGTTTTTTTATACATCTTGGCAAAAATGACTGGCAGGTCAGAGGACATATGACAGCAACAACTTGAAATCGAAAAAGGATTTTTAGAAGAGAACAAAAAATTCAAGCACGTCCAGATTTCCCTATAAAAGGAGCTTGGAGAGGCAATTTCATCAGTTTACGTCTGGTTTCTGATAGTGAACCATCTCCACTGCGGAGGGTCCACTGCTTGATTCCTTGAGAACCATTAAGTTCATGAGAACTGTAAAGTGAATAGTGTTGGGGTCGCCTACGCTCTGACGCGTCCCTACACTTCTCGGAGTTTCCTTCTCGACACTGCGGAGATTGCGCTGACATCTTTTCTTCGGAGCTGCTTTGACGCCTGCTCCTCGGAGCTGCCCTGTCTACTGGATAGCGGAGCTTTCCTGCCGCGGAGCTGGGAGTGCTTTTCAAGTATTATAAATCTCATCTTCCTCCTTCTTGCCTCGAGAGTGCGTGTTAGGTAGGTCCTTCTAATTTTAAATGTAATAACTGTATTTTTTATCTTCCTCTATAAAATTAAATTGTTCAGTCTACTTTTACTTTTTTATTTGTTAGGAATAAGTAGACGTGACAGTAAACAGAAATCCAGTGCACAAATATGGGGCTTGTTAGGTTGCACGAGACAACCCTCAAAATGCTGTTACTGGAGCGTCTCAAACTTTTCCAAAAAGACGCGACCCTCGACCTCTTGATGGCGTAAAAATCTGGGACCCTCGCTTCGGCAAACATGCTCGAGGCACTGCAGTATCTGACAGAACGTATAAACCGATCTATTCTGTGGAAACTTAGTTAAAGTGAGCTATCATTCTACCTGCCGAACTACATAACATCACGCCTTGTTTCGCCGAAAGATTGGGCAGAGGTGTACTAATAGTATACTCACATTTTGCCAATTATGTTTTAAAGTCCTATGTAATAGGGGGCGGGGGAAACTAAGAAGAATAGATATTTGATACTTTTTGAACATTAATAAAAAAAAATAAAAAATAATAATAATAATATGTTTATAATTATTTGATGTTTCATTTTTCATCATTTCAGCCGAAAGACGTCCACTGCTGGACATAGGCCTCCCCCAAGCACCGCCACTTCAACCGGTTCTGTGCTTCCCGCATCCATCGGATTCCTGCGGCTTTCACAAGGTCGTTATTTATTTGTGCTTGTCATTTGGGAGGGGGGGGGGGGGTTTGCCATAATCGCTGCGCTTGGCAGGCGGGTTGCCGATCGCAGTATGGTGTTAAAAATGCATAAAAAACGCTTCTGCCCATTCTCTAGTAAGTCCCTTGGTCGCCTTTTACGAGTATTTACCGGTTAGTCATAACCCGAATTAGGATTTTATGGAAAAAAAAATGCTGAAGTTTCCCGAAACTGAAAGTCCTATTTTCTGTGGGATTTTGTTTGAATTATTGAAAATTGGACAATGTCTGTCAGGTCAGCTAGTTTATAATGAATACCTATACATATATATACATTTATCTACTGTCCCCTACAAAGATGTTTCTGTTTGATTAGGTACGCGTGTAAGTAAGTTGTGTATATTTAGACCAACCCTTGACCTTATACGTGATAAGGTTCGGTAAAATAATAAATATGCAAAGATAAATGAGTATCTCTACAAATAAAGTGTTTGTTTGTCTTCAATACATATGTAGCTGCTTCGTGATTGGTCTACTGACGTCAGATTTATCAACATTATTATTATTATACATAAATACATTCATAAACTCCTTCTCCCCTGTATGTAAGTGCTCATATACACAAGCAGTAAATTGCCAACGGCAGAGGCAAATGTAGCAGTCAGACACACTCAGACACACTCGTCGGAACCAGTCGTCGACGCGTCGTCGGTAGCTACCGACGCGTCGACTGCAACGTGCCGCTAGAACATATGAGCACTAAGGGCTGAAACTGCGTGAAGCAGGCGCCGACGATGGGCACCCGTCGTGTGTTTACGCGCGTAGACACGAAGGTGGGTGGGTTTGTATGGATAGTCGTGACGATGGAGAACTAAGCATAAGGACGATTAGCAAAAAACGAAAGCCAGTAAGTTGGCACTACCAGGCCACGCGCGTGCCCCCGCGACGGAGGTCCACGCGTGCCCCCGCGACGGAGGTCCGTGCGTACCCCCGCGACGGAGGTCCACGCGTGCCCCTGCGACGGAGGTCCGTGCGTACCCCCGCGACGGAGGTCCGCGCGTGCCCCCGACGTCCGCGCTGGTCCCCGCAACGGAGCACTTTTGTATGGAACCGCGCGGGCGTCTGCTTCACGCAGTTTCAGGCCTAATGATCTGAGCAGGTGGCTTTTTGCAGTTTCTGCTTACCCCGATGTTATGGGAAGAAGATGTAAGTTTTATCATTCACCTTCTAGTTTTTTCTCAGCTATGTTAGGGTTGGCTTCCAGTCTAACAGGATGGAGATGAATACCAGTATGTTTCATGGAACGACTGCCTATCTGACCTCCACAACCCAGTTACTGGGTAACACTATACCCCATAGTAAGAATGGTTGTCAGAGTTTCGAGCTTCTGACGACCGGTAACGACTGTCGAAGATCTACGAATGAAAGCCGGGACCTACGGCTTAACGTGATTTCCGAGATACGGAAGGATCTTGGTATGTAAAGATGGTCACCCATCCATGGACCAACCGCAGCAAGTGTAGCTTAACCTGATCGATCGACTCGTACATACATACATACATCATTATACAGTTGTTATTACTTAGCCACGAGCCCCCCACCATAGTTACCCCCACTAGTCTATACTAAGTGTGGCGACATCTACAACGCCACATGCGAAGTACGCATCAAAAGACCTGACGTCACAAATCCTGCATCGCGCAATCAGAGTTTATCGCGCGACTAGCATATATACAACATCCCAACATTAACCGGCGGGCAGTTGCCCACTAGACTCAATACCCGTCTGGTCGGAGGATCCTCCCTTTTCAATAGAGAATGAGTGAACTTTACACCCTGTTCCTTATACGAAAGTAATAAGGAACCTATACTTAGTATAGGTATTATAAATGCGAAAGTAACTTTGCCTGTCTGAAAACTTCTCTCGCCTTAACGGCTGAACGGATTTGGTTGAAATTTGGCACAAGGATAGACCATGATCTGGCTTAAGACATAGGATACTTTTTTATCCCAATGTTACGTTCTCGTGGGATAATAACATAGCATAACCAGCCGTTACTGTTCCCATTACTGGGACTCAGGTCTCCTCTCTGTGAGAAAGAGTGGGCCATAATCCACCTCGCTGGTCCAGTGCGGGTTGGTGGATGTCAAGGCGTTATTCCACCGCACAGTGTACTGCACTTATGTTTCTTTCGGTGGACTCACTGAAGTTAACATTTACAAATATGCTGTACTGTACGCTTACAAACATTACGTACAGCTTTGCCGATGGAAACGGATCTGCAGCTCAGTACGTACACTGTTGGAGTACTGCACAAAATGTTTGTGAACAAATGTGAATTGCGCCTTCACATTTCTTCAAATTTTCGGTTCTAGGATATGCTGGTTTCCTCACTATGTTTTCCTTCACCGTTTTGAGAGAAGTGCAGTTTTGATAATGCTGTGGACAAAAGCCAGTATAATATAAACGTGATTAGACTTGATAATACTAGAGCATCCATCTCAAAATCAAACAATAAGAGCCTTCAAAGCAATCCAAAGATACGTCTTGAAAGGCACGAAACTTATACATTCTTCAGGGCACACGAGAAACATACAAAGTATATACGACTTTTATGTATACCCATTGTATATATCTAATGTATTATCGCACTAGAAGCAAAAAATCAAGAATCTTATTCTTAAGATTGAGGCATCTGGGCATGCGCGAGATTCAAACCACGCCTACAAAAGAAAGAGATGGTTACCCATTCTTGTTACAGCCTTTGAGTCCATCAAAATCTGATTTGAGAAGATTGATTTTAGATAAAATTGATGGTAATCAAAATAAAAGCTTCTTTGCTGTTGTTTTTTTGCTGTAGCTTAGATGACCTGAGTCTTTGATACTGCTCCAGTCATAGTTTTTCCTAGCTATTTTTTACTTTTAAATACACTGTGTCCTTAACTATTTTATTATGATGTTTGTATTTTTATAGTAGGTTTGTAAAACAATTACTTTATAATATGATGATTTTGTCCGTAAAAGGCGAAAAAAAAAATTGAAACAATTGCACTTTGTTCGCTTAATTTAATTTTATCGATAACAATTTTTATTGGTTAGGTTAGGTATTCTAATAACTATTGATGATGAATTTAAAAAAATAATCTTGAAAACATTTTTAAACAATAAACCTTGCAGGTGAATAAAGTCACCTGCAAGGTTATTGTTTAAAAATGTTTCGATAAAAGTAGATAATATTTATTTCTTTCAACTTACCTAATATTTTATCTGAGTTTATATTATTATAGGTATGTTAACTTGGTGATACAAATGAAATCGTTTATGAAATAAACGTAGGTACACTTTAAATATAACTGGCTTACATAATATACATTTTCCACACATTCAAGCTAAATTAATAATCTGGAATTTCGTGTCTATTTTACTCTACACCGCAAGCGAAGCGTAAATTCAAATACAGAGCCACTGAAATCACATATAATTTGACCACGTATCTCACTATTGGCCGCTTACATTTTATCCAGCAAACTACACCTAAACGTCCATAATATTCAAAAATTATTTCACGTTTAAACAGCGGCTGCATTTCAAAGCGTTTGCATCGCAAAATCTACTCTCTGTTAATTAATTTTCCTCTCATCATGTTCCCTCAAAATTTACGCAGGCTTTTCCTATTAAGCTGTATAGTCACATCCTACTATCACTCAGAATTTTTCTCCTGCAAACTTCAATTCATTACAACGCCGAACCAAGGAAAGTTGGGCTTTTAATTAAAGATATTCAGTGGAAACCCGCCCCTGAAGCCTTAACTCACTGGGACGTGGTTGGCTTATTTTTTTTTCGACACACTCATTCCCGCCTTGCGACCCTCCCAAACAAACAGCCGAGGACTTTGAAAACAATTTTTTTGCTACACCATTTTATATCTTCGCCTATCCCCATAGAACTCAATTTAGCGTGAGGAATAAGGTTGTATACGTCATTGTGTGATGGTAATGAGAGTTTCAGTTCATTTCATGAAAGTGGAGACTGGCAGGCGAGGAATACAGTCAGTTGACCGCGAGCTTTCGCGAGTAAGGACGTATGGGGACGAGATTTTGTGACTCGTCGGTGACCGCGGAAAACTTTACGTCGTTACTATAGTGATTACTGTCTTGTGTGTGTGGCCATTTTTTATTTTATTTTCCAGTGTATTATGAGTGATTGGTGAAGATTTTGTTTGAGGTAAGTGTCTTGTTTTTTAAATAAGTTTTGGTCATTGAAAATCATTTTAAATTATAATTAATAATTATTGCAGTGTGAAACGTGTCAGGATGACACAATTTATGTGTTCAGTGATATTAAATATTAACTAAAATGCCAAAATTAAATTGGGAATGCTTTTTCCTAATTTTAAATATTTACATCAGCTTTGATGTAAATATTTAAAATTTTATGGAATTGTCGTTTTGATGAAGTTTTGAAAAATGCAGTTAAACTTTTGATTATTTAACGTCTAACGGGTTTTTAGAATTTTTTAAAGGTTTTTTTTTTTTAATAAAATAAAAAGCAATATTTTCTATAGGTACCAACTTAATTTTATCTACCAGCTAATGGAGAAGCTATAACTAGTACTGAACTAACAACGTGACTAATATTAGGAATCTATACCCAATAACTTAGGTAGGTAGGTACATTAATGACATTTTTATATTCTTTAAAAAATGAATATAGTTATTATATCAAAAATAACAAATCCAAAAACTGGTGTTTATGGAAACTTAAAATTCATTATTTAAAAAACTGTTTTGATTATTATAAAAAAATAAATAAAAAAATACAATGTTCCTGAAAAAAATATTAAGCTTATATAATCACAGCTGTTAACAACTTATTAAACATAATTTTAAAAAATGTTGAAAAAAACAATCACTTTATTTCTTCTCCAATAAAATTTTAATTCTTCTCTATTTTATATTCAACGTGATGGTATTGTCGAATTTTGTCCCAAGTTGTTCCGCCTCTGTCCATTAACAGATTCGCAAACACTCGTGTCAGAGTCCATAAACCCTTTGGGCTGACAAAGATTATTGGTTTTCAAATTCTCCATGAAGTTAGCCCCACAAACCACGAACAGTTTCTGTATCATCAGAGTTGCGTCTTGAAGAAGAACTTTAAATAAAATGTTGAGCCCCTCTGCAAAAATAAAGAAACGGTCCAAATTATTTTCTAACTACTTTTTTCTAATATAAGTACTTACACATGCAGGAATAGGTAGGGACTTGGAATAAAACTTTACAAAATAATATAAGTTCATTTTAATGTTTTATATAACCGGTACCCAGGTAGGATTTTTACGTCATTATGTCGTCCGTTTACGGTACTGCTCGACGTAAGAGACGTCATGTCTTGACGTCGGGGGGTTCCATCAGATGAGGTCAATTTATCACAGCCTCAAGACGACGTCACCAGGACGTTCCATTGAGTACCAGACGTTAAAATGACGTTAGTGTGACGTACATAATCGACGAATAAACTACGGACCCTAAAATGACCGTGGGTAGACGTCATTTTTTTGCCGCAAACGTCATTTTGCTACCTGGGTATGCCTGAGAGATATTTCTCGACGGCATGTGTAGCCAAGTCAGAGGCCTATGGGCGGCATAAATACTCTGACACCAGGTTAGTCAATAACCATACGAAAAGAAGAAGAAGAAGAATATGATACTTAAAATAAAAGTTCTAAATAAATTGAATCAAAGTCAAAGTCAAAGCATTTATGTATTTCAAATAGGCACATAAATGTCACTTTTGAACGTCAAAATTTACACGGAAATAAAATTGATTCTAGTTGCCCCTTCCAAAAGGTAGTTTCGCATGGAGAAGAATGGGCAAGAAACTCCACCGTTACTCTTTTAAACTGTTTTATAATAGTTTGTATACATCAATTACACATGAATCTAATGCTTATACGATCAAAATAACTACAATTACAAGTACCTATATAATACCTAGCATATTTTATTTATGTAAAGCTTTATTTATCCATACTATTACAAACTTAATTACTAAAAGATTTACATTAAATATATATTATTGTATGGCCCCTGTAGGGTAAAAAGCCTCCTCCATCTCTTTCCATTTTTGCTTGTCTTGGGCGGTGTGCATCCAGTTTTTCCCAGCCGTTTTTTCGATGTCATCAACCCATCGTTTCTTTTGCCGTCCTCTGTGTCTTTTTCCAGTGGGACCGAGCCACTTCATTGTTTGTAGTGTACATCTGTTATCCTGGTATCTAGCTATACTAGCCTACCTAGCGTACCTAGCTACCTACCATATACTAGCTCGCAAATAATGGAAGAACAGTAAACTATTCACTAGCAAGATTCCAGTAGCGATTCGAGTAGGCTGAGTAAGCTGGAGCCTATGGCGGCAGATAAGAGGCGGAAAATTGGGCTAAAATATATTTTTTTGTCTTTCAGAAATAAAATATTAAACATTATTCAAGACAAGCTACTGTAAGTTCAGATTGATGAAGAAATTACTAACTGGGGAAATGTTCTGAAGAGAGTTGTTGACGTAGTCGTGACTGTGTTCAAGAGGCATCTTTTTCAGAAGCAAAAATGAAAAGTTCGATGATTCGCATAACGGAAATTACTGTATGATTTTGGAACTGTTACCGGAATTCTATCCTTTTTTAGCCTGTCATATTGAGTAGTCCATGATTGAGCTTTTCTTAGCTCAGAAATATACCCAAAAACTATTTCTTGTGTAATCTTCAGGCTTGTAAAAATAATCTAGGAACTGACACATCCATCGCCTAGTTAACAACACAATCATACCAATAACGGGAAAAAGCTGATGTAATTAGGACGATAGTGCAGAAATCATAAAGTTGTAATTTCAATGACATTTTTTTTTTAATAAATATGGTTTTGAACTAGGGTACCGTAGAACGGGGCTATATGGATTTTCGGGGGTTATTTGGAATAAAGTAATTGTAAGATTTTTTTTTTATTCCAAATAACCCCCGAAAATCCATACAGCCCCGTTCGTACGAAGATCACAATTCGAATTTATATAAACTCATTGCTTTGTTCCAAATAAACCCCGAAAATCCAAATAGCCCCGTTTTACGGTATCGAATTGTAGAGGTCAGTAGGAGCGGCAAATTTTGAATAGCCTACTGGCGGCTAATGTGTAAATCCGCCACTGCAAGATTCTCAACCGTTTCAAGAAGAAGAAATTTTGTCCCAAAGTAAATTATGTTCAATAGGCACCTAAAACTAAATTGAAATGTAGTAAAAAATACTTTTTGTCATTTAACCCCTGGAGCCTAATTAATGTTTCATGGGACTACAGAGAACTGCGCTCAGCTTTTGTTATAAATAAATGAAATGTCACGATTATGTGAAATTGGTAGTTAAAAGAAAGTAAAAAATAGTCTTATTTAATTCACATTCTCCGATAAAATATTGAGATACCCACTATCAAGTGTCAAGTAAATATTTCTTTAGCTTCCAGATCGTCGGAAGGGTTAAGGGGGAAGCGCTAAGCTAGCCCGCGTAATTCAAATTTTCTTACGATTTTTGCAATTTGTTATACATCCATCCATCCATGTACAGGAATTGTGGGAGTATTTAAAGTGAATTTATAACATTTAAAACTGATTTCGTAAAAGAACGTCAACAAAAGTTGGATCTTTGGCCTTCCGTATCTTTGTAACCGGAAGGTTCCCAGGTTCCCATTATAGAATGGAAGAAGATATACAGCGCCGATGATGATGATAAGGTTACAAGAAAGTAATTTAAATTAACAAATTTTTTTTTAGGGTTCCGTAGTCAACAAAGAACCTTTATAGTTTTGCCATGTCCGTCTGTCTGTTTGTCTGTCTGTCTGTCCGCGGCTTAGCTCAGAGACTCTTACATTTTGTATGAGAGCCAAGTAGTCTTACCAATACCAATCTTGTCAGAGACGTATATTAGGGTGTATAGGTCGGTGATTCGATGTGAAATTATCGAAGAAAGTAAAAAAAACTGATTACTGCGAAAAACAGTAGAGTTATTACAAAGAATATTTCGCAGGACTCCGAAATTGATTACAAATCTTTAATAACTGAAGAAAGTTAGTATTTGAAAGTTGTAATTTGGTATGGGTGTATATATTAATCACGCCGACAAAATGGTAAAATAAATCTTGAAAAAAGTACCTTCTCTACACCTAAAGTGGGTATGATATATTTTTCCTCGTCTATCCCATGGTGTGGGGTATCGTTGGATAGGCGGTTCAAAAATATTGCGGGATTGTGAAAACCATTTTTGGATTCAGGGATCCATTTGCGTAATTTTAAGCTTTTAACTGCTAATTTTCGTTACAGTAAAGTGTGTTCCCCCTTGCCAGCTAAATGGTTGTATTTGGATGCGTAAAAAATTCACAGCAGTAGTATATATAACGAATTTAAAAATAAAACTATCGCAGCTATACTCCATTTATTATAACATTAGACAATTAATTGTTCTCACCCTTTCTTTATTTCGATGTAAACGTTTAATAAACACAGTTATTTCACGATAAATACAAAGCACTGTAATCTATTTACCATTTACATTAAAAAATAACTCGTAAAGTGCAGTAATTTCAACAAACAATAACCGTCGTTATTTGTCTAATGGAGTATAAGTAGGCTTTACAAGTAACCGAGTAATAGTTGATGTTAAGTTTAATCTTGGGATAAATTCATCCCAACTACGGAACCTTTCATTGTGCGTGGTCCGACTTGCACTTGACCGGTTCTTTTTTAAAATAACAAATCTCTTAAATCAAAACTAAACTAAACAAAACTGGTGTATGTAGACAGGAGACTACATTCACCTAATAAAGTGACTGCTGAACTTGCCACGATATCTAAACTTATCTAAAACAATTTGGGAACTAAGTCAAAGTTATACATTTAAGCATTAAATGTACACACGGCCACAAATCAAGCTATACATTTCCAGTTTAGGCTGATCTCGCATTGCATAGGATTTCCGTACAATGAGAGGTCAGCTTATACTGGAAATGTATAGCTTGATTTGTGGCCGTGTGTACAAGTTTAGCTTGCAACTGTAATATTGTGGAAGATAATTACATAATAATTTCGAATCCTGCTTGAAACTGTATCAGAGATACAGATCATGAGATCATGTTTGCCGCAAATAAACGTATTTTCTTTCTTTTCTTTTCTTCTTTGGATAGCTAGAAAATTGTGAGAACAATTATTAAAAAAAAAAAAACAATTATTGCTTTACCCATCCATACTAATATTATAAATGTGAAAGTATCTCTGTCTGTCTGTCTGTCTTTCTGTCTGTCTGTCTCGCTGTATGTTACGTTTTCACGCCTATACCGCTGAACCGATCGTCTTGAAATTTTGCAGAGATATAGCCTGGGATGTGGAGAAGGACATAGGCTACTTTTTTACGCGATAACCGACATCCACGCGGGCGGAGCCGCGGGCAAAAGCTAGTATAAAATAAAAAGGAATTTTACAAATTTCCAAGCTTGCACTATAAATGTTACATACTATTACTTACAGATTAATAATAAATAAATAATATAAATTAATAGTTACAGAAATTGAAAATGAATTTAGAATTATAAGTCAAATACAAAATATTCAAAAATTAAAATAAAAATGCTAATAAAATATTCAATATAACAAAAGAAAATATCACAAAATGTCAAATATTAAATTGAAAAATGAAATGTCACGAATGAAATTATTGCTTTAACGTTAAAATTACAAAATAAAATACAACATTCCGTACTTTGTATATAAATTACCTATAGTACGTGCAGAAACTGAACCAAAATAATTATAATATTCAAACGGACAAAATCACGAGAAAAAAGGCGGTCAGCACATACAGTATTTGATTATTCTAATCAATTCTTTAGAAAAATTACGTTTTTAACTTTATTTTTGCTTGAATAATTCCTACAAAAGTACCTATTTATTATCTGCTAAATGAATTCCTGGTACCCGACACGGGAAATGAATTCGTGGTAATCAGATAAACAGCGTGCCATCATTTATATTCGTTTTTACTTAAAAGCAATGTTGCACACTCTTTTTTTTATCATTTTCTGACCTACATAAACCCTGACCGTAATAGCGCACATTTATTAAAAATAAAAAAAAACAGAAATTCTATGTGATGAAATAATGTCGTCGGGTTTTAGTCGATGTGAGTCTAGTGTGGTGCCGGACGTAAAGAATAGCACCACCCCATTTCCTCCCGTGGGTGTCGTAAAAGGCGACTAAGGGACATACTAGAGAATGGTCAACAGCGTTCCCTATGCATTTTTAACACCATACTGCGATCGCCAACCGTGGCAAGCGTGACGATTATGGCAAATTCTCCCCCTTTTGGAGGCCTATGTCCAGCAGTGGGCGTCTTTTGGCTGAAATGATGAATGAGGATCACTTCCTTCTGCGCAGAATGGAGGCTTCAGCTAGCTGAAGCCTCCATTCTGCGCAGAAGGAAGTGATCCATGAAGAAAACCCACGAGAAAGAAAAAAGAAACCCCAATCCATACAATAATACTATCCATCTATACTAATACTATAAATGTGAAAGTAACTCTTGTGTGTCTGACTATCTGTTACGTTTTCACGCCTAAACCGTTGAACCGAAAGTCATGAAATTTGACAGAAATATAGCCTTGGATATGGAGAAGAACATAGGCTACTTTTTTACGCGATAACCGACATCCACGCGAGCAGAGCCACGGGAAAAAGTTAGTATAATATATTTAACGTTTTTCAAATCACGACAAAAATATAGTCTCTTCCTACGAATTTCTCTAACTTTGTGGTCGCATGCACAACTACCGACTAGTGGGGTAATTACGTAACACACTATATTGAGTGTTATTGCTATTGCAATGGATTTCGTTATGACAGTCAACAAAATTCATTGCGTTATTCACGTTGTTTTGCAGACAAATTATTCGGACTTATGAAGCAATGGATTAGCAATATCCTTCAAAGTCATTCAAATTGTGATTGAAAGTGTGTCGCAATTAGGGTGCTAGCCAGGACTACGGATCGGATGACGGAAAGGGGTCCAAAGTAAATAAAACGGAATGTCTTTACACTAAGAACTATTAATCATACTAAAAAGAGAGCCTTATACACCTATGCCTGCCTCCTTGGATGATACAGGCGAGATTTTATGCTTACGTTAGTGCATCATCATCTTCCTGCCCTTGTCCCATGTTACTTGGGGTCGGCGCAACACGTTTTCTTTTTCCATTCCCCCTTGTCAACCGTCACTCTATCATTCACTCCCTTCTCTTTCATATCATTCTTCACACAATCCATCCATATTTTTTTTGTCCTTCCTCTACCTCTCCATCTATCCACATTTATCTTCATCACTCTCCTCGTCACATGCGTTTCCTCCCTCTTCATCACATGCCCATACCATGCCAAACGACGTCCTTTCAAATTTTCTGTCACCGGCGCCACTTTCAAACTTCCCCTTATATACTCATTTCTGACTTTATCCATTCTCGTCACTCCACACATCCATCTCAACATTCACATCTCCGCTACTGCGCTGCTTACGTTAGTGGAGATAGTTAAAAAGGTTTGTGATAATTACCAGTTGTTTGTTCAGGACCATGCTGGAACACTGGTGGATGCACTTTTTCGACGAACGTTTTAACATTCCGTGATATGGTTATGTCCGAACTTAAAAATACTCCCATGATTAGAATATAATCTGTAATCACAAAATATTATTAATCCATCACATAGCCATCAACTCGCGTTCTGTATGGTGGCCATCACATCAAGTTACCACAAGCTTTCAAATTTTCTCGTTCGATTTTGAACTTAATTATCAAGGTTTTAAAGTTTAAAATCGTTTGGAGAAATTTGACAGTTTCGTGTTGTTGTTGTTTGTATTGACTGTACATCAAACTAAGTTGCTACAACATAATTTCTACGAAACGTGTGAAAAATTGTTGTTTATGGTAACGCTCAATATAACGCACGCAAAACATTCTGCTTATGGGTGCATGCAACGGTACAGGAGTCGTGGGGTATTTAAAGTTAAATTATAACATTTAAAATATGTTTTCGTAAAAAACATCAGAAAAAGTTGAAACATGGAAAGAAAGAAATAATATAAAAAAGAAAGAAAATAAAAGAAAGAAAAGAAAGAAAGAAAAGAAAGAATAAAAAGAAAATAAAGAAAATAAAGAAAAGAAAGAAAAGAAAGAAAGAAGGAAAAGAAAGACAGAAAGAAAATAGTTTTATTTGCATCAACCCTCACGATGTTTTCCTTCACCGTTTTGAGAGCAGTGGTGATGAAATAATTTACACAAAGTAAAGCGGCTGGTTCGAATCTACAAGCGCGATTCCACCAACACTGTGTTCAGCCCATTTATTCACAAACATTTTGTGAAAAACTCCAACAGTGCACGTACTGAACTGCAGATCCATTTCCACCGGCAAAGCTGTACGTAATTTTTGTAAGCGTACAGTGCAGCAGATTTGTTTATGTTTACTTGAGTGAGTCCACCGAAAGAAACATTAATGCCGTACACTTAGCGGTACAGTGTCGCACACTGGTGGGACAGCGCCTTTTGCCCTACCAACTCGTTAGTCGCGGCCATTGCCACTGGACCACTGCTCTTAAGCTCGATGGACCCGTGTGGCTGTTATTATTTAGCCACGAGCCCCTCAATATTTTTATTATAACTGGGCATGGGTGTCTCAGAATAAACTCACTATTTGAATGTGTTCTAAGAACAAATTGCGCGGAACGCGGGGTGTGGAGGGAATGACAAGTGAGACGCCATTTTGTGAAAATTCAGTCGCCATGACGCGTTCCACAGGGGAGCAACGTTCTTTTTAGTGATCTACGTATTGGAATGGGCATCTAGCTTCAACTTGCCGACTCTGACTAACTGACCGTCTCTTTGACAATTCAAAAGTGCCTGTAAATGGTTTAATTGAAATAAATGCTTTGAGTTTGAGTTTGAGTTTGAGTTTTTTGTGTACCCGCGTTTCTTGAAAACAATAAATCTAACGTGATTGGGCGTCGTGAATTTCGACAAAAATATCGTTTACATGATATTGGGCAGACTCCAAGCAATATTGATTCAGGAATGGGTGAAGAGATTTCAAGAAACCTGGAGTTATCTGAAGAGTCAGGTGTACGAGTACACAGTAATCCATCAACCATATCTGAATTGAAAGAAGAAATAAACGACATTCCTACTCAATTTCAGAGGCGCGTTTTCATGAATGTTAGAGATCGCTTTGAAGAGTGTCAGAGCCGCGAATAATGTTATTTTCAAAAAGCAAAAAGTAATTTTCCCATGTCTTTAGTTTCTGATTTTCTAATTTAACGTGTGTAGGTATATAAACATTATTTGTAAAAAAATTATGAATCTACACAAATTAGTTTTTTCTAAGACACCCTGTACTTTTATTACACTTCATCATCATCATCATCATCATTTCAGCCGAAAGACGTCCACTGCTGGACATAGGCATCCCCCAAGCACCGCCACCTTGACAGGATCCGTGCTTCCCGCATCCAGCGGATTCCTGCGGCTTTCACAAGGTCATCAGTCCACTTTGTGGGAGGCCTTCCTACGCTACGTCTTCCGGTACGCGGTCGCTACTTCAGAACCTTTCCGCCCCAACAGCCATCTGTTCTGCGATCAATGTGCCCTGCCCATTGCCACTTAAGTTTGGCAATTCTTCGAGCTATATCGGCTACCTTGGTTCTCCTGCGGATCAAGGTTATTACACTCACCATATCTTATATCAAAATCTGTGACAGTAACATCTTGTATACCTGGAAGCTGTATCACAAGCCTCTTGATATGAACATCAATTCGAGGCCACTCTGTACATATGAACAAAGTATCTGGAAGTCTGTGGCTGAAACCAAAACGTTCTTCAGTCAATATTATTATTAACGTCGTGATTGTATAACACGAAAAAGGGTAAGCAGAGATGTATGTATATATAACAGTTTTTGCACAAGGCTTCGCCGCGTTGTGGTCGGAAATTAACTCGCGGGAACGTACTTCCAGGAAAAAATATCCTATATCATGTCCAATCCGTTAAGGCGTGAAGAGATCAAAATCAATCTGCCTAGCCTTTTCCCAACTATGTTGGGGTCGGCTTCCAATCTAACCGGATGCAGCTGAATACCAGTATTTTACATGGAGCGACTGCCTATCTAACCTCCACAATCCAGTAACTGGGTAACACGATACCCCGTGTTAAGACTGGCTGTCAGACTTTTGGGCTTCTGACGACCCGTAACGACTGTCAAAGTTTAACGTGCTTTCCGAGGCACGAAGAGAGAAAAAGATAAATAGGTACAGGATAAGTACCAGTGCGCAAATTTTGTTTGGTGATTCAGTATCAGTAATAGAACCTATTTCCATTATTTGTTCAATACTTTTTTTTTTGGGTCCACTTGAAAATCAGCAAAATATGGATACAATATCTATTCGTAATAATATCAATGGTCGAGCGCACAGCTGATAGGTACCTACTACTGCGTTCCGTATCACTGACCGCGAGGCCGCCGCCGGCGCGTTGCGCGACGACTATCCATTATACCAGTTTCAAAATAAACATCTTTCGATAACGATAACTTCATTTTTTTATACTAAGACATCAAAATAAGAAATAGGTGTATTATAAAACACTTTTAAGTTTTTAATTTGTCAATATTTGCGCACTGATTAAAAACTTTTTCTGTATACAGGTTCATTGATAAAACACTAACAACCTATTAGGACTACATTAGTAACATCCGAATGAACAACTTTTGTTAATGCAAATCATGTTGTAGGATGGTTTTGCTTTCTAATTGCCTATTTCCTCCCGTGGGTGTCAAAGGCGACTAAGGGACTTACTAGAGAATGGGGAGCAGCGTTCTCTTTGCATTTATTAACACCATACTGCGATCGCTAACCCGCCTGCTAAGCGTGGCGATTATAGCAATCCCCTCCAATATGGGAAGGCCTATGTCCAGCAGTGGACATCTTTCGGCTGAAATGATGATGATGATGATAAATTGAACTTATAATACGTACTACAATTGAATACCACGTCCAGTTCTTATGCCTTTGACTTCAATGCCGTAAGCCGTAGCACTCATGTTGCTGCTCGGTGCAGGGAAGGCGAACTTTGGGATGTTAGTCAACTGAGGTAGCAAACCTTGTCTCTCCAGACAAACCCACGTGTTTACGAAGAAGATACGAATGCAGTCCAGGTTTTGAGGGGTACATGGCAATCCTTCTAAACTTAATGGCTTGAATAGATGCCCTAAACCTAAAAAAGGAATGATTAAAGTAGTATTACCACTATTATTACAAAATATTGTAAAAGCCAATATTTTTAAAAGTGTAACCGTGGAGTTTCTTGCCGGCTCTTTTTCATAGGAAACGACCAATTGGAACCGTGCACCTAGCTTGTCGGCCAACTTGGTCGGTGTTTTTATATACCGGATGACATTTTTTACCGTCTCGAAAAAAATTGGGTATACTAGGTGAACGGAGTAGAAGCCTAAGTCATAGTTTTTTTTTTTCTGAAATTACAAAAAGAAAAGATAAAAAATTTGGTATTGGGCGCGTATGATTTAAATTTCAATATTATTTATCGTATTTTTTTTTCTGTGTTTATTGTTATAGTATGATAAGTTTACTTCAAATGTGTGGTATTTATCGATAGATAAATTTCTTTACAGGTTAAAAAAAAAAAAAAAAAAAAAAACCTTGCCATAGGCTTCTATTCCATTCACCTTGTATTTTTACCCAAATTTTTTCGAGATGGTAAAAAATGTCATCCGGTAAAAAGAATGTATGTAACGCTTACGAATCATTAAGTTAAAGAAATGCCAAAATGCGCACTAAAATTGTTTCTAGAATTCTTCATGATACAGATTTTAGATATTTTGTTTATTTAATGGGTCAAGTGTTATCATTTTTTTACGCACGGTCAGCTTTAAAAATATATTATAATTTTGCGAAACGCCTTCCATTACTGGACAGGCTAAACAGTTCAGGTAACAACAACATGGAACTTCTAAATTCAAATTCAAAATTACTTACCACAAGAACCATGAGACGTGTATACTCCAGACATTAAAATAATCAATTTTAAGTATTTCATTTTTTCTATGTCTGCCTAGATCGACTGACGCAAACATTCTGTTCAAATATTAATATAGCATAATCGCGTTTAGCAATACAATATTTTAATATTAATTGATTCTTATGGAAGGAAATATAATTTGCCGTGGAGAAAACAAATGCCTGATGAATCAGTTGATTTAGTTTTTCATTTATTTTGTTACTTTAAAGGATACATAATAACAGCTGCATCAATCGTAGAATTCTCACTATGACCAGTTTTTAGGATTTCGTAGTCAACTGGGAACCCTTTCGCAATGTCTGTCTGTTTGTCCGTGGCTTAGCTGAGAGACCCTTAGTACTAGAAATCTGTAATTAGGCATGGGTATACATATCACGTCGATAAAGTGGTAATTTTTGTTTTTTGGGTACTTCCCCTACACATAAAGGGAAACGATATTTTTTCTCGTCTATCCCATGGTGTGGGGTATCATTGAATAGGCCGTTCAAAACTATTGCGGGTTTTGTGAAACTATTTTATGATTCAGGGATCCGTTTGCGAAATATTAAGCTTTGAAGTGCTAATTTTTGCGTGAGTAAAGTGTCCCCCCAAAAGAAGTGTAAAGTTTGCTGGAGTCATGTTTCCTTCCCTCCGTGTCAGCTAAACGGTTGTACTTGGATATGTATACATTCCGTATGGAAGAACATGTTTTTCAACTAAAATGCTAAGTTTGATCTTCGGATAAATTCATACTAACTATGGAAATCTTCATTGTGTGTGGTCCGACACACACTGGGTCTGTTCTTTAAAAAAACTTTAATTTATTTATTATTATTCTAAATCTATAGGTACATAATCATCTATTAGTATCATTGGTTCCTAGTTTTCGTCTACCAAATGGACCCCCGTTTGGTAGACAAATAGAAACCAAGTTTTGAAAAAAAAAAAAAAAAAGTTAAGTGAAACCTTTAAGTAATTATCAAATACTGACTATGTAATGAAAAAAATAACAAAGTAGATAAGTCTATTTTATAAAGAGTTAAAATTTATTTCTAAGTTTGAATGTACCATACCATTTATCACATTAGACAAAAAGCTGTTCTCACCCATTCGTTATTTCAATGTAAACGTTTAATAAACTCCGTTATTTCACGAGAAATACAAAGCACTGTAATATATTTACCATTTATATTAAAAAAATAACTCTAAAGTGCAGTAATTTCAACAATATTACACAATAACTGTCGTTATTTAACCGTTATTTGTCTAATGCTATAGTAAATTTCTGAAACTACTAAATAGATTCTGAAAATTATTTTTGTATTTAATAGCCCAATTCCTCGAGAAGGTTATATGCTATTTAACATCACGCTGCAACCTTAAGGAGCCGGGCAAAAAGAAAAAGAGTCCGAAAGGACGCTACGTGAACACGAAGTAATAGCGCGGGTGGGCAACGGAATGTGATGCGGAGGGTCAGGGGGCGAAATTTTACGCGCGCGAAGTCACGGGAAAGAAGCTAGTAATTAATATTAATGTGAAAACTGTCATTTTTTATATTGAACTGTCTGAAGTCTGAGTAAAGTTGATGCAAGCTAAAACACATATTTTTTTTCATATTTTTAGACTAAGTCACCCATCCAAAGACCAACCGCAGCAAGCGTAGCTTAAGCCTGATCGATCGTTCCGTGTGGCTGTTATTACTTTGCCACAGACCCCTCACATATTAGCTTGCTTTTTCTAACCTTACCTACTTTAAAATTCAAACAGCAATTACGAAAAGGAAAGTAAAAGTTTCTGCTTGTTAAATAGATACAGAAAGGAGTTTTTATTCAGCTGCGGTGGATATATTTCCGACGTTCTTTTTGGTAAAATCTGGAGTTTCGCCAAGTTCCGCTCCCCAGTCAGCATTTTTCATTGGTTTTACTTTTGAGCTCTTGTTTAAAATAGTTTTAACTAACAAAACCAAAAACTATGGAGTGCGGAAAGATAACTCAGTTACTATTTCTGAGTTTAAATTAAATAAACAGAATACCTACACTTTATTATGTACACCATATTAAGGTGAAACTAGTCGATACTTTTTCTATACTTTCGGGGGGGATTTACTCCACTGTTTGACATTGTACAGACGCCAGCACATCAAGCTACTACAATCTGTCAAATTTCTTTAATCGATTTTCAACTTTATCACTGCATTATAAGGTTCAAGGTTGATTGCGAAAATTTGACAGTTTCGGGTAGCTTGACCTGCTGGCGTCTGTACATCTAAAGTTAAACATGATATCGTTCTGTCTTATTATTAATTTTGTCTGTACGGAAGCAAAATATTAAAATAAAATTCATTAAAAAGTTATGAGCCAACAAAGATTCGTTTTTCCTGCTAATTTTAACGCAACTTTGGGCGTAAATAAGTAATAATAGAAATGTAAAATCTCCAAAACAAAGTCCGCTCCGACAAAGCTCAATTATCGAAGATTTCAATAAACTTCACTTGTAATTGATTTATCCAGTAGTTTTCATAAAACTCAACCTTCCAAAGAACTTTTCGTAAATTTTTACGCGCGCGGTTTACTATGAATTATCGTGCATTTCACTCAACACACGATGACGGACACGATGCTAGGTGAGACAGCGTGCTTTTTGGCTACGCCCACCAGTGAGTTCGAGCCCGCGACTATAGTTAGCTCTTAATAAGAGACAATCAATGAATTATACTTAATCATAATATTACTACCTTCTACCCTTGACTTCGTCCGCGTAAAATTTCTTGATGTAACATAAAATATAGGTAGCTGTAAAAAGACCGAATCTTTTTAGTGCATTACTTTTCAATTATTTTTTTTTGGCTTTTTTTTTTTTTTATTTATTAATCAAAAAATCTTTTTACATACATTTGTTGAGGTTTAAACATACCACACAAACCATCGCGGGTTTAACAGCGGTATGGCCAGACACGGCAACTCGGTGCCACTAAATATTAATTATAAATTAATTAACAAGTAGGTAGGTAGGTTGGTACGGTGGCCAGCACATCAGGCCACACGAAACCGTCTATTAGTGTCCGTCGGTTTCAGAATCTTGGCTCGCTAGTTGAGGAGATATTATACTATATTGATGAATATAATGCGTTACTTGTTTGAGTTTGAGCGAAAACCGATACCCAAATTAAAATTAAAATTTAAACATATAACTTACATATATTTTTATAATCCCCTCTTAAGAGGCCGTGCACGAAATCGACTGATTTTGATCAATTTTGTTCATTGTTTTAGAGAAAGGGAAACATAATTTAAACAAAATTATTTGAGATTTGAAAAGTCGTGTTCTTTGTTTTGCATGTGGCTGAAAGGGATTTTTCAAATAAATTAAGTATTCACGGTAAATCACTAATATTTGCAACAAGTTTTCCGAAAAATGACGCGAGGCTGACATTTGATCATCATTCTACAAGAAACTACTTTTGATTTTGAAAATTAAAAAATATCATCAACATCATTATATGGTCTACTTGCATGTGGCGGAACCACTTTTTTCATCTTCCATACAAAATATAGCTGAAAAATTATATTCAAAAAACCTTTTTTTGTTTTAAACCTCGTCAGTAATATATATTTTTCCTATTATTTAGCAAATCATATCAAGAAATTTAATAATCACAAATTAGTCTTCAGCTATCCTTAAAATATAATCAAAATTTTATTTAATGTTTATACAATATTTTCATCAAGTAAATCAATGGCGAAATAAACTATATTTTGGAGACCACAAAAATGATGAAACTATTAAAAGCTGCTGTGACTGACACGAATGGTTTAACACCATGAAAACTGTACTTTTATAGTTACACAGACTTAATGTTTCGATTATTTCAAGTTTTCTCACAATTAGATAAGAAATTGCCAAAAGAGAGTTTTTTCCGTGCACGGACCCTTAATTACCGTTACCTCCAGCGTTTGGAAGATACGAGGTAATAAAGAAATTTACAAACAAATATTGGCAGTCGGATAATAACACCCTTCGTGTTTTTTCGATACATCGCCCAATTGTAGGTCGACTCATCACATGCCCAGAGAGCTAGGCTATTTTTTTGGCCAAAAAATCAGCATTGCCATACAACGTGGCAATGCTGTCTGTCAGCCTTTTGAGCACCTTTACTGTTGACAGCGATACGAACAAATTTTTTGAAGCTCTATGATTATTTCCCTCCTTTTTATATACTTGTACATATTAGTATTATTATTTTATGACCGTTAGCTTTTTAAATTATGTAATATAAATAAAGAGTTACCAAAAAAGAAAAATATGTTTTAAAGTTTTTAATTGATATTCAACACATGCGGAGCTAATGCTTAGTGCTCATTACAGCCAATGCAACGAGTCAATGACCCCGTTCAATCATGCTTTCACACCTCCGTATATTATTATGTATGAAGGCTGACTGATGAAACGAGGGACATAAATTTACGAGGAACTTAGTAGGGTAGGTAGGGGACAATTTAAAAATTAAAAATATGAATTGTAACGTCACACCTGTAGTCGTTGAAGTCAAAGTCAAAGTCAAATCATTTATTTCAAATAGGAACATAATGATAAGGCTTATAAACTCCAACTATCGCCCTGTTTCGTTTGATCCACGTTTTTTTACCCAGCCGGTATAGTTAGTATGTATTTATGTATCTATTATATAGCATATTGTTGTGTATCTATTATAGAATATTGTACTGTTATAGGTACTTTTGATTTGCACCAATGAAAACCCCATTTTATGTCAAAAATTCACCGTCCATGCCAAGGTTGCCTGGAAGAGATCGCAGTATGCGATAAGGCCGCCCATTGTATATTTTATAGTGTTTATGTTTTTTTTTTCTTTTGTAATGTGTAATCTGGTGTACAATAAAGTAAATATAAATAAATAAATAAATGAATATTTATTTTTTATTAACATCAAATAAGTTAAGATAACATTTATTTTATTGAGATCATATATATTATACATTTATATCATAAGGTTAATTAAATATATATCCTATTGTAAAATATTATTATTATTATCATGGTTATCACTTTCTTGTGTGAGTCCCTCGTTTAACAAGTCACACTGTGTAAGTGTTCTGTCATCTTAGCGCGACAGGTAATGGGATCAATCAACGCAATGCCTTTTGATGTGGTAATGTTCTTAATGCATCCACACATAACGTCAGAGGTTGACTAGTAGTCATGTCTATTATCCAAATATAGATAAAGGTTATGAAGATACACACGTATGTTTTGGTAAGACATTATGACACAACACAATAATAGTACATTATGATATACGTGTGCTATGTTGGTCATTACACTCGAAGCGGTATTATTCGCGCGAGTCGCAGACGAGCGCGATAAGGGAGCCGAGTGTGTAATGATCAATGCACACGCGTTTCATACGACGTTTCTCAACAAACTTGCGAGACAAAAAACAGACTTGTTGTAAAAACTTATGCTACAATAACGTAATTATAGAGATGATACATTTAGACTTATAAAGTTCAACTGACCTTTGTTGCCAGTTACTGACTATCCGGACGTTTTTTGAAAAAACTGTTCAACGTCGGTTGGTGTCAATACTTCAGATTTCGTATTTTTTATAGTAACTAACAACACAAAGAAAACGTTAACAAATATTTATATAAAATGGCGCGCTGGTTTTGTATTTTTTTTCCGCGCGCCCCGCCAGCGATGCGCGCCCAGGTGTAAATAAAGGCACTGGCAAAACCGCTAAACAGCCTATATAAAAAATATAAAAAACAATGTTTTGAATACTCGCTAGAGTGAGTTGAAGAACTCTTGTTTAGCATTGAGCAATCATATTTTATTTATTTACATAGTAGGCATAAAAAGGCATGAAGTCTCTTTGATGAGATTTAAAAAAGCGCACATCTCCGACTAGTAAATAGTTATCTGTGGTTCACATTACCGCACTAGTGTGGTAATACAAAGTAAAAAGCACGCGTGTTTAATACACTGCATTATGAACCAAAAAGCTTACGCGGGTGAAACCGCGGGAGCAGCTACTCTACCATAAAATAACATTTTCGGCTTACATCAAAATTAAAAAGAAAGAAAGTAAAATTGTTTATTCTGCACAAACAAAACGCACTAAATAAAAAATAAAATTATAAAATACATACATTGAAGTAGCCAAAAGCCTCTTATTCAAGCAATAAAAGTTTGACAATTTAGTCCATTACTTGATGTCAGGACCAGGGACCAAAGACAATTTACATTGTTACACTGTGTTGCGTCACTGACAAAAATGTCAACAAACAAACGATTTAGACAAAAACAAAAAATTGCAGCCCGATATATCTATCACGAGTAAGTAGGTACATACATTAGTAATTTTTATCCGTCCCCAAAAATCGTGTCAAACTAAAACCCAAGGACTTACTTTTTAAACCTAAAATTCCTTGAAAACTGTGATCCCTGTACGTGTGAAAGTTTGTCATATTGTTACGGAGGTGAATAGATGAGCCGTTATATTAAACCGGGGTGCCGCACTCAATTTCATGAAAAAACTTATAAACGCCTTCTGCAAAGATCTTTGAAGAGTTCGGATGTGGTATCGAGGCAGTTCTCATACGGCCAGTAATAAGTAAAATAAAGTACGAGCACATGCAAAAAGATAGCCTCACTTACATTACGAATCAATCAATGAAATTTTGCCCTAAACGAATTTAAAACATTGTTCTATTTCAGTCAATCGTTTATAGAAGACGATTACAGAATGATGTTTTATTTAAATACGTATAAGGAGTCTGCCCACTACACCGTACAACCGTACGGATATGATACGCGGATGCTACGCGGATGATACGCGGATGCTACGCGTATGCTACGCGGATGCTACGGTCACTAAAACCGTTACGCACAGGTATAATACGCTGTTGAAATGTTCTAGTGGGCATAGTAGTCCGTGTCATGTTTCTTTCCGTGCCTGAGACGTTCCTAGGGTGTATTTCCACTGTCCCCATCGCTCGTGTCCCCATTAAAAAAGGCGAAAAAGGTTCCATTTTTGATTTTAGAAATAATAATTAAAAAATCAGTACAAAAGTAAGATGGAACTTTTTTTTTTCGCTTTTTTATTTGAATTACCATTAATGGGGACACGGGCGCAGGGAACAGCGGGAATTCACCGTTCCTAGCACGTTCATGGTATGATAAGGTGTAGTGGGCAGACTCCTTTAACGTTAAATGCATGTGGTAATTTGTAGTGCAGGTGGCTTAGTAAACAATAACGATATTCTCAAAAAAAAAAAATACTGCATGGAAATATGAGGTAATGAAAATATTCCAAGTTAGTGCTCATAATTATACCTACATGAACGGCATGTTGCCAACGGCAGCGACATCTGCAGCCGTTGACACTGGTCGGCAGCAGCAGCAGCCGTAGATGCGTCGATGGCAGCTGCCGACGCGTCCAACTGCAGCCGTCGACGCGTCGGCGGCTCCCGTCGACAACGTGCCGCTCGTGTATTGTGTATGTGCTCAAATATACGAGCGGGGGGCATATGAGTATTTAGAGGCCTTTCGGGCCCTATCAGAATACCAGCGCTGTGGCACTTATTTTTAAATGTCGCAGCATCATGCCTTTTGGCCTCGTACAAGACTCTCTTTTTATTTTCTTATTATATAATTTTATATTTTAAACTTTTATAATTGTGTGTTTAGTTTGTGATCGTCCTGTGCGAGTCACAATAAATACTTTTTCTTTCTTTTTTTTCTTTATTTCTAGAGATTTAAGACACATATACAACAGATTTGGATGTTTGGCACACAAAAGTAAGATCATGCGCTGGATTAAAATATAGGAATTTTATTCGGATACCTACATTAATTAGTTCCCATAAGGAGAGAGTGAAATCGCGGCCACAGTTAGTTTCCATTAAAAAGCGGCCAAGTGCGAGTCGGACTAGCACACGAAGAGTTCCGTACCACCGTATAATATAAAGCACTACATATAAAAATAAAAAATAAAACAAATTTAGTAAAAACAAAAATTTACACATTTCTTGTTTGGAAGCCCTTTAATTTTTAAATGTAATAATTCATTTTTATTATTTGTTGTTATAGCGACCATAGTAGTACACACTCTGTAAAAAAATTCAAGTATCTCCCTTTTACGGTTCGAAAGATACAGCCCTATGACGGACGGATGGACGGACAGTGGAGCCTTATTAATAGGGAATAAGGTACCGCTGTCTGTTTGTCTCATCATCATCTCAGCCGAAAGACGTCCACTGCTGGACATAGGCCTCCCCCAATTGGGGGGGAGTTTGCCATAATCGCCACGCTTGGCAGGCGGGTTGGCGATCGCAGTATGGTGTTTAAAATGCATACAAAACGGTGCTGCGCATTCTCTGCTAAGTCTGCTTATCCGTCTGTCGTATACTAAAAATCATGTTTCGACTTAACCTTTTGACCGCCACGTCAAAAAAGCAAAAATGTACCCTCGGCGCCAAACTACGAATTCATCCTTTTGAGTTTTTGTCATATTATTATCTTAACATCTATACTAATATTATTAAGCTGAAGAGTTTGTTTGTTTGTTTGAACGCGCTGATCTCAGGAACTTCTGATTGGAATTGAAAAATGATTTTTGTGTTGGATAGTCCATTTATTGTGGAAACTTATAGGCTATATAACATCACGCTATAACTAATAGGAGCCGAGCATAAATGAAAAGTATTGCAAAAACGGGAAAAATTATTCCTTTTTGAGAGCTTCCGTTGCGTGCGCTGCGTAAACGGTTTAAGTTACGCAAATATCATGTATAATGGAATTGATCCTCTTTAAAATTTCTAAAAAAAAAGTCCGCGACAGTATATGTCTATCTTTTAAGATTGACTCACTATAACCTTTTTTTATGGTAATCAAATTTGTTAGCCAAGCGAAAAGAACAAAAGTCAGAAAGAACGCTAAGCGACGGGATGCGACGCGCTGGGTGGGCCGAAATTTCTGAGCTTTATTTACAGATTTACGTATAAAAGTCATGTAGTCGTGACCGTGGCGTGCTGGGCATATTTTGGTTTGTCATCTATACATGACTCAAACTCAAACTCAAAGCATTTATTTCAATTAAACCATACAGGCACTTTTGAATTGTCAAAGAGACGGTCAGTTCGGTTTTGCAGATTTACGTATAAAAGTCTGTTATGTAGTCGTGACCGTGGCATGCTGGGGATATTTTGGTTTGTCATCTATACATGACCCAAACTCAAACTCAAAGCACTTTTGAATTGTCAAAGAGACGGTCAGTTAGTCAGAAAGTTGAAGCTAGATGACCATTCCAAAAAAAAAATCTAAATTGTTTGACCTAAAAATACCTCGTCCATTGTTATTCCGCCCTCGCTCCACGGCAGATAGGATCAACTTTTTGACGCAGTCACGGCACAAGGAGGATCCTTTGTAAAAGTGTTCTTTTTAACAAAAGTTATGGCTTATGGATTAAATTTCCTTATTCTTTGACACTTCCAGTGTTTGTGTGAAATTTTCTGACAAATATACGTACGTGGGTATTATTGAATTCGGAGTTCTGAAGGAAGTAATATTGAAAGTTGGGCCGTATTAATACGATCTACTAGCTTTTGCTCGCGGCTCCGCCTGCTTGGATGAACCGATTGTCATGAAATTTGGTAGATATCTTTGCCAAATATGGAGGCCTGATATGCCTGAGATATGGAGAAGGACATAGGATTTTAAAGTTTCATATTGAGACCCGAAGCAACAAAATTCGATCTAAATAAAAATGGCCACATTCCTCTAGATCGTATTTTGTTGCTTCGTGTCTCAATATGAAACTTTATAAAAGCTATTAGAAAATTCTAGACACACTTACCGAGATAGTTGATTGAGCCGTTTTTCATAATTCCTTCTCAGTCACGAGATAATATGTTTTTAAAGAGTGGTGTTAGTGGACCGGTGACACCGTTCTTAAGAGGTATCTATAGGTGGTAGAAAAGCCATAGCAGCGAAAATTTTTTTTATCGAGTGTTTTTACTTTTACATAATTATAATATTATAATTTTCAAATTGCTTGAGACATTTTGCAAAAAAAAAACCCTAACTTATTCTATGAATGACTCGCCTGGACGCGGTGACGGTGGTGGAACGAGCGCTTTTGATTAGGTAATGTCATTATTATTTTATATACTTAGATTATTTTATATTTTGTGAATGTGAGAACGTTGTAGGCCTAGTAGTGTAGATTTGTTGGCACTTTTCTATTTTGTTAAGTACCTGGTCATTGTTGAAAGGCCTACACTGTCCTCCCATATATGTATGTTATTTAATAATATTGTAAAGCCAATTATTTTTAAAAGAGTAACCGTGGAGTTTCTTGCCGGCTCTTCTCCATAGGAAACGACTAATTGGAACCGTGCACCTAGCTTCTGACGTTTCATAAGTGCCCATGTAGGTTTATGTGAAATAAAATATTTTGATTTGATTTTTTTTAAATTATACACTGATAAAAAAAATCGTTTCCATGGCTTTATTACCACCTATAAGGTCATAATCATAATCATTTATTTGTCAAAACATGGTCAGTATGTAGATTACATGGTCTTAAGTATGTATAAGGTGTATCTTTTAAAATATTTCGTGTATGAATAAATATACATTATAATTATATCAATTCCAAAAAAGCTAGCGTTTTTCATTACCTATAGTAGAAATCGGAAACCAGAGTTAGCCCCCTCAGTTTTCTTTTCACCAATAAAAAAAAAGAATTAAATTCTTTTCCACACATTTACACCCTGAAAAACGGAGTAGCTTTGTACTGACAATACATATTGTGTGCGAATGGTGTCAACGGAAGTCCTTTGTGGAACACCTCATATCCCTGATTAGGTACGCCAGGCAATGCAATTAACTCTAATGTCACACATTTTGAGGGTAGGTAGAAATCTTTTGTGTCTTTATTATTTTAGTCTTTGTTTTTTATGGCTGGCAATTTAGCGAATGGATTTTTGAATGTTTCTTTTGTTGTTCTGTTTTCGATTTGAAATTGAGAATGAAAATTTTTAAATCTATTTTTTAAAACGGAGCTTAGTGCTTAGCTTGCAGCATGACTAACTACTTTCAAATGCGGTTATATCCTTTATTGTAAGTCCTTACGCCTTGCAGCTTCCCGTTTATTTCTTTCCTCAAGTGTTTCGAAATTATGTAGGATTGAGGCTCCTACAAACATGCGCAACACGCTATGCGATACAAAGGCGCCACGTGTCGACGAGCGGTGCCTCTGTTTCGTGCGAGATTCGCATTGCGAGTCGCGCCTGTTTGTAGGAGCCTTAGGCCCGTATTACAGAACGTCAATCAATACTCAAGCATTACTTAAAACTAGTTTCAACCAATCAAATGGCTTGAATCTAGTTTTAAGTAATGCTTGAGTATTGAGTGACGTTCTGTAATACGGGCCTTAGTGTTCGAACTGAGTGCACGCTCGACTCGAGCGTCCGGCGAGGCGGCGCGTGCGGCGTTCATGTTAAACACATACAATCCCTCGTGAGTGTCCTGAGTGGCGGCAAGCGGCGCGGCGAACAATTTTTCACCGCTTGCGCGCTACGCAAAACGCCCTGCCGCATGCCTTTTTAGACGTCCGGCGGTGCGTTCAGCGTTGCGTGCAAGCGGTGAAAGAGTGTTAGCCGCGTGGATGTAGTGCACGCTTAGCGTTCGTGTGAGCCGATCACATATTTCATCATGGCGTCGGGGTCGTACAATATTATTGATATGCATTTGAAGAAAATGTGTGGTTAAAATATTTTTATAACTCGATAATAATTAAACAAAGAAGGCTGTGGGGGGGTTTGCTACGCAAACACAAACTGGCTTGAACTGCACGCAACGCCACGCTCGACGCCCCGCTCACCGCAAACAAACACGCTCCTCGCGCCGCGCCGCTCGCCGCCACTCAGGACATTCGCGAGGGATTGTGTGTGGCCCCGGCCACGACATTGCGCGGTGGCGGCAGCGGCAGCGGTTTTCCTAATTCATTGCGTGTGATCCCAACTAGCCACAGCGCGATGCGCGTCTCGACCGCGCAATAAACAGAAAAATGCTTGCCGCGCCGCAATTCGCGCAATGTCGTGGCCGGGCCGTAACATGAACGCCGCACGCACCGCCCGGGTCCCGCCGGACGCACTCAGTTCAAACACTTAGATTGCGGCCTTACAGTTGTATGTACATGCCTAGTTTTAAAATGCTTGCTCAATGAGCATAAATATGAGCTGTCGGATGCCGTTAATAAGTATTAATAGAATTTAATTATTTATGAATTGTTAATTAATCCGTAGCGGCTATATAAATCACAGTTTTGTAATTTTCTAACCATTAATTACTCAACTATATGTACAAATATAATCCTACTATAATCGTTATTATGTTTGTTAGTTTGTTCTGCTTCCACGCAGCAACGGATCAAAGGATCAGTGTAGTTCTTTTTCTAATTATTTTATGGGCCTAAATTAATGACATAGGGTATTATGGTAGCCATACACGCTACGACATACTTATGCAAGTTTAGACTCGCACATGTCTGCGTGACACCGAATAGCTCGGATACTTGTGCTTATCCCACACACGTTAATGTATACTTGTGCAAGTCCAATTTTGCGCAAGTATATCGTAACGTGTGTGGCCTGCATTATTTATCTCAATATACAAATCATAAACTACTGAAATGGGCTGTAGAAGTTTGGGACTGGTCATCTCTTAGCTGCCACGGCTTATTTTAATTTATTTAAGTTGTTGAATTGTTTTTTTATTTTATTGCAATCGTTTCTAACGTGCACGTCTTTCTACATTGTTCTTACATGTATAACTTTAACATGAATGATGTAACCAATATTTTGTTTAAAAAAAGTGTCCGTGGAGTTTCTTGCTCGTTCTTCTCCATAGGTTCCTACTACACTTTGGAATGGGCAACTAGCTTCATCTTTCTAACTGACCCTTGACAATTCAAAAGTGCCTGTAATTGGTTTATATGAAATAAATGGTTTGAGTTTGTGTACAAAAATCCAAAGTCCACACAGACGAAGTCGCGGGCAAAAGCTAGTACGTACCTACTAATATTATAAAATCATGTTCCCATAGCTTACACAGACATTAACATTATGTAAAATTGCTAGTCACGCTATCACATTAACTTCTATAACATAATTAGTATTAATTAGCGCAGTTTATTAATGACTCTGTATCTGTTTTGGTAACAAAAGGTCTTTGAAATATGCATCGTCAGTGATGGCTGTGATGAGGCATAAATTTTAATTAGTATAAAAACAATGGTAAGAATATTACCTAAAATACTGATGTTTATCACAATACACAGCGGCCCGCCCCTGTATTGCCCGGATTATACGATTTGACAAAAAATATCGAGATTTATGTTTTATATAAGGTGTTTCATACACGAAATATTTTAAGAGAAACATCTATAGGTGGTAAAAAAGCCATAGCAGCGATTTTTTTTTTTTATCTAATTGTTTTATATTTTTGCATAATTATTATAATTTTAAAATTGCTTGAGACATTTCGCAAAAAAACCTTTACTTACTTTTTTTTTTTATTCTATGAATGACCCGCCCGGACGCAGCGTTTGTGGCGGCACGAGCACGGTGCCTTTTGATAATTAACCATCATATCAAGTAATTTGAAATAAATATTTTTTTTAAAATAATATACTCAGATTTAAAAAAAATAAAAAACATTTCCATGGCTTCTTTACCACCTGTAGGTGTATCTCTTAAAATATTTCGTGTTTGAATAGATACACCCTATACAACATTAGTTTTAGTTTATGCGAAACCCGAAACACGTATCTAGTATTTTTATGTAAAGAATTTATGTACAAAATTTCAAAACTGTATCATGAAAAATAACAAAGTTATAAGCTTGTTATGTTACCTGGTTGTCCGTACAAAAACATGCTCACCACGCGGCGCGCTCGCGCCGCCTGCGCCTTGCGTTCATTAATAATAATATTAATTTGGCAGTAGGTACCTAACCGTACGACGATTGTAATGTAATTAACAGGTGATAACATTTTCCATCACACTTGCAAGCTTTGGACTTTGTCGTAATGGTCAAGTGCGGATAGGTACTTAGTGTCGCTCGGTGTCCAACTTGTAACCATTTTTAAATATTTTTGGGAAAAAATATAACATGGTGTAAAAACTATTGGAATCGATTCAATTACTTATTCTGAACAAACTATATTCAGGTTTTGCATATACTAAAAATAATGTTGTATATGAGTTTAATATTAATGTTGTTTTATACACAGACCTTCCTGAATAAATTTTCTACATGATGGTGAAAACCGGATCAATATTCGTTGCACAGTTTAGAAGAACAACGCGGTCACAGACAGACACGAAAAGCGATTTTAATTTCTAATATGTATGGATGGATAGTTAATGGAATTTTCTCGCGGCTTCGACACTTTGCAGTAATGAAGACTATCCCGATGTCCATCTTGTTAAAATCTATTATTGTAACCCATTACGTGCTAGAATAATTTGGTAGCCATTATCCGGTCTAATTGTGTAAGGGCTGCAAATTCTGAATTCACCGTGAAATGGAGGCTTTTTATTGAGTCGCTATTGCATTTAAGTATAAAACTGTTGATTAATTTTACCGTATTTCTAACTTGTTCTCATAGCAAAACATAAGCAGATATCAGACGCTACACTTTATGTTTAGTTTTGTCTTTTCTCGAAACGTCTGAACACACAATTAATAAAATTGAAAAATTAACTCGTCAGTGAACTGATCCAACGATGCTGGATTTCGGCACTCGGCATAATTCAAACTCATCTACCGAATGATTGAAAAATGAAATGAATAGTTGAACGTTCATTCCTACAAAATTTTGTCGCTGTCGTGTGATCGTTCTAATGTTACCTCAAAACATGTCTTGGTGGAAAGATTTTTACATTCTTAGGCCGATTTCTGTACAATAGAAAACTCATCATCATCATCATATCAGCCGTAAGACGTCCACTGCTGAACATAGGCCTCCCCCAATTGGGGGGAGCTTGCTATAATCGCCACGCTTGGCAGGCGGGTTGGCGATCGCAGTATGGTGTTAAAATGCATAGAGAATGCTGCTGCCCATTCTCTAGTAAGTCCCTTAGTCGCTTTTTACGACACCCACGGGAGGAAATGGGGTGGTGCTTTTCTTTACGTCCGGCATCACACGGTAATAGAAAAGTAAACTAAGTATTTAAAATTAAATAATTGTAGCTGTAAAAAAATTATACTTAAATATTTACTAACCATCGCCTGTGCACAGACAGAAGAGGTACTTGTTGTCTGCAAATAAAAACGTTAACATGCAATTTTACTATTATTAACCTAAATTAGATTTAGCTTTCACTTTGTACTTATTGTTAATTTATTACATTAAGTATTTATGCACTTCCTAGCCTGAAGCACAGGTTCAACCTAGTTCTGGCAAAGAAGCAACTGTGTTCTATTTTAATTGTTATGAAGTTATTATAAATGTGCCCTTTTTATAAATAAACGATTATTATTATTTATTATTATTATCGTGGAATGAAACGAAAATTAACATTAACTCGAGTGAAAGTGTCTGAAATCAGTTATCAGTAAATGTTAACAATCACTCATCAAAAAACAAGTTGACGATCGTCTCGGCCCAAACCATTCATTCAAACTCAAACTCTTTCAAATTAAACCAAATTAACCAAACTTTTGAATTGTCAAAGAGTCGTTCAGTTAGAAAGATGAACTCTATAGGTAGTAGGTACCTATTGAGAGGAACGACAAGAAATTCCTTAAACACTCTTTTAAACCAAAATACTGTCATACAATATTGGTGACATCATTCAAATTGAAATCATTCATGTGTTAGAGCCAACAAGACGGTATAAAACCTCTTTTTATGTTTCTTTATTATTATTTTTAATTTTAAATATTTTTCATCTTTTGTTTTTTACTTCTATAAGTGACATATATTTTTTTTTACATACAACGGTGAAGCTCTTGGCTTTCATTTCACCTGATGGTAAGTGATGATAAGGCCGAAGATGGAAGCGAGCTTCACCCGGAATCCTCAACCACAGAGGAACTGGCTATCTTACCTCTAACTGCCGAAACACAACAAATGTTCTAAGTCTGTCGCCAAAACAACAATGTTAACAACATTGTTGTTTTGGCAACAGACTTAGATAAGATGGTGGTAGCTAGCCAGGCGGACTTAGAACAAGCCCTACCACCAACCAAAGCGATCAGAAAACTTATGTATATTGCTTATGTATGCAACAAGCTAAATAAATATTTTATAATATTTCATTATTTGTTTGCTTATGTCTAACATCATGTGTGAACGGTGTAGAAAGACGTGCACGTTAAAACGTCCATAGTACACTCTTCAATCTAAAGCCAGATTTCTCCATAACTCAGTGCCGGATTAACCACGTAGCAAGAGTAGCAATTGCTACGGGCCCCGCGCAAAGGGGGCTCCGCGTAACCAAACCCGCCCAGGCACATGAAAGAAATACTGACAGCTTAGGGTATGCCCAACTTTAATTTCGAATAACTTTTGAAAAAGTGAATTTATCGAAAAGTTATAAGAGACCTTTTTTATAAAACGTTCAATTTCCTATAAAAACATGTATCGCGCTAATTGTAAAGTGCTTGTGAGACCAGATGTAATATCCCAAAGACCACATAAAATTCCACTTTTTTTTTTCCACTTTATAATTGAGAACCCATAGCAGATCAAGGGCCCCTCGATGGTATTTGCTACGGGCCCCGCACTTGCTTAATCCGGCACTGCCATAACTCTCTTCACTCAAAGAGCCAGATTTCTCCATAGCTCCTTAGGTACTAACCCGTAATGACTTCCATACATCTTATAGCGCATCTCATCCTAATAATCTCTACTTAGCTTATGTTACAAGACGTTCACAGGTGCACCGTATATCCAGTGTTCTGCTAATCCAGTATAATTAAGGCGTACAATATTAACAGAGCCCGGTGCTACCTGGTGTCTATTATTCAATGGATACAAGGTTCCAAGGAGTATGTGTAGATTACCTGCTGAGATTGCCAATGTATTATGAAGATTGGGTGAAGTTTTGATTGTGTATGTGTTTACAAGTAGGTAATAAAAACAGTGTTAAACATTTTAAGGGGTTAATAGGTATTGCTATGAGGTTAACTCTGAACTATCAGAAAAATATCAACCATTTCCTATACAAGGCGTTGGATAAAAAAGAATATATTTGCCGTCCCATACAATTTGACCGCGTAGGTATTGCAGTTTTGTATGAAACAGTAGATATTTTTTTTTCATAACCGATTGAAAATGTTTACGCTAGATTCATATGCTGAATTCGTGGTTACAGTTAGCGCGTCAATGCGTCAATGTCCCTGCCACCCTGTGTATTGATTCGGTAGGTATTGTATTTTCGTATGGAACAGCATTTTTTTTTAAAACGATACCATTGTAGCAAGTATACAAAGTTCAAAATCATGTTAATCTAACTAGGCCTAGGGTTTTTGAGACGTACAATGTACCATTACCTACTTGAATGACATTCGTTTCATCTCAGTCTTATTTCATTTCTTGTATTTTGTATTTTAGAAGACACATTGTTGAGAAGACGACTTATCGTTAATATTATAATCTAACTTATTATAAAATAAAAATAAAACATATTTTCTAGTGTATTTTAATACACGTAGTGTCTAACGGATTAAACACAATTAAAATACACAAGAAATGTGGAATGCAACAAAGATTTGAGTACTGAATATTCTAAGTGCAAATAAACTTATATTACTATTTTTTTTATTTTTTTTTATTTTTTTTTTTATTTGTTATTTACTTTTACTTATCTGCTAGCTTCTGCCCGCGACATTGCCAGCGTGATATTTCTTGTCACCCACCGCATCGCATCGCATCGCCTGCCAGCGCCATTACTTAATTTTCGCTTCGCGTTCTTTCTGATTTTTTTTTTCTTTTTGCTCATCTCCTAAGAGTCTAGTAGTCAAAATAAGATCTAAATAAAAACGGCCACATTCCTCTAGATCGTATTTTGTTGCTTCGTATCTGCATATGAAACTTTATAAAAGGTATTAGAAAATTCTAGACACACTTACCGAGATAGTTGATTTAGCCGTTTTTCATAAATCCTTCTCAGTCACGCTAGTGGACCGGTGACACCGCTCTTATCTTTTGTATGCACTTGTTTCAGCGACAAGTAAACCTAAAAAACCTATTTAACTTTCTTTAAACCAACAAGAATCAAACCAAACAACCAACTACTAAACCAGTCCCTCTAAAGAAAGTCCCACTCTAATCTCGCAAGTAAGACTAAAAACAATTTGTTAAATAAACAAAGATACAATCTAGGTGGCTATCCGTGTAACTCAGGTAGCCCAGTAAATAATAAATAGGTCGTTTTGCCCCTAGGGTGGGAAGGTAATATCATCGCACCACTCCCACATAGAGGTGCACTAACAATGCAAGTATATCCGGTTTTATTTACTAAAATGTGGTATTTTGGAACAGCAGAACTAGAGTGGAATACTGATGAAGATCGTAGAACTGTGATTTTAATTTGTAAAGAGTTCACAGGCGCTCTGGGAGTTTTGCTAGGATTGTTTTTTTTTTGTATTTTTTAAACTTCATATTCATTTAAATTATTTTTGATAATGTTCTTATACTAAAATGTGGTGTTTTGGAACCGTAGTGAACTAAATTAGAATAGAATAGGATTTCTCTTTATTCGAGTATCCATGACTCAAAAGCTGTTAGTAAAACTTATGACTATGTTAGTAAGCACTGATAAAACAGAAAAACTCAACAAATAACGGTGGATCACTGCTGCGACAACCCATGAGTAATTTCACACCAGCGACCCACAACAGTGCAGGCGACTGGCAATCATGCCTAAGATACTGTTGGTGTTGCCCCACACCCTAGAAATAAAGAAAAAACCCTAGAAATAATTAATAGAGATGAAGATTTTTGAATTGGTATTGTCGGTCTGTGAGTTTCGCCTGGAGGTTAGATTTGTTTTGAGTTGTTTTAAGGAAACTACTTTATTAACATGACAAACATAACATCACGCCTGTATTCCCCCAAGGGATAGGCAGAGGTGTCCATGTAGGATATCCAATTTTGCCAGTTATGTTTTAGTCCCATGTAATAGGGGGCGAGCCTATTGTCGGCAAACGGGCACAAATCCAGACTACGGACTGCTACTCAGAAATTCCAGATGGAAAAACCCAATAACATATTACCGGAATCGAACGCGGTGAAGATTTTTGAACTGGTATTTTAATTTCTAAAGAGTTCTGTGTGTCGGTCTGGGAGTTTAGCCAATATTAGATAAAAAAAATTGAGGTGTTTTGATACTGACCTGGACCTGAACCTTACTGTTAAAGCGTAAATTAGTTTTGATAATGCTTGAAGATTTTTTTTAATGCTTTTTTATTTTTTCTTGGACATCACTGACATCAGTGAAGGAAAACATCGTATGGAAACATTAACTAATAGTAAGTTTGTTTGTTTGTTTGTTATCTTTTCAAGCCTAAACCACAGAACCGATCATCCTGAAATTTTGCGTATAGGTACGTTATCATTTGTATATTTACCTCCTTACTAATAAACGTTGTATAGCGTCTGTATAGTTACACACCGATTTTTCTCTTTCACTCGTCAGTAATTTGACTTTCGATAGAAGAAGACAAAGCGTTGTGTAACTATACAGACGCTATACAACGTTTATTAGTAAGGGGGTTATAATAAAGAGAGAAAAAAAATAAATGAATTTGAATTTTTAAACAAAATTCTCCACATCCACCCACTTACAAAAAATAAAACTAAGATGAAACTAAACACATGGCTTCAAACACTGGATTACCCACAGACAGAAAGCATACTTAAAGAACAATACTCGTGCTAAGTAAATAGTACCTAAAGTAGGCACACAAATCCACACATATACCCAAAGTTCAGCCACCAAGCACAATAAAAAAACCTTCTGTATTTTATATCAGATTTGTAAAAAAAAAAAAAAATCGTCCTTATTATATTTATACAAATTTTATTAGTGTATTTTCTTATCATTGTAAAAATCACAGATGGTGCCTTCCAAGAATGCGGTCATGAAGACTGGTCCTTTGAAGATGAATATCTCTCTTAAACCGACTGCGATATTTGATAACATCTCTTTGAAAACTGCTGATATTGTGGGATCTGAAAAATATCATAAAAATATTATTTGTGAGATAGTGAAAACTGATCAATTAGTCAAGGTCAAAACAATTTAGATGCCCGACCATTTAATTTATTTTGACCTTGACTAATTGGTCTTTTCCAAAATCGATAATCAGCCATCGAGAACATTCTCAAAACTAAATGAGAATTCTCCAGCGAATAATAATATTATGTATAAGTCAAAATTTCAGCATATAACATCATCATTTCAGCCGAAAGACGTCCACTGCTGGTCATAAGCTACTCCCAATTGGGGGGGTTTGCCATAATCGCCACGCTTGGCAGGCGGGTTGGCGATCGCAGTATGGTGTTAAAAATGCATAGAGAACGCTGCTGCCCATTCTGTAGTAGGTAAGTTCCTTAGTCGTCGTTTACGACACCCACGGGAGGAAATGGGATGATTATATTCTTTACGTCCGGCATCACACAGTACAACATATAAACAAATAACATTAATGTTGAGTTAAAAATTTAAAATCGGCCATTTCATACCTACTGAACATGGCTTGCGCCACATAGGGTTTTATGACGTTAATAACTCAGTGGCGCCATCTATTAGCATCTTGTCAATATCTTGATAGTTTCCATGCACCTCGGTAAGTGTCACTACAGTATTATAGATTATACTAAACCAAGTTTACCTGATTCGTCAGTCAAACCAGGACCGACGCTAAACGGTGGATTGGCATCAGGTATATAAGCGTATACATGGGCTGCAGTCAACTGAAGACCTTTAATGTTTGGTACTGTTAATGTCAATGATATGTCCTCTGTGGAAATAAATAAGAATTTTAAATTCGTCATCCATCCTTGATATTGTGATGTTCGGGATACGCTTCGTCAGTACAAGTTTGCCTGTTCAAATGTGCCTTTTAGAATTCCACAGCTACAAGGATTCTTCTGGTGCAAGAATACCGTTGGCCCCCATGTCAATGGCATTCTTGCAAGAATGCGGCTGACAGGGGTGCATAATCAGCCTATAATATTCGCACTGCTGAGAAACAAGCCTCTTCTCTTCGAGAGGAAGTGGGTCGTAATCAACCACGTGGGCCCAGTGCGGTTTGGTAACCCAGTTCGGGTTGGACAGGGGGGCGCATTTTGTGAATTTTATTATAATAACAAGATGGCGGCGAAGTTCCGATTTTGGCCACGCGCGCAAAAGTTCCTTGTAAAACTATAAAATGAATGCACTTTCCAAGTAAAGCATCGTAAAGAAGAGGAGATAGGCAGAGGAATGGCAGAGGTATTGTGCACCCGAATTTCGCCAACACTGTTATAGGGAGGCCAAGCCTATTGCCCCCGGCATAAATTGATTCAGAGCTCCTATTGAAAATTCTCTGGTGGATAAAACCAATAAAATCCATTAAAAAAATTACCTGTTCCATACATTTAGACCGTGTTGGTATAGAAGTTTTGTATGAAATAGTAGTTTTTTTTAAATAATCTATGAAAAAATTATCTGAAAAGTTTCATTTTTTGTTATATTTGATTACTCGTTTATAAGCAGAAAAATTATGTATTATGTTGAAACTGTTTGTTACTTATCCGTCAATTGTCCCTAAAGGATCATTACAAAGGGTCTCCCTTGTTTCATCAAAAAGAAATTGCCAAATTATCACTTCCAAAACAATTTTCCACATAATTTCATTTGCCAAATTATTACTTAGCAAAAAATCTCTTCACAAATAATTGTAACGCAAACCTAATGTTTGGCAAGTGAACGTTTAAACAATAACTTGTTTACCAACTAGTACTTTTACCAATTTTTATGTAGTCAAATATTTCAGTTGGAATAACTCATTTTCAGCAAAATAAAATTTGCCAAAACGTTTTATTACAAGGGTGTTTTTTCCACTTGGGACAAATTCTAAACAGGTAATAATAATATTAATATTAACTATTCTGGTAGTATTTTTTTTATTTAGTAGCATTTTGTTTAAAGTAATTAATCTCGTCTAACTAGTTCAGTTCCGGGTAGCCTGATATTTTTTTTTCTATATAATCTAGTCGTTTCTGGCACTCGCCGGCCGCTCCAGCGGCACCGCTCGCTTCGCTCGCTCGGCACTGCGTAGGAGGTCACAGTTTTAACCTAACCTAACCTAGCCATTTTTTTTAAATTTAAATAACCTACTCTAACTAGTTCGAAATCATTTGATTAAAGACCAAATTCCTAAATGACATTATCCTTGATAATATTTTGCCAAGTAATTAGAAAATCAGCGTCGGACAGCATCTGTCTGACATTAATGCTGAAATAAAACTTTTTAGCACACTCATGAGACATACACTGTTGTTAAAACATTTCACTTTTTTTTTTCTTATTTGTATCTGGCTTTTCACGTACTGTTATAATAAATGTTATTCTGAGTTTTTTTTTTCTTTTAGTGCCTCTAGAATTATGTCCTGAATCCATAGTAAAAGTTTGTCACGATGTCCCTTCCACCGTGTGTTATAAGAGTTTCCTTACTGTATATAACGCTGGAGTAATCCGATAATTCTACAGGTTCCTTCCCTTTGCGGTGGTACCTCACTAAGGCGGCTGGGCAGTACACTGTGATCGCGTTGAATACCACCTCCAATACTAACTTGTCCGTTAACTTGTTGATACTGAAATGAGTGATATAAGTTTCTATACATTATTGGTAAAACCTTGCAGGAAAATATTTCTAAAATCATAAACTGCTTTGTCCTATAACTGTCTGTTTGTTCTATGACTGCCGGTTATTTTTTTATATATTTTTTTGATGATAAGTGATGATAAGGCCGAAGATGGAAGCGAGCTTCACCCGGAATCCTCAACCACAGAGGAACTGGCTATCTTACCTCTAACTGCCGAAACACAACAAATGTTGTTAACATTGTTGTTTGGCGACAGACTTAGATAAGATGGTAGTAACTAGCCAGGCGGACTTAGAACAAGCCCTACCACCAACCAAACCGAGCAGAAATTTTTGGCCCCGCTGGGAATCGAACCCGGGCCTCTGGATCTGAGATAGGTGGTGTTACCACTATACCACAGAGGCGGTTATGTTCATAAAGGGAAACAGTTTCCTTACTTACTAGTGTATAATATCTTACTTCGTCTTAATTCCTCTCACCATTTAATAGGCCATCTAAAATTATCTGAGGTTCTGAGGCTCGTAATATATATTATTTTTTTTAAATAATAATCCCGTTTCAGGGATACATTTTGATTAAATCGTTCAGAGGAACGAGCACAATTCGGGCAACAATATGCGAAATATCAGTTTTAGGACAATGTGATCCTATCAAGAATCCTAGAGAGTGTAAACAAAATACGAGTACCCAAAATCCAAATCATTACTGTTCTAAACAAAATCAACTCACAGTAGAAGCTTGTACTTACTAAAATTCTTTAATCTTCCAGTCATTCAAACCTCTAACTTGAGCATTTTGCAGTATAAAAGTCACATTAGCATGAGCTAAATGTATGGGGAGCCAATCCAGTTTGTAAGGATCGTCTATAGGCCCCTCTACCGGCTTGCAGTCAGAATTGTGAGCGAAGACTTCACGGATGCAATCCAAGTCTTGCAATGCACAGGGCCGGTAGATCCTACCGTGTTTATAGCCTGCAATAGACAGCGACTGAGCGTTATTCTCGAACATTTCGAAGTGAATTTGGTAGTGGAGATTCAAGTTTGCGTTTTGTGAAACATGCTGGTATTAAAGATTGTATGTGTTTTGTTTTAATGGAGTTCATCTGTGAAATTGTTGCAGCATTCAGTTGTTTCTTTTTAGCTTTATTATTCGAATAGCTACATGGATTAAAACGATTTGCTTGATGAGTTCTTGGTATATCTTTCAATAGCAAAGGACTGAAGTCCCGGAGTCTGGTATTTGTGGCCGATATGGTGGCAATAGGCTCGCCTTTTTCTTCTTTTTTATGGGAAATTATCAAATAATTTTTCCCGCTCTGGGTGGAGCGGGAGGGCGTGTCAGACTTTTACTGACTAAAACCCACTCGTGTTCCTTCAATTGCCTGTGTGCCAGGGCCACGATATCTGCAATGTTAATAATTAACATGTAGATACCGTTATTGTTCTTGGGATAAATTCATCCCAACTACAGAACCCTTCATTGTGCGTGGTTCGACACGCACTTGGCCGGTTTTACTTTTTGTATTTCCTGTATATGTCCCATATAAAATATTTTTCTTTATTTCTTTCATTTTCTTTCTTTTGATTACTACAAGTTTCTTTTGGTACCTGAATGACATTGACAGAGGGGCGTTGTTGCTCAATATTTGAGAAATTGTATTAAAAAAACAAGGTGGCGGCGTTAGTATCGATTTTAGGCAGGCGCCAAAATAATCAAGAGGCGTTAGACTACGCGCACTTTGGGCTCCCACACATAACTACGAATTCGCAACGCATCGCAAATATCTGCGTGCGAGCTAGAGCACGAATGCACAGCAAGAATTATCGTATCGCATCGCATCGCGGTTTTGTGTGGGCGCCCTTTGGACGCGTTTTCGTACGAATTTTACTTGTGCGAACACGCTTGAATGATCCCGCCCTTCCATAAACTAAGCGAGCGTACAGAGTGAATGCGAGTTAGTCGTACGTATTACGTACGTGTATAATTAATTGTTATTTCGAGTAAAAATTTTTCACGCACACATACGGTTCTATGGCAGCGACGACGCCGCCCCGCAGTCTCCGATTTAATGCAATGCGACACCAAGGCACCGCTCGTCGCGTGACACGTGGTACCTTTGTGTCGTGTCGCGTGTCGCGCCTTTTTATAGGAGCCTTTATAAGAGAATTATTATCTTGAAAATACAGATTATTTATTGCGATCCCATATCCAGTAAACCTAATTGACGGAGAAAATCGTACCTATTTAGTGTGCTCAATTCGTACGACTACGGTCATTTATGTTTACGTACGATACAAATTCGTGTTCGAAGTGCGTGCGACCTTATATCCATATCCCTGGAGGAAAAAGTGTGTGAAAAAATATAAAATATAATAAACAAACGATACTACTTACTATTAGTTCTTTCACCATAATTTTCACGATGAACCGAATCTCCTCTTTGTGAACAATAGCACACACTTAAAAAGTACGCAAGAAAATAGACAAGAATCCTCATATCGAAGCCTTGATTATAAAAATGATGTTCAATTAAGTGAACAAATCATTATATATGATGATATTTGCATAATCAAGTTGCATAATTGATAATGGAAGTTATGAATAACCATCAGTCAGTGAATTGAAATCGCGGAAACAATCGTTTGTAATTTGATAGTCATTATTGTAATGCCTGATTTCCTATAATTCCATGACTATATTCCTCGATGGGTAAGGCAGCATACACACAAAATATAGGGGATATCGGAAAACCTAATTTCACTTTGCACGAACCGGACATTGAACCTCTCACTCAGCAGTATCGCTTGCAACCACTACTTAAAAAAATATTATCTCGTGACTGAGAAGGAATTATGAAAAACGGATCAAACAGCGACCTCGGTAAGTGTGTCTAGAATTTTCTAATACCTTTTATAACGTTTCATATTGAGACACGAAACAACAAAATTCGATCTAAAGAAAAGCGGCCACATTCCTCTATTAGATACTACATAGATCGTATTTTGTTGTGATCTTTTTTTTTGTACTGGACCATATTTGGAAACCTTCTGGGTACATTGAAGGTCCAAACTTCCAACTTTATCCACGAAAACAAGGTTTAAATGTTATAATTTAACTTAAAATCGTGATCGAATCAGAAATGAAGAGATCCGCAGGGGACCTAAGGTAACCGACATAGCCCGAAGAATTGCGGAACTTAAGTGGCAGTGGGCAGAGCACATTGCTCGCAGAACATATGGCCGATGGGGCCGAAAGGTTCGGGAGTGGCGACCGCGTACCGGAAGACGTAGCGTTGTAAGGCCTCCCATAAGGTGGACCGATTGTGAAGGCCGCAGGAATCCACTGGATACGGGAAGCACAGAACCGGTCAAAGTGGCGGATCTTGGGGGAGGCCTATGTCCAGCAGTGGACGTCTTTCGGCTAAAATGATGATGATGATGATGAACTCAAAATTCCCCCACAATTTCTGTAAAGTTGTATGCACATATAAGCACAATGTTTTGCGATCTAGTGTTTAGGTATATCCTCGATACGTTTTCACATGCACAATCTCAATGTTTTTGAAGGATATTTCTAATCCATTGCTTCATATGTTCGAAAAATGTGTCTGCTCAACAACGATAATAACGCAATGAATGTTGTTGAACTGTCATCATCATCATCATCATTTCAGCCGAAAGACCTCCACTGCTGGACAAAGGCTTCCCCCAAAAGGGGGGGAATTTGCCAAAATCGCCACGCTTGGCAGGCGGGTTGGCGATCGCAGTATGGTTTTAAAAATGCATTATAGAGAACGCTGCTGCCCATTCTCTAGTAAGTCCCTTAGTCGACTTTTACGACACCCACGGGACGATATGGGGTGGTGCTATTCTTTACGTCCGGCACCACACGGTACCTTTCAACCCTTACGTACCTTTGAACTGTCATAATGAAACCCATTACTACTGATAGTGTGTGACGCAATTACCCCGCAGGCAGCGTAAAATCAATCCCTGTTTATGAGCCAACGCCTCAACAGGTGAGTCAAAATAAAATTCAAATATTCAAATCATTCTGTTCTCTTGTTCTCTCTCTGTTCGGTTATGATTAGAAAGTTATCTACACACGCAATAATAAGCAAGTTTACCTACGTAAAGCAAATTGATTTTTTGGCTGCTCACTTTTTTTTTGTTAAGTCATAGTTAATTGGTTACATTGATTTATATTGCTTGGGTCAGTAAGAGGATAAAAACAACATAAATGCATATTTAATCATTTATTTCCAAACGTTTATTTCAAATAATTTATTTCAAATAGTATTGTGGCGGCATCTACAACGCCACATGCGAACTACGCATCAAAGACGTGACGTCACACGAATCCTGCATCGCGCAATCAGAGTTTACCGCGCGGCTAGCATATATGCAACATCCGTCATCATCGACATCAACTGTTGGGCAGTTGCCCACCAGACACAACACCTGTCTGGTCGAAGGATCGTCCCTTCTACATAGAGTATGAGTGAACATTATTATAGTATGAAATTACAGTGAAGGTGCTTGTGTAAATGCGACCGCAACCGCAAACCGCAGCGGCAACGACGCCCAATCGTAACAGACCGCAGTGAACTGGTTTAGGTACCTCTATCAAAACGGTAACAAACGGCAATGTCGCCATCTACGCAAGCGTATTCACAGAGAAACAGTCAAGTCTTTTATAACTTCGCAAATTTTCAAATTCTTTTCTTTATATAATTTTGAAGCGGTCTTATAGATTTATATGTAACTAGCTTTTGCCCGCGGCTCTGCCCGCGTGGATGTCTGTTATCGCGTAAAAAAGTAATCTATGTCCTTCTCCTTATATCCCAGCTTTCTAGTACTAAGAATCTCTGAGCTAAGCCGCGGACAGACAGACAGACATGGCGAAACTATAAGGGTTCCTTGTTGACTACGGAACCCTAAAAAGGCTGTAAGTAATTCCGCGAAATTGACGTTACGCTGAGCCGGTAAAGCAGATTCTATAGTGCAACGAGCAGACAAAAATAGCCATTAAGGTTACCAACATATTTTGGATGTGACTGAATATAAACCAGCCGTGTCGCTGCGGTCTGTCAGGTGTTGCCGGTGCGGTGTGTCAGGTGTTGCCGGTGCGGACTGTCAGGTGTTGTCGCTGCGGTTTGCGGTTGCGGTCGCCTTCGGAAGAGCACCTTTACTTTAGTGACGTTCAAGATGGTTTATTTATTGAAATAAAATTAATAAAAAATATTGCTGCCATTGATAGACACCACTAGTATCTGAAATCACAGATGGTGCTTTGCAGGAATATAGACATGAACACAGGACCTTGGCTCGTCCAGACCTCCTGCATAGTTACGCCAAGGTTGTCTAGCCAAACTGAAATAGCCTTAATGAAATCAGGATCTGCAAAGAAAACAAAAATAAAAACGATTTTTGGATGAATTTATTGACTTATACAGCATGGTAAATAACGAAATACCAAACAATTGATTTCTCATAAAACAAATGCCTATCCACAACCTGTATGAAAGTAAATCAGTTTGTTTTATCAGCCAGTATTATGTAGTAAACAATTGACAATACTGTTTGTGATAAGTTCATTTATGAAATACATTATTAAACGATAAAAATAATATAAATATGGATAACCATCCAGGTTTCTCTTAAAATCCCAAACGATTTAATCGGCATTAAATAAACTACTCTAATAGATAGGTACCTAAAAATCTTTTACCTGTATTGTTTGCAACAGCTGGTCCAAGAGTATATAGAGGAACAGCATCAACTACATACGAGAATACGTTGGCTTCAGTTAGCTGCAGGTCCTTGATGTGAGGAATTGTCACAGTAAACGATAAACCATCTGTAAAATCATAACTTTTTAATTAAGAGATTCTTTATTGTATTTGTCAATGGGGACATAACGTGTATGTATTAATTTTACTTCTCTCTTGACTTCAGATACAGGGTTGCGATTTAGTGACGAGTATCCATTAAGGGGGTGATTCTACCTGTAATAGTGAACAACTTTCGCTATGGAACTCATACGGGATTCGTAAACCATAAAAAAAAACAAATAGACGCATCGAAATACTCTGTCTACTATTATACACCGTGGCATTTTAGTCGTCTTACAAAGACAGCCCTCTTCATGTATCCATTGACTACTAACCATTCATGTAAAAAAAAAAAAAAATTTTTGAACATTTGAATTTTTTTATATTTTTATTCATTATGACGCAGAATATAGATTAAAACACCCTGTTACGAGTGCAGTCCGAGCCTTGTGATACAAGGGCGCCGCACGTCGCTAGGTGACTACGTATATCGCCACCCTGTATAATTTCAAACAGAAATATTTTATCACCTACTTGATGGCCTGGACAACCTGCTTACCAATGACGACAATGGTAGGTCATTAACGTCACTGGTAGGTAGGTTGCCCAGGCCACCAAGTATACCCCCTTTTGCATCAGTAAGCTCCACTATCCACGGCATGTTCTCACCGACCCAGATGACCCCATAACTCTCCTCCAGGAGAGCAGTAGGGCCACCAGTACAGTAAAACACAAAACACGACCGTCATTCCGACGTCGCCGCCGAGGTCCCTCGTGATGTCCCCGACTTAACAGTCCCCCCCGACCTTTGCTCGACGAAGCGCCAGACCACACTGCAGCTGAGCCTGTAGCTTTAAATTTCCCGATCAATAATCATAACCCAGTTTTGATCCAGCCTATCCCACCATGCTGTCCTCCCCCCGACGCTATCCTAAGCCGAGGTTCGTACCCCACAGGGGCAGCCCTTAGCATGCAGTTATTTAGTTTATAAGTTTTATGCCCTGCCTATAAGGCTTTAAGTCCACTTAAGGCAGCCACAGGAAAGGCCGGTTAAGGAGTCACGACCTCTCAAGGTCAATGCACCCTTTACTTGTATCTTTTCTATATTTTTTATTACCATTCATCAGCCTCATTATCTACCTAGCCTTTTCCCAACTTTGTTGGGGTCAGCTTTCACTCTAACCGGATGCAGCTGAAAGTCAGTATTTTACATGGAGCGACTGCCTATCTGACCTCCGCTAACCAGTTACTGGGTAATACAATAGCCCTTGATAAGAGTGGTTGTCAGGCTTTCGGGCTTTTGACGACAGTTAGTCTCTTTCCAGTTCAAACAAGAGAAGGAAGTCCTAATACGAATTGCCTAAAGTCCATGAAAGAGCTGTTGAAAGGAAACCTTCCACTGTCACTGAAGCGACAAATTATGGACATGTGCATTCTTCCCATTTTGACCTATGGATCCTAGACTTGATCTTTGACAAACATTCAAAAGTCCAAACTCAAGGTTTTGCCAACGTGCGATGGAGCGCAGTATTCTAGGCTTCAAATTAACAGACCATATTTGCAACACCACACTGCGCTCCAAAACACAGATTGCTTACGTTGCTCCAAAAGTCGCAAAGTTAAAGTGGGTCTGGGCTGGCCACGCCTGCCATAATAGTCACTATGTGGAACGCTGAGACAGCTAGAAGGCGTCGCGGCAGAACCCCTAGAAGATGGCAGGACGATTTGGACAAAACAAACAGGCTCATTGGCGATGTAAAACTGGTGGATGCCAAGCTTCACAGCTTGGCTCATCGCCGCAAGGTTGCCTGCTTATCGGTCTTCTACAGATTTTACTTCGGCGAGTGTGCTCATGAACTACACGACATCATTCCACCGGTCCCCTTCTCCCATCGAATATCTAGACACACTGCAAGTTACCACCCCTACCTAGTTGATATTCCACCAACTCGCACTAAGCGTTTTCAAACGTCTTTTATAATGCGCACAGCAAAGGAGTGGAACTCTCTGCCTGCGTCTGTATTTCCAAACGCATACAACCCCAATCTATTCAAAGTGAGAGTGAACAGGCTTCTTCTGGGTAAGCTCACTCCATCGTCGACTTTGTCTCTGTCACCCAGACCTAGACTAGAGTTAAGAGCAAACACATAGTAAAATAAAAAAACGACCAGTGGTCCACTTTGGCTCTGGATCGCAAACACTGGAATTCATGGGAAGAGGCCTTTGCCCTGTAGTGAGATGATATACGCTTACAGTAACAGTAACAATAGTTTCTTACAGTATTCAATGATGGAATAATCTGTTTCTTCGATGGGCTCCCTCCCCTTACGATGGTAAGTTGTTCTGGCTCCTGGGGATGCTACCACGATCCTGTCAAATACCACTTCTAGGACTAATTTGTCTGTGGCCTTGTTTATGCTGAAACAGACAATTATTATAAGAAAAATTGTTGCAGGAGAAATGTATATACAATGTAACATAATTAACTATTTCACTATTCTTAAAACTTATGTTAAATATTGTTAAGAACACAGATCAGTTGTCCTAACAGTAATTGTAAGAACTCATGCCGCCTGTAATACAGGTTTATCCTAGTACAGGCATCATAGGGCTCAATTCTTGGTCCTTTCTTGTTTCTGATTTATATTAATGACTTGCCTTACCTCATAAAGGATAATCATGAAATAGTGTTGTTTGCGGATGACACTTCACTTTTGTTTAAACTTAAACGTCAGGAGCTGGTTACTGACGATGTAAATAGCGCGATCTCAAAAGTAGTTCATTGGTTCAATGTTAATAATTTACTACTTAATGAAAAAAAAACCAAGTGTATTAAGTTTACGCTGCCTCACGTGAGGCAGGTGAAAAATAATGTGTTGATAAAGGGCGAAGAATTGAATCCTGAAGATAGCACTGTATTCTTGGGCTTAACTTTGGATGCTAAGCTTCAGTGGGGCCCACATATAGATAAATTGTCTAAGAAGCTGAGCTCCGCAGCATACGCTGTTAGAAAAATTCGTAATTTAACTGACCTAGAGACAGCCCGTTTAGTGTACTTTAGTTATTTTCATAGTGTAATGTCGTACGGTATTCTGTTGTGGGGAAATGCCGCCGACATTCAGTCTATCTTTGTTTTGCAGAAAAGAGCTGTTCGATCAATTTATAAATTAAGTTCGAGACACTCTCTCAGAGAGAAATTTAAGGAAATTAATGTTATGACTGTGCCTTCTCAGTATATTTTCGAAAATCTTTTATATGCCCATAAAAACATAAAATTGTTTAAACAATACAGTGATATCCATAATATAAATACTAGGAACAAACACATGTATGTTGTACCTAAAACTCGGCTCAAGAAAATAGGTGGTTCGTTCAGATGTCAATGTATACGCTTTTATAATAAACTTCCAAGCCACGTTCAAGATCTAAGCATAAATAAATTCAAATCATTCATTAAACGTAAGTTGAACCAGAAAGCCTTTTATACCATTAAAGATTATATTGAGGACAAAAAGGCTTGGGATTGAGCTGCTCCAAATTTTACATATTGAAACTTTTTTTATTGTGATTGCTTTATACACATTGACATGAATATTTACTTGTGAAGTATAATATTATTATTTTAATTATTGTGAATGTGAAGACTATGTGGGTCTTTATTTTTATTTTTTTCTTCTCAGTATTTTTTTTTTTTTTTCTGATCATGGTATGGCAGTTTGAGTAATTTATGCGGCCTGCCCAAATGTCCTTTCTTTGGTATTGTTCGTCGAATCGTTGAGCTCCTTATGTTCTGAGTTGAGCTGCACGATTACTGACAAATGCGTGCACTGAATGGATAGGTCCACTCAATCTGTGTGGTTCTTTCTTCAAAAGACCATTTCAGACACCAATCTACATGGTCTTCACATGATTTGACCAAGATTATGTCTGGACTTTAAAAGAGACTGTGATCTCTGAGTTTGTTTCGGTCTTTCTTCTCAGAGTAGTCAGATACGAAACGCCGACCTCATCTAGTTTTAAAATATGATTGACGTGTAAAAGTGTTTGTAAAAACCTACTTACAGAAATAAAATCATTTATCATTTATCATTTATCATACTTTGTAATACCTACATTATTTTTAAGATTTATACTGTATTTTTCCTATTTTTATATTTGAATTTTTATTATTATTTATTTATTATTATTATTGTATATAATTAAAATTTCCCCTGCTACAATTTTTAATCAGACACAAGATTTTATAAGACTTTTGAGACAACTTTTAAAACGCAAAAATTAAGGTTTATACGGGTTTCCAGCTTATTATCGCTCATTCCGAGGTGAAACCCGTGCGTTAATTCCGGAACATGTATATTTTATAGTTTGAGTTAAGACAGATACCTAATTATAGAAAATGATTCAACAGTAGTTGTTCCAAAGTTCTCTGTAAGGGAGCTCGTCGAGGGAATCAAAGTCAAACCCATTTCTTTCACTAAGGGTCAGCTCACACCGAGACGCGACGCGACGCAACGATATTGGAAGAGGCCAGTCAGCGCGCGCCGCCACGAGATGCATCGCAACGTCGAGAGACGCATAGTAAAATCGTTGGCAACACGTCGCGTCGCGTCGCGTCGCATCTCGGTGTGAGCTGACCCTAAGCGGCGTTACTGTATTACTGTTTTATAGGCACCAGTACCTACGGTAGTTAGAGGCACACGAGTCATTTCAGCTTATGTCTCTTGGACGGCAAATCATAGATGACGCCTCTAGTACGAGTATTGGAGATATGTCTTTATGGGGGATGTGCTAAGGTAGCCCGCAAAATTATTATTTTTTACGTTATTTTGCAATTTGCAGTTCAGTGTCAGGTTGTATGTTGACTAAAATATAATTCGCGACCGTAACAAATATGGCTTTACATAATTATAATCATTAGAATCAGCAATTCTCTAAGTGAAAATTGGCCTCAAATGTCATGATTTCATGGAATAGTCATTCAATAGGGTAACTTGGTCTTAGACAGTTGTATTGATGAATGAGACTATGACAAATTAATGATTATCTTATATATAAAACTAGCTTTTGCCCGCGGCTTCGCCCGCGTGGATGTCGGTTATCTCATAAAAAAGTACCCTATGTCCTTCTCCATATCCCAGGCTATATCTCAAATTTCTAACTTAATACCTATTAATTTTAATGTGATTCACTATGTGAATAGAAACCGAAACAAATTATTTAATATAATAAAAGTACTTATGATCTGAACGTCTAATGAGTCTTTACCTAAAGATAACAAACACAAAATCAAAATACGAAATTTCACTCAAATTCTTAAAGCAATCAATTGTACCAAATTACAACACGAAATAAAAATGCGAAACAAATAATAATTTTAAAATAATTCACGTAAGTACCAACAATGTGAAAACAAAAATAAATCCTTCGAAATGTCGGACTATACACCGTTTGTGCTGAGAAAACACTCGAAATCTAATGAACACCATTGGTGCATATCTTTTCTCAGGGTCACGTTCGCAATTGGACGAAATATTTGATATTTATTTTGTACTTGCAACACGATCTGGCTGTAGAATTCGATTAATCGACTAATACTTGACCGGTATTAACACATTTTAGCGGGAACACCACTAAGCGAACGAAAAATAAAGAAAACAAAATACGTCTGTACTCTGTCTGGCGCGATGTAAACATTCATCAAGGTTATACGTGCGTAAAGTAATGGATTCAATGAGAAAACGGTTTAATCATAGAAGAATCTAATACAGAATTACTGAGAAATAAGTGCAGATTTCGTATTGAGTGTTAGTTTATCGAAAAGTGATAAATATGTCAGTGAAAAAGTAACGAAAGTTTTGGAATGCATACATTTTGATCATAAGGCCGCCGTGTTCAGTAATGTTTTTATGATAAATATTCTTGTATACTGTTTGAAATACACGTAAGTAGCTAGCTTATTTATCTACAAACATAATTTGGCTAATAGCTACTGATATTATAGCGTATTGTTATCGTAATCGTATTTCCAAGAGTAAAATTCGGCAAACAAATACCTACAAAAAGACAATAAAATGGATATAGTATGTTATCCTTAAGAGATAGACATATGTCATCGCGGACTTTTTTGAAGACCTTTATAAGATACACAATTCCACCGTACATTATTTTTTTATATCTCAAAGGGTTTAGACAGCGTTTTCGTTGAAAGCTCCCAGACAGCTTATTTTAAATGCATACAAAAACTTAACAAATTATATACTAAAACCTTCCTCGAGATCCAAGCTATCCATTGGTGAAAACAGCATGAGAATCGGTGCAGTAGTTTTTGAGTTTATCGCGAACAGACAGACAGACAGACAGACAGACGCGGCGGAGGACTTTGTTTTATAATATGTAGTGATAGTGATAGTGATAGTGATTCTCTGAAACGGCTTGACCGATTTTTATGAAATTTTATATGCATATTCAGTAGGTCTGAGAATCGGCTTCTATCTATTTTTTATTTTTAGGTAGGTAGGTAGGGTAGAGTAGGGTAGGGTAGGGTAGGGTAGGTAGGTAGGTAGGTAGGTAGGTAGGTAGGTAGGTACGTAGGGTAGGGTAGGGTAGGTAGGGTAGGGTAGGTAGGTAGGTAGGTAGGGTAGGGCAGGGTAGGGTAGAGTAGTGGAGTTTATACTATAGCTTTTGACAGAACGAAGTCTGTCGGGTCAGTTAGTAGTACTAGTAGTTACGGTCACGAATCATAATTATTGTGATCAACATACTAGGTACCTAATACAAATTGCAAAAAAATTAAGGAAATAATTTCGCGGGCTACCTTGGCGCTTGCACCTAAACATCAGGCGGGCCAGAGGGTTGTTTACAACCAATAAGATAATACCAAAATTACTATACTAAACTATCATGAAAATCGAAATACATACAAGAAATTTTTAATCTTCCATTCATTAAGGCCTTTAACTTGAGCATTTAGCAGTGAAAACGTCAGATTAGCTTGTGGTATAGGCAGGTCCAGTCGTTGCAGCATATAAGGGTCTTGTACAGGTCCTTCTACGGGCGTGCATTTGGAGTTATAGGCGAAGAAACGACGGATGCAGTTCAAATCGTGGAGAGGGCATGGTCGGATGATGGAGTTGTGATCATTCCCGTTGGTTTTATGGTCTGTAATCAGAATAATGTATTCAATGTGTAACTGTAAGTAACTGAAAGTAGTTTGTTCAGAATCGTTTATTGAATCGATTACTGTTATTTTTAAGGAGCGTTCAAGTATTACGTAACCCAATTTTTGGAGATTAATGACCCCCACGAAACGTGCCGTTACGTTTTTCGGTCTGCCCCCCCCCCCCTCCCCCTAGTACGTAACCACCAAGTGAGCATTTTTACCTAAAAGTCACAATTATGTGGCGTAAAGTACCGGAAAGTCGCTAAAACATCTTTGTTATTGTTTTAATGGCGTTAATATACTATGTGAGAAATTTTCCATTTGAAATTTTGAGAAAAGAAAAAAAAAAAGTTTTAAAAAATGCGTGAGAGAATCTCTCTACGCGACCATTCTAAAGGGTTAAAAACTAGATGTCTGTAACGTTGGTTTACGGACGATAGTTTAACGTGACAACGTCATAACAAAACATTGATGCGGCGCAAGCGTACAATGAGCGTAACGGGACAATGTCCGTAACGGGACAATGAGCGTAACGGGACAATGAGTCATCCTTTTTCGTGCATGCAGCCGGCGTTCATCGATTTATTAGACGTTGTCACGTCAAAAAAAACAATGTTACGTAACGCGTAGTTCAAAACACAAAACTCTACGACCTCATTCCACCGGCCCCCTTCTACCATCGGACATCTAGATGCACTGCAAGTTACCACTCCTACCTAGTTGATATTCCACCAACTCGCACTAAGCGTTTTCAAACGTCTTTTATAATGCGCACAGCAAAGGAGTGGAACTCTCTGCCTGCGTCTGTGTTTCCGAACGCATACAACCCTAATCTATTCAAAGTGAGAGAGAACAGGCTTCTTCTGGATAAGCTCACTCCATCGTAGACTTTGTCTCTGTCACCCAGACCTAGACTAGAGTCAAGAGCAAACCCATAATAAAAAAAACATGTATAACTTGAATTGTATCATTTAACACATATTTAAAAGACTACAATTTTTGCAAACTGATACAATTCAGGTAAATTATGAAAATACCCATAATATAAGTAATACAATGTAATCTTTGGGGTAGTATTTTTATCATTTGTTTGAGCAACGTTGTGTTAGGAACATATTCTAATAACTTATTCGATTTTTTTACTTCTTGTATATTGGTTTACACAAAGACAACTTATAGGTGAAACATAATTTAACTGTACTTGTATCATTTATGACGTAATTTCAGCACATATTGTAAATAAAAAAAGGTACAACTTACAGGATTTTCATGAATTTCTTTAAAACTGTAATATTTGACATAAAAATAAAAATGTACAGTGAGAGTGAATGTAATATTTAACATAAAAATAAAAATGTACAGTGAAAGTGAATGTTTATATCTACAAAATAAGGTAGTTATGTGTAACCTAGCCCACTTAGTTCACGAACTAGAATTTTTAAATCTTGCTTTTATTCTCCTGTAAAGTGTTGCTTTTTTACTTGTATCACTTGTCACAGGAGGCACAGAACTAACCACACAATTATAAAATTATACAACGTAAAATTATACACCATGGCATTTTAATCGTCTTACAACGACACCTCACTTCATGTATGCAATGACTACAAAAATTCATTAAAAAAAATTGGTTGTCTGTAAAGTTGGTTTACGGACGATAGTTTAACGTGACAACGTCATAACAAAACATTGATGCGGCGCAAGCGTACAATGAGCGTAACGGGACAGTAAGCGTAACGGGACAATGATTCATCCTTTTTCGTGCATGCAACCGGCGTTCATCGATTTAATAGACGTTGTCACGTCAAAAAATAACATTAGAATATCTTTTTTTTATTTTTATTATGACGCATGACGTAGTTTGAAACACCCTGTTACGAGCGCAGTCCGAGGGCTTCCAAGGGCTGCGTGGAATGGAGCGGCGACATCTTTATCAGAGTTCATTCACCCTAATGCAAAAATTTGTTTCTTACTATTGCAACTTAAACTCAATCTTTTTTTTTTTTATCGCGCCTTTAGGTATTTTATGTCGGAAACATTGAGTGGACCACCTTTGTTAGACGACTAAAATATCACGGTGTATAATAAGAAAATAAAAAATAAGAACTGAGTCCTGTACGAGGCCAAAAGGCTCCTATCTCAATATGAGAGAGTGTAAAGTAGTAGAGAACTGTGACAAAACCTGTTATAGGTTTTTTTCTAGGATGAATAGATTGACCAGTCGTGGAACTATTGTTAAGATGCATGGCAGACTTGGTTCCTGGTAGGTTTTTACTGGTCGTCCTTTATGGCGCATTGTATACATGTATATGTGCATGTGTCCGATCGAACCCAGGATCATGCTCAGCCGTAGCACTTGCGACCACTAGACCAACGGTACATTTTCCTTCCTTATTTGCAGTAAAAAATATCATTTTTCACTCACCATCATATTTTATGACATTACCACGATATATCCTATCATGCAGATTTCCCCAGCAATATACAAAACCGTCAATTTCGTAAATACAGTACAAAATATTAAACAAAAGAATAAAACAAAAAACGATCTTCATTTTGACACGTCTTTTTGATTAGTGACTGAATGGATGTTGTTTGAATCATAATAAATTAATCATTGGTTGCGTGATTTTTGAAGGAAAACAAATATTATGATAATTTGAAGGGTTAAACGTTAAAGAGATCGATACGATATAAAATTGCTCAATTTGTTTCTAGAACGATTTGTTATTAAAATGTTGGGTTTAATTTATTGCTGTTTTGTTGAAAATGAGCATTCAGATTAAGGCCCAGATGTATGCCAGTGATCTTGAGTGGTTAGCTTGCGTGTTCTGTACTGAGCTCACGGAACGCGTCGTACTTCCAGCCAGTAATAGGACTCGCCCATCCGGAAGGGCTATCCTAAACAAGACGCATTATTAATTTATTATACACAAAATAAAAGGTATTTTAATAAAACACGTATCAATAATTAAAAGGTGAAGGTTTCAGAAAAATACGCTTGATAGATTTTACGTGATCCTCAGTTTTTTATCCGCGTTAGACATGATTTTACAAATTAATTTCACAATGTATATATTACATTGTGAAATTAATTTACATAACATAATCTAAAATATTCATTTACTATGTTATTAAAAAAATACTCAAATTTAACATACATTTTTTCCAAATCATTAAAACTACTCGTTTAGACGTGATTTTAATTCAGTATAAAATCATTAAAAGTCGGTTATTGTCGCCTTAAATGGGTACGTATTTTATTTTACTTCTATTCATAATCACCATATGAGCCCCTATAAGTCATATGTCAGTAAAACTTTCATGTCAATCAGTTTGGAATTCATTAACAAGATTCAACAGTTAGTATAAAATTCGGAACACAAATCACAATAAAATCGTTCAAATATCAATCATAGTATTTTTACGTAATACCTGGCCATAATGTGAGTTTTACCGCACGCTACGCGTACAGTAAAACTCGCATTGTGGCCAGGCGAAAACGTAAAATTATGTACTCACCACGGGCAGTAAAAAAGAAAGCCCTCTATCGCATATTTACAACCCTCGTCTGCGGCTTGGGTCACAAATACCTGCGATTTCGAGCTTTATTTATTTATTTATTTATTTATATATACTTTATTGTACATCAGATTACACATTACAAAAGAAAAGAAAACTTATACACTATAAAATATACAATGGGCGGCCTTATCGCATACTGCGATCTCTTCCAGGCAACCTTGGCATGGACAGTGAATTTATGGACATAAAATGGGGTTGTCATTGGTGCAAAAATAAAAAGTATAACAGTACAATATCCTATAATAGATACACAGATATATAATAGATACATAGATACATACATACTAACTAAATAAGCAAATAAAACAAATGAAGACTAGATTATTACAGTAAACAACGAGAACAAAATCACAACAACAAGTAATGTTCCTTCACGAGTCTTTTACAGCCCTTGGTAAGTAATGTACTATTATGTCACGAAGCGATGCGCGCTTTACTTTGGCGCTGTGCTTGTAAGAAGAAGAGTAGCGTCACCAGTACATAACACACACACGCACACACGCTTCCGACTTCGCCATTGTCTCGGACGGTACCGAGAACCCCCGCGCTTACACACACAATCACAGCGTGTTTGTGCACTTGTTCTGGTAACCACAAGTCCTGCGCGCTTAGCTCGTGAGATCAAAATACTGTAGTTAAGGTGAAAGCGCCAGAGTACTCAAGGTAGCCATCAAATTTTAATCAACGTACACCATAGCTGCAAATTGCAAAAATCGTAAGAAAATTAGAATTTCGCTGGCTTCCTTAGCGTTTCCCCCTTAAAAGAGGATTTACTACCAGTGCACACCTAATCCGTCATCGGCCGAACTATGCTCGTACGTCCTCGGTCGAACTCGGCCACTCAAACCCAACATACATAATATTATATGTAAAAGCAAGTAAGTGCGCACACTACTTCAATTTTGATCTGATTCAGTCTGTCCCTTGCTAAATCTCGGACCTTGGACCTCGGTTTAGGACACCGCCGGGGAGGACCCCCGGCGGTGTCCTAAGCCGAGGTCCGTACTCCACAGGGGGTGCCCTAAGCGTGTAGTCGCTTAGTTTATGAATTTTATGCCCTGGCTATCCACACGATAGCTCGGTTATACAGCCGACAACCTCCTAGGCGAGATGAGATAAAAAAAAAACTTTAATCTACATCATCCGATGGCGTCCGATAACTACAGGTTTTCACAAAGATGTTAACAACAATGACCGCTCGAAATTGTCTAAGGTTTAGGGTTAGTATGAATTTTAAGTTCTGTTACTAACGATGTAACAAATAATTTCCGCGCATAAAATAGATTAAATTATTTTAATTTCGATTTTCTCCAATATTAATGAATATAAATAAGTAGGATATTTAATAGTTAAGAAAAAAAAAAAACCACAGGATGGAAAATTGTGCTAATACGTACTTTATTCAGTGCGTCTTTAATCAATGACGCGCAGAAATCGCATTCAATAAGTTAAATGTTATTGCTTTTAGTTCGTTGGCGCCAAATCCACTTAGATGTACGCAGTTACTTTCTTTTACACGGCTGATGACGGATTAAGAGTTTTTGTTGTTGATTTTTAGGGTTCCGTACCTCAAAAGGAAAAAACGGAATCCTTATAGGATCACTTCGTTGTCCGTCTGTCAGTCTGTCAAGACCCTTTTTCTCCGGAACGCGTAAAGACATCAAGTTGAAATTAATATCAAATACGAAGGTTTATGCTCTCTTAGAGCTCTGAAAAAATCAAGCTTCTAAGTCAACGCAATAAAAAGATACAGTCATTTATGCGACATTTATGCGATATTCGCAAGTAAATCAAAACCTATAGGGTACTTCCCGTTGACCTAGAATCATGAAATTTAGCAAGAAGCAAGGTCTCACAGTACAAGTAAAGGAAAAAGTCCGAAAATTGATAATTTGTAGTTTTATCACATAAAAAATCGGTTTTGCGTTTACAAATTTAAATTTTCAGTTGGAGAATTGACCGTCACGTATATCGATGTATGGGAGAACATTTTTTCAACTACTTTGTACGGAACCCTCGGTGCGCGAGTTAGACTCGCACCTGCCCGGTTTTTTAAATTTTTTAATTTTATAAACAGTTATGTGGCGGCATCTACAACGCCACATGCGAACTAGGCATCAAAGACCTGACGTCACAAATCCTGCATCGCGGAATCAGAGTTTACTGCGCGACTAGCATTATATACAACAACCCGACACCAACCGTCGGGCAGTTGCCCACCAGACACCACACCCGTTTGGTCGGAGGATCCTCCCTTTTCCATAGAGTATGAGTGAACTTTACGTCCTGTTCCTCATACCTCTGTAGGTACATTATTTGTTCTCTTTACAATTTAACTCGTCAAGCTTATTAGTTTGATGGCGAGAAGCGCTTGTTAATATACAAATATTCTTACAAAAACTACCAACTATGCACTATTTCACTCAAGGATCAGTCACACCAGCACGAATAGATCGCGGACGAGCCGCGGACACCGGATACTGGTAGATTCTAAGCACACACGGGTACACACCAAGCCATACATTCCCAGTACAAGCTAACCTCGCATTGCATAGGATTTCAGCATGGGAATGGGCTCGTCCCCTATTACAAGGGACTTAAATATAACTGGCGAGATGATATGAATAATTCATAGATACTAGATTTCGTCATAGGCTATCAAACAAAAAGACAAATACCAATCAAAATATTTTACTTCATCAGAAACCAACTATTTAGTAACTACAGATGGAGTTTTGTAAAAATGCAGACATTAATATTGGTCCCTTAGTCACGAACGCTTCTTTTAGACTCAATCCTAAATTCTCAATCATTCTTCTTATGACCGCTCTCACTTGTGGTTCTGAAAAACAAAAGAACATTAGTTTACGTCGTTGAGGCCGAATGTCAAAGAGATGGAGCAATACAGGTAATATAACGCCATCCCTTTTACACACAACAATCTGAATTTTCCAGCTGATAATCGTCGCTTCATTCAATCAACTCAGTCTAGTCAGCAGTCTTCTTAACACTCCTCTGCTGCACATAGGCCTCATCCACGCCCCCAGCCTCCACATCCAGTCTGCCCGGGCACCTTTTTAAGGTCGTCGATCTATCGAGCTGGTAGGCTGGTGGGCTGGTATTATTATATAATATAATACGTATAATAATTATAATAATTATTATATTATATACTTATTATTATTATTATTTTGTTTATATATGTCTACATATCTCAGGAACCTGGGGTCCCGGACCTTTGGAAGGCGTACGAGGGGCCGAAGCCAACTCGCAGAGGCCCGTTAGACGCTTTTTAATTAAATGAGGCACCAACCGACGATTATCCCTGTACGCACTATGCAAGTGCACCCAAGGACAACCCCCGGTTGGTGTAGGACTATTGCAAGATATGCAAACAAAGATATTGAACTATGGGTTTGGGTGGTTAAAATGGACTGGTTACCTAAAACTATGGAAGGACTATGGCCCCTGCCTGATCAACGTTTTTTTACACACGGATAAAATGGCAGGGGGTGACTTGCACACTCAATAATGGGCCCCCGAAAACGGTCGCTAGCACATAGTGACGTAGCGACAAGGGGGCAATATGTCCTGAGGTGCTCGAGGAGTGGAGAGGTATTCCAAGGCTCTCAGAACAATCCCAGAGCCCGGAAGATGGTCAAGATCCCTACAAGCACTTACTGGAATACTTCCTTCCTCCGAGCACGTTTGCTCTTGCGAATCTCCACTCAAGCCGGCCAATAAAGGCAAGAATGAGGTGCGAGCTCAGTTCCTCGTCAGTGTTCACTCCAGCCGGCCAATAAAGGCAAGCCAGAGATGAGGAACATGACTTCTCCCGGAAGATAGGGTCCGTGGGGTCGCAACTGCCCAACAGCTCGCCACATGCTGCCCTGCAGGTTTCTGTATCTCTTTTGGTCTGGCTCCTCACCCTAGACATGTTCCGGCAAAGTAAACTCTACCGGCACAGACCTAGAGTTCGGAGCGCGCAAGCCCCACCACGACGTCAACGTAGAGATACGGCGGTGGGGTTATTATTATTATTATTATTATATATCATTATTATTATACGAGTACGTATAATTATATTCGTTACGCTCATCATCCCATCCATAATGCATATCGTTTCGTCATGCCATCATCCCTTAGCGTCATTTATATTCAACAAGATAAAATAAATAATTGAAAAGACAATTTAAAAGTAGTGTATTAAAATAAATAAGATTAAGCTAAACTATAAGCAAAGTAAACTCTATTTCGATTTAACAGACTATATTATGAGCTGAAAGCCTAAGTTAAATACTCGCATTAAGTTTAGTTGCAAGCAGAACTCATTAATTTTCTTTCGGTTTATAATTTGCAATTGGGTCCCGGTACAAGATACGCGCAAAAAACATAACCCTTCCTTGGCAGTCGGGTAAAAAGAAAAGTAGTACATAATACCTTTACTCTCTGTAAAGTTAGGACCCAGTGCCTGCTTTGGATTAGCATCAGAAATGTAAGTGAAGACGTGAGCTTCGGATATATTGATGTCCTTGACGTAAGGAGCTGTCAGGGTGAACGATAGATCCTCTAGAAAATAAGACAGTTATGTTATATTAATATGATACATTTTATATTTTGTGCATTTAAATTAAACAGAGTAAAGGCAGCTTATAACATTTTTCCCTGGAGCAGTAACATGTTACAAGGTCAGGCAGGAATACAAAAATAAATAAGACTCTAATCTATCTAGGCTTTTTCATAACTATGTTGGGGTTGGCTTCCAGTATGCAGCTGAATACCAGTATTTTACATGGAGTGACTGCCTATCTGACTGCCACAACTCAGTAATTGGGTAACACCCAGCTACCCGTAACAGCTGTCAAAGATCAACGAATGACAGCCGGGACCAACGGCTTCACGTACTTTCCGAGGAACGGAAATAATTTCTCGATATGTATTAGATGGCCACCCACCCAGCCACATCTCCATTATTTAACCACGAGATAGATAGATAGAATACTCTTTACTTTGTACACCATAAAAATTAAAGATATAAATTAATGTAGAAATGTCACATAGGGTGATACAATGGGCGGTCTTATCGCTAAAAGTGATCTTTTACAGACAACTTTTAGATGGATTAAAAGCAGAAGGAGCTCTCAAAAAGAAAACTATGCTTTGTTAAAAGATTTGCAATACTCAGTGAAAATTAATAATGTTGTTTACTAAACTGTACTCAATAGCCGCGTAGTCTGCCAACTCCAAGGGTTCCTTCCCTTTACGATGGAATGTAATGACGGTGAATGGTGAAACAATCCAAAGCCTGTGGAATTCTACTTCGAACACCAGTCTGCCCGTTTTTTTGTTTATGCTAAAACATTGGAAATGAGGTTATAATAATGTCTGTAAAACAGAACATAATCTAGTGGCCCAAGGCTTGAAAATGCGTTAAGCGGGCGCCCGCGACGGGTACCCGCTTCGTGTCTACCGGCGCCGGCGTGGAAACGCTCTGTGGGAACACGACGCAATTAATTAACCCGTAGTTCAAATCTCAAATCAATTTTAACGGTGCGCATGTACAGTCGTGTCGATGGAGATCTTAATACAGGATAAGTTTTTAATCAGTGCGTAAATTTTGACAAATTAAAATGAAACGTGTTTTATTATACACCTATTTCTTATTTTGATAAGTCTTAGTACAAAAAAATTTAGATATCGTTAAAGAATTTATTTTAAAACTGGTATAATGGATACTCCTCACACAACGCGCCGGCGGCGGCGCGGCGGCCACGGCGCGATCAGTGAAGCGGGACGCAGTAGTAGGTATCCGCTGTGCGCTCACCCATTGATATTATTACGAATAGATTGTATCCATATTTTGATGATTTCAAGTGGACCAAAAATAAAAGTATTGAACAAATAATGGAATGTGTTCTATTACTGATACAGAACCACCAAAACAATTTTGCGCACTGTTTAAAAATTTATCCTGTATATTATTACCTACGTAGCAAAATCACATCTATATAGCAAAAAAGAAAAACGACAGCCAGTAAGCTGGCGCTGGCGGGCATAGCGGGTGCTCCCGCGACGGATTCCACCGCACAGAGGCGGGACCGGATGCGCGGGCGCGGGTCCCGCCTGCCCGCGACAGACGGCCGCGCTGGTTCCCGCGTTGGAGCACTTTTGTATGGAACCGCGCGGGCGGCCGCTTAGTGCAGTTTCAGGCGTAGGAATCTTGGATAAACTTGAGAAGTTTATAGGACCTTCAAAAGTTATTATAGGTTCTCTCAGGTTTCAAACTACCAGCCACTCTGTGAAAGCCTTAAGACCTACCTACATACATTACACATTACATTATCATCAAATTATGAACACCTTGTTCTGATGTTCATTTTGTTTATTTAAAAATCTTTGGGGGCTGTTGATAAGAAAAATCAGGGAAATATTAATTAAGAAGCAAATTGACTCATCATCATCCGCCTAGCCTTTTACCAACAATGTTGGGGTCAGCTACCAGTCTAACCGGATGCAGTTGAATACCAGTATTTTACATGGAGCGACTGCCTATCTGACCCCCACAACCCAGGAACTGGATAATACGATACCCCTTGGCAAGACTGCTTGTCAGACTTTCGGGCTTCCGACGACCCGTAATGACTGTCAAAGATTCATGAATGACAGCCGGGACCAACTGCTTAACGTGCTTTCCGAGACACGGAGAGGTCTTCGTATGTAAAGATGGTCATCCATCCACGGACCAACCGCAGCAAGCGTAGCTTGACCTGATCGATCAGACTTTTTTTTTGGGTGGGAAATTAACAAATAACTTTTCCCGCTCTGGGCGGAGCGAGAGGGCATGTCAGACTTTTACTGACTGAAACCCACCCGTGTTCCTTCAATTGCCTATGTGCCAGGGCCACAGTATCCCTGTCGGACAAACCCGCAACCTTGGCAGAATCGATCGACCCTTGTGGCTGTTATTTCTTCGCTACAAGCCCCTTCATCATCATCATCATCATTTCAGCCGAAAGACGTCCACTGCTGGACATAGGCCTCCCCCAAAAGGGGGGATTTGCCATAATCGCCACGCTTGGCAGGCGGGTTGGCGATCGCAGTATGGTGTAAAAATGCATAGAGAACGCTGCTGCCCATTCTCTAGTACAGTCCCTCAGTCGCCTTTTACGACACCCAAGGAAGGAAATGGGGTAGTGCTATTCTTTACGTCCGGCACCACACGGAACATTGTCAATACATTCGAATCACAACCGTCATTCACTGACAGTTGTATAAAATGGCTTAACACAAGCAATTGACGTTTAGTGTCAATTTGTTTAACAATAATTGATGACTGTACAGTAAAAAGAAGACAACAGATACTTACAAGAACTCCTTAATCCTATAATCATTGAGACCTTTAACCTCAACATCATACAAAGTGAAGGTGTTATTAACATGAGACACAAACATCGGTATGCTCTTAATCCTCTGAGGGTCTGGAGCCGGTCCATGAGCAGGAGAGCACTGAGAGTTGCGGGAAAAGTACCGCCTGATGCAATTCAAGTCCTGAAGAGAGCATGGACGCTCTATTGGTCCTTGTTGTTGATGACCTGGGAAACATAGGCATAGGATTCAAGGACATTATAACCAAGAGAAGAAAGAGACCTTAGAAAAAATTAATGGATTGTATGAGAGATGATAATAATAAACAAGTGCGTGTCGGACCACGCACAATGCAGGGTTCCGTAGTTGGAACGAATTTATCCCAAGAACAAAATTAACATTGTAGTTGAAATACATGCTCTCCCATACATCGATATACGTGGCGGTCAATTCTCAAACTGCAAATGACATTTGGGTAAAAATGCCGGACACATTAATTTTTTAGTCTTAGTATAACACGACAATATTTAAAAAAAAGTAAAATAATGCTTCATAATCATAATCATTTACCATAAAATCTAGCGCTAGCGATACAAGGTGAGGCGGGCGGAGCGGAAACCAACACATACACATGACAAATGTAAAAAAAAATATTTCAAATTTAAAAGTCAACAAAAGCCGGACAGGCCGGACATCGTGTAATCTGGCCGTACACGCAACCAAAAAGCCTGACTGTGTCCGGCTTTATCCGGATTTTTCTTTTAGGTGGGAAATTATCAAAAATGATTTCTCCCGCTCTGTGCGGAGCGGGAGCCCGGCGTGTCAGACTTTTACTGACTAAAACCCACCCGTGTTCCTTCAGTTTCCTGTGTTCCAGGGCCACGGTATCCCTTTCGAACAAACTCGCAACCCTGGCAGGCACCGCTCCTAGTGGACTCCGTCACTGCGTGCTGACATCTCTTTGAAGCACGAACGCTAGCCACGCACCTATACATCCTTGTAGGTATAGCTGTAAGTCTCTTACCATAGTTTCTGTCATCATAAGCAATTCCTCTAAAGTTGTTAGTAGACGGTTCACTGTCACCCAGACAGGAACAAACTTTAATCAGGAACAAACACAAGAATATCTTCATTTTAAATTAAAATGAACGAATATTAAACGCGATACAATCGTTTTATAACCTTCTAATGTTCGCGTGAATATTTATAGGTTATTGTGCTAATATTTGACTGATTAAGTTGATTATTTTTGTACAAATCACTTAATTAACGTTTCGTGCGTTATCATTGGTGCCTACTTGTTCTTTTAATGGACGGTACTCCCCGTGAGCGAATGATCTCCGAATTTATTTTGCAAACATTCGTTGCGTGAGCTTTTGTTACGCGACGAACAGCGGGGTGATTACGTAACACTCTCGCAATGGCAATGCCTTTCATTTTCAACAATCGTTATTTACGTTTTCGCAGACAAATTTATCGAGCATGAAGCAATGAATTAGCAATTTCATTCAAAATCCTTCGTATTGTGATTGAAAGCGTGTTACGCAAAGGGTGCGTAACACGCTGCAGTTTATGAATAAATAGAAAAGTACACTGAAAAAAATGCACTCCAATCAAGTGATTTTTTAGCTTGATTGACGATAGCTTGTTTAGATTAAGCAAAATCTTAGTTAAGTTGACCATCACGACATGATTGCAGCAATATTATACTAATTCAAATTATTGAACGCTTGTTTGAGCGTTCAATAATTTGAATTAGTTTCTCGATTACCCTTAAGGGTACAATGATGTCTTGTTAACAAGACATTATTGTAGACGAGATTAAAAAGAGACAAATTCAAAAAATGTTAACTGTAACAAAGAAAGTTAGTTGTGTCAATCAAGCATTTGGATTACTTTAATAAAGATCGTTGAAACTAATAATCTTGGTTGGAGCAACTGTGTTTTAACTTGATTGCTGCAAATAGGTTTTGTGATAACTCCAATCAAGATCCCGTTTCAAATCTCAATCAAATAAAAGTAGTAGCTGTGATCATTGTGCTTGATAGGCTCAGATGCAAACAAGTTACTTAATCAATCTAAACAAAATCTTGATTGTGGCAACTACTTTTTTTTCAGTGTACGTGAACCCAATGGAATACGATAAACAAATTCTAATTGCTGTACTCGCAAACCATCATTCATGATTAAGTGCAATGAATGCTCCCGGTTCGTCCTAGCTAAAGGTTCAGTAAAAAGAAGGATTTTTCAAAGATTAGTCCCCTAATTAGTTTGTGAACTTTGTTTCTTATACATTCTTCTATTTCATATCAGACTCCTCTTTCTGTTTTAATGTTTTCCCCATGTTGCTGAGCAACGACCAGAGCCTCAAGTCTGCTATTGCAATAGTGTCAGAATGATCTCTTCATTGTGAGTTTTTGACAGATTTGCCATACAAAAACTGTCAAATACTCACAATGGCGAGACCATTCTGACACTATTGTAATAGCAGACTTGAGGCCCTGTTCTTGCACAGATGGGACGCACTGTTTAATTGTTTTATTATTGATGTTTGTTTGTTTCGAAAGTAGTTATTTTTACACTCTGTAATTGGCTTTTTGTTTTGATTGTTGACATTTTCCAGTGACGCAACACAGTGTAATTAAAAGCAATGTAAATTGTTTTTGGTCAATGGTCCTGACATCAAGCGATGGACTAAATTGTCAATATTTTTTGTTTGAATACGAGGTTTATGGCTAATATGCATGTGTGTATGATATTTCTTATATTTTTTGTAATGAGCATTTTTTTGTGCAGAACACACAATTTTGTTTCTTACTTTTCTTTCAGCTTCGTTGCTTCATTTTTAAGCTGTGCTACAACGTTAGTATTTTGTTTATCAAGATACGTGGTATGCTCATATTGAACACATTAAAAGCCAGCTCTCAGCACTTGCCGGGTCACTGCGTAATATAGTTCATTGCATTCCACCAAAATTGTAGTACACCATCTATGATTCCCTAGTGAAGTCGCATCTACTTTATTTGATCGAAATTTGGGGCAGCGCTGCAAAAACAAATTTGTCAGAACTTCAAATTACCCAAAATAGTTGAACTGTATTTGTATGGGTTATACAAATACTGTTCAACTATCCATACTTAACATCAACCAGTCAAAAAAGAGATAAAATAATTAATATTAAACAAACCAATATATATTCACAATACATTTAATCCATACTAATATTATAAATGTGAAAGTAACTCTGTCTGTCTGTCTATCTGCCTGTCTGTCTATCTGTCTGTCTGTCTGTATGTCACGTTTTCCCGCCTAAACCGCTGAACCGATCGTCATGAAATTTGGCAGAGATATAGCTTGGGATATGGAGCAGGACATAGGCTACTTTTTTACGCGATAACCGACATCCACGCGGGCGGAGCCGCGGGCATAAGCTAGTATTATATATATCAGTACCGCAGTATCAGTCCCACATACCGCAGTGTCTCAAGAAGAAAGTCTTTGACCAGTGCGTGTTGCCAGTGATGACATATGGCACTGAAAAGTGGTCGCTTACAACGGGCCTTATTAGAAGGCAAAAATGTCACCCAAAGGGCAATGGAGAGGGCTATGAGGGTTATGCTATGGAGTTTCCCTACTTGATCGAATCAGAAATGAAGAGATCCGCAGAAGAACCAAGGTAACCGACATAGCTCGAAGAATTGCCAAACTTAAGTGGCAATGTATAAAGTGGCAATGCGCGCAGAACAGATGGCCGTTGGGGCCGAACGGTTCTGGAGTGGCGACCGCGCACCGGAAGACGTAGCGTGCCTTAGGTGGATCGACGACCTTATGAAAGCCGCAGGGATCCGCTGGATGCGGGAAGCACAGAACTGGCCGAAGTGGTGGTGCTTGGGGAAGGCCTATGTCCAGCAGTGGACGTCTTTCGGCTGAAATAATGATGATGATGATGATATATCAGAAAAATTCTTACCAAGAGTTCACACGAACATGACACTCACCCAATATAAAAAAGTCAGTCAACGTTGCTAGTTTTGCCCAAAACTAGAGCTAACAATGGCAAAAATGCTTACTTTGAAGGAGCACAACTTTATAATAGAATACCCTCTAGAATAAGAAATCTGCACTCTTTCAGTGCGCTCAAAACCCAACTTAAGGCTCCTAAAAACAGGCGCGACACGCATCGCGATACTAAGGTACCGCGTGTCGCGCTACGAGCGGTGCCTTCGTGTCGCGTCGCGTGTCGCGCCTGTTTGTAGGAGCCTTTAGTCAGTATATAATTGCGGATCGATCACTTGAAAAGACACAATGGACAAACGAAGGCATTGTCTATCTACTTTGTAACTGATGATGACGAACTTTGTGTAATTTACGTATGTTCTAGTATTGTGTAACTGATGACGACAAACTTTGTGTAATTTATGTATGTTCTAGTATTGTGTAACTAATGACGACGAATTTTGTGTAATTTATGTATGTATGATCTAGTATTGTTATCGAATAAGTGACATGTCTTTATTGAGAATAAAGTTTATTTTAACCTAAGTTTCTTTTCTTTTTTGTTATGGTTGAGCTGTCAACCATAGGTACCATACCATATATAGGTACTCAGAAACAGAGACTAGCCTTAACAAAATAGAACGATTTCCATATATAATTTCTTAAGATACCCAAACACATTAAATTAGTTTTTTTTGTTTAGCTAATGTTACATTTCCGCCACTATTATTGGCTTGCAATTTAATATAATAACAAACGGTGGATGCTTTAACCACCGTTCGTTATTAAATTAATTATATACTGTCAAGACTTAATACTCGATAGTGATGTGTGAAGTACGTAGGAAAATTTGTGTTGTTTACAAAATCAATATCGTGCCCGTGGGGAAAGTATCTTATTTTTGGGGATGTAAATTCACGGAGATAGAATCATAAAAACACAGTAGCCAGAAAAATATTAGAATGAAAATAAAAACTGGAATCCAAAATAAAAGCATTTAGAAAGAAGAATAGGTATATTTGTCACAAAAACACGTGAATAAAAAAGAAAAGAAAACTCGAATATTAAGACAAATAAAAAAGAATACTAAATTAGGTGCATAATATACATATGAATGTGCAGTGGAAATAATATAACACGAAAAGGTGGGCTTACACCGCATGCCTTCGTTCGCGAACATTCGTTCATAAACGCTAAGTTTCTTTGGTAGGGGCGTTCCAACGAGCACATCCCTTTCAAATCACTATCATTTGTTTGCAAACTATATATTCACAACCACGCGAATGAACGCTGGCGGTGGCGATGCACTTCATGAAGAATAGCAAATCCTTTTATGCAGCCTTTTTATCACGAAGTCTACTGTAGTCTAAAATCGCAGATGTTACTCTGTAAGTACACAGACATGAACAGGGGACCCTGAGTCAGAAGGACTTCCTTCACGTTCAAAACCAGGTTGTCCAGCAGCTTTTTGTTGTAGTTTCTCACTTGACGATCTGTGAAGTAATTTCTTCATTTTTAATATTACACAGAAAACTTATACTTTGTTAGATTATCATGAGCAGCTATTTATTTATTTATTAAGACTTTATGCACAAGTAAAAAAATACTGTATTTGTACAGTATTTTTTTACTTGTGCATAAAGTCTTAACTTAACTTAATGCCTGAGGCATTTTCTACCAGTCAACCTTAGGGTGATGCAGAGACAAAACATGGCAGGTGCAACATAAGGGATAGATAACTCGAAAACAGAAAAATAAATATAACTAACACATAGATACATACATAAATATAAGCAAAATAAACAATGTCAGGTGAGATAACGATTGGTAGGGGAGAAAATGAATCAGCGCTGGGATGATTCAGCCAACACTTTAAATGATAACCGACTGGTTGCCATCCTGATATGCAAAGGGAGCGCAATCCAAAGAAAGACCGCTTGGACAAAGAAAGAAGAGTGAATGAAACCAGAGCGGTGAGACGGACATCGTAGAAGACGATTGTTGGTGGAACGAAGATTTTTACTATGGGCAGAGCATAAGTATTGAACATATGAACATACTTATGAACTATTAAGTTTCATTTAAGCAACTCTACCTATAGGCCTCTTCTAAGTTGTGCTATTACACGCACTCTGCATCCAGACTGACCACGGCCACCTTTTTGAAGTCGTCAGTCCATCTAGCTGAGTGTTGTCCCATAATACGCTTGCCGATATGCGGTCTTCCTTCTAGGACTCATCTGCTTCAACAGTTATCGATCTACTAAGTTTGTCCATTTTCTAATGCCTCGACTTTTCATACAGATACCAATCTCTGTATGAAAAGTCGAGGCATTTGAAGTGAACTGACCAAACCGCGGTTTTGTCAGTTACGAGTGGGCGTTTTCAGTCTGATTGTTCACTATTTTTATAAGTCAAGGTTTCCTCAGTGTGGTTTACAGGTTTTGAGCCCACATTCTCCTGATTGAGAACTGCTTATCATAATTTTATGTTTGACAGTTGACACGGTAATTCTGCGGCTCTAAGGTTGAGTTTGAAGTATAGTTGATGTTGTTCAAACAGAAAGCAGTACTGTCAAGGGAGAATTACCAGCTGTTTGTGAGAGTGTACTGGATATTATTGAGCCAAAGGAGGAAAATCTAAGTGAAGAGCTAGAACTGGAAAAGTTTAACAATAGTTGTCTAGATGTAGCAGATATAGCACCACACCATACTGTATCGTGTGATGCCGCACGTAAAGAATAGCACCACCCCCTTTCCTCCCGTGGGTGTCGTAAAAGGCGACTAAGGGACTTATTAGAGAATGGGCAGCAGCGTTCTCTATGCATTTTAACACCATACTGCGATCGCCAACCCACCTGCCAAGCGTGGCGATTATGGAAAACCTCCCCAATTGGGGGAGGCCTATTCCAACAGTGGACGTCTTTCGGCTGAAATGATGATGACGTTTGAAAGTAATGAATGTTGTTGAACCGTAAAATTGAAACCGATTCCAACTGATAGTGTTACGCAATGAGGACTATTGCGCTTCAGTTCGCCGCTAGACGCGCTAGTGTAGAGTGAGGTCCCTAGAAATTCCAAATGTGAAACTGGACTGTTCACTGTTTGCGGGATATTCTATCGCAAATTGTTATTAATTATTCGTAATTGTAAAGATTGTGCCATTCCTGCTTTATGAATGTAAATATTCATTTGATATTTTTAAATGTAATAAAAAAAATATAAGGTAATGAGTAATAATAATATAGCCTTTAATTCCATAACCAACAAAAAATATATAATTAATTTACAAGTGAATTGCTAAAAACTAGGTTATGGCCCCTTTTCGGGTACAAGCTTCCTCCAATTTTTTCCAGGTTTCCCTATTTTTGGCTTTGACCATCCAGTCGTTGCCTATACTTTTTTATTTCATCTACCCAGCGTTCCGGTGGGCGTCCTCTGGGTAAGAGGAAGGAGGAACCAGATGAAGTAATGAGTACTTAAACATATTCAAAACATGAAATAAAAGTTCTATAAGGACCTTACTCAACAGTGGCGCCAACTGGTGAGCACAAAAACTCTAAGCCCTCATTAGGCCTCTGGTTGGGAAAACCATAGGAAACGTTCAATATAAATCTGATACAAGGATAAAGATAGAACTATACCTTTGCTCCCAGTAATTCCAGGGCCTAATTTGTATGGCATGTCAGCATCATTCAAGTAGGCGTATACATGAGCTTTACATACTTCTTGTCCAATATTTGAGAGCATCAGGGTTAATGACAGTGATTCTGAAAATGATCATTAAATTGCTTAGTATTAGATTGAAAGACGGGGAGGGGCTTGTCGCTAAATAATAACAGGCGCACGGGTCGATCGGAAATTAAGCTTGCCGAGGTCAGTCCGTGGATGGGTGACCTAACTTATATTCATTATAAGTAGATTTTACGGACATGATATTTAGTCAGATTTGTTAGTATCGTTGTAATAGCAAACATGTCATTTGGTTTAAGTAGGTTTTCATTTATATACAGGGTTATTGGTAAAACACTGACCACCTTGCAGAACTGTATTACTAACATCATAACCAGCAACTTTTGTTGGTTCAATCGCAAAATGTACCTTTCGCAAAATGCATCCCGTACCATTCGCAAAATTCACCTTTCTCAAAATCTACCTTTCTCATAATGCACCTTTCTCAATAACCTTTCTCACAATGCATCTTTCTCATAATGCACCTTTCGCAAAACGTACCTTTTTTACCTTTATTCCTATCTGCCCCTTCGTCCTTGCCACCGGGGTGGTGGCTGACACTAACTAGTGGCGTTTACCACCCCGATGGTCATAATTTTTTTTTTTTTACATAATTTTTTATTCGACCATATTGTTTACTGTTGAATAATAAGCCTGCTTCGCGGGGCCCCTATTTCCGTCTGCAGAGTTTAAAGGAACCAAACCAAACCGAACCTCGGGGTGCCTCTGACTTCGACCGTCTTCTTCTGGTTCAAAAGCACAAAGGTACGTTTTGCGAAAGGTGCATTATAAGAAAGGTGCATTATGAGAAAGGTACATATTGAGAAATGTACATTTTGAGAATGGTACGTTTTGCGTATGGGGTGAATTTTGCGAAAGGTACATTCTGCGACTGAACTCTTTTGTTCTATGACTTTTTACAAAACACCAAAACTAAGAAAACCAAACAAAAAACCAAGGAACCAAGATTTCGTTGTTCTATCTAACACATTTAAATTCTGTGTGAAGATGGTATTTGTTACTAGAAGATCGTACCTACCCAGAATTATTCAAATGCATACTACCTTGAACTCATGCCAGCCTGGTACTTTTTGAGGAACATAATTATGTGTCATATTTAGGGAATGCAGAACCGGTAAAAACTAAGATTTTTTTCTACTTGACTATACAAATCATAAAATTGGTCAACGGGATCAGTTGACCAATTCAAAAATTCATTAGGTTAACTGATCCCGCGGGATCCGCCTGTGTGGGATCAGTTTACTAAAGAGCCGTACCTACCTACGGCTCCCGTGCACTTGCACTCGTAAGACACGGCAGTTTGTTTCGCTTCGGCAGTAGAGTTCGTAACATTTAAAGAGTTGAATTTAAATATTATAAAGTTTGTATGAAAATCTGATAAATTAAAGACATATGAATTATTAAAATTCATATCATATCATGTTAATCTTTAATGTAGATTCGTTTCTATTTTGTGAATATGAGAATGCTGCGGGCCTAGTAGACTGTGTAGATTTTTTGACCATTTTCTATTTTGTTAAGTACCTGGTACTTGTTGAAAGGCCTACACTGTCCTCCCATACATATTAACTGTTGTTTGAAAATAATGTAAACGCCAATTATTTTTAAAACCGTGGAGTTTCTTGCCGGTTCTTCTTCATAGGAAACGACCAATTGTAACCGTGCACCTAGCTTCTGACGTTTCATAAGTGCCCATGTAGGTTTATGTGAAATAAAATATTTCGATTGGACAGATACGCAGTCTCTTCATGTAAAATACTAGTTTTCAGCTATATCTGGTTAGACTGGAAGCCGACCACAAGAGGCCAACATAGTTGGGAAATGGCTAGCCAGATGAGATTGAAAGAGAAGGTAGAACTTACTATATTCAATGATTGAGAAGTCGCAGCTTATAATAGGTTCCTTCCCGTTGCGGTAATAACTTACAACGCTTCTAGGAGAAAAAACTATGACGCTGTCGAAGACGACTTCTAGTACGAGTCTGCCAGTTTCTTTGTTGATGCTGAAACATGAGAATACATTGCATTAAAACTGAATTGAATTTGATTCTATAATATCTATACTAATAATAATATTATAAAGAGGTAAAATTTGTTTGTAAGTTTGTATGTAGGGTAATTTTCTACATATAAATCTGTAATTTTTATGGTGTGCAATAAAAAGCATTCAATTCTATTCTACATATTCTATAATCTCCGAAACTACTGAAAGGATTCTGAAAATTCTTTTTTTATTTGATAGTCTAATTCCTGGAAAAAGTTATTGGCTATTTAACATCACGCTGTGACCCTAAGGAGACGAGCAAAAAGAGAAAAAGCCAGAAAAAACGCTATGTGAAAACGACGTAATAGCGCGGGTGGGCAACGGGATGTGATGCGGAGGGTCCCTAAGGGGTACATTTTCATCTATTTTCTTAAATAAGTTATAAAGTATTTATTTTAAAATAATAAATAAAATATATCTGAAATCCTTACAACAAGTCCTTTCATTGGATATATATATCACACAGTACAGTTTACAAAACTTTTTTTTTTTAATTTTCTAATTTGTAACCCAAATGTGACCCCATATTCAAAATTCATTTATTTACGATAAACGTCCATGTTTGGGTCACAGAAGTTCATAATTTGTACCAAATTTTAACTTATTCGGTCCAGTAGATTCAGAGCAAATTGGCTGTGACAGACACTCACACGAGTGGGGGGTTAAGGGTTTCGTTTTTTCCTTTTGACATATGTAACCCTAAAAAACAATATGGCTGCGTTAGTTCTGATTTTGGCCATGCGCAAAACGTCACCTTCAACTGTCCTGTTGAGGGTGACGTTTTTATAAAAAATTAACTATATCTAAAACTTACTAAAACTCTTTAATCTTGCCAGAACTGAGTCCCTTTATCTCCGCATCATTGATAGTAAAAGTCAGGTTGCTATGAGGAATTTCTATATCCAAGGTATCAGCTATATAAGGTTCAGGAACCGGTCCATGGGCTGCCAAGCAATTGAAGGTGGATCTGAAGACGCTTCGGATGCAGTCGTCGTCTTGGTATGAACATGGCCGGATAATGGGGTCGATGTGGTGGATCCTATGATCGGTATGGGTGTAGTAGGGTCCATTGTAGTCTGTAATGGAAGTATTGTTGTTTGAATCTTCTGATTGACTGAATGATTGCACACAACCCTGAAGACGTCAAATGATAAGAATGAGCGGTCGGGAACATATTTTGATCAACATACTTTTTGCATTATTTTTTTTTAGAAAATTTTAATTTCTCGGGCTACCCTGGGGCTTTCCTTAAAAGAATTTAGCTTACCGCTCTAAAGCCATAAAATACGTACAAATGGAGATATGATTATGGACAAAGTTTATTACTTTGTATATTTGAACCTCAATTATTATGATGTTTGGAGTTACTTATAGCTAGTAGATATGAAAAACTATTATTTTGTTAATTAAAAATAATTAACAAATTATTATTAACAAATAATTTACAAATTACAAATTCAATTCAAATTACAAATTCAATATTTACAAATTACAAGTTACAAATTCTAAATTCAACTAACAGAATATCAACTAAGTGAAAGTAATTAATATAATACTGCCGTCATAAGAAAGAAGGCCGTAACTGACAACTTTGTCAAAAATGAGTTATTAACATATTGGGAATCAGCAAAGAAAAATCTCATTTTTGATAAAATTCAGTGTCATGTCAATTGCGGCCTTCTTTCTTATGACGGCAGAATATTTGTAATTATATTTTTTTTTTAAATCAATTATCTTGACTTGGCTTGTGAGGTTTTCGACATGTGGGATGTGGACTCAGCAATCATTGTGCCGGTAATCGTGACAGCCAATAGCTTAATAGCCAAGAGCCTCAACCAACACTTGAGGAGGCTCTCGTTGGGCGGCTGGATTAAGGGCTTGAATCAGAAAAAGCGGTTAAGCTGGACACGGCTCGTATTGTTAGGAGGTTCCTCTCTCTGGAGCCCTGACCGGCTGATAGCTATTGGACCCTGTTCCCGATCCCGGTGGGCTACTATTTTTTATAGTCTTAAATTTAAAAATCTATATCTTCTATACATCTATACCTATAAATAAAATTGAAGTGTCTGTTTGTTATGTCAAAATAACGGCTTTTTACTAAATGCATATGAAAGTATATACGCTACTTAAACAAATTATGTTAAATTTTTTTGTCTGTGTTTGTCAGTCTGTATGTTCCGGCTAATCTCCGAAACAGCTGGAGTGATTTTGACGGGATTTTCACTGGAAGATAGCTGATGTTATAAGGATGCACTTAGGCCGCGTGGCTTTTATTTTAGAAAAAGGCACGCGGGCGAAGCCGCGAGAAGTAGCTAGAGTAATACAAATGTATAATAATGAAATAAAAATGATAATAATTGTTTCTAATAAGGTTTATTCAATAATTTTCGTATATAAGTACCTCCGTGCGAAACACCTTGCCAGTAATTTTCTTTGACTGACGCACCGATAATGACGCCATTGCTGGCCCAAAAATTTACCAAAAACACAAAACTCACTAACAATATCATTATTTTCAACTAATAACTGTTCACATAATAATTATCAGATTATATAGGCAAAAATGAATAGCGTGTTTTATATAATGAAACCATAAATTCTAGAACTAATTGTATTTATTTAATGCGATAAATTGCTCATTCTTTCTTTCTAGGGTTCCGTACCCAATGGGTGCCAACGGGACCCTATGACTAAGGCTCCGCTGTCCGTCCGTCTGTCACAGTGCTGCATCTTTTGAACCGTAATAGGTAGACACTTGAAATTTACACACTGTACAGTTAGTTACTGAAATCAGCTGACCCCCCTTGCATAAATGGTTGAGATTTCTTAGAATACGAATCGATAATTTTTTATAATTCTTAATTTTATTTAAATATCTATACGAAATCTATCCTAAACTAGAAAAAAAAAATCGTACGATTTATTAGAAAAAAAAACCTCAACCATTTGAGCAAAGGGGGGTCAGCTAATTGCAGTAACAGACTACTATTCCAAATCAGGCACCCACTTACACATAAATACCTACACTCACTCATACACACCTACACTCACACAAATAACACACACCCGGCACATAAATAGATACTACCTTTCTTATCCTCAAAATCAATTGTATTAGTATAGTTTATTTATATTATTTTTACAAAAGTGCACTTTACTAATTGTAAGTAACTACTAAAATATCCATAATGGACGGATGGATGACCTGACCCCTGTAACACAGGTTTTTCCTAGCATAGGGGTCATTGATCAACATTTTGTACCAGGCTATTCCCATGTTTAGTTAAGTGTCATCCTGTATGTGTATTTTTTACGTCAAATAAATATTATTATTATTATTACTATATCCACTATATAACAACAAATATGGAGTATTGCAGCCGTTTATGGGATGGCTCAGCAAAATACCAACGTGCTGCACTGGACTCGGTCGAACGCAGAGTGAAAAGGGTTATAGGCGACGAAACGTTGGTCGATTTCACGGCCTGGCTCATCGGCGTAATGTTGCTTGCCTGTCAGTCTTCTACAGACTGTACTTCCGAGACTGTGTGCAGGAGCTCCACGACCTGATCACACCATCGCCCTTTTATTACCGGACTACCAGACGTACTGCAGGGTACCATCTGTACTTTGTTGATATCCCGTCTGGTCGTACTTAGCACTTCTCCTCCACATGTATTTTGCAGGCGGGACGGTTTTATTTTCCTTTATACCTTAACATATTTTTTATTATAATACGGTTTACATAATTACCGGTATATTACTTTAGTCCGGGTTTCAATATTGGGAACCGGTCTTTATCAGAATTTAAATTAAGGACTCCGAGTTCGACATCTTCATTTATCTGGATCTGGAAGAACATTGGACATCTTCGTCGGCTCTGGGATCCGGGATTTTCTAAATCCCTGGCGCCCATTCATTTAATAATTGTTTATTTGCATGATAATTGGAAGGTTACACGTTAATAATTGAATCTTTTATCACTCTTATCTTTTTATCTTTTTTCAATCTAAACTTAAAATCGGAACAGTACTGGCTTTATCTCCAACTCCCCACGACCTTAGTTCTTTCGGCTGAAGTTTGAGCTGGCTGGCATTAATAAGTGACAGTTATAGTCACCTACCTATTATAAAGGTTAACTTAATATAAGTGTTTGATACTTAATATAAATGTTTAATATAATAAATTAGTACTGCGGTAGACCCTTAAAGGCTACCGTTTGTTGTTTTAAGGAGGAGTATTTTTTATAAATATATGTTATTTTCAACAGTTTATTGTTTCCTTGTATTTCGATACATAACCATCACATCTGGCTCCATTGCATCTGGGCTTTGTTCCAATACTACTAGAGGGACCAAATATATTATGTAACAATGCGTACAGCCAAAGTGTTGAACTCTCTGCCCAGCGTCTGTGTTCCCTTCCACCTAAAACCTGCCCTGCCTTCAAGGCAAGAGTCAATAGGCATTTCTGGGCATACTGGTTCCATCATAGACCTCATCCATTGCTTTCCATCATGCGAAGTCGATGTCAAAAGCAGGCTAAATCAGTAATAAAAAATAAAAAACATGTGTTAATTCTTGTACGGTGCTACTGAACCCCTCGCACTTGACCGCTTTTTTAGAAGGTTTTAATCTTGTAATAATACCTGATGCATCCTGTACAGTGTTTTAGAGGTTAACGGTACAGAACATAATTAGATTTATTTATTTATTGGTGCACTAAAAACGTAACGACCCTTTGTTGTAGCGAAGTCGGTTAAAACATAAACGGTTCTTAATCAGGTAAACTTATTTACCTAATTAAATAGACTACTCACATGAAATCTACAGTTGAAAGTTTTGTTGAATTTGATTATTATTATTTAACTATTCAAAGTGAGAGTGAACAGGCTTCTTCTGGGTAAGCTCACCCCGTCGTAGACTTTGTCTCTGTCACCCGGACCTAGACCAAAGTAAAGAGCAATCCCATAGCAAAAAAAATAAAAAAAAAATAAGACAGACTACTGTCTTAATATTTTTTTTTCAATGCACATGAAATTTGTTGAAAATTGATACCCTACGTTAATTTGCCCTTTTATACATGATCAGCCTATAATGTTCCCACTGATGGACATAAGCCTCTCCCAGGCTGCGTCACAACACCCTGTCCCCCGCCTTCCGCATCCAGTTTGTCCCAGCCACCTTTTTAAGGTCGTCGGTCCTTCTAGCTGGGGGGCGTCCTACACTACGCTTGCCTATACGCCGTCTCCACTCCAGGATTTGTCCACTCCACCGGGCATCGGCCCTTCAACAAACATGGCCAGCCCACTGCCACTTCAGCTTGCTTACTCTGCAAACTATATCGGTAACTCCGGTTCTTTTCCGGATAACTTCGTTTCTGATTTTATCCTTCAAAGAAACTCCGAGCATAGCCCGCTCTATATCGCGTTGAGCAACCTTGAATTTATGGACCAGCCCGACTGTCAGTGTCCACGTTTCGGCACCGTATGTCATAACGGGTAGGACGCACTGGTTGAAGACGTTAACGAAACGTTACGGGTAGTAAGAAGCCCGAAAGTCTGATAGCCAGTCTTACCAAAGGGTATCGTGTTACCCAGTTACTCTATTGTGGAGGTCAAATTGGCAGTCGCTCCATGTAAAATACTGGTATTGAGCTGCATCCGGTCAGACTGGAAGCTGACCCCAAAATAGTTGGGAAAACGCTAAACAGATGATGAATAAAACGTGAAAATAAACACCATACCTATCACAACCCAGCGCAACTCTGCATAATAATCTCGAACTTAGAAGTCCAAAGAAATTCGTCACCAAGTATCTTCACAAAGTCGGGACTCCGTTCAGTCAGGATTACCATATTTTAAAAGTAATTCACACCTGTTCTGCTTCAAAGTCGGCCGCGCGCCGGAAGTTTTGAAAATCACGGAGTAAATAGTAGGGTAGGGCGGGGCTAATAGTCCCAATTTTCACTCTAAGACCCATAAGTCTCAAAATCAAGTACTTACTGTCTATAAAAAATGTTGTATGAAACCTTACACAATTCAGCTTGACACTCAAATAGTCAGAAGTGTGAATATTCATTTGATTTCCGAAAAAAATTGTAACAAATGCAAAATGGAATTCTGTACTTTTTACCCCACTCACGGGGTAAAAAGTCCACGGCTTGGGGTAAGAAGTCCATACATTCTAATGGCTAGCTAATTAGGTATTTATGGTCAATTATTAGGGTAAATTAAAATGCATTATTTTAAAATCAATATTTAATAATATTTCTGTTTATTAAAATATCAATATAATCAACAAAATCTTAACATTTTAGTATAATCAACATAAAATTCCAACTTAAATACAATGAAACAAAACGAAACGCAAATTTTAATTAAAACACACACGTCGTTCATGTGCCCAACCTTTGCAAATTGAACATTGAATCCACTGCTCTCCTGACTTGCTTTCTGAATAAGATTCGCAGCATATAATGCAAAAATATTCTTCATCATCAGAGGAAGGTGTAACGGGCTATTTTCTTCTTTACTGTCATTTTCTTTAGTTTTTCTCATTTTACTCTTGTTTTGTTTTTCTCTAACTCGTTTTTTTCAGGAGTGTCAGTTAAATAAAGTTGTAAAGTAAAGGCTTTGCGAAGTTTTCTGGTGTTTGAGGCTTTGGGCACAGATAGAACGGCTATAGGGGAAAATGCTGCATTAGATGTTGAAGGTTGAGGAGATATTGCTCTCGGTTGTTGTATGCTTGATTGTGCTGGCTGAGTTTGCCCTCTATTTATTAAACATATAACTGCAATAAAACATAATGTGGTAAAAAGTCCTCTCGCGGGGCAAGTCCCATCGGTGTACTTCTTGCCCCATACCTACGTCCTGTGATTGGCAAGGTTATAAAATAAAAACGGTTAACAACAAGAACATTTTATTATCATGCATTACTTACGAATATAATAACACTGCAATATGAACTTACCTTAATCTTTTCTTTAAAATCAGTATAGATCTATGAAAGAAACAAGAACAAACATTTTTTAAACTTTTGGGCGCGAAAAAATTCCGATAGCCGTGTAACTCGCATATGCGCTCCGCGACGGCTGGTGGCTGGCGGCTTCGTCGTTGCCCCTCACCCCGCTCCAGATCACGTAGACCGTCTATTTCTAGCGCGGTTAGATACTGTGATACGTATGTTGGGACTTCTTACCCGCCGGACTTTTAGCCCCGCTCTACCCTAAATAGCGTGTGCTCCATATGTGTGTGATTTATAAGAGATTCGATGACACGCACAGCTTGAATAGGTAATGTAAAATGTATGTTTATTTATTTTATTATTTATGTACACACAGTTAAATACAAAGAGATACGACATACGATACATAAAACGATACGATACGATACGATCGATACGTTTAAATTCACAAAGCGACGCAGGGCTCTGAAAAAGTCTCGCACCAATAGATAACAATTTTTTTCTCATTAGTCAATGCTTGGTAAATTGAATAGTAAAGATAAGCAATAGGAAAATTTACTATAATGTATAAATTTTACATGCCAAAACTTATTTAGAATGCCCATGCCTCAACTATTATTACACTTACTAGCTTCTTAGCGTGTCGATAATTTTCCAAAATCCACGCGGACGAAACCGCAGGCAAAAGCTAATATACAATAAATAAATACATACATACATACATAAAGCACGTACTTATATATATATTTATATATAATCTAATAATAATCATGAAACAGGAGCAAAGATAGTAATGTTTAAGGAGACAGGAAGAAAAAAATTCGCACTCCATTAACTTATTACTCCATGGTAAGACTCGTAAGTTCCGTAGTTCCGTAAAATCCGGGAACACCGACACCACCGCCCCGTCTGCTTCAGGTGTTAATTTCACAAAATTGTCTTACCGCTTTCCTCTGATTACTGATTCTCGGTAATATTAATTAAGAGTTGAACTTTTTGTCTTGAGCGATTAACGGCTTTCTTACTTGATGCATTATTAAATGTTTTGGCTTATTGTTGTATAGGAAAATGTAAAATTTAATGGTTTGTATGTGCATTAGGAAAAGCATTTTTTTTTTTTTTTTGTTTTATTTAATTTTTCTGCCTTACCCTTGGAGACAAAAAAAACCATAATGTTATATGATGTAAATATATTTCTAAAAGTGTTAGTTACCTTTCGTTTTTTGTATGTCAGTCCTTTTGTTTAGTCAGTTTTAATTTGGTACCTAGTGTACATTTAATTGCGTCATATCTACACAAATAAATTTTATTAGACAACCCACAAACATACTTACACACACACACACCTTTTTTTTTGTTTGATGGCGTTACAGATTTTTACTGACTAAAACCCACCCGTGTTCCTTCAGTTGCCTGTGTGCCAGGGCCACGGTATCCCTTTCGGACAAACCTGCAACCCTGGCAGGCACCGGTCCAAGCGGACCCCGTCAGTGCGTGCTGACACCTCTTTGAGGCGCGCGTGGAACACAATGCGTCATCGACCCGGGCCTGGGGGTCTACTCCCTAAGTCCGTCAACGAAGTAACGGGCCCGTCCGTTAGTAGTCCGACACGTCGGACTGAACCCTACTCCCTAGTAATTTCGGATTCATCAGTTTCCAACGGAATCGTAGACAATATTCGTGAACGAAAGACGCATGGCGATTGATGACAATAGAGTTGTGCTATTTTACCGGTCGATTACCGGTTTAATTATTTTGTGGTTTTCAAGCTAAGTAATCAAAAATCAATATTTTTTCCTTAGAAAATGACTAAATTTTTAACAATATACATTTTATTATAAAGATTAGAATTATTTTTGACATTTTTGTCCGGAAACCGGCTTTATCCTGTTGATACCTTTGCCTTTTTCCTTTTGACATTTTGACGGAAATTTTCAAATTAATTCAACGATACTAGCCGGGAAGTTTTAAAATTATTTTATTTTAGTTTCTTTCTTATTTATTTCGTAAAATAGCCCCAACCGCTGCAGAAACCCACGGACACGGACTCTGGCCGGAGGCGCGCAGGAGATGGGCAGCCTCAACGTGCTTTATATAGTCACTTTTGGTGGGGAAAAAAAAAAAACAAAAATTACTAACATGTGGAATTTTAGGGGTTTGGGGTGTCTAAAAGGGGGCCGAAATTTTCATTATTTTTGCGATAGGACGCACCATTTTCGAGATATAAGCAAAAGAAAAGAAAAAAATATATACAGTAACAGTACTGATTTTGTACAAGTAGTCGAGATGTTGGTGTGAAGTTTAGTTCATGACAACTAATTGATTTTATTCTACATCTTTTTAATCGCGATTAATAATAGTCAGATTTAGTTAGAAAATCTAAATTTTAGTTTACAAACGTCAAATTCAGAATAGCAAAATTGCCAAATAGCTTTAAGATAAGTCAGTAACGTCGGGAATACTCGCCAACCTAAATTCTTGGCGTAAATATTGTCGACGTTGCCTCCGCTCTTCCTATATAGCTTCGTCAAGCAATAAAAAAGCAGCCATACTTTGGAATTCCTTACTTTGTCTCTAAATAGTGTAAACAATTATAATCGTTCGTCGACAGAACGATAACTATTTTGATGTCGTATCAACTGACATAAGGTTCCGTCAAAACAAGCGTCAAGTTCAACTTTTCGGACGAGTAAAAACGCATCGGGAGTAGGGACAGTTGTCAAATCGTGTTGTCATTCATTCTTCGTCGGGCCCCGAACGAATCGTACGTCCGTTGGTGATAGGGAGTAGGAAACGCCCGAAACGAAGCCCGAAACGACGGACTTGGTGCTTAGGGAGTAGACCCCCTGGCCATACCGGACGGCGAGCTGCCCATAGCTAAACGTCCGCAAGCCCGTGCCTACGGTGGCCGGGAATCGGCTACCGATTCCCGCCGCTCAGTACACACATACACACAATTTTAGCACATTTTTAGAAAAAATAACTCTGCGGCATAAGTGGCGATTTTTTTTTTCTTCTAAAAATGTTTATAATATTGCAAATACTATAATTTTAATTTGCAGATAACTATAACTTGAGTAGTAGCGCGTATCTGAGAGAACTTGGGGGAGGCCTTTCCCCAAAGTGTTGGACAACAATGGCTAGAATAAAATCGGGTTATGGCTGTGTCGTGGATAAGGCCGTGTGTTTTACGTGAATACGTGTACGTCTGCAGATTTACTGGCGCCGTCATGGATCCTCTCGGACGCCTTCATTCTTGTACGTTCCCGGCACCAACCAACCAACCAACCCAACCAACCAATACCAGCCAACCAACCAATTCCCAACCAATAACCAATTCATTGATCCTTTAGCTATCGAGTGGTGTTATAGAGGTATGAGGAACAGGGAGTAAAGTACACTCATCCTCTATTGAAAAGCGAGGATCCTCCGACCAGACGGTTGTTGTGTCTGGTGGGCAACTGCCCGACGGTTGATATCGGGATGTTGTATATATACCACTCGCGCGGTAAATTCTGATTGCGCGATGCAGAATTTGTGTGACGTCAGGTGTAATAAAAAAAAATCTTTATTAACAAAAGGGGGTTTTTATCCATACGGATATGCCAACCCCATCCTACTTTATCAACTATTTAACACTAATTTAAGTAACATAAAGGAAATCATTGAACCATCTTCATCTTCTTCATCTTTTGCTCATTTTTTTTATTTTTTACTGTTTGTCTTTCTTGTGCGTGTCCCAAATAAAATATTTTTCTTTCTTTCTTTCTTTTATTTATTTTCTTTCTTTCTTTTCTTTCTTTCTTATTTTTCACCAGGCCACACAACCTCTTTGCAATCGTCGATCTAGGGTTTGCTAAAATGTTTTGTATTATAGCACAACGTCCAAAATGTTCAATTTAAATTATTTGTACAATGATTCTCTTTCATTCTTGTTTTTAACAGGCTCCATCAACAAATGTTGCACATCTTCAATATTGTCAGGTGTAATTAAATTTTGGATGTAGATGGGGTTGCAGCTACATAATCAGCTGCAACATCCAACTATATCCCTCGATTTTGTTATCATCAGTTCTCTGAATTGCCGCCCATTGTAGAAGCTTTAAAGACGTATTCACCTCAAAATAAAACAAAAAACCAACGCAATAGAAGTCAAAATCGGTTGAACGGACTGTAAAAAAGGTTTATTTAATGTCTAATGTTATTTCAAATGGAGTTTAAACATTCTAAGGGCTATCGGGTGGCTAAGGGCCACCCCAGGCTAAGGGTTATCACACTAGCGAGTTGCGAGCGAGTGGAAAGCGGGGCGAGTGCGCAGCGAGCTTGCTGCGAGTTCGCAACGTGTGCGCGGCGAACACGCCGCGGGTGCGCAGCGTGCTCGCCGCGGGTGCGCAGCGTGTTCGCCGCGGGTGGGCAGCGAGTTCGCGGTGTACGATCCGCGTTTTGCACATTCAGTGCCAGTTGTACGTTCAGTGCCATTCATAAAATGGCGTCGACAGCGCCGTTCACCGCAAGCTCGCTGCACACCCGCGGCGTCTTCGCGGTGTGTTCACCGCGTACACGTTGCGAACTCGCGGCGACCTCGCTGCGTACTCGCTAGTGTGATAAAGCCCTAAAATGAACATAATTGACATTAGAATAAAGTTGATTTGTTTAAGTGGAAATAACATCCTTTGGAAACAAGGTATGAATAGACTACATAGTTTGATTATCATTCGCCAAAGCGTGCGTGCTAAAAATAACTACCTAAATAGAAGAAAGCATGTTACTTCTAATTTAGTTAGGTAGGTGCAAACTATGAAGGACGTTGTATGTTACACATTATAACAGAGGTTCCGGTTTCCTCCATCTAATTTCCTTAATACACCTTTGTAATACGCCGCAGAGGTTGAATATATGTTAAATGGAGTATCCATTACCTTTTAGTTAATTTTCCTTGACTTTAGAGCCGACAAAAGCTGATATTTTGGTTCATGTCTAAGTTTTTTCAGTAAAGCAGGGTACACTTTTTTCGACCACCCAGGGCACTCTTTTTTCAACCAGCTAGGGCACACTTTTTTGACCTACCAGCGTACACTTTTTCGACCAGCCGGGGTACACTTTTTCTACCCAACCAGGGTACATACACTTTTTCATCCCAAATAGAGTTGACCCTAAGCCGAGGTTCGTACCCCACAGGGGGTGCCCTTAGCGTGTAGTCGCTTGTTTTATAAGTTTTTGCCCTGGCTGGAGGCTTTGAGTTCGCTTCCAAAGAAAAGTCCGGTTAAGTAGTCACGACCTCTCAAGGTCAACAAGAAACTACGAGAACGAGGAACTACAAGATGCCATTTTCCAAAATAAAAAATCTACTCGTGAAACTAAACAGCTACTTTTGTAGTGATCTATGCTACCGCTCCATCGAATAATTTCAAGCACCAATCCACGCTTTTCAATAAAACGAAACCAGTATTATTTCCTCACTATTACCACACATCGGGGCGAAAAATTCCGCCGTTCAAAGAACATTTATATCTAAAGTTTAATACCATTAAGTCGTCGCCGCCGAGTGTGACGATAAACAAGCGACAATGCACGACCGAATCCACTCAGCTAAATTAACTCAGTGGTAGCTCCTTGTTGCTGCATTAGGATGTACGTTGCACGGTGGCGTAACATTCGCGTCATCTTTTTTCCAAGTCGATGATAAATGGAGTGGAACTCTCTACCTGCGTCTGTGTTTCCGAACGCATACAACCCTAATCTATTCAAAGTGAGAGTGAACAGGCTTCTTCTGGGTAAGCTCACTCCATCTTCGACTTTGTCTCTGTCACCTCTGACCTAGACTAGAGTCAAGAGCAATCCCATAGTAAAATAAAAAAAGAAATAAAAAAAGTAATGTTTGTTTTGGTTTAAGAGAAGTACATCCACTTTTTTCCTTGCCTTTTCCCAACTATGTTGGGGTTGGCTTCCAGTCTAACCATTGGATGCAGCTGAATACCAGTATTTTACATGGAACGACCGCCTATCTGACCTCCACAACCCAGTGCTGGGTAATACTATACCTCTTGGTAAGACTGGTTGTCAAACTTTCGGGCTTCTGACGACCCGTAACGACTGTCAAAGATCCATGAATGACAGCTGGGACCAATAGCTTAACGTGCTTTCCGAGGCAGGGAGGAGTCTCGGTTTGTAAAGATGATCACCCATCCACGGACCAACCACGGCAAGCGTAGCTTAACCTAGTGGATGGACCCGTGCGGCTGGTATTATTTAGCTACGGGCTCCTCGAGTCGATATTAAATAAAGAAATATTTTATTTATTAGTATTTTAAATGAGTTGAGCCGTTTGGACGTTTTTAAAGTCCTCAAAAGTGCAGATGTATGGACACCTTGTACACTCCAACATATGGGACGTGGTTTTGTCAGGAGTATCGCATTCCCACAGGGTTTCGGTGGGATCTATAATCCCCCATTTTGCTAGAACCGCGATATTATTTTTTTGCTTTCGCTTGTGTTGCTGAACGAATGTGGGTGATTTTGATTCCTTTCTGAGTAAATGTGGTCTTTGCTAAGCAATGTGGTGAGCAGATATAATTTCGCAGGACGCTCATAATTTCAAAGTTAGGCTACTGGTGTTAAAGTTTTAGACTTAAAATTAATTACGGGGACATGAAGCTTGGAATAAGACACAGTGTATTGTGACGTACAAGTTGAAACAGCTCAGATTATAAACATTTTAATTATCTAAACTGTCTAAAAGTACCTACATAACGTTTTTTTTTTTTTTCCTAAACTAAATGATTTCAAGAAAATAAATATGTTGAATATAATAAGTAAATATTGCAATACCTAATAAAATCAGAACTATAATTAATTTAGTAATACTTACCTCAGTTTAGTGTAATTAATTTCATCGTTTGCCAAAATTCACTCAAATTCACATTAAAGTCCCGCTCGCTTCGGTGTGAAAGACAGCCACATTTATTTGTATTTCGTATAGGGGAATCCGATACGCGCCCCCACCGAACAAGCGAATGTATTGGATTGCTCGGAAAAATTGTTCGCCAAATCCTTTGTGATCGTTTTAATGGTATTTTCTATTTCATGAGCGGAGACCGTTTTGATTCCATAACGAGAACTCCGTGGATTGTTCGCTTTTTAAGAAAGGAATATGGAATGAATTTGTGTAGAAGATGGATTGCGGATTAAAATGTTGTTTACGTGTTTGTGTAGGGTTTTTTTAATGGGAGTAATATTGATAACCTAGTAAACCCGTCAAATGAAAGCTTACTAGGAGCCTGTAAGTGCTCAACGGTTTTCACGATTATATATTTTACTAGCTTCTGCCCGTGTGGCTTTTTCTATACAAATAAATTAAATGGAAGTGTCTGTTTGTAATATTTTTCTTTATGCAAAATCCACCCGAGCGAACCTGCAGGCAGCAGCTAGTCGAAAATATAGCCTAAGTTACTCTTAATAACATCAGCTATCTGCCAATGAAAGTGTCGTCACGATCGGTTCCGTCGTTTTGGAGAATAGCCGCAACAAATAAAAGAACAGACAGTATTTTTTTTGTACCCAAGCTAGTTTTAGGGCCTGTGTTTCAGGTCACCTGGGGTCCAAGTCTGATATTTTTATAAATTCGTTACTCCAACACGATCCCATTGTCATTTAGCTAAAATTTCGTTATCTGCTAAATTCATAATGGTGGATCATTGGTCGGTCAATGGTCTCGTGATAGAATTGTATTACAATGGCATTTTGAACATTTATTCATGCCAGATTTCATTTATATATATTTCTACATATTATTTATTAGTGTTATAAGCAATCTGAAGTAGTAGGAAGTTGGAAGTTTAGTAGGAAGTTTCATTTGTCATTATGTACGAGATTACCAATTCTTTCAATGGAGTGTCAGTGGCTGACCATTGGAAAGTCATAATGACGCCATTATAGTAGTAGATTACCAAACTTGTCAAAATCAACAATTACGAAATCAATGACAGACCATTCTGACACTATTTGAATAGCAGCCTTGAGGCCCTGGTCACCGGGTTCTAGCAAATAGATTGATTCTATTGCAGATGGATTGATTCTTACAAGGGGAAAGGACGACAAATTCAATTAGATGGTAAAATCACAATGACGTGAAAATCTATTTCCTGCCCGAAACTATTTCGTTGACAGTAATGGTTATTGAATTGAATCGTATAATGGTTGTATTGCTATTAAATTGTAAATCCGTAATTGGCTGTATGTAAAACTAGCTAATATATTTTAAGTTAACATTTCAAAGAGCTATGGATTTTGTGAATCATAAATAAATAAATGATGACTTACAAATCTGCCAACTCAAGGACAAAGGAAAGAGACCTTTCAAATCCACTGAAAGGAAAAGTCTTTCTTTGTTTTTATAAATTAGCGATTACTTTATATCCATACTCAACATCTCGAGTTCGTCGCACTGTTGGCGCCAAATCGTCGCGACTTCGCGTCTCCTGCTCACCCCTAAGGAAACTGTATCTGTCTACTGTATACAGGATGTTTGATAGGGTGAAGCCAAGTTTTCTATTAGAATAATTATTTATTTATTTCAAAAAAGTGTAGTACAATTTGTTACAATAAATATAATTTTACAATCCATATAATATTATAAATGTGAAAGTAACTCTGTCTGTCTGTCTGTATGTATGTTACGTTTTCACGCCTAAACCGCTGAGCCTGGGATATGGAGAAGGACATAGGCTACTTTTTTACGCGATAACCGAGTATTTACTTTCATATTCATTTAGTAAAAAGCTGTTATTTTGACATTACAAGCACACTTAATATTTCTTCTTTTTTTTTTTCAATTTATAATGTTTTTTTTTTTTTTGATCATATAGAATAATAATTAATCGAACTTAAGCATTTTACTAATAAAAAATCATTTTATCATGATAATAGAAAATTTGTGTACTTATTTAAAATTTTCAAATACTTATAATTATAAACACTTATTGGTTTTCCTTTATAACATTACTTTTATCAATTCTTAACTTTATATTATTTTATTTACAGAATATACAATATATGTCGCAACGAACTATTTACACTAGGTACTAAATTAAAAGACTAACACACTAAACATACAAAAAAAAAAAAAAATACAAAGAAATATTAATTTTATTTATTTGTTTAAATAAATGTACATAAAAGTAATATTTTGAAAATTTCAAAATTATCCAGTTAACCTAGATAGATTTTGTTATGGTAACAATACAAATAATTTTGCATTGATCCCTTGCTTCTCTCCTGGATGGACGAACATACATCCTGTATAACTAAGTATATGTGTATGTAGGTATACAACTTGCAGTAATAATGTTATGGGGTACGGTTCCCCAGGAGATATGATTCAGAGAATTTGTGATTTACGGATTATGGGGGTAGATAGTAGATACTGTAGTGCGAGATCTGTTGTGCATTATTTGGATTGGCGATAAAATTCCTTTGGAGAATCTGGTGGTGCGGTTGCATAATGGGGCTATCGTTTTTGTGCTCACTAGTTGGCGCCACTGGCGAGTGAGGTCCTATCAGTACTTTTATTTTACATGTTTTGGATATGTTTAAGTACTCATTACTTCATAAAATGTTTATTTTATTACATTTTAAAATCATCATCATCATCATTTCGGCCGAAAGACGTTCACTGCTGGACATAGGCCTCCCCCAAGCACCGCCACCTCGACCGGTTCTGTGCTTCCCGCATCCAGCGGATTCCTGCGGCTTTCATAAGGTCATCGGGATAAAATAGGGATGATGACTAAAAATATTTTTATCCGTCAAAAATATTGGACACGTATTTTTTCTTTTTTTACGTAATCAAAACAATACGGCGATACATTGAGTTCAAATGTGGCATGACGTCACTTCTCATTAGATTTTATACTGAGCTGTGACGTAACGAGCCCCTACTCTCCAAGTTTAATGTGTTTTATCTAAGACATTTTTATTATCTGATTGACGGACTATGTATACAGTTTTTCTTTTCTTTTTTTTACCCAGGACACATCCCTATTAGGCTGAGAATCAGCACTTTTCGAACGTCTAAATTTCCTAAGACAGTTCCCCCAAACCACTTCCTAGTGCTATAGCTGGGAAGAAGAAGTGGCGTAACAAACTACCCAGCAGTATAGCATATAGATAGCCTAGTGGTGTGACCGTCGGACTGCCAAGTCATAAGTCTCGGGCTCGAATCCAAGGCACGCACTTCTGACTTTTCGGATTCATGTGCGTATTTTATAAATTATGCGTCATGTTCGTGAACGGGCGCCGTCAGTTGGGACTGGTCATCTCTTAGCTGCCACGGCTTATTTAAATTTATTTTAATTTTTGAATTGTTTCTATTACGGACGCTTCTAACGTGCACGTCTTTCTACATTGTTCTCACATGTATAACTTCAACATTAATGATGGAACCCATTTTTTGTAACAATATTTTGTTTTAAAAGAGTGTCCGTGGAGTTTCTTGCCCGTTCTTCTCCATAGGAACCTACTACGCTTTGGAATGGGCAACTAGCTTCATTTTTCTGATTGACAGGCCCCTTGACAATTCAAAAGTCCCTGTAATTGGTTTATTTGAAATAAATGCTTCGAGTTTGAGTTTGAGTTTATCACTTGCCTAAAAAACGGTGAAGGAAACCATTGTTAGGAAATGTTTGAGAGATATTTCTCGACGACATATGAAGCCAAGTCAGAGGCCCCCATGGACGAGAAGAAGAAGATCGAGAGGAACAAGTCACACGAAAAGAAGAAAAAAAAAATACTTGTTTGTTAATCGTCATCACCTAAGCTTAACATATTCATGGAAAAAGCCTAGAGTAACTGTTAGTTACGTCAACAGCAAGTTTCAGATACACCCACATCCTGTAAACAACGAGCTTTGTCTACCAACCGATGTTAACATCCGGTTCGGGTGGGGCCATGAAGTAAGCGTTTCTGAGCGTGAGGGTTGAAAAGGGGTCCTGGACAATGTCGATATTAAAACTGTCGCCAGAGCTTCATCCGCAGTGTGTCGTACTTTGAAGAAGCTCAATGCCCTTCTGACTGCCAGCCTTGAATATTTTATTATATTTTATTTATTATTTTTTATAAATTATGCGTTTATGTTTAGTGTTCTGTGAGAGAAAGTATGCAAGCGAGTCCATTGTTTCGTGTTAGTTTTAATTAAATTATATTCAAAAAGTGACAATATTAATCTTTTTTATGTTTCTATGTGAATGGGTTAGGATTTGTTTGAAATCACCTGCCATATAAGTTAACCGTAATTTGGCCGGTTTTTTAAGTAAGAGAATTGGTACTGTTTGTAAAATATCAAACAACCTTGAAGTAATCGAAGATTGTATTATTTCACGAAAGTGCTGTTTCACAATATCTGGATAAATACTATGTGAATGGATTAGGATTTGTTTGAAATCACCTGCCATATAAGTTAACCGTAATTTACCCGGAGGTGGTAAAACGTCGCGGTAATTGGCGTAACACACAACAGCAGTGATTTCCATTTTGACCGTTCGACAATATTCATTATTTACATTGCTGAGCTAACGAATTATTCAAATATATGAAGAAATGGATTAGTAATTTTCTTCAAAATCCGTCGGTTTGTGATTGAAAGTGTGATTGTTTATTTTATTTATTTTTGGGATGAAAACTGTAGTCACACTTCAAGCTAGAATTATTCCTTAACTTATTAAATAAAAAAGTATTTAATAACCGAGTTCCTTTATTCTTATTCAATTAACCTACATCCGGCTGATTTCGTGGCCCCAAGTAACAACTGTGAGCGCTTTTAACGACTTAACATCGCAATAAAACAGTTCTCAGACGTATTTCTTAAGATGTAAGGTTCAAAGTGGAATAAAACGGAAGTTAGTGTAGATTTATGATTTCTGCAAATGTATTTTTTTTCAGGGCACCGTTTTTTACTGAGAAAAATGTTATGTTTAATGAGCCATTTGTTATTTTTTTATGATATTAACATGTATGATGATGTACCTATATATGTTAAAAGTTGGGGTGCGTGTTTCCTTCCATGTTATTTTTTAGTTTAATTAACTATATATACGTACTCGGAAATGTAAATACAGAAATTTCAATGTCAATGACGTTTCAGAGGTAGTTAATATGTCGCTAGTCATTCTATTTATTTGATGTAATTATTTTTCTTGCTTAAAAACGTAAACTACAACAATTTTATGATACTGGCAATTCTCATAAAATAAATATGCACGATTTTATTTCACTAATACGAGTAGTACATATCTACACAACTGAGGTTATTATTTAAAATTGGCAACAAAGGGGCAACATATCCTGAGGGTCAAGTGGACTGGAGGTATTCTACGACTATCAGAAATTCAGAACAATCCCAGACCCCGGAAGATGGTCAAGATCCCTACCAGCACTAACTAGAACACTTTCCTCCGAGCACGTTTGCTCTTGCGATTCTCCACTCAAGCCGGCCAATAAAGGCAAGAATGAGGGGGGAGCTCAGTTTCTCGTCAGTGTTCACTCCAGCCGGCCAATAAAGGCAAGACAGAGATGAGGAACATGACTTCTCCCGGGAGATAGGGTCCGTGGGTTCGCTACTGCCCAACAGCTCGCCACATGCTGCCCTGCGGGTTTCTGTATCTCTCTTGGTCTGGCTCCTCACCCTAGACCTGTTCCGGGAAAGTAAACTCTACCGGCACAGACCTAGAGTTCGGAGCGCGCAAGCCCCACCACGACGTCAACGTAGAGATACGGCGGTGGGGTTATTATTATTATTATTATTATAGCAAAAGTTTTTCAGTATGACGGATAGAATCACCCCCTTGACGTATGCAGGTGACTAAATCGTCACTCTGTCAAAACAAATAAAATGAAAAAAAAAATATTTCACATAAACCTACATGGGCACTTATGAAACGTCAGAAGCTAGGTGCACGGTTCCAATTAGTCGTTTCCTATGGAGAAGAGTCGGCAAGAAACTCCACGGTTACTCTTTTAAAAATAATTGGCTTTACAATATTATTAAATAACAGTGATCATAGGTATGGGAGGACAGTGTAGGCCTTTCAACAATTACCAGGTACTTAACAAAATAGAAAAGTGCCAACAAATCTACACTCTACTAGGCCTACAACGTTCTCACATTCACAAAATAGAAAATAATCTATATAAAAGATTAATGACATGATTGCAATTACAACTACAGTAACATTACATCTGAATAAATATCATGTCTATCTGTATTGTGTATAAGCATTCTAATGTACCTATCCATACTCCATACTAATATTATAAATGTGAAAGTAACTCTGTCTGTCTGTCTGTCTGTCTGTATGTTAAGTTTTCACGCCTAAACCGCTGAACTGATCGCCATGAAATTTGGCAGAGATATAGGCCTGGGATACGGAGAAGGACATAGGCTACTTTTTTACGCGATAACCGACATCCACGCGGGCGGAGCCGCGGGCAACCGCTAGTATTTAATACATTACAAGGGTATTCATCTGAAAACATGAAGAACATCACCTTTCAGAAGACTTCCACCTAATAATATGTTGTACATGATGACGTCACAAAGAACCCGTTGGTTCAGGTAAAACAAAGCACAAGCACTCAAAAAGCACCAATTCATCTTATATGAAAACAAAAATGTGCCAAATGCCAACCGACTCGGCAACTTCGCTCTCGCCACGTCGCCAGACTGTCTGGCGCCAGAATTCGTCTGCTACCATTTATAACAGTTCTGTTTGGCATCCGAACACTTGGCAATAATATTTTCATGTCTTAAGTTTTTGTTTATTTCTGAGGAATATTATGTTCAATGGTTCTGATAGATTGTTTGAGCGATTGAAGCCTTTGCATTTCGAGTATTGTTTGTTTAAGAAATTGTAAGAAGGATTTTTCTTTGTTTCAATCAAGAGGTTTACCAGCTTAACCATATTTTTGGGTACAAGCTTCTGTCCGCGACTTCATTCGCGTGGTAAGATACACAATATAATATGTATTTAGTAAAAAAGCAGTAATTATGATAGTTCGAACAACGTACACAGAATAATACGCTCCCGGACTAATAATAATAATAATAATCGACTAATAATCGATCCACCGTGCATTTTTATGTTTATAGGCCTAAAACATCAAAATGATGAGTCAGCGAAAAAGTTTTGATGCAGTTTTTAAGTTGACATACTGGCCATCAATTGAATACCTCCTACCACCATTATATATTTGAATTCACGTATTCGAAAAAGAGAAGAAACTCGGAGTTTGGTCGCTCTTAAAACAGCAAGCTTTGATTAGAGCATCTATATGTCAATATATAGTTATTTCGTTATGGGTTTTGTATTGCATACAATTGTTTTTCTTTATTGACATACGTCTTTAAAGCTTCCATAGTGGGAGGCAATTCAAATAATAATTGATGATAACAAAATCGGAGGATACAGTTTGATGTTGCAGCTACATATCTATCATCTACTCCTCAGCTTAAGTAGAAATAACCTTAGAATAATAATAGGTACAATTACGGGCCATAATCTCCTGAACAAACATCTTTTTATCATAGGCCGTGGCTCCACAACGTGAAGAAATCCTCGGAACAGTGAGGTCGCTCCGTGAAGCCTGTGAAGCTCCCAGGAAGCTTTTGTGCTTTTGGGCGGAGCTGGGCTGGCTCTGTTAGCCAGAATCCCCACGCACAACGGACCAACTGGGAGTCTAAGTGCGGATAAGGGAGCCCCATCATCATCATCATCATCATCTATCATCTACATCCATTTAATCACTCCACTTGATAGCTCACCACAGAATGATAAAAAAAAATCGCTAAAATAAAATATTACCCGTTACGTACATATAGGTGTTCACGTATTATTTTGACATTAAAAACAGACACTTCAATTTTATTTATTTGTATATAATTATATATAAAGTTAGTATAGATTTTACTATGTATTTCTATGCTGAAAATATTTAGAGATAGACTCAGAAAGAGTAATGCACTAGATATTGTTTTGACAAAATTGACCTACTTGTACCACCAGTGGCACCAGTCGAACTGAAATGCTTGAGTTTGAGTAAGTATTTTATATTGATAGGCTGGGCCCTAATTCACTATGATTCCTTACTTCGTAATCACGTCAATTCCTTAGCTTATCACGACATCTGCTAATAACGTATTCTCTATGACCCATTAATGAACGAAACCGCGCGAAATGAATGCGAAGTTGGTTTGAACTGTCAAAATACCACGCTTGACAACCGTACGGAAAAACCGGAATCGTGCTCCCAGACAATTTGTCTTGGTGTTTACAGAATATAACATTTCGATTCCTTGCTAAGTTTCTACAAGACAAGATATTGATGTGGTTTGCACCTGGTAAGATATAAGACAATGCGTTGGAAGACGACTTTAAGACGCTGGACTGGACTGGGTAGGTAATCAACATAAACAGCGAACACCTTCGCTTTGCCGATGACATCGTCATACTAGCAGAGACACTGGAACGGTTAGACCTTGAATGGAGCCTTTTGGCGGGTTGGCCTCGACAAGAATTTGGACAAGACGAAAGTCATGTACAATTCTCACGTCCTGCCAACATCCAGAGTCCAATCCACATCGGAGGGTCGCTTCTCGAAGTTGTGAAGGAGTATGTCTACCTAGGGCAAGTCATCCAGCTCGGTAGACACAACTTTGAGATAGAAGCCAACAGGAGGATCCGGTTGGGCTGGGCAGCGTTCAGAAAACTTCGTCAAGTCTTTTCGTCGCCTATCCCGCAATGTTTGAAGACTAAGGTCTTAAGCCAGTGCTTCCTGCCCGTTATGACATACGGTCGGACTGGTCCACAAAAAAGTCGCTTAGCGCGTTATGGAGCGGGCTATGCTTGGAGTTTCTTTGAAGGATAAAATCAGAAATGAAATTATCCGGAAGAGAACCGGAGTTACCGACATAGCTTGCAGAGTAAGCAAGCTGAAGTGGCAGTGGGCTGGCCATGTTTGTTGAAGGACCGATGCCCGGTGGAACAGACGAGTCCTCGAGTGGAGACCGCGTATCGGCAAGCGTAGTGTGGGACGCCCCCCAGCTAGATGGATCGACGACCTCAAAAAGGTGGCTGGGACAGACTGGATGCGGAAGGCGAATGACAGTGTTGTGGCGCAGCATGGGAGAGGCCTATGTTTAGCAGTGGACTGCGATAGGCTGAACTGATTGAAGATATAAGCGAGAAATAATAATTACCATATAGATATGGGGTCTAGGATGACTTTTCATGACGTCAATGTATGAACGATTCAAAACGTACATTCGAAATGAAATACACAGTGTACCTACACCTAGTAATGATTAAACCAATATTCAATTTCCTCTAGCACATAGTAAAATGATCACAAAGCAGATGTTTATTCCAGTTAACACAATTTGACCGAAATTACATCGAATTTCGATGTATTTAGCTCATTCAATTTAGTTTCTGTTACGTAAAATATTATTGCTTTGTTCACAATCAATCTGCCTAGCCTTTTCCCAACTACGTTGGGGTCAGCTTTCAATCTAACCGGATACAGCTGAATACCAGTATTTTGCCCGAAGCGACTGCCGAAAACTGACATCCAAAACCCAATTACTGGGTAACACACCTTGGCAAGACTGGTTGTCAGACTTTTGGGCTTCTACATGTACTCCATTTGAAATAAGATTAGACATTCTTTTACGTCACACCTGGCCATAATGTGAGTTTTACCGCACGCTACGCGTACAGTAAAACTCGCATTGTGGCCAGGTGATAACGTAAAATTGTGTACTAACCACAAGCAGTAAAAAAGAAAGCCATCTATCGCATATTTACAACCCTCGCCTGCGGCTCGGGTCATAAATACCTGCGATTTCCGGCTTTCTTTCTTTTACAGCCCTTGGTAAATAATGTACTATTACAGTCTTCAACCGATTTTGACTTCTATTTTTTTATATTTGTATTTATTCACAAGGCAACCACAACAGGTAACAATCACAGTAGGATAACATTATAGGTTTTGACCTGATTATCACCCAAAGCGTAATCGCACAACACGACTAGCAACAACAATAATAACGATGACAACTAGAGTAAAAAGCTTAGCTCACAAAATTACAGCTACAAGGTCTGTGCGTCTGCTCTTCGACATACTTCCAGTTCATGTAGGCAAGGAATGTGTAGGAGACCACAAACGCCAGATAAAATACATAATTACAAAAAATACATTAATAAAAATTAAATACATTAATACATAGTCTGGTCAGTAGTGAGTACATACAGAGTTACTTTCACATTATATTATTAGTATGGATAATGAATAACACATTCACAACAATAAAAAAATACTTGTAATAAAATAAGTGGTCTCATTTTAATGACCGACCATAGAATGATGACGTTAACTGTACAGACTTGTTCGTTTGTCTTTTTATCCTTTGAACTGTGATTCAATCTTAGAAATTGATATTATTGGTTTCAAAGAATTACACGCAATCTTGAAATCATTACATTTTCTACTGAAAAGTTTATTAGTAGCATCCCTGGAGCTTTAGTATGAAGCGGAGTAATTGCAACAAAATTATTTGCCTTATATAAGTAAAAAAAAGAATATATGAAGTAATGGATTAGCAATATACTTTAAAATCATTCAGATTGTGATTGGTAGTGTGTTTACGCAATTAGAGTAAAGACAGAAGGTTCTCAAGAAGTATTCAGTTGCCAATCGTACCCCATCCACTGACCGACCTCAGCAAGCGTAGCTTAACATTCGATGAACCCGTGTAGGTGTTATTATTTAGCCACGAGCGATATTGCTTTGTTCACAAATGGATTCAGAATGATAGTGGAGCTCGTTAAAGGGTGAATCTTGAGCATCGGAAGTAGATGCTATCGGGGTAACACCGGACGTGGGCGGGGTAACGACTCGAGATTGCACCCTCGACTCAACACCGTGAAGATTTGCAGGGTTAACTTTGTGTGGGTGATCACCACTTTGTTGTTTTTGATGGTGTTGGATTGATAGTTCTATTGCGTTTTTGTGTTGATTAAGTGGGGTGGGGTTTTGGAATTGATTATAGTGGTAAGATACATGGTCAGATAGGATTTTATCGGACAACAAATAGAGGAATAACAAATACTTTTTACAATAAGAGTGGTAAAATGGGTGGTCTTATTGCAATCAGCGATCTCTGCCAGGAAAGTGGAAACCATAGAAAAGACCAAATTTGCACAAATAGTTAAAAGAAAGAAAGAAAGAAAATGTATTTATTGTGACTCGCACAGGAAGACCACAAACTAAACAAAACGCATAATGATAAAAGTATCTATAAAAAACAAAATTAATAAATAAGAAATTATAAAACTGGTATTCTGATACGGCTCGGAGGTTCGGGTAAGTCCGTACGTCGAACTAACAAAATCAATCTGCCTAGCCTTTTCCCAACTATGTTGGGGTTGGCTTCCAATCTAACCGGATGCAGCTGAATACCAGTATTTTATATGGAGCGACTGCCTATCTGACCTCCACAGCCCAGTAACTGGGTAACACGATACCCCTTGGTAAGACTGGCTGTCAGACTTTTGGGCTTCTGACGACCCGTAACGACTGTCAAAGATCCACGAATGACAGCCGGGGCCAACGGCTTAACGTGCTTTCCGAGGCACGGAGGAGTATCGGTATGTAAAGATGGTCACCCATCCACGGACCAACCCCGGCAAGCGTAGCTTAACCTGACGGATCGACCCGTGCGGCTGTTATTACTTAGCCACGAGTTCCTCGCTCCTCCTCGTATGACGAACTAACAGGAAGGTAGAACTTATGTCAGACCTAGACAGAAAATAAAACCAGAGCTGTGGCTCTGTTTCGCATATGAGTCGCAGCATTATGCTGGTCGATGGCTGTTTTGCGCTGATATGACGCATATTGTACCCATTTGTTTCTTTTTGTATGCGCAAATAATAATAATAATATAATTTTCTTTTTTTCTTCATTATAAGTATTATTTTTTAATAGTGACACGCCCCGGCTTCACACGGATGCAATTTACATGACTGTGTAAACAATATTCTGTTCACGACACGTTGTGTACAAGTTCTAAGTAGTAGCCTAACAAAAAGTACTAGGCTTGCATGAATTCAAGATATGGTCGTTGTGATTCTACTAAGAAAAAATGCGAATTATTTAATTAAAAAAAAAAAAATACCTTAACTGAAAAGACAAAAAGAAGCATTACAATATACATATATAATTTTGTTATAGCAGGCGGGAACAAACCAATAACCTGAAATATGGTGTGTTTTGTTTGCGCGCCTGCCATACCCATTTTATTTTTTTTCAAGCTTTTTCGATTATTTTTTTTTATATATATAGGTACTTATAATTGGAATTTTCTTATTACTGGCTTTTATTTGATACCAGTAAGTATTGTTTTAATTTATTTAAAAAACACCTTCCTCTTCTTCTGGGGCAGTTGCGTAAAAATGCAAGAACGAGCGAAGCGAGCTCGAAAGTTGTAGCATTTTGACTGGGATACTAGATTAAGCTGTAATTGAGATTTTAATACTCGTAAAAGAATACGGGGTCCTTTGTAGCTTGGAGGCCCCATCCATATCCTTGATACGGCTGATACGGCAGTAGCTACGCTCGGGCTTCTGACGACCCGTAACGACTGTTAAAAATCCACGAATGAAAGCCAGGACCAACGGCTTAATGTGCTTTAACCAGAACCATAATTATAAAACCACATTCTACTCACTTAAAACACAACATGTAGGGGTTTATCTATAAACGCTGCTTAAAGTTAAGTAATGATTAGCGACTGTTTAACCATACATTTTTGACGTTTGAACGTCACTAAACTTTAAGCAACGTTTATGAATAAACCCCTTAACCGATTAAAACTTTACACAGTACCAGGATCACATAAGCCATAGCAACATCTTCAAGTAAAGAACAACATTAAGATACTACCTAAGTATTTAGTTCAATGGTAATTAGCAAAGAAGAGCGCGGATCAGGCACCATTACCCGTTATCTACAAAGATTGCGAGTTTTAGATAAAAAGGGTAATTTTCTTCGTGCAATGTTGTGTCTTTTTAACCAGGGCTTTAGATAAGGACTGGAACCTAAAGGGATACGCTGGTGAGTTAGGATCCGCTGGTAAATTGGGGATCCAGTGGATTTGAGCAAGATAATTAGGAGTGATTGTTATGGGATGTAATCCTTGATGTTGCATTGAGCTAATTAAAGACAACTAGAACATTTTTCTATATTATGTATACAGGTTGAAATTGAAAACATGCGACAAACCGAAATGGGAGATTGTACTCATCATTATGAATAACTTTTACTAAAGGACAGAAGCTGAAATCGCGGAAAAAAAAAATCTGCTGTTCCCTACATTTACCTGTCAAAGCGATGCCATGCCACAGACACTAAAGGTAATAAGTAACTGTTGTTACGTCGGGTACTGACACGCGGATTATGATGATAACTACTATAATAATAAATAATAATTGATAAAAATAATTAATAATATTCACGCAATTCATAGGTATGCATAAAATATATTTATGATACGGTAATTATTAATAAATAATATAAAAAATTAAATAAATAAATAAGAAGTAATAATTAATCAAAGAAAAACAATTTATATAAATGAATAAAGAGGATTATAATACATATAAACAGGTAGGTATATAAAAATAATCTAAAATATATACATTTGCAGATAAAATAATATATACAAAATTGATTAGTGAAATGTTAGTATCTTATTCTCGATCTCCTGACTTTGATTGTAAGTTAAAACTTGTTCCTATACCTAAAGCAGGGCTTCCTCTCTCCTACCCTTTTGCTGTGCCCTACAGGGTCCATAATGATCTAAATTATATAGTTACCACATAAGTACACATTATGGAAAAGCAATAAAGATATTGAGATATTGAGTATTGAGTATTTTAATTAAATATTTATTTAATTTTACGTTATTTCACACATATCTATTTTTTAGTTTATTTTTAAATTACTTTTTATTTCTGTATCTGTCCATGACATCACAGCGGGCCCTATCAGAATACCAGCGCTGCGACACTTATTTTTAAATGTCGCAGCATCATGCTGAGATAGGAGCCTTTTGGCCCCGTACAGGTTTTGTTTTCATTTTACTTTTGTTTTTCATTTTATTTTTTATTAGTGTTACTATGAGCGTGTTTTTAAAATGTGATCTTCTTGTATGAATCCCAATAAATACTTTTCTTCCATTCTTTATTTATGTTCGCATAACTACCGTCTACTTTGCGCTAGCTCAGTCTGTTCTGGGGTATTGCCTTACGGTCTGGGGTGGTGCCGGAAAAACAGTGATGCTACGGGTCGAACGAGCGCAGAGAGCTGTTCTGAAGGTGCTGGCAAGGAAACCGATCCGATGCTCGACATCCTCTCTATATACCCTCTGCCAAGTCCTCACCGTCAGACAGCTATTTATCCTCCAAACTATTCTTCTAAAACACAGCCAACTTACCTTTGATCCTAAATACTGTTCTACACGTCGCTCAAATAGGGTTTGTAACACTGAGTCTCGTAGAACCGTAGCAGCAAGTCGTCACTGCAAACACTTAAGTTCAAAAATCTACAACAAGTTAAACAAAAGCTTGCACATCTACCCATTAACCAAGAGCAAATGCAAAATGAAACTTAACTCCTGGTTACAATCACAAAGTTACGATGAAACAGAGAAAATCGTGGAAGTGTAAAATACACGTCACTCCCTTACACACCCCAACAAAACCACACGCAACACACTTGCCACAAACACCACAAGCACCCCTAGCACATCTCATTAACACTTACCCACACACTCATTCACTCTACACTCACCACATTAACTAAACGTCAAAATTCATCCCAAATCAAATTATACTATGTCCTGTACTGTTTATTTTTAACTTATTTTTTGTTTTTATTATTAATTATCTAAATCTAAATTAACTTAATTACCTATTTTGTATGGAACGTCATTCCATTCTGTATCTGGAGAGGGGTGTTGATAGCTGCGCCACAGTTTATACTTTTGCGGCTATCATCGTTCTACTTGTTGTACTTGTCTTGTGTTATTGTTCCGTAATAAACTTTTTATTATTATTTATTATTTTATTATTATAACTCTGTCAAAATATAGGGAACAGCTGATTTTTTTTCGCGATTGCAACTTTGGTCCTTTAGTAAAAGTTGTTTACAATGATGAGTACAATCTCCCATTTCGGTTTGTCACATGTTTTCAATTTCAACCTGTATATGAGTCTGGATTTGTGCCCGGTGGATGGCAACATTCTAGCCTTCTTTTTAAATGGGACTTAAAAATAACTGACGAAATGTTGGTGTACCTACTACAGGTACACCTCTACCTAACCTTTCGAGGAAACAAGGCGTGATGTTATGATTACATATCTACACAAATAAATAAAATTGAAGTGTCTGTTTGTAATGTCAAAATAACAACTTTTTACTAAATGCATATAAAGGTATATACGGTTGTTGAGGATTCTCAGTGGCGTTTTAAATAAAATAGCGGTAAATAGCCTATATCCTCTTGGGCGGCTTCAGAACTAATTTGGTATAGGCTTCCCTCGACGAGCCACAATCCGGCTCGAAGGACCACGGTACTTATTGGAAAAAAAATGTTTTTTTTTTGTCTATCTGTCAGTTTGTTCCGGCTAATCTCCGAAATGGCAGGACCAATTTTTACGGGACTTTCAATGGCAGATAGCTTATGTTATATGGAGTAACTAAGGATTATCTGATTAAAGTGTAAACAAAACAGGGTTTGTTTACACTTTAATCAGATTCAATTCACGGTTTGCGCAGTGGTTAAGTGATTGACTGCTGCGCTACGTGATGCGGGTTCGATTCCCGCACGGAACAAATATTTGTATGATATGTAAGTTGTTGTTCTGGGTCTGGCTGTTTGTGTATGTGAGATTAAATGTTTGTTAACGCACCCACGATACAGGAGAAATTCCTAGTGTGAGGCAACGTTTAAAAAAAAAAACACCAATTGATACATTAAATTCTTACGCAATAACTCACCAACACATGTTTAAAAGGTCAAATTAGAGTTTCGGTTTTAAGTAGGTATTAAAAATAATCAAATTAAATCAGCAATTTGTAAATGGCACTTCTAAGTGTCATCCACAGGTAGGTTTTCTGATCCATTTGTTTACATTTTCATCAGACATTTTGGAACAGACAACTTATATGCATTGCTTCACTCGGCAAAAAAAAAAAACTAACTTGAAAAAATAACGTTTGCCACAAAAACTTGCTATAGATTAAGGCGAGGTTCTTCGAGCGTGCATTTTTGTTCTAGAGGTGGTAGCTAGGCGCGAGTAAATTGTGCCGTGAATTTCGTTAATTTTGGATTGAAAATTATATGTTTTACGATATTAACAATGTTAAACCCGACGGACATTATTACATCATCATAGACGTTTGAGGTTTGTGGTATAATATTGAAATAAAATTATTTAAATCTACAAAATAAGGGTATGCTTAGATTTTTTTTCTATCGAGCGAACTTTATTTCATTATGTAACAAAGGTCTCAAAAGCAACATATAATTTTTTCACCTGTTTAATCATTACCGTTTCTAAATAAAATGAAATTAAAATTACATTTCCTAGAGGTTAACTTGAAGAACCTCGCCTTAATGAATTAGTGGTTGCAATTAACTGAAGACAAATATGAGGTGACAGTGTTAATGGGCTATAAACATGCAAGCACAATGACCCTAGTCAATTTAGAAGAACTTTTTTGTTTTGGTAGGGATTTTTAAACTCGGTGCATTAAGCAGCCAAATATTATTCTTCCTCCAAGTGCTACGGAATTAGATGCTAAGTTTTTACTTAAAATCTTAAGCCATAATTAATCAGGAATGGCACAATCTTTACAATTATGAATAATTAGTGACAATTTGCGATAGAAAATCCCGCAAACAGTGAACGTTCAGTTTCACATTTGACATTTCTTGAGACCTCACTCTACACTTGCGCCTCTAGCGGCGAATTCAAGCGCGATAGTCCTCATTACAGTCATATTTTTAATATACAGTCAAAACAAACCAAAACGGACGAAATATCTACTACGCTAGACCCTTAGACGTATGTGACTGTATGCGTGCGTAGATTTGTAATGTGACTACAAGTTTCTCCCACAATCAGTGTAACTACTTTAATTAATAAACAATGTTTTATACAATACCAGCTGACCCGACTTCGTTCTGTCAAAAGCTTATAGTATAAACTCCACTACTCCTACCTACCTACCTACCCTACTCTACCCTACCCTACCCTACCTACCTACCTACCTACCTACCCTACCCTACCCTACACTACCCTAACCTACCCTTCCCTACTCTACCTACCTACCTAAAACTTAAAAAAATATATAGATAGTAGCCGATTGAGAGCGAGCGAAATTAATTTGACAGGACTAAACTAAAATTTATCTTCTGTCCTTTTCTTAATGAAATAGAAAGAAAAAGATGCACTGAACTTAAATTTAGTTTAGTTTGTGAACAAGGGAATCGGCACCAATGTCGATGTCATTCAGGCGCAAAAATATTATTGTAGCACTGTAAATCGGACATTATGAATAATGTTTTGTTCTAAAACTTAGCTTTCTTTTGTTTCAGCAGAAGTGTGAGCCAGATGAGTGGTCCGGTGTGACCGCACGCATCAACACGATGCACCAATGTTCGCTCTTCATACTCACCCTGCTATGCGTCTCCGTCAAAGGTGAGGAAACAATGTTAAGCATTAAGAGGGCGAAGCAATAAAATTCATTCTAAAGAAAAACGGCCACATTCCTCTAGATCGTATTTTGTTGCTTCGTGTCTCAATATGGAACTTTATAAAAGGTATTAGAAAGGAGATTGTTCTGCATCCATACATCATTCGCCCCAAAATCAACAGCAAAGGAAAATTATTTTGCGTATTCTAAATTACAAGTATATGGCCATGAAGACAAAGTTTAATGTCGGACAACTTGCAGAAAGGATTTATTTCAAAAGAAAACAAATATTTTGAGGTTATATTTAGTAAGAAACAATCCTTTAGATACTTCGAAATACATGCTATTATATGCATGTCACTGTTAATTCTATTGCCTGTATGTGGTTAGGTAAGCTAAGAGAATCAGAAAAATATTTAAGTACTTACCTAAGTACCTATTAGGTATTTGGTAAATCTTCTAGTTTTTGTATTAAAGTAGGTAGGTAGGTAAATAAGTACTTATTTATTTAACTTCAATGCAAATGACTTTATCCTAATGTTATTTTGATTTTATTTATTTACTAGCTTTTGCCCGCGGCTTCGCCCGCGTGGATATCGGTTATCGCATAAAAAAGTACCCTATGTCCTTCTCCATATCCCAGGCTATATCTCAAAATTCTAACTTAATATTAATTTTAATGTGACTCACTATGTGAATAGAAACCGAAACAAATGATTTAATATAGTAAAAGTACGTTCTGAACGTCAATGAGTCTTTACCTAAAGATAACAAACACAAAATCAAAATACGAAATTTCACTCAAATTCTTAAAGCAATCAATTGTACCAAATACAACACGAAATAAAAATGCGACACAAATAATAATTTTAAAATAATTCACGTAAGTACCAACGATGTAAAAACAAAACAAAATGCTCCGAAATGTCGCATGGTACACCGTTTGTCCTGAAAAAACGCTCGAAATGTCGAATGAACACCATTGGTGCATAACTTTTCTCAGGGTCATGTTCGCAATTGGACGAAATATTTGACATTTATTTTGTACTTGCAACACGATCTGGATGTAGAATTCGATTAATCGACTAATACATGACCGGTTGACATTTTAGCGGGAACACCACTAAACGAACGAAAAAAAAAATACTCTGTGGTCGTGTGGCGGTGTGACGTGATGCTTAATGTAAACATTCATCAAGGTTATACGTGCGTAAAGTAATGGATTTAATGAGAAAACGGTTTAATCTTAGAAGAATCTTATACAGAATTACTGAGAAATAAGTGTAGATTTCGTATTGAGTGTTAGTTTATCGAAAAGTGATAAATATGTCAGTGAAAAAGTAACGAAAGTTTTGGAATGCACAAATTTTGATCATAAGGCCGCCGTGTTTAGTAATGTTTTTATGCTAAATATTCTTGTATACTGTTTGAAATACACGTAAGTAGCTAGCTTATTTATCTGCGAACATAATTTGGCTAATAGCTACTGATATTATAGCGTATTGTTATCGTAATCGTATTTCCAAGAGTAAAATTCGGCAAACAAATACCTACAAAAAGTCAATAAAATGGATATAGTATGTTATCCTTAAGAGATAGACATATGCCATCTCGGACTTTTTTGAAGACCTTTATAAGATACATAATTCCACCATACATTATTTTGTTATATCTCAAAGGGTTTAGACAGCGTTTTCGTTGAAAGCTCCCAGACGGCTTATTTTTTTCCGACACCTCCAACAAATATCGTTAATTCATACAAAAATGCACACAAAAACATAACAAATTATATACTAAAACCTTCCTCGAGAACCAAGCTATCCATTGGTGAAAACATCATGAGAATCGGTGCAGTAGTATTTGAGTTTATCGCGAACAGACAGACAGACAGACAGACAGACGCGGCGGAGGACTTTGTTTTATAATATGTAGTGATAGTGATAGTGATAGTGATAGTGATAGTGATACTTAGGTAGGAAGTCATATTAAATCATGTATATGAGTCATGTTATTGAAAGATTGGACAACACTAATTGTCATGTCAAATCTAATTGTCAAAGATGGCGGCATATTTTATGTGATGTCGATAGTCGCTCTTTTAATTGTTCATTATGGAACGTTAAATGTCCGTTTCATACAGATATTCGCAATTAGTCTAATAAAATATATTTATAATTATTATGTAGGTCAGATGTTTGTTGGTCCTGGGGCCATTTCTGACGATGTCCTTTCTAGACAAACTTACCGAGGTTTCTTATTGACCCGTTTTTCATAATTCCTTCTCAGTCACGAGATAATATTTTTTTTAAAGGAGTGGCGCTTGTGGACCCATATACGCCCTCTTAAGCAGACAAATATTATTGTTCCTCCAAGTGTTACGAAATTGGATCCTAAGTTGTTACTTAAAATCTTAAGCCGTAATTAATCAGGAATGGCACAATCTTTACAATTATGAATAATTAGTAACAATTTGAGATAGAAAATCCCGCAAACAGTGAACGTTCAGTTTCACATTTGACATTTCTAGAGACCTCACTCTACACTAGCGCCTCTAGCGGCGAATTCAAGCGCGCAACGCATTCCTCATTACCCAATGTAAATTGTCTTTGGTCTCTGGTCCTGACATCAAGCAATGGACTAAATTGACAAACTTTTATTGCTTGAATACGAGGCTTTACATGTGTAATTTATTTTTATTTTTTACTAGCTGACCCGACAGACTTCGTTCCGTCAAAAGCTATTTGACTGTGGTGTGTTACTCTACTCTAACCTACCCGACCTACCTACCTAAAACAATTATTAGCGAAATCGATCCAGCCGTTCACAATTTTTTTTTTTTTCATATTTTCTCACCGTTTAAACCTTCCCTGGACTACGACAAATATTTCAAAACCATAATCAGCTAAATCGGCCCAGCCATTCTCGAGTTTTAGCAAGACTAACGAATAGCAATTGATTTTTATATATATAGATAATACTCGTATACGTTTTGTTTGAGCAGAAAAAAAATTTTTTCTTTCTTTATTTCTTATACATTTTATTTTTCAAATACGCACTTAAAAGGCACTTTTGATCGTCAAACTTTATAAAAATTGGTTGTCTGTAAAGTTGGTTTACGGACGATAGTTTAACGTGACCACGTCATAACAAATCCTTGATGCGGCGCAAGCGTACAATGAGCGTAACGGGACAATGAGCGTAACGGGACATTGAGCGTAACGGAACAATGAGCGTAACGGGACATTGAGCGTAACGGGACAATGAGTCATCCTTTTTCGTGCATGCAGCCGGCGTTCATCGACGTTGTCACGCCAAAAAACTTAATAGCATCTTGTTGCTCCTTCGAAAAGGTAGTTCACGGTATGGAGAAGATTAGCAAGAAGCTCCACCGTTACTCTTCTAAAATGTTTTACAATATTTTGTATACATCAATTATGTAATTATATGTGAAGATGATGGCACCTAGAATAAAATTATTGTACCACAAAAGGTAAAAAGAATGAAAAAGTCTGTGAGTTTTTTACAGAATAGCTCGGCTGTTATTATAAACTAGCTTTTGCCCGCGGCTTCGCCCGCGTGAATGTCGAAAAATATATATTATTTTTACTTGGATACAAAATTTAGCGAATGAACAACTTCAATACAAAACTTCATCCCCTTTTCCAGAAGCTTGTGGGATGAAAAAAAAAAAAAACACCGTTTTACGTTGTGTTAGTTTCTAACCCTAAGCCGAAATATTAGTGATTTCAACTTAAAAATAAATACTTTAATTAAAAACAAAATTTCATCCCCTAAATTCTAACAACACCGTTGCGTTAGCTTCCAATTATAAGCCTAGATAGTAAATTTTGTAATTTTTATTCGAAAATTAAGGACTTTTCAACATCATCCCCCTTTTTAACCATTCGGGGGTGGAATTATCAAAAACGTATATATATAATTATATATATATAGACACGTATAAATTAATTTTCAATTGTCAACCTAAACACAAAATTTAAAGATCCTAACTTCAAAACTGACGGACATTCATATAAACTTCCATCCCCTATTTTATCCCTTTAGGGGTAGAATTTCCAAAAATACTTTCTTAGTGCACCCCTAGATCTTGTAAGGAACCTCCGTGCCAAATTTGAAATCTCTAGACCCAACGGTTTGGGCTGTGCATTGATATGTCAGTCAGTCAGTCAGTCAGTTTCTTTTATATATTCAGAAGAAGATAGATAGCAATGTTACTCCGATCTTTTAAGTAATAGCAAAATGTATTGTTTTCAGATATCTCCGGTAGCTGGGAAGAATGGTGGACCTACGACGGGATATCAGGTTAGTACCACATAATTATTTTTGTCTAATAACTCTTCCTTTTAGTCAAGCAATCTGAGCTGTAGCTAACTCCTTGTAAACCACTAGCTTTTCGAGGTCGGAAATTATCACACATCTATTTCACAACTTCACAAGGTCGATGATATATCAATCTGCCTAGCCTTTTCCCAACTATGTTGGGGTCGGCTTCCATTCTAACCGGATGCAGCTGAATACCAGTATTTTACATGGAGCGACTGCCTATCTGACCTCCACAATCCAGTTACTGGGTAACACGATACCCCTTGGTTTAACTGGCTGTCAGACTTTTTTTTTTGAGCTTCTGACGACCCGTAACGACTGTCAAAGATCCACGAATGACAGCCAGGACCAATGGCTTAACGTGCTTTCCGAGGCACGGACGAGTCTCGGTATGTAAAGGTCGATGATATTTTTTTTTTAATCGTTATAGTAATTAACTAGCTTCTGCCCGCGACTTCTTTCGCGTGGAAGTCGTAAGACGACACAATATACTAAAATACCAGTCACATTTTCACTGTCGCGGTTTAATTTTGCGCTATCCTTGTGATATTATAACTATTTAACATGTTTATGCATTATACGTTCTTATTTGAAACGGTTGCAACTGTGTTATTCTAGGACGTTAATAAAACAGCAATTATATTAATATATTTTCAATCATTTAGGTATAGCGTCTGAATTGAACTCGTGATATATTTTGTTTTTAAAACCAAGCCTACAACCAATACCGATAATTAAGCAATTGTTTTGATACCTTAAAAAAAAACCGATAACCTTTTTTTTAATGTGTACTTAAATTTTTTCGTATTTTATATTTTAAATCCAAAATTATACGTTTTAAAGTGGTGTTAAGTGTTTTACTTCAATTCCTAACGCTACAAAATGCAAATGGGTATCGTATTACTTAGTTACTGGGTTGTGCAGGTCAGATAGGCAGTCGCTTAATCTAAAATACTGGCATTCAGCTACATCTGATTAGACTGGAAGCTGACCCCAACAGAGCTGGAAAAGGCTAAGCAGATGATGATGACTCGTTAATTAATCTCATTTGTTACCACAGCTAACATTGATATTCCACAACTAGATTTAATACTAACGCATTACACCTACATAGAAATTTTCAAATTCCACACTCAAAGCGCAATCAGAAATGCATTGGACCGTTATTATTCTCTTATCGTTACCAATAATTTGACATATTTCTGTTCAATAGCTAATTATAATCCGATGATACAGAACACTTTACATTTTCCGAATATATTAGGATATATCGACGCTTGAAAGGCAATATTTACCAAATTTGTGTTGGCACTATACTCCATTTATTGTGCACGTCTTTCTACATTCTTCTCACATGTATAACTTCAACATGAATGATGTAACCCATATTTTGTAACGATATTTTGTTTTAAAAGAGTGTCCGTGGAGTTTCTTGTCCGTTCTTCTCCATAGGAACCTACTACGCTTTGGAATGGGCAACTAGCTTCATTTTTCTGACGGACCGACCCCTTGACAATTCAAAAGTACCTGTTTTTGGTTTATTTGAAATAAATGCTTTTAGTTTGAGTTTGAGGTTATTATAACATTAGACAAATAACTGTTCTCACCCTTTCGTTATTTCGATGTTAACGTTTAATAAACTCCGTTATTTCACGATAAATACAAAGCACTGTTATCTATTTATCATTTACATTAAAAAAATAACTCTAAAGTGCAGTAATTTCAACAATATTACACAATAACTCTCGTTATTTAGCCGTTATTTGTCTAATGCTATAGTAAATGGAGTATAGAGTATTTTAATATATTTTTTTGTTAGAATAAAAAAAAAAACTTTAAAATGCTCTTGTGGAGTACAGTCTAGTAGAGTATAGTCTGGTTTAGTGTATACGCTAGTAGAATATACACTAGAGGATTTAAACGTTTTTATTAAACAAAAAAAATATATATATACTTTAAAATACACTAGTATAAAGTTGCCAACATGTCGTTTGGTAAATATTGCTTTTCATGTGTCGACATACATAAATATACTAGCTGCTACCCGCGGCTTTGCCAGCGTAGCTTTTTCTGAAATAAAAGTAGCCTACGTTACTCGTTATAGTTTATTTTTATTTTTATACAACATCATCAATCTGAAAGTTCTATCAAAATCAGTCCGGCCGTTTCGGAGATTTGCTGGAACAAACAGACATATCTACAGACAGAAAGACAGACAAAAAAAAATCTTTTTTGTTTTAAGTACTTACCGTATAATACTTTCATACGCATTTAGTTAAAAGCTGTTGTTTTGACATTACAAACAGACATTTCAATTTTATTTATTTGTATAAATTCGAACTAAACGTGAATTTTGCATTTCACAGAATTCAGTTTAAGGCGAGGTCCTTCAAGTTAACCTCTAGGAAATGTAATTTTAATGTCATTTTATTTACGTGAAAAAAGTTAAATGTTGCTTTTGAGACCTTTTTGTAGGTACGTCGGGTACTCGTTACATAATTGGATAAAGATCGCTCGATAGAAAAAAAAAAAACCAAAAATACCCTTATTTTGTAGATAAAAATAATTTTATTTTATACCACATTATGTATTGAAAATCACATCAAAATAAACGTCTATGATGATGTATTGTCCGTCAGGTTTAACATTGTTAATATCGTAAAACATATAATTTTCAACCCAAAATTAACGAAATTCACGGCACAATTTACTTGCGCCCAGCTGCCACCTCTAGAAAAAAAATGCACGCTCGAAGAACCTCGCCTTAATCAGCTTGTTTATTGGTCATTAAAACCTGTGCATCCATACTATGTACACACCGCGTCATTAAGTGCTAACCCCTCAAGTTTTAAAATGTTTCATTGCTACAATGTTAAATTCGTAACGTAAAGCGAACGTAGTAAAAATCATGGAACTCGCGTCATTGTTACCGACGTAACGATGATGCGAGTTCCTAGATTTTTGTTCACCCAAAAAGTGCTCAACGCGCCTAAAGAAGTTTTCAATTAAAAAAAGGCAACAGCCAGTTTTGCAATATTTTCTACTATCGATTTTGTAATATCTATTCCGGGCACTGACTGTATGACTGACTGACAGACAACGACGTATACACGGCCACAAATCAAGATATACATTTCCAGTTTAGGCTGATCTCGCATTGCATAGGATTTCCGTACAATGAGAGGTCAGCTTATAATAATAATATATTTAATAATATATTTATTTGACGGAAAAAGTACACATACAGAGTGATACTTAATTAAACATGGGAATAGCCCCTGGTACAAAATATTGATCAATGACCCCTATGCTAGGAAAAAATGTGTTACAGGGGTCAATTATACTGGAAATGTATAGCTTGATTTGTAGCCGTGTGAACAACTTTAACGAAAGCCACAGAAAATACCAATTCTTTAGAGAACAGAGTTCCACTGAGAAACGCTTTTTTGTAATTCCAACAACACATGGATCGATTGACAATTTCTTTCAGTTTGACAGTTCCACTATTACGGATTGTAAAATAACGGGTAGTTAAAATTTTGTTTGCAAATAAAGTCGGGGGCAACAACTTGTTAATTTGTAGAAAATATTGTAAAAGTTTGGATTTATTAAAAGTGATTAATTATCGGAAAGAGCGTCACCTGCGTGCTTCAATTTTAATGATAAAATGGTTTAATTACGGGTCGGTTTTTGGTCTCATGTGTAATATTACCTATAATGAGATATGCTTATTATTATTATTATTTATTGAATTCAAAGCCAACATGGACCAATCATAAAAACAAACTAATACAAATACAATTAAATAGTTAAATACAATTTCAATACAAAAATCCAATATACAATACAATTACAAGTCAACACAATTAAAACAATATTTTCACATTAGCCCGTACATGTACCATGTCACAATGATACATGTACTGGCAGTCGAAACGCTGGCCGAAGGCACTCAGGATACTGTTCGGGCTGAACCGCACCCTGCGCACCAGGGATATGTACCGCTTGCGCATGGTTGTATAAAAACAATCCACGCGCTCTTCGGCGAACATCCCCAAAGCGCTACAGAAGCGAGGCAGCCCCAACAGCACCCTGAATACATTATTATAAATATAGAAAAATATAATGCATTATTATTACGTATAGTATTAAAATGTCACGAAGCGACGCGCATTTTGCTTGTGGTAACCAAGTGTACAAACATGCTGTGAATGTGAGCGTGAAGACGAGTAGCTTCAGCACATAACACAAACACACACACACTTATAGAGGTATGAGGAACAGGGTGTAAAGCACCCTAATCATCATACCTCTATAAATTTGTTCACTCATCCTCTATAGAAAAGGAAGGAGAAAGGTAGGCAACGCCCAACGATTGATGTCGGGATGTTGTACATGTGCCAGTCGCCCGGTAAACTCTGATTGCGCGATGCAGGATTTGTGACGTCAGGTCTTTGATGCGTAGTTCGCATGTGGCGTTGTAGATGCCGCTACACATTCTTCCGACTTCGCCATTGGCTTAGATGATACCGAGAGCTCCTGCGCTTACACACACATTGACTGCGTGTTTATACACTGATTGGTAACCATAAGGCCTCTGCCTCGAATCTTGTGGGTAGCGACACGGCGGTGGCGGCGGCGCGGGAGCGGCAGGATCTAATACGTATAATCAAATGGACCGGCCCTCGAAAACAGCGGCGCGGCAGCGGCGCGGGGGCGGGCAATGAGCGGTGTACTCTAGTCAAGTGGTGACCGCCCGCGCGTCTGCATTGCAGTGTTGTGCAATTTATTTTTGTGACATTAGGAATATATTTGAATCAAAAAGATGTTGTCGCCGTTGTTCAGACATTTCGTTCGCGAATAAAAACAAATATCTCGACGACACAACCACGAACACAACACTACGCCGCTATAGTGGCACGAGATCTGCTTGCTGGTTTCAAGAACGGGTCTGCGTTGCCCACGCCGCTACCGCGCCGCCGCCGCCGCCGCCTGCTGCCCGCAAGATTCGAGGCAGAAGCCTAAGGCCCGTATTATAGAACGTCACTCAATACTCAAGCATTACTTAAGACTAGATTCAAGCCATTTGATTGGTTGAAACTAGTTTTAAGTAACGCTTGAGTATTGAGTGACGTTCTGTAATACGGGCCTAAGTGAAGCGCACGTCAAATAGTGAGAAAAATACTGTACCTTATTATGTAAGGACAAGCCGTGCACCCGATGGGATTTCCTATCGTAAAAATGACGAAATTCCATACAAACTTCCATCCCCTAATTAACCCATTCAGGGTATGAATTTTCAAAAATCCTTCCTTATTGCACACTTTCGTTATAAAAGGAACTCTTGTGAAAAATTTCATGCGTCTGTCAATGAATGAATTTAATAATTTTATTAAATAGACTAGCTTCTGCCCGCGACTTCGTCAGAAGACTTTGTTATAATATAATAATAATATAATTGAATAATTTATAATATTTTTTTATTTACTTCAGTTGTACAAAAACACTTATCAAAACAAATATGCAGGGTTATAACTAGAGATCGGATAATCGGATGCATATTTACCTAAAGTTAATTATTAGCTATGAAAGTATGGAAGCAGTTTCTTAAAATATATATTTTTTTTTGTAAGATAATATCCCGTGATGCCAGGAATACCGGTAATGCATAACTAGTCGGGTGTATAGTATAGAAGCGATTCCTAAAATACTATTTATTAAAAAAAAAAAAAATACCCGTGATTCTTGGATTGCATAACTATTCAGATGCATATTTATTTAACATTATTTTAACCCCTTATGCAAATATGTTTATGTAGGGTGTAAGAGTAGGGTTGGTATGTGTTAGTTAAAATAAAAATAAAACACCGGAACCGCGGGATTTATTCAATACAAAAGCGCTTTCCATAATAGCAAACTTCTGAACTTTAGGTGAATATGCATCCGAATATCCGATTTCTAGTTATAACTAAGACAAAAAATGTTTTCGATGAACTCTGGCACCCAGAGTAAGATTTAACTTATGATTAGGGTGGGTGCCAAAAATGTAACGACTATCAGCACAAATTACTGTATAACTTTTCTATTAGGTGCATATTCAAATAAATTGAATATTATACTTGTCTATCTTCACATTCAAACTAAAACCCTTTGAAGTATCCACTAATCCAAAACAACCTAACACATGAACTCTATTGACCCAAGGACAAAAAGGTCAACCTATTACGTCACGCAGGTGGAATCACAACCACATATTCTCAATGGCATGAATATTGGGGTCATAGTAACATATCCATATAATGGAGGAACGGTAATGATCAGAGATAACATCTTAATGATAATGCGCGCTCAACCGTGTCATTATATCGGATAGTCGATGTTCGACCGACCCGAAATTTGGACGTACTTATCTATTTTCGACGGAATTTGAAGATTTCTTTTTATGGATTTGGTTGGTTTTGTGGTCGGGCAGTGAAGAGAAAATGTTTGGGAGAATGCTTATAAAATTGAACGCTATGAAAGAAAAAGAAATGATGGATCTATCTCATTATATCAAATAGTTAGTCAATGTTCGACTCAGAGAGCTGCCATTAAACTTCTTTAAAAATAAACTTAAGAAATGGCTTTTTAATAATAACAATAAGTGAATTTTTAAATTATAAGGAATGTTCAATTTATGATCTCACTATATATACTCCATTTATTATAACATTAGACAAATAACTGTTCTCACCCTTTCGTAATTTCGACGTAAACGTTTAATAAACTCCGTTATTTCACGATAAATACAAAGCACTGTAATCTATTTACCATTTACATTAAAAAAAAATAACTCTAAAGTGCAGTAACTTCAACAATATTACACAATAACTGTCGTTATTTAGCCGTTATTTGTCTAATGCTAAAGTAAATGGAGTCATCATTCATCATTTCAGCCGAATGACGTCCACTGCTGGACATAGGTTTCCCCCAATTGGGGGGGTTTGCCATAATCGCCACGCTTGGCAGACGGGTTGGCGATCGCAGTATGGTGCTAAAAATGCATAGAGAACGCTGCTGCCGATTCTTTAGTAAGTCCCTTAGTCAATCAAAATCAAAATGTTTTATTTCACATAAACCTACAAGGGGACTTATGAAACGTCAGAAGCTAGGGGCACGGTTCCAATTAGTCGTTTCCTATGGAGAAGAGCCGGCAAGAAACTCCAGGGTTACTCTTTTAAAAATAATTGGCTTTACAATATTATCAAATAACAGTGATAATAGGTATGAGAGGACAGTGGAGGCCTTTCAACAATTACCAGGTACTTAACAAAATAGAAAAGTGCCAACAAATCTACACTCTACTAGGCCTACGGCTTTTACGACACCCACGGGATAGGAAATGGGATGGTGCTATTCTTTACGTCCGGCGTCACACGGAAATGGAGTATAGCAGTATAATAATATGATGTAATTTTAAAGATTTTTTTTACCATTTTTTATTGATCATAATAGTAACGATTGAAGTGTTTTTATTTACCTATAATTTTATTTCAAAGTATATTTTGAATGCTGAAATAAGTAAGCAAAATATGTGAAACTACTTATATTTTTATTTAAGACCATTTGTGTACCATATTTTATGCAAAATAAATAAAATAATAAAAATGTTTAATGAAGAAAAGCCTAAGTACTAAAAACAAAGCTAAAACAGTTATATTTATAACTAGGAGGCTTATGCTATGCACAAAAACATTGAAACTCTGATCTCCAAACTAGGGTTGTCCCTGTATCTTAGCGATCAGTGTCCCTCCGCAGCAAAGTTACAAGCCAATATTTATATTATTATAATATTTATAAAGATTTTACTTTACCTACTTTTCTCATCCGTTTGCGTGTCGTTATCCCATTTTTAATGGAATTTGAAGAATTCCCTTCTTTTTTTTGGTAGATTAGTTTTTTAGGCAGTGTAAAGCGGATTTTTGGATTCGTAAAGAAATTAAAGGTATAAAAGAAAATAGAGTGATGCATGTATCTCATAATTCAGACTTCTTACCGAAAATAATTTTAATGACTTGGATCACTTTTGTACCATGTGGTGCCGGACGTAAAGAATAGCATCATCCCATTTCCTCCCGTGGGTGTCGTAAAAGGCGACTAAGGGACAAACTAGAGAATGGGCAGCAGCGTTCTCTATGCATTTTAACACCACACTGCGATCGCCAACCCGCCTGCCAAGCGTGGCGATTATGGCAAATCCCCTAATTGTGGGAGGCTGTCCACCAGTGGACGTCTTTCGGCTGAAATGATGATCACTTTAAACCACATTCCTGAATCTCTTTAATCATACTCTTGCAAATAAAAAAAATAAAAAAATAGGTTTTTTTTTAAATTTAAATACAATATAGAATCTAACAGTAAAATATTTATATCATGTACGGTGGCCAGCACATCAAGTTACCACAAATTGAGAAATTTTCTCGTTCGATTTTGAACTTAATCAACAACATTTTAAAGTTCAAAATCATTTGAAGAAATTTGACAGTTTCGTGTAGTTTGATGTGCTGGCCACCGTACATAATAATATATTATATAAATATTTTATAGTAAAAGTATATGAAAAAGGAAAAAAAGGGGGAAGAGTTCATTGGTCATCAAAACATTCGTCCGCATCACTGTCAGTGGGAAAGGTGCGCAAAAACATCATTCAATAAATAAATTAATTACTTTAAATATGGATAATATTTTTGTGTTCACCAAAAATCTTAAGGTACATCTATGTATGCATTTCTAAAATTTTATTCTTCCCCGAAAAATACTGATCGTGCACCAAATATTAAAGGTTAGGTTAGGTTAGGTTATATTTTGGTGCACATTCAGTATATTTGGTGGAACACAGGCAAAATTAGGTAAATGAAATGGGAGTACTTTTAAATAAAATTGAAGTACTTTTAAATACCATCCTTTAAATATTAACTGAAATTACTTAACAACAATCATCACCAATTTGGGGTAAAAACTGTAGCTTAGGAATTAACAAAACAAAATGTTACAGTTTTGAATAATAAATTAGATTTGATTATGATGCAACATAATTATTAACGTGTAATCTGATTTGAATTGTAATAATTAATGAGGTACTTTGATTTGTTAAATAGCATAAACAGATTATTACTGGTGTTTCAGTTCATGCATTTACAAATAATTTGGTAAGTAAATAATAATTATTCGGTGATTTTAATACCTTTATCACATACTAGCTTTTGCCCGCGGCTTCGCCCGCGTGAATGTCGGAAATTCTCCCACGGAAATATACTACCGGGATAAAAAGGATAAGTATGTTCCGACTACCTAAAGACAACAAATATCTACAAAAAGACAATAAAATGGATATAGTACCTATATCCTTAAGATATAGACATATGCCATCGCGGACTTTTCTGTAAACCTATATAAGATACACAATTCCACCACACATTATTTTATTATATCTCAAAGGGCTTATTTTTTCGGATTATTTTTTTCCGACACCTCCAAAATTATCGTTAATGTATACAAAAACTTAACAAATTATATACTAAAACCTTCCTCGAGAACCACGCTATCCATTGGTGAAAACAGCATGAAAATCGGTTGTAGTAGTTTTTGAGTTTATCGCGAACAGACAGACAGACAGACAGACGCGGCGGAGGACTTTGTTTTATAATATGTAGTGTAGTGATTGAAAATTATGTACCTATACAATAAAGGTTTTTTTTTTTATCCCAATCAACCTTTTATGAACAAAATGTTTGGGTCAAAACTAAAGTCTGTTCCAAATGTATCCGATGAAAGTGTAAACAAACCCTGTTCAGGTTAAGTACTTACGCAATCACTCACTAAAGAGTTTACACTCCACTCCAGTCTATCCCTTGCTGTCCAACCCCCAGCGACACCCTAAGCAAAGTCAAAGTCAAATCATTTATTTAAAAAAAAACCGTGTAAAAGGCACTTTTAAACGTCAAAAATTACAAACATAGTTAATTGATTCTAGTTGCCCCTTCAAAAAGGTAGTTATGTATGGAGAAGAATGGGCAAGAAACTCCATACTTACTCTTTTAAACAATTAACAATAGTTTGTATACATCATCATCATCATTTCAACCGAAAAACGTCCACTGCTGGACATAGGCCTCCCGCAATCGGGGCGGGGATTGTGCCATAATCGCCACGCTTGGCAGGCGGGTTGGTTATCGCAGTAATGGTGTTAAAAATGCATAGAGAACGCTGCTGCCCATTCTCTAGTAAGTCTCTTAGTCGCCTTTTACGACACCCACGGGAGGAAATGTGGTGGTGCTATTCTTTACGTCCGGCACCACACGGCACAACGGTTTTTAATTAATTTATAATTATTACTAAGCCGAGGCTGCGTCCCCACAGGGGGTGCCCTTAGCGCGTAGTCGCTTGGTTTAAAGTTTTTGAGGCATCCACGGGAATGTCCGGTTAAGCAGACAAAAACCTACTAGATTGACCTGGGCGATGACGAACATAAAACAAAAATGCCACAGTTGTTTATTAACATATACATACGAGTACATCTGTATTTAGAACGTTTCAACTTTAGATTCACCACTTGTTCCAGCAATTATTGTATAAATAACATTATTAAATTGTAACTGAAAGATCACCGACGGAAATTGAGTTATAAAATGAATCTTCATTGTCAGATGAAAATCACCTTTAAGTTGATGATTTTGATAATTTTCATCTGACAATATTAAAATTAATTTTATGACTCAATTTTAAACCCGAAAATTTAACTTTAAAAAGTTAGAATTTCGGGTTTACATATTCAAGTACCTAATAAAATACAAGCACTCAGTTTGTAAGTGGCACTACAAATTGGCGTCCACAGGTAAGTTTTCTGATCCATTTGTTTACATTTTCATCAGATACATTTGAAACATTTCGCAGTCGAACTAGTTCTTCAGTACACCAACACTTAACGTCTCTTTCTAACAAAAGCAAATGCTCGGTTCTAAAATACTGAAAACCAGCTAACATTAGGATAATGACGTTCCTACTGCGGTAATGATGACCGATACTGTCCTACCGCGGGTACAGTCAGCGACGGAAGCCGATGATTTTGGACATAATCTTTACATCTCTCTATCCATATACAGAATTTCGGCAACTGTCACAGCACAATAAATGTAGTTTAGTGTTACAATAAAGTAGTTTTCTGAGAGAGCATAATAATATCGGAGAACTTAAGATAATAACATATTTAAGAAAACTATTTAATGCTCTAATATGTTTTTATGGAAATTAAAATCTAAAGATATTTTTGACCCTTAAACTTCGTATTTTTATGTGTTATGACTCTTTTGTTGTACACCGTCGACACGTCACGCGTCAGCGGGTGCCATCGACTAGTGTCGACGGCTACAGTTTCCTCTGCCGTTGGCGAGTATCGCTCGTGTATATGAACACTTACTTATTATTCTCTCCTTACTCCTCAATATTTTGATTAAAATGAGCAAAAGTCTATAGCAACTTTTTCATTCATATAAGTAAGTACTACTACTGGCAAGCGGCGTTGCTGTGATCCAGTTTGAAATACATGAGTGTCGGTTTAATTACAGTCATTGGAGACATTAATTATCTTTGCCTCTGGGATGGCAATGCACCTGCAATACCACTGTTATTACTGATCCTTAGATGCCAGTGATTACTTACTATCGAGAGGGCTGCCTGTTTGCTTGTCACTCAGTTACATGAAAAAGGGAAACATTTAACTGATTCTCTAAACACTTATTGAGCTTTTAATTATGGACACTTTATAAAGTAATTGAGCCTCTTTTAAATTTTCTGGCTTGTTCACACAGTTGGTAACAGTAACTAAGTTAGAGTACCCTGACTAAAAAGGTTTTTTTTTTCGATTATACTTGTTAGGTTAGAGGTTGTTACTGTGACCAACCACGCGCGAGCCGAATTGGTCGCTGTAACTATGCTAGGGCACCCTGATCAAATGGGTAAGGTAAGTTTAGAACTGTGACGAACCGCGCGCGAGTCGATCGAGCGAAGCGAACCGTGCCACGGCAGCGGCCGGCGAGCGCTACATCCAAGTTGGTCGCAGTTACTTAGCTGTTTAGTATTTTGAAGACACCAAAAAATTATTTGAGGTCTCACAAATCGTTATATTTTAGTGTGCTATAATATTTTAGGAGCGTAAATGGAATTATTAGTTTTAATACATGCCATAATTAAACCTCTCCAGGTAGTGTTTAACCCACTTTTGTCGTCAACATAAGGGTGTGCACCAACTACGCATTACCCACGATTCAATAGACTAAAGTGACCAAATTTTGCGGTCCCCAATCCGTATTGAATGATATCACGGTGTATTATAGGGTTGAATGAGCTTTCCATTTGAATAACGTTTTACGCAATTTTGGTTTCGTCATCGTTTAAAACTAATTTCTTTAGAATTTCGTGTGAATGTAATGGCATTATGTGTTTTGCGTTTAATTTATTTTAGCATCATGGCAGCCAGTGGTTACCAGCAAAATAGAGTTTTTTTTTATTTTTGTTAGTTAGATAAATAAATGCTATCCAATGATATTATGCTATCCTATAACAGTTTTTTTTGTTTCTATTTGTTGTAACTACTCTAGACGCTTTTAACGTGTACGATTTTTTTTTCTTTTTTACATCGTTCTCACATTTAGTTATAAATTCAACATTATAGATGTAACTAAAATTTTTGTAAAAATTTAATTTAAAAGAGTGTCCATGGAGTTTCTTGCCCGTTCTTCTCCATAGGTACCTACTACGCTTTGGAATGGGCATGTAGCTTAATTTTTCTTACTGACCGACTCCTTGACAATTCAAAAGTGCCTGTAAATGGTTTAATTGAAATAAATTATTTGAGTTTGAGTTTGAATGCACGTTAAGCCGTTGATCCTGACTGTCATTCGAATATCTTTGACAGTCGTTACAGGTAGTCGGAAGACCCAAAGTCTGACAATCAGTCTTACTATGGGGTATTGTTTTACCCAGTAACTGTGTTATGGAGGTCAGATAGGCAGTCGCTCCATGAATCAACATTTGGGAAAAGGCTGGGATTGATTGCATATTTAAGTAGATATTTTACTACAATAAGTTTAAACTGGAGCTATTGTTGTACCAAAATTAGGCACAAAATAAACTATATAAAATTATAAGTAGAACATTAAAAAAATACTGATTAATAGTAAAAAGCCAGCAAAAACAATGAAAGTCTTTGAATTTGGTAGTAATATTTTTTTTTCATTATTACCATCAATTAAAAAAAATGTATGTATTTATCGGAAAATCAGAAGGCGTCATTAAAATCAGTCGATATTCTAATTACGTATGGAGTGTCATACATGAATGACAAGTGAATGTTATCGCGATAGCATCTTAACGACTGGATCGATACACGATAACAATTCTAGAACATATTTTATGATTTTGAAATGAATTCCTTTGGGCGCATTATGTCCAATTCGCAAAATGTCCAACTGTCCAATTCTCAATTGGTCCAGTTCGCAATTGGTCCAGTTCGTAATTGGTCCAGTTCGCAATTGGTCTAGTTCGCAATTGGTCCAGTTCGCAATTAGTCCAATTAGCAATTGGTCCAGTTCGCAATTAAGGGACGTCCTTGATTACAAGTGGCGTTTTTTGACACGACTCCCACGTGAGACTGGATGAGTTTCGGCTCGAAGTAAAAACTGTTTAAGGATATTAACATCATGACGGTACCTTGTCAATATATCTACGAAAACATCATGTACGTAAGGAAAAATTTACACTAATTATAATAAACTAAATATATAATACACTTTTATTATAATTATCTTCTAGCCTAATAAAAAAATAGTTATATTTAAATAAAATAGGTACAGACTTGCAGCGGTAAAAAATATTCAAAACGTTAAAATTTCGAAGGCTTACGTTAATTTAAAGTCAGTAAAATTTCCAAACTGAATAAAATAGTGAAAATTTGTTTACGACTGTACCTTTAGGATTGCCAATGAATAAAATAAAGGCTTTAAAAATACGCGTTGTATCTCAATGACACTGGTCTGTTTTTACAAAAATAGCCGTTTGTAAACTGTTATCATTTACCTAATTATTTGGGGAAAATATATACAAAGTTACAGAAATAAATCATGTAGGTAAGCAAATGCATCTCTTTGGGCTGATTTTCCAAATAGCTGATAACTTTATCCATAATTTAAGCATCGTTATTTTCATAATTAAAAATATTATCATGTTTTTAAGTCGCTTTGCTATTTAAGATAATAGTTTTTGGTATATGGTATATTTTTATTTATTTATTAACTTTATGCACATGTACAAAAAATACTGTACAAAAGCGGACTTAATGCCTGAGGCATTTTCTACCAGTCAACCTTAGGGTGATGCAGAGACAAAATATGGCAAGTGCAACATAAGGAATAAATAACTCGAAAAAGAATAAATACTAATACATACTTAGATACATACATTATAATACCTACAGAATGTACTTTTTCAGGGAGAAATAACGATAAGTAGAGGAGAAAACGAATCCAGTAAATCAGCGCTGGGAAGATTCTGCAAACTTCTTGCGAATATGTTCACGTGCCTTCACTTTAAAAGATAACTGGGTGGTTGCCGTCCTGATGTTCTGAGAGAGTGCATTCCAAAGAAAGACCGCATGGAAAAAGAAAGAAGAATTAATTAAACCAGATCGCTGAGTAGGACATTGAAGAAGACGATTGTTAGTGGAACGAAGATTTTTACTATGGGCAGAGCACAGGTATTGAATTAAGGAAGAAGGAGAAGTGGGTTTGTCGAAAATAGAGAAAAACGTAGACAGAGCCTTCAACTCTCTGCGCTGACGAATGGGTACCCATTTTAAAAGCAGTCGATGCGCGAATACATGGTTATATTTACGAAGATTGAAAACGAATCGAATGCAGTTATTAAGAAGGCGGTCAAGTTTATTGAGGTGGTCTGAATTCAGGTCAAAGTAACACACATCACCATAGTCAATTATGGGAATTATTAGGGATTGTACAAGCAATGCCTTTATGTGTGATCGGAGAAGGTTTTTCAACCGATAGAGCGACCTCAACGTTCCGGTGACTTTATGACTGACAGTCGTGACTTACTTTCGTCAGTCAAGACAAGTGTCGACATGCAGAACAAGATTCTTAACATCGGAGCTTAACGAGATAACTAAATTGTCGAAAATTACAGGTGGCACAGTTAAGCCATTGAGCATCCTCATACTGTAGGGGGTCCCTACTATGATAGCCTGACACTTGGTTGGGTTAACTGCCACCTCAAATCGATCAGACCAGTTTTTAACGACATCTAAATCCCGGTGAAGCTTCTCAATTGCATCGGATATGTTGTCAATACCTGCCCGACATTAAAGCTGCAAATCTTCAGCATAAAAATGATACGCAGTCCGAAGCTCGGTAGTAATGAGGTTAATAAAAATGGAGAATAAAAGAGACAATATACTGCCTTGAGGGACGCCAGCTGCAAGATCACACCAACTTGACGAAGAGTCTCCAGCATAAAAAAACTGCTGACGCCCCCGAAAATAAGAAGAAAATCATTCCATACGTCCGGAGAGACCATAAGATAGGATAGGATGACTTCAGGACTTCGTGACTGACGGTATTAAAAGCATTGGAAAAGTCAAAAAAGACTATGACATTTACTTTAGTGTCTTCTATTCTCCGCTTTGTATCGTCGGTCACTTTAAGGAGAGCTGAAACGGTACTATGCCCGGGCCTGAAACCGGATTGAAATGAACTAATAAGGAAGTTGTGGTGAATACAGTGGGAGAATTGTTTGTGAAACACTGGCCTCGCGCACTTTTAATAGAAAGGGAAGGATGGAAATTGGACGAAAGAGACTGGGAAGAGAGGGATTTGATGTCTTAGGCAGAAGCCGAACAAGAGCTTTACGCTACAGAGAGGGGAAAATATCGGTTCAAAGGGAAAAGTTTATGATGTGGGAGATTGCATGAAAGGAGTTGATCAAGAGCCGTCACGATCATATGGCGGCTGAAATAATCGCAGCCCACGCCTTTGGATTTGATGGATAGGATAATCTTATTGATCTCTTCTGGGTCGACTGGGGTGAAGACAAAAGGTCGATATTGGGACGCATCAGACCAGCAAGGTAGTCGAGGGTTTGACATTTGGTTAGACTGTCTAGAGTTATAGAACAGTGGAGAAATGGCGATTTAGATCGTCCAAACTAATTGTGTTAGGAAGGTCTGAATGTGAATGTCGCGTTTTGCCGATGCCTAAAGTTCCATGAAACTTCCAAATATCAGCAGGAGAAGAAGAAGTGATATTACTTAGGATGTGGCGGCGTTTAACGTTGCGTATCATGTGATTACACCGATTCCTAGCACCCGTAAAGAAGGTCCAGTTGTCGAGCGATCCTTTTTAAATTTCCTAAACGCACGGTCCGAACTCCCCTGTTCATCCAAGGCGCAGGCGGACGATTTAAGTTTATTTTCTTGACAGGTGCATAGGCGCCATACAGCTTGACCACAACATCGTTGAAAAAGCTAATTTTCTCGTCAACTGACGCATCCGCTTCCAAGGGTGACCAGTCAATATTGGATGCATATTATTGAAGCCTCTCGCTATTCATTCGTGCAAAGGCATGCCTGTACTGGAACGTGGGTTTAGGTTTAGGGGGTTTAAGGACATATGATAATACAATAATGTCGTGATGGGAGAAGCCAGGAGCAACATGTTGACCATGTGAGGAAACTAGGGAAGGATTAGAAGTGAGGATCAGGTCAAGTCAAGTATCGTCGCCAACTATATTATGATGAGTGGGTTGGAGAGGCAATACATGCATATTTTCGGTTACAACCGCAGAATAACTTTGTTTTTCATAGTTCTACGAGAAATAATAGGGAATACAAATTTATTTTTGTGGCCAGTAAAATGAATACCGTGCAAGCGTAAATATTCATCCCGACTACGGAACCCTCCACTGCGCAAGGCACAAACCGGCTTAGTCCGACAAGCAATTGGCCGGTTTTTGTTCCAATAATTGCGACTAAAAACACTTTGTTTATCCGCAGGTCCCGGCTTCTGGGGTCTCATCAACCCCCAGTGGAGCATGTGCAACAAGGGGCGGCGACAGAGCCCCGTCAACATAGAACCCGACAAACTGCTGTTCGACCCCTGGCTTCGAGACATTCAGTTCGATAAACATAAGGTAAGGATTTGACGATCAAGCGTTTTATGTACAGAGTAGGCAACGTACATAGTAAACTGGTGCTTTTGAGTTGCTACAAGGATCTTTTGGCGCTTGATTGACATTGTCAGGGGGTCGTTGTTGGTAATCTATCTATAGTCTGAAGAGATAGTCTATAGTCTTGAGTCTAGACTATAGACTATCTCTATAGACTAAATTCTTAGTCTAGACTCTAGACTAATAATAAAGCTGAAGAGTTTGTTTTTTTGCTTGTTTATTTGTTTGAACGCACTAATCTCTGGATTTTTTTTGTTTGTTTGTTTAAACGCACTAATCTCTGGAACTACCCATCATCATCTGCCTAGGATTTCCCGATTATGTTGGGGTCAGCTTCCAGTCTAACCAGATGTAGCTGAATACAAGTATTTTACATGGAGCGACGGCCTAACTGACCTCCACAACCCAACTACTAGGTAATACGAGTACCAACCATCCTTACTGAAACTAACCGTCGGATAAAAAAAAAAAAACTTTTTCATTTGGTAGGCCAACTTTTGAAAAAGGCTGAAGCTGAGGCTATTAACATCACGCTAAGACCCATAGGTGCCGGGAAAAAAGATAAAAAGTCAGAAAGAACGTTTACGCGGCGTCCTACGAGGGCGATTCAACGCGAACGCGATTACGAAGCGATCCGATGCGGTTTACGCGGATTCAACGCGACGCGGCGGCTCTGTCCTACGTGCGCGAAGTCACCGCTTCAGCCACCGCATTCAGTACCCTGAAAATTACCTGTTATTTTTACTGGAAAATAAAAAAAATAAGCAATTAGTAAATGTGTTGTATTTACTTGTAGTAAGTACCAACTTCTTTGGCTCCCATTTGCGGTAAGATGACAAGCGATTGTGATAAAAAAATAACCTTTTATTCATACTATAGGGCGTTCTTTAATAACATTAATTACAATTTCTACTTTTATCATTTCTAGCTTTTATATATTTTAATTTATTTTAAGCAAGCCACCGCACCGCAAGAGTTTGCTTGAAAATATCAAACCAACTGATCGCGTCCGCTTCGCTTCGCTCGTCGCCGCACCGCACCCACCTGCGGTTGGTCACGTAGGCCACCGCAATAGGTCTCGACTGTTTGTTGTTTTCGCGCCGCGCCGCGCCGCGCCGCTTCGCGTTCGCGTCTGGATCGCTCACGCAGGATGTCGCGTAAGCAAAACAATGTTAAGTTTGTTCTTGGGATAAATTCATCCCAACTACCCAACCCTTCATTGTACGTGGACCGACACGCACTTTGCCAGTTTTGAAGCATTAAAATTACATAAGACAGTCCCCCAAAACGCCGCCCTTCACCACTTCCTAGTGCTTTAGCTGGGAAGAAGTGGCCCAACTAACTCCCCAGTAGATCAAGCCCGCTTCACCTAAATTTTCACGGTGATATTTTTACAGAATGGCAAGCGAATTACCACCACCATGTTGATCTCATATTTCACATGAAGTTTCCTGACGCATAAGAAAAAATGCTTTAAAAAATATTCACACGTAATCCAGAGTGAAAAACTACAGTGTACGTTGCAAATTCTACATCACGACCGCATATAAAGCTCACTTCACACAACGTCGCACGTATCATCATCATTTCAGCCCGGATACCTTCACTCATCATCATCATCATCACCATTTCAGCCGGAAGACGTCCACTGTTGGATATAGGTAGGAAATGAGGTGGTGCTATTCTTTATGTGCGGCACACGGCACACTGCTGGGTTATTACCGGGAAGAATGGCAGAAAAAGGGGCATATTCCCCTTCTTCTGCATTTCTTCCCAGTTCCGTTTTATTTATTTTTTTGTTACTGATTGGGCCTGCTCTTGACCTTGATATCGCCTGATAGAAAGCGATCGATGAGTCCTATGATGGAACAAGCGTGCCCAGAAGATGCCTGTTCACTCTTGCTTTGAAAGTAGATAGTTTATATGTGGTAGGGAACACAGACGCTGGCAGAAAGTTCCAAACTTTGGCTGTGCGCATATAAATGTGGAGGAGAAGCGCTGATTACGACTGGACGGGATATGAAACAAGTGTGAATGGTACTCTGCAGTACGTCTGGTAGTTCCGTAAATAAAAGGGCGATGGTGGGATCAGGTCGTGGAGCTCCTGCGCACACTCTCCGAAGTACAGTCTGTTCCGTGCGTCCCTCATTCAGGTGTTGCCCGCGAATTTGACGATGTCATCAACCGAACGCACTTTTGGCCGGCCCTGATTTCTTTGGCCTAACCTTGGCCACTATTCGGTCACAGCTTTACTCCATCGGCCATCTCCGCGTCAAAGTAGATGTCCTGCCCACCTCCACTTGAAGCGCATTGCCCTGTCCCGGACATTATAGACATTTGTCGACAGATTTCGGTGTTACGCACTCGGTCTATTATGGTTATGCCAAGCATGGTTCGTTTTATGGCCCTTTGTGCTACTCGTATACGGTGGACAGTCTCCTTTGTGATCGTCCGTGTCTCGGCATAGTTGGTAGGATACTTTGTTTGAAAAGGCGGGTTTTTAGGCTCTAGGGTATCTTTTTGGGCCGGAAAATATGTTCCAGCTAACCAAACGCTTAGCCAGCTTACAAAATGATCAACAATCCGAGTATGTGTCAGTTTTCAGATGTATTTTTTAGTTATGTTCGTGAACGGGCGCCGTCAGTTGAGACTGGTCATCTCTTAATTGTCAGGGCTTATTTTTGATCTTATATTTTGAATAGTTTAGAATTTTTTTACGTTGCGATAACGTCCAATCAGTGTGAACTCCCTTAAAACATTAACATTGCCGTGGTCACGTCCACGGTAATCCTATGCTAAAACATGGTAAGCCAGCTGCGATACTACAAGTTTACATGGTTTTCAGTTACATTACCATAAGCCTACAAGATATAGTACTGAAAGTTGGATCGTTTTTTTATATAAAGTTAGTTTTCCTAAGTAAAACAAAAGTGCAACCACCTTAGAAAGAGTTCGGGTTAACTTATCTTGCAGACAATTTCATACAAACATTTTTTATATTTTAAATCGGTATGATAGTGCATATCTGAAAAGGTGAAAAACTACCCTAATTGCGCATCACACTATCAATCACAATCTGAATGATTTGGAAGCTAAACCATTGCTTCATATGTTCCCAAAATTTGTCTCCTCACCAACGTAAATAACGCAATGAATGTTGTTGAACTGTCAAAATGAAAGCTTTAAGTGTCATCATCATCATCATTTCACTTTAAAGACGTCCACTGCTGGCCATAGGCCTCCCCATGCACCGCCACCTCGACCGATTTTGTGCTTCCCGCATCTAGCGGATTCCTGCGGCCGAAAGCCGTCGTTGTTTGTTGGAGCCGAAAGGTTCTGGAGTGGCGACCGCGTACCGGAAGACGTAGCGTTGGAAGGCCTCCCACAAGGTGGACCGATGACCTTACTTTAAGTGTGTTTCGCAATAAACCTCAGGCTTTGCCTCGTAGTTCGCCGTCCGGTAAGTACCAGGCCCGGATCGATGGCGCGTTGTATTCCACGCGCGCCTAAAAGAGATGTCAGCACGCACTGACGGGGTCTGCTAGGACCGGTGCCTGCCAGAGTTGCGGGTTTGTCCGAAAGGGATATCGTGGCCCTGGCACACAGGCAACTGAAGGAACACGGGTGGGTTTTAGTCAGTAAAACTCTGACACGCCCTCCCGCTCTGCCCAGTGCGGGAGAAGTTATTTGATAATTTCTCACCCAAAGAAAAAAAGTCTGTGCTTCGTAAAAAAAAAGGTATATAGCTTTCCTAAAAATATTAATGAAAACTATAATGCGCTTCTTTTTGTGAACCTCTAATAAATCCTATTTTGCGTATATTATTTTAATAAATTAGATGTCCAAAATGTTTTAAGGCGTACATTTATTTAAAAAAGCGTACATTATTATAAGGTCACTCAGTTGTTAGAGGACAAAAAAGTTAAATATTTCCCTTAAAAATGCCATTTATTGACATAACAATATAGGTACTAACATAAAATAATGTCACAGGTAATCATCATTATCATTTCAGCCGAAAGACGTCCACTGCTGGACATAAGCCTCCCCCAATTGGGGGGTCTGCCATAATCGCCACGCTTGTCAAGTGGGTTGGCGATCGCAGTGTTAAAAATGCATAGAGAACGCTTCTGTTCATTCTCTAGTAAGTCCCTTAGTCGCCTTTTATGACACTCACGGTGGGAAATGGGGTGGTGCTATTCTTTACGTCCGGCACCACACGGTAGGTACTATTTCAAAGAAACTATTATTATCATGATTTATTTTCATTATTATCACTGAACATATAACTAACCTGAATAGTTATGATTCCACGAACCCTATTTGAAAGCGTAGCGAATGAAACGATTTACTGAGTTAGTTTTTCCATGAAATGTTTAGTATTATTTTAATAAGCTTCATAACATGTAGCTTGTTTATTATCGCAACTAACTCCCTCCTGGAAACTAAACTATAACTGTATATTAATCTATAATTTTGCATAAAATGCCTGCCTGCCTAGCCTCTTCCCAACCATGTTGGGGTCGGCTTCCAGTCTAACCGAATGCAGCTGAATACCAGTATTTTACATGGAGCGACTGCCTATTTGACCTCCACAACCCAGTGACTGGGTAACACGATACCCCTTGGTAAGACTGACTGTCAGACTTTTAGGCTTCTGACGACCCGTAACGACTGTCAAAGATCCACGAATGACAGCCGGGTCCAAAGGCTTAACGTGCTTTCCGAGGCACGGAGGAGTCTCGGTATGTAAAGATGGTCACCCATCCACGGACCAACCCCGGTAAGCTGACGGATCGACCCGTGCGGCTGTTACTAAGCAGGGATATAAGTTTAACACAGGATGAGACAACATGAGTAGCTTAAAATATTACCTACAGCTAGGTTACAAAGTGCTATTTGCCAATGAACCTCAAACCAGACTGCAGTCATAGTATCTTTGGGCTGAGTATACGATATCCAGAGTGGAGAATATTAAGGTGATTTCGGGTTTTGTGCATGGTGTATTTGTGGTACGTATGTAAGTCTGCATTGAACTTCATCCATATATGCTGCCCAGTTCAAAAATAAAATTTTACTTGTAAGCCATAAATTGTTTGGCAAAACATACTAAGTCTTGGTTGGGTCCTAGGCATGAACAATAGTCATCAGGAAATGTTTGTAATCAGTGCACAGATTTGACAAATTATTATACACCTATTTCTTATTTTTATATGTTTTAGTAAAAAAAAATGAAGTTATTGTTAACGAAAGATGTTTATTTTGAAACTGGTATAATGGATACTCGTCGCGATCTTTTTGGCCTCGTACAGATCTTTTTTTTTTTTTATGTTAATTTTGTTAGTCTTAAATGCTCCTTTTTTACTGTTTGTAATTTCCTGTGCGTGTCCCAAATAATATTTTTTTCTTTATTTATTTCTTTCTTTCATTCAACTCAGCCCATCGTCGTCCACTGCTGCATATATAGAGCATGATAGGGATGTTGCGGGTGCATATTATTTTACATTAATATCAATCACGTCTGTGGAGTTTTGTTAAGTTAATTTGACCCCGTATTTATGATGTTACCACAAATATAACGCACTGACAATTATCTCATTAGGTACGCTTATTTTAACGCTTTATCGCTTAATTTTAGCCATAGCAATTTCAACCACTAACCCGTATGACGTAGCTCTAACAACTAATTGATATCCTGGTAATTGCTACATGTAATATCCATTAAAACTGATAAAAACGCCAATGTACGCTAACAAAGAACTACGTTCGGTTTGATAAGGGCTTCTACAGACAACCTTACTTTAGTCGGTCACTACTAATTTTTTTTTTGTAAATTTATCGATGCCCGTTTTTAAACCATTTTCCTTACCAATACTGGTCTTCGTCTTACCATATTTAGCCAGCATTGAGCCAAGCATTTTTGTCAGCGATGTAATCCCCCAATTTATAATATGCTTGGATGCATAGTGTGCGTTTTATACAAGTTTTAAATTTTGTTTCGTTCAATTGGAGTATGTGGGGAGGTATTTTATTGTAACATTTTAAACAGTACCCCATGAAGGATGAGTCTACTTTAGCCAGTCTGAAACCTGGTTGAACTAATTGGTCCCTATTTCTGGTACTATAATTGTGTCTTTCACCTCTTTTACTGAAAATATTTACATTTTTCCTTACGTACATGATGTTTTCATAGATGTATTGACAAGGTACCGTCATGACGTTAATATCTTTAAACAGTTCCCTTAGAGAATCGCGCCTGCGGAGGCCATATATTGCTCTGATGGCTCTTTTCGTTAGAATAAAAATAGATTCGATATCTGCAGCCCGTCCCCATAGTAAAATACCGTAAAACATGATACTATGAAAGTAACTAAAATAGACTAGTACATATACATAGTACAGTACATAAAAATACAGTACATATACATAGTACAGTACATAAACATACAGTACATATACATAGTACAGTACATAAACATACAGTACATATACATAGTACAGTACATATACATTATATTCTTATCCTTATAATACAGTACAGTTTTAAACTGTACATGTTTTGCTGACGCGGTGGTTTGCAACAGACGTGCGTCATTTTATTACTATAAATATATAAATCAGAGAGTGCGATTACCTACTGCTACGCGGTGACTAACATTAGATAAAGGAATCATCAACAGTTTTACTTGTAAACGCTATTTATCCATACTAATATTATAAATGTGAAAGTAACTCTGTCTGTCTGTTACGTTTTCACGCCTAAACCACTGAACCAAACCGTCAACCGTCATGAAATTTGGCAGAGATATAGCCTGGGACGCGTACTGGAAGACGTAGCGTTGGAAGGCTTCCCACAAGGGACCAATGACCTTATGAAAGCCGCAGGAATCCGCTGGGTGCCGCAAGCACAGAACCGGTCGAGGCGGCGTGGGGGAGGCCTATGTCCAGCAGCGGATGTCTTTCGGCTGAAATGAATGATGATGAATAGCCTGGGACATGGAGAAGGACATAGGCTACTTTTTTACGCGATAACCGACATCCACGCGGGTTTTGCCGCGGGCAAAATCTAGTATCCAATAAACCAAACGGGAATTAAGTGATTTTTTTCTCTACGAGCTTCAACCTCAACAACAACAACTCTGCAAGTGTACGAACAATACACTAACTTAGGTGCTGCGAAAATTTGAAATAATTGTGGTAGTCGATATATCCAGTCTTACCAAGGGGTATCGTGTTACCAGGTAGCTGGATTATGGAGGTCAGATATTCAGTCCATGTAAAATATTGGTACTCAGCTGCATCTTGTCAGACTGGAAGCCGATCCCAACACAGACTAGGCAGATAATGATAATTGCAGTCAGTGGCGGATTTACAATTTTACCAAGTATAGGCTGAACATTTTTTCCCGCCTCTACAATTTTCAGCCTGTATAAAGATTATTTTAACAATCCAACAGTTCGGTTGAAATTGGTTATGAAATAGTTTTATTTTTTATACAGTGTGAGTCTTTATAATGTGCACATATCGAAATGAGGGAATCTATGCTTAATTTTATCTACGGCAAAAATATAAAAAAAATCTAAATATTTTATTTTTTATGGAATTAAAAAAAAAAAATGTTCCCAGTTAAACAAAGCGGTGTAACTTTTAAACTAAATTATCTATCACGATGAAACAAACTCCGTAATGATTGGAAGTAATTAAGCGTCCTCATTAAATAAAAATTGGGGAAAAAACTACCCTCAATTGAAAAGAAACATGTTTTTTTTAGCAAAAATCCGTTTTTTTTTTTTCATCATTTTTTGAGAAATTTTGAGATAAAAAAATAAAAAAAACCATTAAAAAATATTTTTTTTTTTTTCTAGATAAAATTAAGCATAGATTCCCTCATTTCGATTTGTGCACATTATAAAGACTCACACTGTATTGCGCGTCGATGTCACTACCACCCTGTATATTTTCCGCAATTTCATTCTGTTGTCACTAAAACAAAGTGTGGGCAGAGGCCGATTACTGCTTGGAGGCCAAGAAGTGGATGTTTTACCATAGAATATAGTGCGGTACCGTTGAATGTAATGAAAGGGAAGAGGGAAAAGTTATCGGAAAAATGTAGACTTCTTTCTGCGAGACATGAGAAAACCGTCTCACATAAATCTTTTTGATTTTAATAAAAGGTAAAAAAAAAATTGATCACCAAATTTGCCGCCCTAGGCTCAAGCGTACTCAGCCCACTGGTAAATCCGCCACTGATTGTGGTAGTCGCCAAAAGTCGCCAAATATCAAATACGGTAAGTATTTGATTTTTGGCCACTACTTGAGTAGGTACCATAATGTACGGCAGGGCTTATTCCAAAGGCATATCTAATGAATATAGTTACCGTTCGTGCAGAATTATTCATTTATAGTGAGTTACAAGCTTGCTCAATGCGATGCTAATGTATGCGGTCCGCGATAGCCTATCGGGCTATCGGCCACGTTTTTGCAACATACACTGCGTTATACTGGGCCAGTTTTAGGGGAGGGCCGTATAGTAGCTTTCCCTTGCTAGTCACGATATATTATTATGTTATGCTATGTGAAGCGTAACATGCTTTATCTACGCCCATGCTATAAATCCTCTATAAAAGTTTCAGAAACAGTTAGCTTATTGCCAACATTACAACACCGAGTGTCATAGTAACCATAATAGCATCCAAACGGGAGTTATAATGTTGTACTGAATTTCATAGTGCAACTCCTTTGCTTTTACTTTACCTGTTTGATGAGTAAGGAAAGGATCATCATCCTCCTTTCCATTCTCACTACTCAATTCGTGGTATCTTTATGAATTTCAAAAAAAGAACATTGTCACGCACGCGCGTTTCACTATACTATACCATAGCGTCGTATACCGCCATTTTTGTTCGATATTAGTATTGCAAAAACTGTTTCAGAACCTTTTATAGAGGATTCATGTCATGGGTAGATAAAGTCTTGTATGCAACTGTAATAATTAGGTATTAAAACACTCATGTGATACCTACTATTATCACACTCGGCTTCGCCTCGTATGATAAACCCACATTCGTGTTTTAATACCCCTTATTATACAACAGTTGCATAAATAATTATTAGACGTTGAGTCAAAATGTATGGAAGATTCGTGTATACATTTTGATGGAAAATCAGATCCCGCCTCTCGACGGAGTGTCCCGGAATGTGTTAATTTAATTTGAATGAAGAAAGAAAATACATTTATTTAGCACAGACTAAAAGGCACATATGACACAACATAATTTACCGCAAAAAAAAATGAAAAAAAAAAAATTAAAAGCGTAAAGTGCAATGCAAGGATACACAGCCGTGCTGCAGCCGTGAGGCACACTTGCTAAAGCAAGTGCAAGTGTGCCTCACGGCTGCGCCAAAAAGGCCCAGTTCAGCATAAATGCCAGACAACTAGTGCCTGACGCTGGTTTTCAACAGGACCTGAAGAGTGATGTGACGGATGTCAATCAGTTTTATACTGCAACGTGTATATGCTTAAATAAAATAATTTGTGTCAGATAAAAAATATTATCGAATATGGACATAATTGTTGTGATATTGTGTGTGATATTGAATAAAAAGTGTGAAACAAAACAAAAACAACAGATAAATGATTGAATAAATGAGATGGGCGCATTAAGTAAATAATAAAATCAGTTAAAACATTATGGGCTTTATTCATAAACGTTGCTTAAAGTTAAGTGACGTTCAAACGTCAAAAATGTATGGCTAAACAGTCGCTAATCATTACTTAACTTTAAGCAACGTTTATAAATAAACCCTCATATGATTGAGACATTGCAGCAGTATTGTGTTGCTCTCCTTCTACTTTTAATCCATCCAAAGGTTGTCTGTAAAAGATCGCTTTTAGCGATAAGACCGCCAATTGTGTCACACTATGTAACATTTCTACATTTATATCTGAAATTGAAAATGCCTTTGGCTTTTTAAGTCCGCCTCAGTACAGTTTGAGTGCTTAAAGTATTAAATAAATAAACTAAAATAATTTCGCACTTTTACCACATCACGGAGAATCATTAATCTTTATTATTATTATAATATCCACCCTCGTTATTTGACCCATGACATTAAAAATACGATCTAGGTACGAGTAAAATTAAAGAATATTTATTTTCATTCATAGTTTCTGCGTTTGATATTTTGAAACAATTTATATAATATATAATAATAATAATAATAATATAAAACTTTATTTCGGGTGGCATAGACCCATAGAAAACTTAACCTAAACCTAATATACATTTACCGAGCCACAGGTTTACTTGCCATGACTCGCCACACCTACACAAGACTTGACCCACTGGTTTTGAAAGGGACAGTCAAAACGTACAGCTAATGCGTTCAGAATGCTGTTGTTGCTACCCCGTATACGGGCTAGCAGGGAAGCTGCTTTTTTGCGCATGATGGCCTGTAAACCATCTGTGCGCGCCACATCAAACATGCCAGACGCGCTGTACCGCCACGGCAGACCCAACAACCTTCTGAACGCATTATTGTACTGCGTGCGCAGGGCTCTGTAGGCTCGCTGCGTATATGTATGATACTCGATTGCTTGAGAATCGCGATCGACGAGAAATCTTTTGCCCACCGGTAGGACATCAAAGAGACATTGCTATCACTAGCATTAATTCCTTCTAGCTTCTAGACTTTCTTCAACAAAATACAGCAAAAGTAGGTAGTCTCTTCAACTAGTTCAACTAGCCATGTGAGTTTGATACATCACTTATTTAATGCGCAGGGCTCTGTAGGCTCGCTGCGTATATGTATGATACTCGATTGCTTGAGAATCGCGATCGACGAGAAATCTTTTGCCCACCGGTAGGACATCAAAGAGACATTGCTATCACTAGCATTAATTCCTTCTAGCTTCTAGACTTTCTTCAACAAAATACAGCAAAAGTAGGTAGTCTCTTCAACTAGTTCAACTAGCCATGTGAGTTTGATACATCACTTATTTAATTCAATAAATGCACTGTTTTTTTGTAAACTCACACCTATAAAAATACAATTTTAAAGTAATTTATTAAGCTAAAATGTTCGTAGCTATCTCTTACATAGCATTATCTACAAGGCAAGTCACTCCCTCAACAAAATTACATGGAAGTAGAATGAATGGAACGTGCTTTAAAATTCGTTGAGCGCAGTTATGGCATGGTGAAGTGTTTGCTACTAAAATATATTGAATAATCAACCAATTTATTTGCCAATACATGAACCGATTGGCAGCAAATAGTTTGTATTTTTATTATATTAAACTATGTATTGAAGATCTATTCGCATACAACAAATTAATTATGTGACTCTTTGACGTGATAATTTGTATTGTAATACCCACTTTACTAAGTACTAAGAATTAATTGAAATTGTCTGGTCCAACAATGTATAGTTCATCAGAGTTGCATTTCAGTTCGATGTTCAGTCAGGTGTTTGGAAACTGAAGAATGGGACGTGTACCTAAATATACCCAATATTGATCACTGCATTGAATAAAAAATAAAAAATAAATTAATTCAGACTATTTTTGTCCATAGTTTGTTAGTACCAATTGCAGTATCTTAAAACTATGTTAGTCATGACGTAATGAATAAAATAAAATTGAAAATAAATTACAATACAAAAATTCATCAGGCAAAATGCATCCTGATGAGCTTTCCCACAGCTGCCGATACTAGTCTGTCAACAATTATCCTTAGGATTCCGTTGCCACTCCCTCGAATTCGGCGAATTAGTGAGGCTGACTTTTTGCGCAATATAGCGTAAAAGTCACCCTCGCGTCGGCAAACATACCCGAGGCACTGCAAAATCGAGGTTGTCGCACCAGGATCCTAAGGTTATACCGAATCGTTGTGTTTTTCATTGATCGCTGCTTATTTATGCAGAATAAACAATTTTTCTTTAAGTATTTCTTTCTTTTTCATTCAGAAGTCGATGATGACTAAAAAAAATATTTTTTGTCCGTCATGTAGATTATTAAAACATATTGGACACGTATTTTTTCTTTTTTTACGTAATCAAAATATTACGGCGATACATTGAGTTCAAATATGGCATGACGTCACTTCTCACTAGATTTTATACGTATGTAGCTATGACGAGTTCCCACTCCCAAAGTTTAATGTGTTGTATCTAAGTAATTTTTTTATTTATATGAATAAGCAAAAATACGTCTAATATACTGTCTGATTGACGGACGAAACACTTTTTTTTTTATACCCAGGAAACATCCCTTTAGGTCCCGGTATCCCTTATTATAAATGAGTCAAAAGAACCGATCTGGGCCTGATTGTGAGTGAATAAATTTTACATCTATAATTTCATTAAATACCTACTAATTTACCGAAAAAGCAACCACCACTCACGAATGAAAAACTATCCCCATTTCGTTTTACAAGCCACTTCCATCGCCTCTACAGCTTCGTCCCTCGCGTGTCAACAAGCCATACATCATCTCCACTCAAAGCGCATAAGTTGCCAAGTTCTAATCAAGGTGCGACCCATTGATTGATAGAACACCCCATGGACACCCCACAGGGAGCCGACCAGTGTGATTCATACCAATTTCGTGTTCAGTGCTGATTATTATTTTGGTGTTAGACGGACAATGTTGTTGGGGGGCGATCTTCAAGGTTAGGCAATGCTTGCCGAGGTCAGGCCTGGATAGGAGACCAACTTTACATTCCGAGACCCCTCCGTGTCTTGAAAAGAACGTTAAACTGTTCGTCCCGGCTGTCATTTATTTATTTACTTAAACTTCTCACACATAATAAGGTACAAAGGCGGACTTAATGCCATAGGCATTCTCTACCAGTCAACCAAGGGTAGTGAAGAGATAAGATGGCAGGTGCTATGTTTAAGAGAGGATAATAATGTCTAGGGTGAGGAGCCAGACCAAGAGAGATACAGAAACCCGCAGGGCAGCATGTGGCGAGCTGTTGGGCAGTTGCGACCCCACGGACCCTATCTCCCGGGAGAAGTCATGTTCCTCATCTCTGGCTTGCCTTTATTGGCCGGCTGGAGTGAACACTGACGAGGAACTGAGCTCCCACCTCATTCTTGCCATTATTATCCGGCTTGAGTGGAGATTCGCAAGAGCAAACGTGCTCGGAGGAAAGTATTCCAGTAAGTGCTGGTAGGGATCTTGACCATCTTCATCTTCATCTTTGGTTCCATATCCTGCAATAGTCCTACACCAACCGGGGGTTGTCCTTGAGTGCACTTGCATAGTGCATACAGGGATAATCGTCAGTTGGTGCCTCATTTAATTAAAAAGCGTCTAACGGGCCTCTGCGAGTTGGCTTCGGCCCCTCGTACGCCTTCCAAAGGTCCGGGACCCCAGGGTCCCGAGATATGTAAATATATAAAAATAATAATAAAAATATTAAAAGGTTCCTCTCTCTGGAGCCCTGACCGCCGGTAGCTTGGACCCTATTCCCGTAACCGGTGGGCTACAATTTTTTTTATTTTTTAATGTTTTTATATTTTTTATATTCTAATATTTAAAAATATAATTTATATGTATCTATTGAAATAAATGAAATAATAAAAATATTAAAAGATAACAAATAAAATTTATAGGTAATACGGGCTGGTGTCCGCAACTCCACGACAATGTGCGTATTTTGCGTACGAATTCGATTATTCGATCCATCCCAGCAATAAAATAGATACACAAGTCCATAAATATGTTATAAAATTATAATAAACATACATACAAATTACTATAATATACCTATAAATACCTACTTATTATATATATATCCAAATTCAAGAAGAAGAGATGATTGAGATGAATCTACACTATTTGTTGTGAAAATAACTCCGCAATTTCCGCTTAAATGCATACTGACTGGTAGCCGTCCTGATATCCAGAGGAAGCGCATTCCAGAGAAGAATGGACTGAATATGAAAGGAAGATAGAACAAAGTCAGAAGTATGAGAAGGACAGAGTAGAAGAAGATTGCCGGAAGAACGCAGATTCTTAGACATTTGTAGATCTTTGACAGTCGTTATAGAAAGTTAGAAGCCTAAAAGTCTGACAACCAGTCTTGCCAAGGGGTGTTACCCAGTTACTGGGTTGTGGAGGTCAGATAGGCAGTCGCTCCATGTAAAATACTGGTATTCAGCTGAATCCGGTTAGACTGGAAGTCGACCTCAACATAGTTGGGTAAAGGCTAGACAGATTATGATAATGTTTAGTCGCGTCAGCGGAGTTTCGCTAGCTAATTTAATATGACCCTGTATTTAAACCATTTTCACTTTTGCCTAAAATACTTTACCTCAAACGTCTTCCTACTTCGTTAAAGTGATCCACTTCCCATATTGAACGTGGAGTACCGACAAAAAAAGTCGAGCGTCGAAATACAATTATAAAGGGTACAGATTAGATGTTCTCTTCTTCTTTTTGTGTGGTTAGCGAAAAGAAAAAGAGAAGATCTAATCTAATCTAGTCTCTACATCTGCTGAGACCCTCAAGCGGCGCAAATACTGTAACCTTATTGGTAACTACAGTTTTGAGCCGTTTGGGGTCGACACGCTTGGGTTATGGGGCCCGAGTGCACGTCTCCTTTTTAAGGAAATTCCTCGCCGACTGGTCGACACTTCACGTGACCAGAGGGCTGGCTCGTTCTTTGGCCAAAGAATTAGCATTGCCATTCAACGAGGCAATGCTGCCAGTCTTCTTCGGCACGTTTCCGGATGACAGCGATGCGGACGAGTACTTCGACGTCTAAGAGTCCTTTTGTTTTTCTTTGTTGTTTTGTTTTGTATATTTAGTTGTTAGTCTTTTAATTTAGTACCTAGTGTATATAGATGCATAACTCATATTTTATAAATATTAAATTTACAGAAAAAAAAATCTATACATATTATAAATTAAAGTAAATCCGGGCCAAACCACCAGTACCAATGTGACTTGAACAATTCATATGTACTTTCTGAGTTTATCTTGGACATTACTGACATCGGTGAAGGAAAAACATCGTCAGGAAACCTGGACTTATATAGTTAATATAAGTCTAAATTCGCCACCGACCCGTCTTACCAACCCGACCCGTTTTACCCGTCTTGAGCAAGCGTGGTGATCAATGCTCGTGCCTTCTCTGTATGAGAAGAGGCCTTTGCCCAGCAGTGGGACAGTTAAAGGCTGTTTTTTTTTAATATAAATTAAAGTCGCATTTCGAGTCTGTTCGTGTTTGACCGCGTTGTTCTTTTAAACTACGCAACGGATTTTTATGCAGTGTACACCATCATGTAGAGAATTATTATTCTGTAAGGTTTTTGTGTACAATACGTTAAAATAAAACTCACAAACTATAAAGAAATCTCATTGTTTTGTCAAGTCGTAAAAACTAGCGCCTTGCCCCTCCAAGTCCGTAGTTTCTGATAAATGCCACATTAAAATATAGTTCTATAAGCAAATTCATCCAAATTTCCATTCAAATTTAATAGCCGGAAAAAAAAGTCAAAGATAATTGAAATAACAAATTCAACACGATAATAATCCACATTCAATTTAATAGTACATTACTTACCAAGGACTGTAAAAGAAAGAAAGCCCGAAATCGCAGGTATTTGTGACCCGAGCCGCAGGCGAGGGTTGTAAATATGCGATAGAGGGCTTTCTTTTTTACTGCCCGTGGTGAGTACAAAATTTTACGTCTTCACCTGGCCATAATGCGAAAACAAATAAAAAGGAAAGGAAAGCAAAGCTAAGAAACGCTTAACGATGCTTGGATGAGGCCTATGTTGGTTGAAATGATGATGATACAATAAATTTTTAGGTGAGCCAATTTTGCCATAATCCAGGATGTCTTATTATCCTTAACCGCTTAAATGCTTAACAATACACTAATGGCGAATTTAACGTTGTTTGTCTATTAAATAAATTTGACAGATTGTAGTAGCTTGATGTGCTGGCGTCTGTACAATTGATTTAAGTATTGCTCGTATTTGCGCTGCCAAATATTTTATTTAAATTTAATTGAACGTCTTCTCAAGATTTTTACTAATTTGTTTCATTCCTTCGTACTTGTATATACTCCATTTATAATAGCATTAGACAGAAGTTAAAAAAGGTTATTTTTGATGCACACTTTATAACAAAAGTACAATAAACTTGTTATAGTTACGATTGACGCCAAATCGATTAAAATGAATTTATATATCAGCTATCACACTTAATTGTAATCATTTAAAAAAACAACCATATGAAATTAAGTAGCTTTCATTTAGATATATTATTTCATTCCAATTTAAAATTACAGTGCCTATGCTAAAAACCTAAAAGAAGCAGGAGTCAACAATACTGCAACGCTTTTTGTTTCACTATAATCCTACCAAATCTAAAATATTACTTAATCCCTTCATAGCTGTGACAGCCGGGGATTTCTAATTTTACTGGTTTATGTCGTCTGTGAAATTGACTTGACAATGTTCTAAGATTGTCATGTATGTCATTTACTTGTGAATACTTTGTTTGTTATTGTTTAATTTTCGTGATTTTGTTGTTATTTATTAAAATAATAAATAATATTTAGTTATTTCTTTATTATTGTATTGTTATCAGTGTTGTCATTGGGTTGTTTTTACAAAACGTTACTTTTTTTTTGAGCTATGAGTGATCCCGGTGCGGGACCGAGTGGCTTACAACATATAAGTGCTGAGTCTGACCAAAGCCAACGGCGAAAAAAACGTGGTCCAAAAGTTGACTCCGACGAAATAATAATGTCTCCCAAAAAAAAGAGAACGCTGCGTGCTGTAGAAAAACAACCTGTGATAAATATTTTTAAGCAATTGGAGTCCTGGCCTGCAGATACTCCTCATTATAGGACTGAGATGATAAACAAAATCGCAGAAGTTGCCGGTAAGGATGATTCATAAAATTATTACTATAAAAATATTTGAAACTAACATGCATTGTGATAAAATGTATTATATTTTAGAAACTCCGCACATGATTTTATTATTTACAGGCGTATCTCGGGCTACTCTGTCCAATATTCTCAAATAGTACAACATAAAAAGTCGCCTGCAATCTCCCCCTCCCCAACAGAAGCACATGAAACGTGATGATTTTGATTTTGATTTAGTGGAATATGCAGGAAAATTCATTCCTTCTTCTTTAATAATGAGTTGCCCACCTTGGAAAAGATGCTGGAAGCAGTTAACAGTGACGAGTCTCTGCCAGATTTTAAAAAAAGCAGTCTGTATAAAATAATTAAATAAACATTAAAGTTCACATAAATCAAACGGAGCAGAAAAAGCACTAAAATATCTTCATGAAATAAAAAGGCTAAGGAATAAAGGAGGGAAAATATATTATTATTTAGATGACACTTAGCTAAATGAAGGTACAGTGCTTCTAAATTTCTTAACAGCTATTTATGCACTAAGCAGTGTATGACCTCTTGCATTCAATAACATTATAATTAATTATACAGTTAAACATAATTTCATAAAATTGGTTCGTGAAATGAATGGTATTTATATTAATAACCTTTTATCATACAAACAGGTCACACGAAAAGCCTAATATGGCATGACACTAATAATAAGTCTTCAAAAGAAGCACATTGGGAAGGTCTATCTGCTGGTTTAAAAAATCCAACCTATAATCGGTCATACTGGTATGTATTTTATGGACTGTCCTCGCCATAAAAAAATGAACACCCCATTGTTATTGACTATTAATTAAGTAATACATATTATATTGTATTATGAATTAACGCATGCAAAGCGAACTTTTAAAGTTATAAATTTTGTTATAGTATTTATCTATGAACTATTTCCAGCAGTGAAATTATATAGGGGGTACGGAATAATTGACTTGTATTAATTTTATTTCACAGGGTTTGTGAAGGGTTTTTAATGGATGCTGCATTAATATTTGATGCAAAGAAAGGTGATGAAGATGACCACTCCGAAATGGACGCCTTCAACTTTAATAATAATAATAATTTATTTATTTACACTTCAAGACACAATCATCTGTGTAGCCCTGACTCTTGTACTAGGATTTCCTGTTTCATAAGAGTCAGACCTCTCAATTTACAGGGAATATGTTATAGAAGCGCGATAGACAAAAGTGAAAATGGTTCAAGTTAATTTTGTCAAAAATTGAGAGTGGCGCTGTAATTTTTATGGACAATGCGCTATACCACTCAAGGACATTGGAGAAGCTGCCAACCACAGCTACACGAAAGGCAGATATACAGGAATGGTTTAAAAGCAAAAATATTCCTTTTGAGGAAAAAGATCTTAGGGCAACTATATTAGAAAAAGCAAAAATACAAAGACATTTATACCAAAAGTTTGTTGTAGATGCCATGTTGATGATAGCCATCTGGCTAGAGAGAAGGGTATTTCAGTATTGCGCCTCCCACCCTACCACTGCGAGTTCAACCCTATAGAATTAATATGGGCTCAAATGATGGGGTATGTGGCTCATCATAACAAAACGTTCAAATTAGACAAGGAGAAACAATTACTCCCACAAGATCTGGATAGTATTACGCTAGAACGATGGCAGTCTTGCGTTGCTCATGCAATTAAAGAAGAGGAAAAGTTAAAGCATAATGGATGATGTGGTAGAAAGATTTATTATTAGGTAACGTCGGTGAAACTTCTTCATCTTTATTCTCTGATGATACTCGTAGTGACTAAATTATATGATGAAGACGAAGAAGTTACACCAACTATTGTGTGTTGAAAGTTGTTGTTTTAAATAAAATATTGTAAAAAAAAAAGACTTTTATTTCCTTTAATCTTAATTAAATTTAAATCAACACGACGTAATCGTTTGTTTCATTCATTCGTTTTGTTGTAAGTAATGTGTGATGAAGATGTTATTACGACCTATTTATCAAAGTTATGTTAAAACATTTTTAGTTTAATTGTTTAAACTTTTAACTTTGAATAAAATGTTTCGCACTCCTGCTTCTACGAGCCTCTTTTTTCTAATGTTATAGTAAATGAAGTATAGTTGAATGCGATTTTATTGCACGTGAAATTTTATTGGGTTTACATCTATACCAGTTTTGAACGGCAACTAACTTGCCCGTACCGTGCAACAATAATGGTCGTGTTGTTAAGACGGTGCTAGTCAATTCTTGCTAAAAAATTGATGGTGAAAAAGACGAACAAACAAAGTATGGCTAAAGAGGCTTTTAACCTATTTCCTGAAATCCACGTAATTCTTAAAACCTTCTAAAAACCCCATTTATTCCTCCAGGTCAGCGGCGTCCTCCAAAACACAGGCCAGTCTCTGGTCTTCCGCGTGGAGAAGGACTCCAAACATCAAGTGAACATCAGCGGAGGCCCGCTGTCCTACCGCTACCAGTTTGAGGAGATCTACTTCCATTATGGCATGGAAGACAACCGGGGGTCGGAGCATCAGATTGATCATCATACTTTTCCTGGCGAGGTGAGTATTACTTTTGTGTTACTGATTGGCAAACTAGGCAACGGTTCACGTGGTAGAAGGTGGTACTGCCGCGCACAAAAAAAAATATATATTACCTACCTACCTACCCCAAAACAAATAACAAAAACCAGCCTCACAAACAAAAAAAATAAAACCTACCTACCTATCATACCTAATACCTAAAAGAATAATTTAAAATTTTACCCTACTAAAAAAAATACCCTATAAAATTTTACCCTACCCTACTAGCCCCCTACCCCACAGCCTTACCCCTTCCCCGAAGGGTACGGAGTACCTTTTTACTCACCACACCTTTTTCATAGAATTAAGCAAATAATTGTTACCAAAAAAAAGTACTAGGTACTTACTTAATTGTAATGTTTTTATAATGGACGGATGGATGGCCCCTGTAACACAGGTCCGACCTAGCATGAGGGTCATTGATAAAATCTCTGTGCACTTGTAAGTTCCACGTTGTAAATGCTGCCCATATATTATGATTAAATACATATACTTATCTTATAATCATGAAACAAGAGCAAAGAACATAAAAGAATTACACCGGCACTCACACTGTTTAAATTGGAACACAGTATTTCTGCTTGACGGCAGGATTAACGAAGATACGTGTCCGAACGAGCTCTTTTTGAAGGAGTAGTAAGAGGACTAATATAAAGTCATAGAATAAAAATACCCCTGGTCTGTATTTGTGAACACAACGAAAGGAGCAAGATAAGGCGTAATTTAATAACCGTGGTTCAGAATAAACACAATAAATAGCACTCGAAATTGAACCAACAGAACATCTAAAGGTAAAATGACCTTGTAGTTCACCTCAAATATTAGGCATCACATATATCAATTTAAATACCCTACACACACATATTCACATCTCTTAGCTATGCATATTCTAAACGCACATTAAATCCATCTAAAATTCAATAATTCTGAAGGGCATTCGCTTACCAAACCCAATTTTAGAATATCTAAAAGGTATAATGACTTGTAGTTAACCTCAAATATTAGGCCTCATACATATCTATTTTAATATCCCACACATATTCACAACTCTTCATTATGCATATTCTAAACACACATTCAATCTATCTGAATTCTAAAATGTCATACACAGAAACATGCTAAAATTATACAACTATGTAACGACGTACAGTTTCAGAATATCCCTTTAATAATAACACGGCACAAATTCACAACAATGTTCGGGATATAACTCTATAACAACTAAACCTGATACCAGATTGTAGCGGGAAATATTAAAGCACCTATAGTTACGTCACGGGATAACTAAAGCTAGTTTTATATGGTGCTAAGTTTATAGCACCAAAAAATGTTAGGCCCTAATTTTAGTGCTATTTAAAATAAAAGAAGTCCTGCCCAAGTGTCATGATGTTTGTTCAAACTAATGGACATTTCTGTCAACCATGTCAAATACTCTGGGGTTCAGGAAACGGCATGAACTGCAAAATATACATGACATATGGCACTGAAACGTGGTCGCTTACAATGGGCCTTTAGAAGCCTAAAAGTCACCCAAAGGGCAATGGAGAGGGCTGTGCTTGGAGTTTCCCTACGTGACCAAATCAGAAATGAAGAGATCCGCAGCAGAACCAAGATAACCGACATAGCTCGAAGAATTGCCAAACTTCAGTGGCAATGGGCAGGGCACATTGCGCGCAGAAAAGATGGCCGTTGGGGCCGAAAGGTTCTGGAGTGGCGACCGCGTACCAGAAGACGTAGCGTTGGAAGGCCTCCCACAAGGTGGACCGACGACCATATGAAAACCGCAGGAATACGTTGGGTGCGGGAAGCACAAAACCGGTCAAGGTGGCGGTGCTTGAGGGAGGCCTATGTCCAGCTGTGGACGTCTTTCGGCTGAAATGATGATGATGATTATGCGAAATATGGCAGCCTTGCACTATCTGAAAATCAGGATAAAATCTCAATAATATAACATAGCCTTTGGCAATGCCTAAGTAACTATTCTTGGCTATGGCTAGAAGAGCAATGGACAAGCTAAAAAACATATGGTGGAATCGCAATATTACTAAAGCCACTAAGATCATGCTCGTCCGTACACTCGTATTCCCCATATTGACGTGGACATTACGAGAAATGGAAAAGAAAAAAGTAGATTCTCTAGAAATGTGGTGCTGGAAAATAATGCTTGGGATCTCGTGGACAGAATTCCGCCCAAACGAGTCCATACTCCAAGAACTCAGCATCAAACAGCGTCTACCAGCACTAGTACAGTCACGAATACTGAAGTTCTTTGGTCATGTCTCGAGGCGGAATAATGACTCCATAGAGCGTCTAGTGGTGCAGGGCAGAGCAGGAGGTACACTCAGCGTCATTATGTGCTAACCCCTCAAGTTTTAAAATGTTATACTGCTACAATATTGAATTCGTTACGATTAATCTAGAAAATACTTCAAAAAGAGTTTACTAGTTCGACTTGGATTCAAACCATCGCATTACAAATGTCGTCATAATCATACCGGCCGTTTGACACACTAGCCAACGAGCCCATGAGAATTGCAATGAAATTGTTATTTACTATCGTCCAAGTAGTTTATCTTTAGGTCTCTGTCTAATTGATACTTCGATAGATGTTATCATTTGAGGGTATCCATTAATGTTTTCTTTATAAAATTAATCCATTCCCTCAAATTATAACTACAACGTTGTCTAGGGACCCGTTTGTGTCAGTTGGCAAAATATGCAATGACTGATGATAACTATAAATTATCAAATCAAATTTTCCAATAATAAAAATAAAATAAAAAACAAACAGAACTTTTACAAAAAAAATATATATATATATACTTAAAAGAAATATTAATAAAAAAATTGTAAAGATAATATTAATTATTATCTTAGGAGAAGGACATAGGACTTTTTTACGCGGTAACCAACATCCACGCGGGCGCGGGCAAAAGTTAGTACTAATTATAAAGCTAAGTTTAAGCTAAGCTAAGTTTTTGTTTGTTTGCAACACGCTAATCTAAGGAACAACCGGTAGGATTTGAAAATATTTTTTTGCATTTGATAGCCCAATTCTTGAGGAAGGCTATATAAATTCACGCTAGGACTCTAAGGAGCTGAGCCAAAGTAAAAAAAATCTGAATGAATGCTAAGCGAAAACGAAGTAATAGCGCGGGTAGGCAATGCGATGCGACGCGGTGGGTCAGGGGAACAAGAAATTTCACGCGGACGAAGTGGCGGGCAGAAGCTATTCAGAAAATTGTAAAAAATGTGAACAATACAGCATAAAAATCTCATCTCGCACTAAATTCGTGCACTATAATTTAGTACCATATAAACCCCTTTTGTTCTCAGCCAGGTAGTCTAACTATGCAACCGTCTGACCGCAGACTGGCAACTATGCACCCACATTCCAATAGCTGGCTAACTTCGGGATACCGTCTTCGATTTCAAATTAATTCCGGTTTTATTAAGCAGTTAGGGGTTAAAGTATTTATGATATAGCCCGAGGGTTCGAATGAAAAGTAGGTTGTTGATGTGTAACTATCTTCTAAGTTACGTAATGTATTGGATGTCTCATAAGTGGGTTTATATGTACCAATATACATAGTATGTTTAATAGACTTCGTTGTTGTTTCACCACACTAAGGTTGATTGTCACTTTCACGTTATTATAATATTTTAGTGAAAACTATGTGGTTCATTCAATTTTTTTTTCTCAGTTAGTTTTAATGATGGTATGGCAGTTTGAGTAATTTATGCGGCCTACCCTGATGTCCTTTCTTTAGTATTGTTCGTCGAATGGTTGAGCTCCTTAAGTTCTGAGTTGAACTGCACGATTACTGACAAATCCCAAAGAACCACACAGATTAAGTGAACCTGTCCAGACAGGTTCACTCAATCTGTTTGGCTCTTTCCTAAAAAGACCATTCAAGATACCAATCTACATGGTCTCCACATGATCTGACCAAGATTATGTCTGGACTTTATAAGAGACTGTGACCTTTGAGTTTGTTTTGGCCTTTTTTAGAGTAGTCAGATAGGAAATGCTGATCTCATCTAGTTTTCTATTAAATTTTTCTCTATTGCAATGGTGCTAAAGTCAGTGTTATGCCTGGTTTATACTCTGAATTATAAACTCGGAATATCGCTATAAATGAGAATATATTAAGAGGTTGTATGTTTGAACGCGCTTATCTCTAGACTTTGCAAAATTATTTTTGGATTTTTTTGCAATTCTTGAGGAAGGTTAGTCATTAAGAGCCGACCAAAAAGAAAAAAAGTCAGAAATATCGCTATGCGAAAACGAAGTAATAGCGCGGCAGGCGATGCGATGCGCGCGGTGGGTCGGGGGAACTTAAAACCGAATGAAGACGCCGGCAGAAGATAGTACATGAATAAATTAAAATAAACTCATTATTCCGGATTAAAGCTATTCATTTATGCCCACCATACACCCTAAATAAACGATAAAAACGCCACAACCATATCAGATCTCTTTTAACAAATACCAAATGATATAATTTCACAAGTCAACACTAAAACGCTACTGTTATCGAACACTCATTATTAGCTGCGAGGGTCTCAACGACCGAAGTTAGCTCTTTAACTTCGAATGCGATCGTTTTAAAGCTATTATGTCGAAATATTTCGACGTAATTTATCTGTATCATTTAAGGATTTTTAAATGGTCGTGGTTTTGGAGTACAATATTTTTGTTTGGCTAGATTTTTTATTATTTGGGTTTTAAATGAAAATATTTTATAATGATATATACCGAAAGTCAATCAAATGATGACATTAATGATGACATTTTAAATCTGCTAAAAAGTGCTCAACTGTCTGGACAGGTCCGCCCATATCTGTGTAGTTATTTTTTCAAAAGACCATTTCAGACATTAATCTGCATGGTCCTCACATGTTTTGACCATAAGAGATAAGATTATAATATCTGGACTTTAAATGAGACTGTACCCTCTGAGTTTGTTTCGGCGTTTATTCTCAGAGTACTAGTAGGAAACGTCGACCTCATCTAGTTTTTGAAATACGATTAACGTGAAAAATTGTTTTTACAAACTGACTTACAGAAATAAAATCATTTCTCCAATATTTATTTATATATTTTATTTTTTACCAAATTATGTACAGGATCAGGTTTGTTCGTCTGAATGAAGCGATTTGTGTAGTTTTAAGAGTGTATTTATTATAGAGTTCTTTTCGTTTAATAGATATTTGCTTGACGGTTAGCAGTTCGAAAAAAAAGTACCATCAAATTCATCATTTCAGCCGAAAGACGTCCACTGCTGGACATAGGCCATCAAATTAGTATGAGAAAACGAATTATAATGTACTTACATAAATAGGAGGGTCAGTATATATTATATATGAACTAGGATAATTCCATGTCATGGATTTATAATTATAAATCCATGACATGCAATTATCCTAATCATAGCATGTTTTCACCGCCGGCCATTTATGTACTAAAATTATAATATTCAAGTAGGTGTCATCAGGAAATCGTTTTAATGGCAATAAACAAAGTTTAAACGGGTCAAACTTCGATCTTTGCGACCCTAGGGGGCAATAATAAAGGACTGATAATGGCAGCATTGACAGTGTTATTTTGTAAACTCGTATCGGTAAATATAAAGGGGCACGTGGCTAAATATTAACAGTCGCACGATTCGATAATATAATCACATCGATCGATTGAAGGTTACGCTACGCTTACCGTGGTCGGTTCGTGGGTGGGTTGTCTCGGAAAGCACATAAAACCGATGGTCTCGGCTGTCATTCGGAGATCTTTGACAGTCGTCACTGATAGTTAGAAGCTCAAAAACCTGACAACCAGTCTTACCAAGGGGTATCGTGTTACCCAGTAACTGGGTTGCAGAGGTCAAATAGGCTCCAAGTATAAAAAAAAATAAAATAATAATATATAATAACTGCTGATGTGCTGGTATTCAGCTGTATCCGGCTAGACTGGCCCCAAATCTTCCTAACTTAATTGGGAAAGGGTAGGCAGATTGACTTTTAAGCTTATTTAATATTTTTTAAGTATACAGCAAGTTGAAAGGTTGAATATAAAAAAGAGTTAATTGCAAAATATATTTCGTTTTCTCAGAAATTATAATAGTCTATAAAAATAAAATAAAACTTTTATTTCAGATAACAACAATCCAATAAAAAAATTATCCATACAATCCGATTTAAACTAAATATTAAAATAAAATAAAATCATATCACCTGCTTAATAAAGGATCTCCATAACTGGGAAGAGATCCTATTTGCTACAGTCATCAGAATTCCGTTGCAGCTGTCACGCATTCTGCAGATCAGGGAAAGCCATAGGCCTAGCATTAAATAAAAAAAGTTAACATAAAAGCTTAGTACCTATTGTTTTATGTTATCTCTTTGTTTTTTTTTTTTTTTTGAGATTGGTATAAAATTAGTCAAATCAAAGATTTTAGATGGTGCAAGTTTCTTGACTGTGGCATACAATAAAATTGCATCAATTTTATTGATCATTGAACATTTGATTGAACATTGTCGTATCATCAATACGATGTTGTTGCATTTATTGTTGTTTCAACTTCTTCTTCATCGTATTATATCAATGATACGATACCTACTGTTCAATCAAATGTTCAATGTTCAATAAAATGTTCAACAGTGTTTAGACGGTGCAAGTTATTTGTTGCAACATTTATTGTTGCTTCAACATCTTTTTGTCATATCGATGATACGAGTACAACAATGTTCAATCAAATGTTTAATTTGATTGTAAACATTTTTTTTTTTTGTGATTTTAATGAATTTAGAAATTTTAATGGATTTCTTGATTTTAAATAATATTGGTGATTTTAAACTTTTTTGAATTTATAGATGATTGTGATTTTATTTATGTGGGTGTATTATTTATGTACTTCTACTTACTATTTAGTTTTTGTTATAATAGTATGATTGTATTTGAATCTTTGGTTACTAACATAATTCTTAAGTATACTAACAAAAATATGGATCACTGTGTCTGATGTAAATAAATAAATTAAACGGTGCAAGTCATTTGTTTCAACTTTTATTGTTGCTTCAACTTCTTCTTCGTCGTATTGATGACAATGAAACTTGACAATGATCAATCAAATGTTCAAAGTTCAATAAAATTGAAACAATAAATGACTTGCAACGTACAAGTCATTTGTTACTTCAATTTTATTGTAAACAGTGTTTAGATGGTACAAGTCAATATGTTGCAATTTTTATTGTTGCTTCAACTTCTTCTTCGCCGTATCGATGATCTTTTGTATGTTTTTAAATTAGTTTCAACCATAATTCGGCCACTTCGACAGCCTTAGCGATTGCCTCACGTAGGTATTCCATAGTGCTGGTGTTTTTGCACAGCGAGCACGACATGAGGTGAGGCATCGTTTGTAATGTGGCTCCACAGTCGCACTGTGGCTTATCGGATTTCTCCACCTGACTAAATTGTACCTGCAGCGACCCACCTATCTTCTTAATCGGTTAAGGGATTTTCAGGCCACCACTGCCATGATCCACCATAGCAGTTGTAGGCTCAACATAGTCAGCTGGACGGGGATGTTTGAGAGGCTATATTTGTAATCGTTACTTCGGCTTATGGAATTATTGCGCACCACAATTAATGCCTGGTACATCGTGACAAGTTTAAGTACCACTAGCGCCATCTAGTATCGAATAGCAGAACTAGTGACCACTAGCGCCATCTAGTATCGAGTAGCAGAATTAGTGGAGTCAAGAATTTTCTAGAAGGTTCGTTGCTAGAACTTTCCAGAACTATCGACATCTGGTCAGTCGTGGCCGGTATGTACTCGAACATTCTAGATGTTTCTACAGTAGAGGTTTCTGGAACTATGTAAGGACTATATAAGGCCGGTATGGATCGCGATCCGACACAGTCGAACAACAAGCGATACAAGCGATCATCGAGTGCGACTTTAGAGTCATCAGTAGTGCAGTTGTGCTTTATAATTAGTGTTTATGGGTTGTCATCAGTGTTCTTTAATTAAATTGTCATTTTTGGTTTTTAAATCGGCAGTTTTTATTGTCAGGAACTGCAAGCTCGTTACAGTATCCTACAGGCAATGAAATTGCACCGTGTAAATCAGGCTTTAAAAGGGCACTAACCAGTTTCTATGTGATAATTTTTCAGTTAGTAAATATGTGATTGTTCTCAATCCCCGGATATAACGATTCATAACTATTAATTACTTACGGAACTCGAATAATTGTCCCGATACCATTGTTTTTGCGTCGTTTTAATATCAATGCTTCCTAATTGGATATTCCAGCCACGCTATTAATTCACCAATTTAATCAATGAAAATGTTTGGACCGAGCTAGTGACGAAAATTTTAGCTACAGTCGATTATTTCCAACTTTGTGGACGGCGGTCTGCGGTTAGATCTTAATGACTTTTTGATTTAGCCATTATTACTGTTTTAACTTTATTGTGGTTTAGTATTTGTTAATGGTAACTTGTTTGTGGGTACATTTTCGAGTGCTGCCTCGTTAAAATCAATGATTATTTGGTTACACTTCACGCCATGTCTCTTTTAGTATAGGCAGAGGTGTGTTAGTATTTAGGTCCCTTGTTTTGACACGGGACACTTGTTTTAACATGAATGATGTGTCCAATACTGCCGCACTAACGAAAAATGCAAAAACTCGATTTTGCCGCTTCCGAGAATTGTACTTTTGTTTATTGAATTTGTTATGAAGTTTTAGTTATTGCATTCTTGCTTATTTTATTTTACTATGGGTTTGCTCTTGACTCTAGTCTAGGTCTGAGTGACAGAGACAAAGTCTACGATGGAGTGGGCTTACCCAGGAAAAGCCTGTTCAATCTCACTTTGAATAGATTAGGGTTGTATGCGTTCGCAAATACAGACGCAGGCAGATAGTTCCACTCCTTTGCTGTGCGCATTATAAAAGACATTTGAAAACGGTTAGTGCGAGTTGGTGGAATATCAACTAGGTAGGGGTGGTAACTTGCAGTGCGTCTAGATGTCCGATGGTAGAACGGGGCCGGTGGACAACAACTGAAAAACCGAATTCCTAAAGGATCAATAAAAAGTTGCTTAGAGAGAGTTAATAGATTTCGATTCGCTGACTCCAAATATATAACTCAACGAAAATATAACTCAAAATCATCCAAAATCGAGTTATTGCATTCTTCGTTAGCGCGGCAGAATATTTTGATTTAAAAAGCGTCATTGCAGTTTCTTGCCCGTTCTTCTTGATAAGAATCTACTACACTTTGGAATGGGTAACTAGCTGCATCTTTCTGACTGATCGACTCCTTGACAATTCAATAGTGCCTGTAATTGATTTTATTGAAATAAATGCTTTGAGTATGAGTTTTCCCAGTTACTTCTAATTAAATATAACAGAGAGTAAATCTGTAGCTGTAGCAGCCTGGAGTCTGGATTTGTGCCCAGTAAAAAAACAACTATATTCTTGAGGTTAGATATTGCCGCCCTACAACGAAAACCAATTAAATCATTAAAAGTGCAAACGGAGATATCGCGATTACAAAGTTTATGGGGTTGAAAATACTCTTTATAGTATTATATTGTTATTATTACTTTATAGCATCAGTACATTGATAAATGTTCTATTTAAATATGTCTATTGAGATTGAAAAAAGTTATTGCTTTGTAATGAAATTTTCAATAATAATTGTCACATAATCTTTTTTTTTTAAGCTATTGCATAGCTTCTATCGCGGGCCTTGAGCGCGGGGACCGAATCCAGAAATTCCGTAACGAAAAAACCTCACGCTCCCCACCCACTCCGACGGTTTTACTACACCAGTACCCTCTAGTGATCTAATAATTTCTGGTAGTTCTTTTTTCTGTGTACTGCGTATTTTATTCTTATAAATATTAGTTTATAAAATTATGATCTTCACAAAAAGTGATTGTTGATAGTGGGGTTTGAACTCACGACCAGTCGATTACGAGTATATTCAGTTCCCCTGTTGCACCGCAAGGCTACAATGACTTAATTAAAGCTTGCCAAATAGTTGATACCATTCCAGTTGAACAATTTTTAAACTTGACTAGACGGTTGGAAATGACTCATGTACATGGAATTTTTTCGCTGTCAAAACAGTTTGTCACTCTTTTTTTATTTAAAATTACTTTAGGTTCAACACTTTCGTCTATTTTAAAGTTGTTATTATGCTCATATTTGAATAGTATTTGACTTTGTTTACGTAGTTATACACTTTTACGACGTTCAGCACTTATTTATTTTGTTTTTAAGCTATTGCATAGCTTCTACCGCGGGCCTTGAGCGCGGGGACCGAATCCAGAAATTCCGTAACGAAAAAAAAAAAATTAATATCAAAGAAAAAGAAATACTGCATAAATAAAATAAATAAATAATTATAATTGCATAAGTTGATACAAAATGCTATGCAATAGCTTTACCGCGGCAGTCCCCGAGTGCCACACGTCTTTTTTTTTTTATCTAGGGCATCTCAGAGTGTAACCACTAAGGTTCCGACTCTTTAACCGGACTTTCCTGTGGCTGCCTTAAGCTCCTAACGAAACTTAATGCCTCCAGCCAGGGCGTAAAAACTATAAACTAAACGACTGCTGCTCGCTAAGGGCTGTGGGGTACGAACCTCGGCTTAGGGCAGCTGAGTCGAAGGGAGGGTGGCAAGAAACCGACGGTGGCTGGATAAAATCAGTGTTTTGATTATTATCGGGGGAATTTAAAGCTACAGGCTCAGCTACAGCGCGTGCTGGCGCTTCGCTTACGGGCAAGGGTCGGGAAGGACTAAGTCGGGGATTTTGCGCAGGGCCTCGGCGGCGAGGTCGGAATGACGGTCGTGTATTGTGTATTCTCTTACGAATTGTACTCGTTTCCCTACTGCTCTCCTGGAGGAGAGTCGTGGGGTCATCTGGGTCGGTCGGTGCATAAGGAGTTGTATTGCTAATTCTAATTATTGTAATTTTCTAAAGCGATATTTTTTATGGTCGTGAATCATATTTTAATCAACATACAACCTGACACTGATCTTCAAATTGTAAAAAAAAACATAAGAAAATTAACACCGACACTGACAGCTGCAAACCTCATTTCCAAGAACATAAGATACTAACCCTAGCCTGCCTATACATTCTAGAAATATGCAAATTTGTCCGTAATTACCAACACTTTTACACGATAAGAGAAAATATACAGTCAAGATACACAAGGGTGCCGATTCCCTTGTTCACAAACTAAACTAAATCTAAGTTCAGTGCATCTTTTTCTTTCTATTTCATAAAGAAAAGTGTCCTTTTCTTTATGAAATAGAAAGAAAAAGAAGATAAATTTTAGTTAACTAAAATGACGTCAATTTACGTCAAGCGCTGATTAATTCGACAGAACTAATCTAAAATTTATCTCCTGTCCTTTTCTTAATGAAATAGAAAGAAAAAGATGCATTGAACTTAAAGGAGATGTTTCAAAACCGGCCCAGTATATGTACAGTACTTCGAAAAATCGAGAAAAATCCTAGGGATTTGGGAAAAATACAGATAAATTGCATAAACGCATATTTTTCTAGTAATCATTTGATATTTATCAATAATTTTTATTGACTTTCAATATGGCGTCTCGCCAATTTAGTTACTATGTGGTTAAAAAACAATGACAGTATACCATAGATCGTGAACTGTAAATCAAAAAATCGCTACATTGTTGTTGTTTGAGTTAATATTTCGACGATTGAATGTATTCTGTACATTTATGCTATATGTAAAAATCTTAAAAGATATTTTTCATGGCATCTCGCAGGTCAACTGGACTGTACTTTATATACAAACCACAACTAGATCTAAATATTACAAATGACTAAAACTACGAATAACGTAAGATTCACTTTGACAATGTAATATGACAGAAATAAACATGTCAGTAATCAATCAACATGACAGTTTACCGCCATGACGGGTTTTTGTTGTGTGTTGCAATTCCAAGTGTACATTATTGTGCTTTACTACCAAACAAAGCCAATTTAAAGTAATTGGATGATTGAAAACTGTTTTAATTGTGTTTCCCCATTATTTAGTATAGTGTACAAAGACCAGGCCGGGGCTCCATACATTTTGAAACATCTCCTTTAGTTTAGTTTGTGAACAGGAATCGGCACGATTGCGCCATAAAAATAGGTTAAACTAACCAGGCTCTAAGCTAAAAATGCACTCAACAAGTATACTAGTCATGTCAATTAAAATATATAATAAATTACCAGAAAAACTAAAGAAGAACAAAAATTTTATACATTCATAAATAAATTAAAACAATTTCTATTATCTAAATGCGATTACAATATCAATGAATACTTAAACGACAAATTTTAAATAACATGTTATATGTTCATAATTACAATACCTATTTAATATTATTATTATAACAATTGAGTAGTCAAATAGAAGCCCCTCTTCCTTTCTCCTAATTTTGCTGTGCCCGACAAGGGTCCACAATGATCACTTCTTTGTAAAACCTACCACCTAAGTTCACATGTGGAAGCAATAAATACGAGTATATTGAGTATTGAGTATTTAATTTCGCGGGTTACCTTATCCCATCCTTCTTAATTAAAGCGTATTTTTTGTTCACAGATACAACTGTATGGCTTCAACAAGGAGTTGTACCACAATATGTCGGAAGCTCAGCACAAATCACAAGGGATTGTCGGCATTTCACTTATGGTGCAGGTAGTAGGACTTCAAACTTCGTTTTTTTTTATTTTTTTTATTTGGAAAAGAGACAATTGAGGGTTTATCTGAATACCTCATAAACCGGATACTAAGTAGGTATCAGACGCATCAAGTTTTGTTTATTATTGTCTTTCATTCAGTTTAGTCCCATCTGTTCCCCTAAGCGTTTATAGAAGATTGGAAATTTTTGTAGTTATAAACGCCTATGGGAAGAGATAGGACTACACCTTTTATTCGGCATCTTTCACTCGAAGTGAAACGTCTGAACAAAAGTCGTCTCGAAGGTCCAAATGGATTAATTAATAATACCGATCCAATGGTCAAGGGCATCGCCGAGGGGGGGCAGAGACGGGCAGCTACCCCCTCCTAGAGATTAAAAAAGAAATGTAGCCAAATGCAGAGCAACCAAAATCCTAACTAAGAAGCATTATGGGGGGAAAATCGCCTCTATGGTCTGGGCATGATTAGTGTGTACACAGAAAACTTATTAATGAAAATTTTCATAATCAAGTGGTCGAGAAATTTCCAAAAAAACCATGGAAGATTATGTTTTAATTAACTCAAAAAAAGGGTCTCGCTTGCACTTTATTTTTAGAATATTGTAACTTTATTCCATTTTTCTACTCGTAATAAATATAATAACTAGCTTTACAAGTTTTACGGGTATTTATTGTACAGTTAAAGAGCTCGGGTCCTTTACACATTGGACTTTGTACCGTTCTTGTTACAATCGTCGTAGAGGTAAGACTCGCAATACAGCTTCATGTGCTCTTGACTGTACCTTCAATTCATACTTTTCCCATCCTCCATATATCAACTTGCCCCCCTCTGGGCCTTCGGCTGGCGACGCCCTTGCTAATGGTGTTGGATTTCGGCACTCGGCATCTTACACTCGACTACCGAATCATCGCAAAATGAAATTAAATGGGCAGATGAACGTTCATTCCTACGTAATTTTATCAGTGTTTGTTTTAACGAAACAAAACATCATTGACACAAGTGATCCATTGCGTATTTAGTGAAACCCTTTATAAAGTTAAAGTTAAAGGTCACATGCAGTATCTAAATAAATTATTTACAAAGTTCCAAGTTTCGAGCTCGTGGCTAAGTAATAACAGCCGCACGGGTCGATCCGTCAGGTTAAGCTACGCTTGCCGGGGTTGATCCGTGGATGGGTGACCATCTTTACGTACCGAGACTCCTCCGTGCCTCGGAAAGCACGTTAAGCCGTTGGTCCCGGCTGTCATTCGTGGATCTTTGACAGTCGTTACGGGTCGTCAGAAGCCCAAAAGGCTGACAGCCATTCTTACCAAAAGGTATCGTGTTACCCAGTTACTGGGTTGTGGAGGTCAGATAGGCAGTTCCTCCATGTAAAATACTGGTATACAGCTGCATCCGGTTAGACTAGAAGCCGACCCCAACATAGTTGGGAAAAGGCTAGGCAGATTGATTTGATTTACAAAGTTTCAATATTGCTGTTTGTTGGTTTCATTTGATATTAAATCATTGTTTATCAGTAAGTACGTCTATTCTATAATTATTATTGCAGGTTGGAGAACCGACTAACACAGACTTTAGGCTGATCACTAGCGCCTTCAATAAAGTTACATACCGAGGTAAGCACAGTCAAAGGATATGACGATTTTTTTATGTCTTAAACCGGTTTTTCATGATGCGCGGTTGGCTCAAGGGTAGCTTGTGGAACCAGCATGGTTTTCTGCAAAGCAACGCAACGTGTGAAGCCAATTTTTTAAAACTCTTTATACTTAACGGAATTGTGTGACATTGTGAAGATGTACATCTTCAATAACAGGTGTTTTTAGCTCCCACACCGCGTCGTAGGTAGCATGGGGAAATGCTAACAAAACCATATAATCTATAGGAAACCTATAAAGGTGACAACGTACCGTAATTTTAGGGTATTTTTAACCTCAACTGATCTTGAGACAAGCCCTTTATCATTTTCCATGCCTAGACAATATTTGAAAGAAAAAAATAAAAGAAAGAAAAGAAATATTATAACGTTTATTTGGTCACAGTTCGTGAAACACAAAATACGAGTACAAAAAAAAAAAAAAAGTTGTAAATTAATAACCTCTACGTGCTCATTCTTACCATATTTTTGGTACTTAATTAAATGAAGTAATGTCTCCAAAGAAGTTCCCCAATAGCTCCTATATAAAGTTTACTAGGTCAATTCTCACCAAAATTCTCTCACAGGTGCCTCATTTCCCATCAAGCATCTACCGCTGAGTTCTCTCCTACCGAATACGCAGCAGTACCTCACTTACGAAGGCTCCACCACGCACCCTGGCTGTTGGGAGACGGCCGTCTGGATCATCTTCAACAAGCCTATCTATATTTCTAAGCAGGAGGTATTTTATTCAGTTCCAGTATTACTTAATAATAATTAGTTAATAGAAATGTGTAACGAAAGGATAATTCGTTTATGAGTGTGGCGGCATCTATAACGCCACATGCGAACTACGCATGAAAGACCAGACGTGCAAATCCTGCATCGCGCAACAGAGTTTACCGCGCGGCAGGTATACACCGTGGCATTTTAGTCGTCTTACAAAGACAGCCCACTTAATGTATCCAATAACTACTAATCAATCATGTAATTTTTTTTTTTTTTATTAATTATGACGCATGACATAGTTTAAAACATCCTGTTACGAGTGCAGTCCGAGCCTTGTGTTACAAAGGCGCCGCGGAATGGAGCGGCGACATCTTTATCAGAGTTCATTCACCCTAACGCAAAAATGTGTTTCTTACTATTGCAACTTAAACTTAATCTACTCGTAAATCTATTCTGTGGCGCCCTTGTATCACAAGGCTCGGACTACACACGTAACAAGGTGTTTTAAACTATGTCATGCATCATAATAAAAAATAATAAAAAATAAATACGTGAATGATTAGTAGTCATTGGATACATGAAGTGGGCTGTCTTTGTAAGATGACTAAAATGCCACGGTGTATACAAAATCCCGACATCAACCGTCGGGCAGTTGCCGACCAGACACAACACCCGTCTGGCCGGAGGTTCCTCCCTTTTCTATGGAGGATGAGTGAACTGCACGATGTGTGAGGTGTGATGCGTCGGACGTAAAGAATAGCATCATCCCATTTTCTCTCGTGGGTGTCGTAAAAGGCGACTAAGGGACTTACTAAATAATGGACAGCAGCGTTCTTTTGCATTTTTAACACCATACTGCGATCGCCAACCCGCCTGCCAAGCGTGGCGATTATTGCAAACCCTCCCAATTGGGGGAGGCCTATGTACAACAGTAGACGACTTTTGGCTGAAATGATGATGATGATGATGATGATGATGATTGAACTTTACATCCAGAACCTCATACCACTATATTTATTTATTTATTTAAACTTCTCACACACAATAAGGTACAAAGGCGGACTTAATGCCATAGGCATTCTCTACCAGTCAACCAAGGGTAGTGAAGAGATAAGATGGCAGGTGCTCTATTTAAGAGGATATAATAATAATAATAAAAATATTAAAAAGATAACAAATAAAATAGATACACAAGTACATAAATATGTTATAAACTTATAATAGACATACATGTAAATTACTATAATATATAAATATATTATATATTTATTATTATATTTTTTTTATTATATATTTGCTATATGAGCAAAGGCTCAATGAATTAGGATGTTTCGCTCACATATAGACCATGTCCATCGGGGTATACATCAACAAATAATGCTTTTATTCTAGTAAAAAAGAAATTACCTTTAGGAGTTAACTGCTCGTCACACAGTAAGTCTTAGCAAATTTCCACTAAGATAATTTTTTACGAGTATAACCAAAGTTTTTAAGGACGAACGCTGTCCGAAAATATTTGGCGGCATGGTATTCAACGTGGCATGGTATTCACAGGAAACAAATATTGTACTAAGATAATTATAATAATGGCATTTATTTCAGGCTACGCCCATAGTGTTAGTAACAATGGTCTTAAAAACTAGTACTCGTATTAGTAGACATAATTATACAAGTAGTGTGGAGTTTCATCCAATTTGTTTCCGTTGGAGACTCCCATCTATCTGCGAACAAACTCAAAAACTCAGAATCTCTCTATGGGATCAGTGTGTATAAACTCAAGATACAGGAAAAGTTCTATTTCCCCAGGAACAACCGCGTATTTTTATTAAACTCTCATATTTTCCTTAGATGTACGCCCTCCGTCAGCTGATGCAAGGCTCTCAGCTGACTCCTAAGGCGCCTCTGGGCAACAACGCCAGACCAGTCCAGCCCTTACACCATCGCACCGTGAGGACTAACATCAACTTCAACAAACAAGGACTTCAGGTAATGATCGTATAAAACAGACAAGCATAATTTCTAGGGTAGTTTTTCTTAAAAGCAAACCCCTCAAGCCCAACCAAGCCCTCGTTAGCAAGAGTTGATAGTCCTAACTAAAAGCTATCGTCGCGCGAGTAGGTACGTGATCGACGCGATCTTTTTATGAATTTTGACGTAAGAAAGAAAGAAAGAAAAATATTTTATTTGGGACACACACAGGAACTATAAACAGTAAAAAAGGAACTTTTAAAACGAACAAAATTTAACAATAGAAACAACAACAAAAATATAATATAAAAATACTCTGCAACGCCAAAAAGGCTCCTATCTCAGCATAATCGCAGAGCTAAGAGGCTCATTGGCGACGTAAAACTGGTGGATGCCAAGCTTCATAGCTTGGCTCATTACCGCAAGGTTGCCTGCTTGTCGGTCTTCAACAGATTGTACTTCGGCGAGTGTGCCCATGAACTCCACGACCTCATTCCACCGGCCCCCTTCTACCATCGGACATCTAGACGCACTGCAAGTTACCACCCCTACCTAGTTGATATTCCACCAACTCGCACTAAGCGTTTTCAAACGTCTTTTATAATGCGCACAGCAAAGGAGTGGAATTCTCTGCCTGCGTCTGTGTTTCCGAACGCATACAACCCTAATCTATTCAAAGTGAGAGTGAACAGGCTTCTTCTGGGTAAGCTCACTCCTCGTAGACTTTGTCTCTGTCACCCAGACCTAGCCTAGAGTCAAGAGCAAACCCATAGTGAAATAAAAAAATAAAAAATTATGCTGCGATATTTAAAAACGAAATACCGCAGCGCTGGTACAAACGCGACTTATTTATTTATTTTGTTTGTTAGGTTCGCCAACAATTGATTACACTGAGGCAAACACATAATACATTTTAAAATAAGATAACAGTGCATCAATTACGTATAGGTAAACACCACACGCAAAAAACAATTAATCATAGTAATAGGCTAATAAGTACGCTTATATAAATACGCTTTCAATTAGAAAAGCAGCCTCACCCTACACTATTTACCGATGCATCAACTGATTTTACGAAAACAACTAACTCAAATAAAAATGCTTACGCAAGTTAGACCCAGGACTGAAATATTAAAGTGATTTGGCTAAATAAAATGCCTTCAAGACAATCTAAGACGTAGCGTTTACTAAGAAATAGAATCTCTATACTTATCAGCAACCCAGTTTCCACCTCATATTTGCCATACTACAGGTTCCTCAGAAATAACAGTAGGCGAACAACCACACCTGTAAATCTGCAACATTTTCTCTTACACAAAAGTAGTACACAATAAAAACCGGGTTATCGCAAAGTTAGCAAATAACTGTGATGTAAACAGAGTTTGAACTTGTGCCTTGTATTACACCGCTTGTACCTAGTGTATGAATGAGACCAGCTATGATGTGGTCATCCTTACGATTAAAAGAAATAATGGTGTGAGTTGCGACGCGTTTTGATTTGAGGGTAAACGGAATGTTGTAAGGATCAAAGGTTGAAAGAAATTAAGACAAAAGGTTGTTTTTTCCTAATATTTTTTTTTTGGTTTTTGACTAATGATCTGTGTGCGCAGGACTTAGACCTAAATAAAGCACGTACTCACTTGCATGTTCAACCCTTGTATCTTGTCACACCACCGAAAAAACAAGGAGCAGCCGATCATTATGCCAAAATTCAAATTTCTACATTGCATAGATCTCAAGAAAAGCCTCTGTGACAAACGGAAAACAGTGAAGGTTCCGTTTCTTTTAAATCAAGGAATCTTTAAAAAAAAATATTGTTTAGCGTTTGTCGTAGTCATCTTTGACATTTGAATTGAAAGGCCCTCGGGGAGTTGCAATTACATTAGGAGAAACTTCGGTGAACGCTTGTCGCAAATTGCAAAAAAATAAAGTACAAACCGGGTTTAATTAATATCTTGGGGCCAGCTAATTCTCCTACCATGCTTTTTAAAACATCATTATAACATTACTCCCAGGGGCCAAGTCTACTAATGTACAAACGTTGCAATGGTCTCTTCATTGTGAGTTTTTGACAGATTTGCCATACAAACACTGTCAAATAATCACAATGAAGAGACCATTGTAACGTTTGTAAATTAGTAGACTTAGGCCCCTGTTTTTTCCGAAGGGTTACGCAAAGGCACAGACAAGTAATGAGGTTACGTCGGCTACTGATGCGCGGATTAAATGAATATTTTATTTTTTATTTGTTAATATTTTATATGATTATATAAATTTTTATTGATAATTATTTATGTATTTCTGTATCTGCCCGTGACATCACAGCGGTTCCTATCAGAATACCAGCGCTACGGCACTTATTTTTAAATGTCGCAGCTTCATGCTGATAGGAGCCTTTTGGCCTCGTACAGGACTCTGTTTTTATTTTTTATACTTTTATAATTGTGTTTTTATTTTGTGATCTTCCTGTGCGAGTCACAATAAATACTTTTTCTTTCTTTCAAAGTTGTAGGTACCATTAGTATCTCCAAATTATACCAGTTATGTTTAAAACCCATTTAATACAATACCATAATTTTGCTTGTCTAGTTTGCAATAGTATAAAATCAGTTACAATATTTTATTTCAATATTTTAGATGGCATCACTTTATTCATACTCAAAGGTGTATACTTAGTTCGGAGATAAGACTTCGTGGCTCAGTGAGTTATGTTCCCGTGTTTAGTGATGCGAATACCGGGATTCGTAGTTGGGTACGGGCGATTATTTTTGAGGCATTATATGGCAAGTTCGTTGTAGTAAATTTTGGAACGATGATAATTTAAATACTCATGGTATTTTAATTTTAGACTTTGAATAGCAATTCATAATTTTTTTCAATTATATACGGATTATTTTTAAATTCATGTATCAGCAGTGAAATCCGTATTTAACACCAAAGTGTGATACGATTAAAAAAAAGACTATAAAGTTATATTTTACGTATTTCCCAAAAATACTTACCGACTGTACAAATAAAAAGTAATTAGTACAAAAAAAAAACCCAATTAAAAAATTATCAATTGGCCAGAAACTCCTAACACGATAATATCTAACGAATAACCACAATACAGCTGCTTACATTTATTTAGGTATAGGACCGCCTCTTGCAGTAGACTTAAACACAACCAAATTGCATGGCCAGTAATAAATCTTGAACAAATCCCGGTCTAAGAGGTCTTGTCCGACTCCACAGAGCAAAATAATTTACGTCTGGACACGACATGTTTAATCAAGTTCTAGCTTAAGACAAGCCGATAAGGGAAAAAGAGGCAAAAAAGTAGACTTACAACTTAATTATCTGGATAACTTATTTTTGTAGGTACCTGTGTTTTCGCAAGCTGGTGAAATTCAATCAAAACACGATTTAGTAACGATAGAACACCATAAAAGACAAAAAAATGGAGACAAGACAACAAATCACGTCCGACCGTTCTTAAAGATACGTGATTTCAAAGTTCTTTTTTTTTGTTGTAAATGTCTTATCATGTGCATATTACATATTTTAGTTCCAAAATATACTGACGCATGCACACAATTTAAATGGACAACACTGAATATTTCACTTTAGGTATACTCAGTTTATTTTTTGAGGAGCTCGTGGCTAAGTAATAACAGCCGCACGGGTCGATCCGTCAGCTTACCGGGGTTGGTCCGTGGATGGGTGACCATCTTTACATACCGAGACTCCTCCGTGCCTCGGAAAGCACGTTAAGCCGTTGGTCCCGGCTGTCATTCGTGGATCTTTGACAGTCGTTACAGGTCGTCAGAAGCCCAAAAGTCTGACAGCCAGTCTTACCAAGGGGTAACGTGTTACCCAGTTACTGGGTTGTTGAGGTCAGATAGGCAGTCGCTCCATGTAAAATACTGGTATTCAGCTGCATCCGGTTAGACAGGAAGCCGACCCCAATATAATTGGGAAAAGGCTAGGCAGATATATATATACTCAGTTTATGTTTTTGTTTCAGGGTTCCAACAACTGTCCAGACATGTACCGGAATATGCATTATACAGGTACACTTAATAACTCTACAATAAATTTATTAAATGCACTTTCTTAACACAAATGCATCTTGAATGGAGCATGTACTGACAAATAATTTTTCGATAATTTAAAGCACCAACTTCTGGTTAAATGTTTCGTATCAAAAGTTATTTGGACTTTGAACGAGGCACAGATTTAGTAATGTGCCTCGTTTTGAGGCTTTTTTTTTAAATCTACATAAAACTTTAACACGTTCAATCAATAGCGTAATCAAAAAATAATCAGAGTAATTAATATGGTTTTCTTCTAATATTGATATAAAACATCAAACTCAGCTGAATGAAAGCAAATAGTGCTTGAAACAGTCGATCTATAATATTTAGTAAAAATCTCACTGTGAAAACTTAGGTGAAGAGAGCTAGCTGTCAATAAATTCAATCACCAGCACCAGGTAGGATGACATTAGGGTTACCAATCCTACTATATAATATTATAGTACCATGCTATATCATTATCATCATCAGCCGAAAGACGTCCACTGCTGAACATAGCCCACCCCCAATTTGGGGGTTTGCCATAATCGCCACGCTTGGCAGGCGGGTTGGCGAGGCATGCTATATAAGAGGCCTAAATACTATATTTAAAAAAAAATAGTGGTCGAAACTAGTAAATTTCATTTCAGTACAAAACGGCGAGTAGCCCGCAATAGGGCCAGTATTAAATATCATAAAAGCTGAATGGTATTTTGTAACCTAATTTAGAGTGTTATAATTATTAGTTATCAGACATTTATAAAAAATAAGTTACGGTTAATAAAGTCTCAAAGTACCAAAAAATATGAATTTTAAAAATAAAATATTTTTGAAACATACGTACCTACTATATTTGTTCTGTTTATTTGCGCTGTCGACTATATTTTTCAGGAAATGGCTTCGAAAATACTATATTTGATATAAAAAGTGGCCAAGTGCGAGCCGGACTCGCGCACGAAGGGTTCCGTACCATTATCTATAAAAACGGCAAATAAAATCATGTTTGATGTATGGGAGCCCCCCTTAAATATTTGTTTTATTTTAATTTAATTATTTATTTTTAAAGTGAATATGTAACCAAATATTCTGTGAATATTTCAAGCGTCTACCTGTTGCCGTTATCAAAATCGAGTACAAATGAGCAAAAAAATCACGTTTGTTGTATGGGAGCCCCCTTCAATATTTATTTTATTCTGTTTTTAGTATTTGTTGTTATAGCGACAACAGAAATATATAATCTGTGAAAATTTCAACTGTCTAACTATCACGGTTCATGAGATACAGCCTGGTGACAGACGGACAGCGGAGTTTTAGTAATAGGGTCCCGTTTTACCCTTTGGGTACGGAACCCTAAAAAGCGTTGGCAACCCTAGATGACACTGATAGCTGACTTCACCTAAGTTTTCACTTTGAGATTTCTACAGTATTTCAGTTCTTCTTCACTTTTCTATCACCGTTTTTGAAACTTTCAGCACGTTACCACCGCAAGAGACGTTCCAAAAAAAGTGTTGCATGCAAAAGACACGATAGACCAAAGAAATGTCACAGAAATAGGTATAGTTTGACACCAAAGTAGAATTAGTGTAGAGTTGTTGAGCTTTATTTGTACTATTGCTTTCGCCTGCGTGTATACTCCATTTATTATATAACATTAGACAAATAACTGTTCTCACCCTTTCGTTATTTCGATGTAAACGTTTAATAAACTCCGTTATTTCACGATAAATACAAAGCACTGTAATCTATTTACAATTTACATTAAAAAAAGTAACTCTAAAGTGCAGTAATTTCAACAATATTACACAATAACTGTCGTTATTGAGCCGTTATTTTTCTAATGCTATAGTATATAGAGTATAAGTCGAAACGGATAACGTACTACCGGGATAAAAAGTCTTATGTCCTAATCCAAATCATGGTCTACCGGTGTGCCAAATTTCATTGAAATCCGTTCAGCCATTAAGAGGGTGCCAAGCGCTCAGTGGCGCCCTCATCGATTGTTTGGTGATTTCTTTTATTTTAGAACGAAAATGCAAAAAATAAGCACGTTAAGTTGTGCTCCAGAAAACCATACGTTATTATAAATGATTAATGATTTTATTTCTGTAAGTAGGTTTTTACAAACACTTTTACACATCAATCATATTTTAAAACTAGATGAGGTCGGTGTTTCGTTTCTGACTACTCTGAGAAGAAAGGCCGAAACGAACTCAGTGGTCACAGTCTCTTTTAAAGTCCAGACATAATCTTGGTCAAGTCATGTGAAGACCATGTAGATTGGTGTCTGAAATGGTCTTTTGAAGAAAGAACCACACAGATAGAGTGGACCAGTCCATTCAGTGCACGCATTTGTCAGTAATCGTGTAGCTCAACTCAGAACATAAGCAGCTCAACGATTCGACGAGCAATACCAAAGAAAGGATATTTGGGCAGGCCGCATAAATTACTCACACTGCCATACCATGATTAGAAAAAAAATAAACTAAGAAGAAAAAATAATAAACATAATAATATTATTACAAACAGTACTTTTAAATTGTTATGTTTCATTTTAATCCTTAAAACGGAGCTTATTGGCCACTATTTTCCATTTTAAGGATTACAAGAAAACTTAACAATATATAATAATAACGTATAGTCTTTTAGAGCACAACTTAAGAGCGCATACATCGGTCCACTAGCGTTACTCCTTCAAAAAAGTATTATCTCGTGACTGAGAAGGAATTTTGAAAAACGGCTAAACAGCGACCTTGGTAAGGATGTCTAGAATGTTCTAATACCTTTTATAAAGTTTCATATTGAGATACGAAGCAACAAAATTAATTCTAAAGAAAAACGGTCACATTCCTCTAGATCGTATTTTTAGTCGAGATGGTTAAAATAAACTCACACTAGGGCCTCTGAACTGTAGGTTAGGTTAGAACTGTGACCAGAAACGGTACTCCCTTTCTTCTCCTAAAATAATAGACATATTGTATAGGTAGGCATTTTGGTTCATAGTCAGAATAAGGTTTAGTTCAAATAATGTATAGACATATTGCAAGGTAGGCATTGTGCTTCCTAGTCAATATAAGGTTTAGGCAATACTTGGCATAGACGTTTTGATTTCTAGTCAGTATGACCATAAAGGATTTAAATTTTGTTGACTGAAAAGTAAACGTAGTAAGAGCGAGCGTTTCTGTTTGAATATGCTGTTTAATTTTGGGTTGAATCGTAAATGTGAATGTCTTTGTGATTAAATTGACTGTTTTGGTGTATCTAGTATATTTGTATGTATTTTTAGTATTAGCGAAAATGTGTTTTAAGCAAGCTTTTTACAAATTTTGCTGCAATGTGAATATCTGTAGCTAAGTGGTCTTCTGCATGATTTTACATATTTCTTATTTCTTTAGTTTTTTTTCTTTCTTATTTAGCCTTAGAGTTGTCTCAAACGTCAGAATATCTAGTGGGTACTTCAACTTCTAACAAAACAATTACAACAACAACAAGTACCAGTTTGTCTCCTACAGGTTTACTTAACGAAACCAGTTCGAGTAATGAGACCAGGTAATTTTTTTTTTGTTTTTACAATAGCATTTCAAAATATTACAATAATATTTCTGCCGCACTAACGTAAAATGCAATTAACTCGATTTTGCAGCTTCCGAGAATTGTATTTTTATTATTGAATTTGTTATGAAGTTTTAGGTATTGCATTCTTGCTTACTGAAAAACCGAGTTCCTAAAGGATCAATAAAAAGTTGCTTAGAGAGAGTTAATAGATTTCGATTCGCTGACTCCAAATATATATAACTCAACGAATATATAACTCAAAATCGTCCAAAATCGAGTTATTTCATTCTTCGTTAGCGCGGCAGATTTTAAACAAAAATAAAAATAATGATAAAAGTCACCACGACTTTCATAATATATATAAATATATATATATATATATATATATATATTATTTTTTTTTTTTTTTTCAAATTATGTTGTTTTACAACATCTTTAAAATGTTCTATTCTAAACAGATGTAAGCGCCAAAATATATGTACATAACTGTTTCATTGAAACTGTATCAGTCATTTCGATGACATATGCCTTAATACTATGGAGTAAGAGTCTTTAAATAAATGTTATCCTCATAAGCCATTTCAGTGACGTCATAGGCCGCCGTGGTGGATTAAGCCCCACTCCCTCTCATCGAGAGGAGGCCTGTGTTCCAGTAGAAAAATCCGAAAATCAGATTTTTTCGGATTTTTATTATTAAACTCCGAAAATAAACTGAAATAAAGGTTTTTTTTTTTTTCACTATAAAACACTTTATTCTATCGTCAGAAATTGAACATCTATGTCCGAACTAGATATAGATTATCTGTATTTCAGACATCAGCGCTCTTCCCCTGTTGTATGCGACACTTAGAAAATAACCTTGTTTGACCTCTTTATCACATTGGATCAAAAGATTTAATAAAATAATATAAAAAAAGTTGACGACACGGTTGGCGCAGTGGTTAAGCGATTGACTGCTGCGCTGCGTGTCGCGGGTTCGATTCCCGCACGGAACAAATATTTGTATGAACTACAAGTAGTTGTTCCGAGTTTGGCTGTTTGTGTATGTGAGTTTAAATGTTTGTAAACGCACCCACGATACAGGAGAAATTCCTAGTGTGGGTTGCCCCACACTAGGAATTTCTCCTGCTTAAAAAAAGGACACAAAATAGGACAACAATCTTAAATTAGTTGTATAGTGATGGCCTCCGGTGAGTAGAGTGTAAAAGAGTGGATGTGTGTAGAAAAGTGAGTATTATTTATATATAAGCTACTTAACTATAGACAACAGGTATATTCGAACTCAGGATAGAAAAATCGAGAAGTGGTATTTTTGTATAATATAAATTTAAGTATTTTATCTTTATTTTACAGCAACCCAATGGCCCAAGGAGCACAGCTTGCGGTACAGAAGCGTCGATGATATGTCTCTTACACATAATTAAAATAAACAACACTACGTGCACCTTTTTTACAGTCTATTGCCATTTTTGTATCATTACCAGAGATCGGAGTAGGTAGATTGAAATTACGGAATTTCATGACGTCGTACATAACATGGACATGCCTTTTTTTCGGAAAATTCCGGTTTTTTGTGGGATTGAATTATTTAGTGATTTCGTAACTACTACATTCAAAATTTGATGGAAGCGATACTAAAATATTAAAAATTGATTTTTATTTATCTCTTGAATAATAAAACGTATGTTAGTTTTTTTTTTTGCAACGTGTTTCCAAAAAATTCATCCGATGAGTTGAAACTTTGGCGAGTTGCTGTGTGCGAACCCGTGAAGGTTTCTACGTACGAATCCCAAAGGCATGTCCATGTTAACATACACGTTTGAGGTCAATGATCCCAATTCAATCTACCTACTCCGATCTTTGATCATTACTGAAATCGATTAACACTGCTTTTCATCAAATGAATGTGGATGAACAGAAAAAAAAAATTGAATATGAAATTCGTCACTGTTTATAAGGCATTCAACTATTGCAGTCAAACTCGGTTCAGTACAAAAACCAAAGTTCCAAAATTATAATAACAAGTAATTATTGATGTTTTATATTCTTTTGTAAATATAAAAGATATATAATCATAGCATACAGTCGTAGTTTATTAGAAATGTATAACTTAGATACAAAGTTCCAAAGGTAACCTTAAACAATCGGACAGTAGTCGCTTAGCATACATAATAGTACATTACTTACCAAGAGCTGTAAAAGACCCGAGCCACAGGCGAGGGTTGTAAATATGCAATAGAGGGCTTTCTTGTTTACTGCCCGTGGTGAGTACACAATTTTACGTCTTCACCTGGCCACAATTCGAGTTTAACTGTACGCGTAGCGTGCGGTAAAACTCGAATTGATTTATTATATTGCTCATGTAAATAAAAAAAACCGCTCTGCATATATTAAACATAGTTAGCTATTCATTTGAGGATTTTATAAAAAGGCAAACTTAGATACTACGCCTCACATTAAACAACACTGCAATTATTACTCTCGACAAGGCACAGACTTATAACGAGGCATTCGAGTCGCCTCGTTCGCTTAAATGTTAGATCAAGTAAATTAACTATACTAATCAAGCGAACCTGTATTCTACTTAGATATTTATGAAACTTTCAGCCATGTGTATCGTTACAAAGAAGCAGACTAGAGAATATTATTCTTGCTATTGAGTCACATGAATGTCACAAGTTCGTCTACATAACAATAATTTATGTAACTGTCAAAATTTCAAACGTGTGTGAAGATGAATAAATAAAAAATAAAAATATAATAATTTAGTGCTAAAAATAATAATTATAAATCGTCAATTGTGTAGACAATATTTCCCAGAATACCTACTGTTAAAATGTTAAGCAATATACAAAATAATATAAAGCTTTGAAATCCTATTATATCTTGGCTATTACCTTGTATTATAAATATATAGAGGTTATGTGTAGAAAGAAATACAAATGTATATAGGAATGTATATACAACATTTTTGGTTTTCAATTTATAATTAAAATGAAGTATCGTAATTCGTCCACACTGTTAAGTGTATTTATCGCAAAATATACGACTGTAAGGCTTATAATATATGTAGGATATGCGGCATTTAATATACAAAATATATAACCACAATCACTTTATAGTTTAATGGTAGAAAAAAGAGTCAAAATCTCAGCGCGGGTTTTATAACCAATATATAAAATATAGCCTGGAAATAGCTTTTATTATTTTTGATGTTGTATAATTCTTTTTTTTTGCGCTTTAAATGTAAAATATACCATTACAAAAAAAGGCTTATGATTAGATTGGTATAAATGTAATTAGACAGTAGACATAGAAATTGGCAAATTATAATTATAAAATACTGTTTATATCAAAACTCCGGTTAATAAAAACGCTAAAAATAGGATAAAAATTAATGTGTTTTGTTAACTTTTGGTAAAAAATATATAATAACTATACGATTACTGTAAGTAACTGTAATGTACCTATGGAATTAAATGTAGTAGTTTAGGTGCCTGTGTTGTCTTTATGAGTTAAATAATAAAATGTTTATCAGAACTGATTGTTTGTTTTTTCCTATGACTAAGAAATTGAGGCATATCTATGCATACAATGCTGCAATGATGCAATTTTATCCATATATAAAAGAATATCTCTAGTCTAAAGGATAAGTGATCGCAGTTTGTTTTATCTTATAAATTACCAGCTGACCCGACAGAGTTCGTTCTGTCAAAAGCTATAGTATAAACTCCACTACCTACTACACTACCTACCTACCTACCTACCCTACCCTGCCCTACCTACCTACCTAAAACTAAAAAAAAAATTGATAGTAGCCGATTCTCAGACCTACTGAATATGCATATAAAATTTCATAAGATTATTAAATTGACGAGAATCAATTAAAACGAAATGATTAACTATACAAATAAATACAAAAAAGGACACATAAACGTCCAAATACTCGTCTCTACATCGCTGTCATCTAGAAACGTGACCAGAACTGGCAGCATTGCCACGTTGAATGGCAATGCTAATTCTTTGGCCAAAGAACGAGCCAGCCCTCTGGTCGGTGACGTGACTAAATTAAGATAATAAACAACCGAATTAATAATATAATAATAAAAAAAATACAGCAAAATACAGCTGAAAATAAAATAATAATAGCTGAAATACAGCCTAGTGGAATCGGAAGTGCCGTATTATAGGTATGCGCCCGACCCAGTTCACGAAAATGGCAATATCACATTGTACTGGGATCGATCCATCATCACTGACAGGACTATTGTTGCCAATAAGCCTGATATAGTGGTGGTGGATCGCATAGAGCGGCGCGCAATGATTATTGATATAACAGTCCCACATGACGAGAACCTCGTGAAAGCCGAGAAAGATAAACAAATCGAGTATCTTGACTTGGCTCGCGAGGTTGTTGACATGTGGGATGTGGACTCAGCGATCATTGTGCCGATAATCGTTTCAGCCAATGGCTTAATTGCCAAGAGCCTCGACCAACACCTAAAGAGGCTCTCGTTGGGCAGCTGGATCAAGGGCTTGATTCAGAAAGCGGTACTTCTGGACACGGCTCTCATTGTTAGGAGGTTCCTCTCTCTGGAGCCCTGACCACCGGTAGCTTGGACCCTGTTCCTGATACCGGTGGGCTACTATTATTTGTATTTTTTAATGTTTTTATATTTTTTATATTCTAATATTTAAAAATATAATTTATATGTACATTTATTTGAATAAAGGAAATAATAATAATAATTTGATTATTTTGACAGTAGCAAAGACCTTGCCGATACCCACTCGATCTTGTACTGTGCAGCTGTAGCGGCATGTCGTGTAGCTCATGTTAAATTTCCCAACAGTGATGGAGCTCCACGACCAAAACCAGCTGTATCAGCTTGGCAGTGCAGGATTGAGCGTCGTACCGGTGAGGCTAGAACACTCATCGGCAAATTGATCTGCTTCAGGGAGGGCAATACTCGCCCTAGAGTGATGCGCTTTGTGAGGCGGGCATTCTTGGGGACTGATATTAGTTCTCAAGATTATTTGACCCGCATCACAGAGCGTATCGACTTCCTGAAGCAGAAAATCTGTGCATGGGCAAACTGTATTCGTAGGTACAGACGAAGAGTGGAGCGATACACTCAGAATCGCACATTCCAGAGCGATAAAAGGTGGGTTTATAGGGCTTGGGAGCGACCGGACCAAGGTGTGGCTGACACGCGCCTGCCGGATGATGACGCCATGTATTCGTTCTGGTAAATCATCTGGTCGGTGCCTGTCAATCACACCGAAGGTGATTGGACTAGGGATGTCGAGCGGGCGTGCGATCAAATATCAGAAATGGGGGCACTTACTATCAGCCCCCAAGATGTAGCTCGTGCAGTCCGTCCGTTGCCTAACTGGAAATCTCCAGGGTCGGACGGGCTGCACAACTTTTGTATAAAGTGGTTCCAAAGTTCGTTTTCGTCCACCGATGTCAGTAATGTCCAATAAAGAAGCGAAAAATTCTATTTTTTTTTACACAGCCATCGCGACGAAGGATTGACTGTACACTCAATCCTTTGCCTTATAAATAAATCAAATAAAAAATTCCACCATCGTTCCACAAACCATCTTTCACACTGTATAATGTATAAACCTATGAATATACCATACATAACATTACACCGTCTTCCTCAGATAGTAGATTAGCCATGAAACATTCAGGGAGGAAACGCCACCGATACATATGTCCGTAGGACGGATGTGTCCGCCTGTCTACGACCCCCTCTTTCCTCCGGAACTAAGCGCCCGCTACGCCGTAGCATCGTAGCGCTACGACTGCTACGGCGTAGCTACGCGTTATCGTCTGTGATACTGGTTAATGTTGTTGCAGTTATTTTAATATAATTATATTCTATTGTGATGTGTTCTTTCTTTTAAGGTGAAACTAGTCGACACTTTTTCCATATAAATTTCGGGGGATATTACTCCACTGTTTGACATTGTACATCCAAAGTTAAACATGATATCGTTTTGTCTTATTTTTAATTTCGTCTGTATAATATAAAATAAGTGTAAAATCTCTAAAACAAAGTCCGCTCCGACAAAGCTCAATTATCGAAGATTTCAATAAACTTTATTTGTAATTGATTTATCCAGTAGAAATCCATAAAACTCAACCTTCCAAAGGACTTTTCGTATTTTTCACGCGCGCGATTTACTGTGAATTATCGTGCATTTCACTCAACACACGATGATGGACACGATGCTAGGTGAGACAGCGTGCTTTTTGGCCACGCCCACCAGTGAGTTCGAGCCCGCGACTAGTTGGCTCTTAAGTTTACTTTTTCTGTGCAGAAGTTCTTATAGGAACCGATAACTAGATTGGTAAGAGTAATAATTAGTAGGGTCATTCGGGAAAGATTGGGGATAGATTTCCGTAAAAAGGAGAGGTATTATATGTCGTGCAAAAAGGCTGTGGACGATTATGATAAAAAACTCTTTCAAATTAAACTCAAATCATTTATTTCAAAAATACCAGCCCTATCAGAATACCAGCGCTACGGCACTTATTTTTAAATGTCGCAGCTTCATGCTGAGATAGGAGCCTTTTGGCCTCGTACAGGACTCTGTTTTTTTTATTTTTTTTATACTTTTGTGATTGTGTGTTTATTAGTTTGTGATCTTCTTGTGCGAATCACAATAAATACTTTTTCTTTCTTTCTTTCAAAAAGGCACTCAAAAGGCATTTTAGAAACGTCAAAAGACACTTAGATTAAAAAGACATACCTACTTTTTAGTAGCATTTTGGTACAGTCGAGAAAAAATATAAGTTAATGTAATCTTGCTAATTATTAATTGATCATATAAAATGATTTTAAGGACACAGCGAAGTTTCACCCACGTAGCTTATTCTATACAAATAAATAAAATTGAAGTGTCTGTTTGTAATATACATATTTTTTTTAATCCTCGGCGTGGCAAACCGTGTGTAGCAGTAAGTCGAAAATAAATGTAGCCTAAATTAGTTCTTATAAAATCATCTATCTGTCAGTGTAAGCTCCTACAAAATCGGTCCAGCCGTTTCGGAGAATAGCCGGAATAAACAGACAGACAGACTGACAAAAATTAAAAAAATGTTTTTTTGTTATAAGTACCGTATATACTATCATATGCATTTAGTAAAAATCTGTTATTTTGACATTACAAACAGACACTTTAATTTTATTTATTTGTATAGATAATGTTCTATTATATTAATCATCATTTCAGCCGAAAGACCTATGGGATAGGGGGAGGCCTATGTTCAGCAGTGGACTGCTGAACATAGGCCTCCCCCAATTGGGGGGTTTGCCATAATCGCCACGCTTGGCAGACGGGTTGGCGATAGCAGTATGGTGTTAAAAATGCATAGGAGAACGCTGCTGCCCATCTTCTAGTATTTATCTATTATATTAACAAATAATCAAAATTCCAAAACGATCACTGGACTTTTTTCACCAGCTGTACAAATATCACTACTTACTATACTGAACTTATACCAGCAAAGATAAACCAATCCCGCCCTAACCGTAACTTCATCTACCTTAACTAACTTAACTTAACTTGACTTAACTTCGAAACAACAACAGCATTCAAAAGTTAAACCCAGCCAATGACAACAGATTTCTATTTTTAAACAACATTACGCATTTTAAAAAGTTATTAATGTCGCTTGTGGCCCGAAGGCGGAAACTCCGCGGCCGGAAGTGGCCGGCGGCCATATTGTTTGCGGGTGAACTTCCGGCGACCGTCGCCACTTGTCTCCAGCGAGTTGGTTGCATTACAGCACTTTAACATGTTTTTAAAGTTCTTTTGATGTTCAGCGTTTGAATATTTGATGCAGTTAGCTAGGAAAGGAGTAGAAAACTGTATTTAGTGTATTACACAAAATGTCTGTTCTTTATAATTGTCTGAATAAAAGAAAATTATTTGCTTTTGTCGGAAAAACTGAGTTTTATAAATATTTATTTTTATTTTTTATTATTTACTAGCTCCGCCCCGCAGTTTCAAACTCAAACTCAAACTCAAATCATTTATTTCAATTAAACCATTTACAGGCACTTTTGAATTGTCAAGGAGTCGGTCAGTAAGAAAAATGAAGCTACATTCCCATTCCAAGCGTACGTACCTATGGAGAAGAACGGGCAAGAAACTCCATGGACACTCTTTTAAATTAAATTGTTACAAAATTATTCGTTACATCTATAATGTTGCATTTATAACTAAAAGTGAGAACGATGTAAAAATAAAAATAATAAAAACTTACACGTTTCACCCACGTAAGTTTTGATTCCGTGACTTATAGGCAAAATGTTGCTACTTTGGGTTACATTATTGCAATTTTCTTAAGGATCTCTAATTTAAAAAATAATTATTATAGCCTATGTTACTTCCTGATAATTTAGTTTTCTTGTTCTGAAAAATATGTTAAAATCGGTCGGTGATTCGGTACAAACAAACAAAAAAATAAAATCCTCTTTCTAATCTTATAGTATATATGTAGTTATATATAGTTATAGCTTTTTCCCGCGGCTCCGCCCGCGTGAATGTCGGTTATCGCGTAAAAAAGTAGCCTATGTCCTTCTCCATATCCCAGGCTATATCCCTGCCAAATTTCATGACGATCGGTTCAGCGGTTTAGGCGTGAAAACGTAACACACAGACAGACAGACAGAGTTACTTTCAAATTTATAATATTAGTAAGGATTATGTATGTAGTACGTATGTTTTTAGTACATAAACTTAATTTATAATAACACTTTTTCACATATTGTCGCCTTAGTAGTGAAGGGAGCTATTCCACACTAATTCCATAATAACGTAAATAACGCTATGATTAAGGTCCATAATTGGTTTACTGTAAATAATTTGGTATTAAATGAGAAGAAAACTAAATGCATAAGATTCGCTTTACCGAACGTTAGAAGTAATGAATGTCACGTTGTATTGAATAAGGAGATACTAGAATTCGTCGAAAATACGGTTTTCCTGGGGATTACGCTTGACTCAAAACTACAGTGGGGTCCTCACTTAACATCACTTGCAAGGCGGCTAAGTTCAGCCGCTTACGCTGTTTGGAAAATCCGCCAATTAACAGACGTGGATACCGCGAGACTGGTCTATTTTAGTTACTTCCATAGCATCATGTCTTACGGTATTTTGCTGTGGGGACGAGCTGCAGATGTTGATTCCATCTTTATTCTGCAAAAGAGGGCTGTCAGAGCTATCTACAACTTCCGCAGACGCGAATCTCTGAGAGAGCTGTTTAAAAAAATTAACATTATGACGGTACCTTGTCAATATATATATGAAAATATTATGTATGTTCGAAAAAATCTACATATTTTTAGTAAAATAGGTGACAGGCATAATTTTAACACTAGAAATAGGAACAAATTAGATCAACCACGCTTCAGATTGTCTAAAGTACACACTTCTTTTATGGGGTACTGTGTAAAATGTTATAATAAAATACCACTCGATATTCTTCAACTAAATGAGAAGAAATTTAAAACGTGCATTAAACGCACACTATGCAGACAAGCATATTATAAGTTGGATGATTATATCGTAGATAAAAATGCTTGGCTAAATGCTGGTCCTGCTCCACTGCCACTTGGGCTCACTAGATAAAATTTGAATACTTGGAAGTTGCTTCCCCCTTTTTTTTATTTTATTTTATTTTCTGACATTACGAACTTAAGGTTTATTTTGTTTTTATTTAAGCATGTTTTTATTGATGAATACTCCAATAGATAATAATTATTTTCTTTTTTGGTAGTAAATTTTTATTAATCTCTCAAATACATTGCAAACTATAGTTCTGTATAATTTAGCAGCATTTTTTTCAATTTTGTAAATGTGAATACCATGGAGTCGTTTACTATGTTATTATGATTTATGTTGACTTGAAAGAGCATGGCAGTTGAGAGTATGTCATGCTCACTTAAATGTTTCACTGATGGTGGCGCGTGTGTTGGATCATTCGGTTCCCTACAAAATGGTTGAGCTGGATGGTGCTGATCCATGCGTCATGTTCGTGAACGGGCGCCGTCAGTTGGGACTGGTCATCTCTTGACTGCCAGGGCTTATTTTTAATTTGTAATTTTATATTTTGAATTGTTTTATTAGTTTTTACATTGTCTCACATATAGAAGCAACAAGAATAATGTACCCAGGATTATGTAATATCTTGATTTAAAAGAGTGTCCTTGGAGTTTCTTGTCCGTTCTTCTCCATAGTGATCTACGTATTGGAATGGGCATCTAGCTTCAACTTGCCGACTCTGACTAACTGACCGTCTCTTTGACAATTCAAAAGTGCCTGTTTAAGTTTAATTGAAATAAATGCTTTGAGTTTGAGTTTGATAAAGATAAATAAAAAATTCACCTCTTGTTCCTAGTTTCATTTAACTCCTTTCACGTCTGATTGAAAAACCAAACCTCTAGTTGAGCTATCACATAAATCTCTTAACCACTAGAATCTCCGTTTAACGACGAGTATGGTGGTGTTCATAACTCAATTCGGTCAAAAGTGTGGCTTAGCTCTCTTCACCACTAATGCGACGATATACGCTAAACCATTCATGCATTCTTAAAATTTGGTGCAGATGTTATGAGTAACAGAGAAACTCCCTACCTACTACTCAAAAACCAAACACTTATTTGCCCCATTTTGAAACACAAAAAGCTTTCACTCCCAAGCTACAGGTTCGAATCCTAATACAAAAAGCCTCAATAACTGCATCAACCTACCCTTCAAAACAATAGGGATGAAGTTAAAAGCAGACCCAACTTTGAAACAACGCAAACTAGGAGCGACAGCAAAACAAGCGGTCATACGACAATTTATGAATTATAGCGTGAGGCTCGCTAAAAAGCCGTCTCGGTAATTTCATTGTATCTTGGCGACGGGGCGAAGTGGCCCGCGAGTGGTAGGGTCGGCAAAATAAGTATAGTTTTTTTTTGTTTTTTTTGTTTTTTTTTTGTTTATTGTTATTAGTGGTATTTGTGTCTGTACTACTTTCTTATAAACACGTATTTGATTTTTTTGGTGTAAAAATTATTTCACCTCCGTAGGTTATGAGGAAGTGGTTTTAATTCAGCTTGCAATATATTTCAAGGCAGGTAAATAAAAGCTTGTAAAAACAAATAACTTAACCCATTGACATAGTACAGTCAGTATACACAATTAGCTGACCCCCCCCCCTTGCATAAATGGTTGAGATTTTTCTACTAACAAATCGTACAATATTTTTTTTTTTCTAGTTTTGGGTTGATTTCGTATAGGTATTTAAATTAAAATAAGAATTATAACATTCTATCGATCCATATTCAAAAAAATCTCAACCATTTATGCAAGGGGGGGTCAGCTAATTGTGTATACTGACTGTACTTTCTACCATTTCAGTCCTTTTACAATTTTTTCACCTCTGCCCTGTTAAATACCGAACACCGGGAATGGTACTCAGTACTTAAATTTTGACCTTATGTGTATAGGGTTGAGGGTTTAAATAAAACAACCAAACTGTATACTGATCTAAAGATGGTTCATATTTACTAAAATTTACAAGATCTTAGTCGAATCGTTGAAACGAAACCATAGCCAGGGCTTTAAATACCAGTAAATTTTCATAACATTACTCGTACCTTGTATTGACAGAGTTAACGTTATTATTAAAATAACGGTAAACGATTTAATGTTATTTATGCGACTATTAATTTTATCGTTATTTTAAACGGGTGAGATGTAAGTAGTGGGGCCTGAGGCTTGCGGCACGGCGGGAGCCCGCCCTCGCGCCTTTCTGATGCCGTGCCGATCAAAACGTTGCCTGAATCTGCCTGATTCTTACCCACAGAACGGCAACGTAGTTAAAATAACGTTAGTTATCGTATTTTTGTTAATGTTAATTAACGTTACATTACTGGTAATGTTATCAAGTAACGTAAATTTTTGTAACATTAGTACGAGTAGGTATAATATTGAAATTTAACGTTACGTAACGGTTATTATTTTGTTATTTGGTAACGTTAACAAGCCCTGACCATAGCGACTGCTAATTTGACGCCAACGGCATCTAGTTACGTCATTTACAACTTTGGGCACTACAGTTTATTTTATTGAGCTGATGAGCGGTTATTGATCATCCATGATCATTAACATGCCCAACCCTTCGGGGTAACTGGCGTGATATTGTATAGTTTTTTTTTTTTTTTTTTAACTCCCTCCTTCCATATTATTTGGCAGAAACTACGGCACACCACGTACAACTAAAATCCTCACTAACAAATCAGCCGTCACTTTCAACATATATAACGTCTTCTTCACATGGTACCCCCATGTGAAGAAAATGGCAGAAATGACAAAAAAACGCCCCATGGGCAGAAACTATAGAACGCCACCTTACATACTCTTTTTGCTTCGTTTACATTCATACATCTGGTCATACACGCACGCCGGTTGCGAGTGCTACGCACCTGATCTTTCTGGAGAACATCATCAATTAGGTCACTATATGTTCTCCTAGGGCGTCCCCTCCCGGCGTTTCCACTCACATCTGCCTTGTATATACCTTTTGTTAGTCGCCTTTCATTCATCCTCTCAACATGACCAAACCATGTAAGCATACTCTTTTCAATATTTGTTACTACATCTTTTTATAAACCACACCGTTGCCTTATCACATCATTTTTCGGCCTATCATTGATAGTCACCCCACACATGCTTCGCAAGGAACGCATTTCCACAGCATTTATTCTACTTTCATGCTTCTTTTGCCACACCCAACACTTCCATACATAAGCGTAGACTGAAGTCTACGCTGGAAAATACTGGCTGTTCACAATCCAATCAGTCCAACCACCAACCAGTCCAACCACCAAGCAGTCGATGCCCAAAAATACTGGCTGTTCATCCAGTATTTTTAGGCATCGACTGGTTGGTCACAAATCACAATCGCATGTATAGCACCATTCACTTTATTCCCCCCATTTACTTACCTTTCCACATCTTCATCGATCAAACTCATACTCACTCAAACTTCCTCTAATAACCTGTCTGAAGAGACAAACGTAAATTAAAAATTCTTGTTTTATTTATCAATCACTTTTTTTCTGCTAACGCTACAGCGCGGCTTCCCATCGCGTCACAACTGAGTTACCGTTCATTGACGGCGTAATGCACTGCGTACACCGTTTATTGCTCGAACAACTCACTTAGCGGGCTATGTAGCTCCTAGCTCCTAGACAAGCTTGTTAAATGTAAAACAATAACGTATGGTATATGTGAAGACTCTATCTTCTATATCTATTTATATAAATATCAATTGTCGTGCATTAGTCTCGCAAAAACTCGAAAATACCTCGATCTACATGAGTTTTTTTTTTTTTTTTTGTTTTTTTCGTCTTGATATTGTGTTCGTGGATTGGGAAAAAGAAACTTAGGAAAAACCCGAAAATAGCTGAAAATACCAATTTTGTTTTTTTGTTTTTATGGGAATCCCCACGTAATATAAATTCACCGCGTCATCTAGTCTTCATATAATAAAAATGAAATGTAGTTCGTTGGTAAGCGCATCAATTGAGATCGGCTGGCCCGATTTGGCTATTTTTGTTTTATAATTTTCGTAATAGTCCGGCTTTTATGGAAAGAAGACTCGGAAAAAAAAACCCGGAAAATTTTGAAATTCGGTAATAACTGAACGTCTTTTTTTCTATGGGATATCTGTTTATGAACTACTTAAACTTAGACAGCACAACGGCTGTCGGGTCAGCTAGTACATAATATAAATTAAAACGCTTCGGGTCTGTCTGTGTGACCGCGTTGTTCTCCTAAACTACGCAACGGATTTTGATGCGGGTTTCATCATCATCCAGAGACTTTGTTCTGGAAGATTTATACGTATAATACATAGCTTCTGCCCGCGACTTCGTCCGCGTTAAATTTCTTGTTCCCCGACCCACCCCGTCGCAACAGATTGCCTGCCCGTGCTTTTACTTCGTTTTCGCATAAACTTTCATTAAAAAAAATGGTGTTCTAGTTATTAGGAATGAAATTCTTCCTCAAGAATTGGGCTGTAAAATGCAAAAAGATTTTTTCAAATCCAACTTGCAGTTCCAGAGATTAGCACTGTAAAAAAACAAAAAACCGGCTAAGTGCGAGTCGGACTCGCGCACGAAGGGTTCCGTACCATCCATACAAATCCTTATCCTTACTAATATTATAAATGTGAAAGTAACTCTGTCTGTCTGTCTATTTGTCTGTCTGTCTGTCTGTATGTTACGTTTTCACGCCTAAACCGCTGATCCGATCGACCTGGGATATAGAGAAGGACATAGGCTACTTTTTTACGCGATAACCGACATCCACACGGGCGGGGCAAAAAAAAACGGCAAAAAAATCATGTCCGTTGTATAGGATTAGGCCCCCCTTAAATATTATTTTTTTCTGTTTTTTAGTATTTTTTGTTATAGCGGCAACAGAAATCCATACTACTCCATACTAATATTATAAATGCGAAAGTAACTCTGTCTGTCTGTCTGTCTGTATGTTACGTTTTCACGCTTAAACCGCTGAACCGATCGTCATGAAATTTGGCATAGATATACCCTGGGATATGGAGAAGAACATAGGCTACTTGTTTACGCGATAACCGACATCCACGCGGGCGGAGCCGCGGGCAAAAGCTAGTAGATTCATATGTGAAAATTTCAACTGTTTACTGTTTATCACGGTTCATGAGATACAGCCTGGTGACAAACGGACAGACAGACAGACAGACAGACGGACAGCGGAGTTTTAGTAATAGGGTCCCATTTTACCCTTTGGGTACGGAACCCTAAAACCTAACTCTTCAGCTTTAGAATAGACTACCTCGCAGAGTTGATCATTATTTTGCTGCGAAGTTATTATAAAACAGTTATATCTCCTAAGATATTCATTGAAATTAAATGATGTAAGGGCAACTTTGTTCAAAATTAAATACTTGTGATGAATAACGTATTTATTTGGATAAGGATTAATACCATGTTTATGAAAACTCCTTCGCAAATAATGAATTAATTTCGAACAAATTTGATTACCATAAAAAAGGTTATAGTGAGTCATTCTTAAAAGATAGACATATGCTGTCGCGGACTTTTTCTTAGAAAATTTAAAGAGGAACAATTCCATCATACATGATATTTGCGTAACTTAAACCGTTTACGCAGCGCACGCAACGGAAGCTCTCAAAAAGGAATAATTTTGCCCGTTTTTGCAACATTTTTCATTTATGCTCCGCTCCTTTTGGTTGTAGCGTGATGTTATATAGGCTATAACCATCCTCAATAAATGGACTATCCAACACAAAAAGAATTTTTCAATTCCAACCAGCAGTTCCTGAGATTAGCGCGTTCAAACAAACAAACAAACAAACAAACAAACAAACTCTTCAGCTTTATATATTAGTATAGATTCATATTGAGCTTACTTATAATAAGATTTTTTTTATATTTATTGTAAAAATCATGCGAAGTACGCTAGTCGCTAGTCAAGTGTAAAACAATAAAGCCCCATTTACACGAAGCAAGCAATTAGAGGATTATATCCAAGATAAGAATGCTTGGAAACATGCTGGTCCTGCTCATAGGACAATTTATTTAGAGTCTAGACAAAATCAAACTGGTTGCTAATTTAATTGTATAATTTATATTTTTTATGACATTCATTTTATTTTCTGTGATTAATATACTCACACACTGACATAGGTAATTAAATGTTAAAATTTTAGGGAAATCATCTACTTTTACAATGTTTGTAATTAAGTGAGCACCATGTATCTAACGCATAATTAATTTTTCTGACATTGCTTCACTTTTCATTCTTTTTACTTATTGTGGTATAGTAATTTTATTCTAGGTAAGAGCATTGTCTTCACATATAATTAATAATTATTGTATACAAATATTGTTACCATTTTAAAAGAGTAAATGACGAAGTTGGAACCAGAGTGATCTAGGGCACAAAAGTATGTTTTCGAGAAAAACGCGTTGTTAGGCTTTGTTGTAAGAAATTTATGAGCCATGATAATTTATTGTTTCTTTATTGCACTTAGATCACTTTGGTTTTCCATAAACGTTAAGAACTCAGTAGTAAAATTGGGACCATTAGTGATCTAAGTGCATCTCATACTTGATCAGTGTGGCATGCCTTCACTTTGCAGACCGTACCAATTCTATATTGACATGTTGTGATCCCTCAAGGAAGAAAGCACTGAAGAGCGCTTAGACCAGTGTGGCATGGTAGAATTATGGTTTTTCTATGCCATTGTGTAATAACCTCAGTATTGGCAAAAATGTCACTTAGATCACTCTGGTTCCAACGTCGTCAAATATGGAGTTTCTTGCCCATTCTTCTCCATTCGTTACTATCTTTTGGAAGGGACAACTAGAATCAATTAATTATTTTTGTAAATTCTGACGTTCAAAAGTGCCTTTTATGTGCATATTTGAAATAAATGATTTGACTTTGACTTTGGCAAGTTTCTTACCTGTGCCACATAATTAAATGAAAGCAACAAATGACTTGCATTCAATACTCAATACTCAATATATTTATTGCTTCCACATGTGAACTTAGGTGGTAGGTTTTACAGAGATATGATTATTGTGATCATTGTCTAAATACTGTTTACACGGTGCAACTTTTACATTAGTTCTACTAATTTTATGCAACAGGTAATTAAATCACACCTTAACATATCTTTAAAACATCCCAAAAGCAAGTTCTACATAAAATTAAAAGTAACAGTCCTAAATATTTCATTTTATTATTTAGTACTTCGCCAAAATATCTCACGCACCATGCACTGGGTACCAACTGCACTACTAACAACTAAAGATATTTAATTACTCAACACTTTCGCGGACACCCCTGTGGCACCGTCCGTGATCAGAGGACGCACCTGTTTGGAGCGCACGTAGCTCGCACCTTCGTCGGCCGCGCGATGTGTGTACCTCACCGCCGGCGCCCGCGCACCTGCCGCGGCCGCCCGCCAGCGGTGTCTTTAAACCGCGATCGCTCGGTCATCCGCGCCAGTCGTTAGCCTACCGCGACGGCGAATGCACGCCCTATTTGTTATAAATCTGTAATTACGTTTCGCAATATAGTTTCTTCAACTGGAAAAAACGCTTGTCATTTCTTATCATACCCTACGAGCAACCACAAATTGGTGACCCCGACGTGATCAAGATGACGAGCTCGAAAGGCGATGGTGGTGGCCCTGAAACCCTGCGAGTGGGAGTACGCGCACCCCCTTTCTGGCCTGAAGAACCTGGATTGTGGTTTGCCCAGATGGAGGGCCAGTTTGCGCTCGCCAACATAACCGCTGACGCAACGAAGTTTTACCATGTCATCGGCGTGTTGGATCAACGTTTCGTGGCAGAGGTCAAGGACATCATCACCAACCCACCAACGGTAAATAAATATGATAAACTTAAGACGGAGCTAATTAAGCGATTATCGGCTTCGCAGGAGCGGAGAGTGAAACAGCTGCTTATGCATGAAGAGTTGGGGGACCGGAAGCCGTCCCAATTTTTTAGGCACCTGCAACATTTGGCTGGACCGACGGTACCCGAAGAATTTCTGAGAACATTATGGTCTAGCCGGTTACCGAATAACGTTCAGACTATCGTGGCTTCTCAAGCGGATTTACCCATGGACAAGATGGCGGACTTGGCGGACAGGGTCCACGAAATCGCGCCGACCGGCGTCCAACACGTAGCGAGTGCCGCGGCCCCAGCGACATCTACCCTCACGGAAAGTATGGAAACGCGGATCGGCGAGTTAACCAGGCAAGTAGCTTTACTCGGTCAGCAAGTGAGTGCAATGCATACGCAGCGCCATGAACGCTCCCGTCAGCGATCTAGGAGTAGGAATGATAGGCATAGGTCTACCTCGCGGTCACGTCAGCCGCCTGAAAACCACCCTCATTGCTGGTATCATTATGTTTATGGTTCGCAGGCAAAGAAATGCCGGCAGCCCTGTCAGTGGTCGTCGGAAAACTCCATGGGCAGTCGGAAGTAGCGGCCAACGACTGCGGAACCCATGCAGGCCGTATTTTTGTAACAGATCGACATTCCAAGATGATGTTTCTGATAGACACTGGGTCGGATTTATGTGTTTTTCCACGCTCAGCAGTCAGAACGCCCTGCATGAGCACGAAATACGGTCTAACAGCTGCGAATGGGACGGTCATCAATACGTATGGTCCGACACAATTACATTTGAATTTAGGACTGCGCCGAGTATTTTCATGGCAATTTACCATTGCGGACATATCGAAACCGATTATAGGAATTGATTTCTTAAAATTTTATAATCTGATTATAGATTGCCGCAACCATAGGCTGATAGATGGCACCACATCTCTCTCCGTGCCTGCATCGTATCAGAGGGTACCAGATGACGTGGCGTCTGTCAAGACCGTCGCCGGCGAGTCAGAATTTCACCAGTTGCTCCGTGAGTTCCCGGAGGTGACCCGACCTGCAGGCACGGTCCGTGAACCAAAACACAACACGATGCATTATATTAATACTGCCCCTGGACCACCCGTATCAAGTAAGCCTAGGCGACTAGATCCAGACCGTTTGAAAATAGCCAAAAAGGAGTTCGAGGATATGCTGGCCAACGGCACGGCCAGGCGATCAGACAGTCCATGGTCTTCAGCCTTGCATTTAGTCAAGAAGAAGGATGATGGTTGGAGGCCGTGCGGTGACTACCGCGCGCTCAACGCAAGCACAATTCCTGACAGGTACCCGGTGAGGCACATTCAGGACTTCTCGCAACAGCTCTCCGGCAGCGCTATATTTTCTAAAATTGACATGATTAAAGCGTATAACCAGGTACCGATCTATGGACCCCACATACCGAAGACAGCGATAACCACACCATTCGGTTTGTTCGAATTTCCCTATATGACGTTTGGTTTGAGGAATGCGGCGCAGACATTTCAGAGGTTTATGGACGAGGTGCTTGCTGGGTTAGATGAGTTCTGCTTCTGTTATTTGGATGACGTATTGTGTTTTTCCCCCACCCCAGAGCTGCACAGAATGCACCTGCGACGACTGCTGGATCGCCTAAGAGAGTATGGAGTATTGGTGAACTCGGCGAAGTGTGTTTGGGGACAGCCAGAGGTAACATTTCTTGGCTTCAATGTTTCTGCTTCCGGTACCTGCCCACTCGACACTAAGGTACAGGCTATCCAGGACTTTCCAGTGCCACAAACTGTGAAGGAGCTACGAAGGTTTCTGGGTATGCTAAATTTTTATAGACGCTTTATACCGAACGCAGCTAAGGCACAGGCACCGCTTAACGCTATACTGGCTGGAGGCAAAACCACGAAAAACCAACCTGTTAAGATGACGCAGACACAGCTGGAGGCTTTTTCAGAATGCAAGAAAGCACTTTCCGAGGCCACGCTTTTAGTTCACCCGCTTACTAACGCCGAGCTTTCTATGACGACGGATGCTTCAGATGTATCAATAGGAGCCGTGCTACAGCAACGAAATGGTGAGCAATGGGAACCACTGGGTTTCTTTTCCAAGAAACTAAACCCAGCGCAAAAGAAATACAGCCCCTACGACCGCGAACTGCTCGCAGTGTACGAGGCTATTAGGTATTTTCGTCATATGGTGGAGGCACGGAACTTTGTCGTTTTCACAGACCATCGCCCGCTAACGTACGCCTTTACTACACCACGAGAGAGCTGTTCACCAAGGCAGTTCAGATATTTCGACTACATAGCTCAGTACACAACGGACGTACGCTACATACCTGGTCCAGAGAATGTGGTCGCGGATACATTATCCCGAATAGAGGAGGTACGAGTTCCTAAGGGAGTTGATTATCAAGCACTTGCACGATGTCAGCACACTGATCCAGAGCTACAAAGTCTCCTTGAGGGTGGATCCTCACTTAGACTCGAAAAGGTTAGAATACCGGACACAGACATCGAGGTCTACTGTGACGTTACGGTTACACCGCCACGACCGTATATTACGCCGAAATTCCGTCGTCAAGCGTTCGATTCGCTGCACAACCTGAGTCACCCCGGAAACACAACTACAGTGCGACTGGTAGCACAGAGATTCGTTTGGCCAGGGATGCGCAAACAATGTAGAGAGTGGTCCCGTAAATGCCTAAAGTGTCAAGGCAGTAAAGCGACACGACATACCTTTGCTCCTCTTTCCCAATTTCCTGTCACAACATCAAGGTTCTCCCATATCCACCTTGATATCGTCGGCCCTTTACCAATCTCTTATGATTACAGGTATTGTCTCACTGTCATCGACAGATTCACCAGATGGCCTGAGGCGTACCCCATCAAAGACATCACGGCTGAGACCTGCGCAACCGCGCTGGTGTCCGGCTGGATCGCCAGATTCGGTTGCCCACTCAAAATAACAACCGATCGCGGTACTCAGTTCCAGTCACACCTCTTCCGAGCTGTCGCTGCCATGGTTGGCGCGCACCACTACAGCACAACCGCTTACCACCCTGCTGCGAATGGCATGGTCGAACGTCTGCACCGACACATGAAAGCAGCCATCATGTGTCATTCAACCTCGCAATGGACCGAAGTTCTTCCACTAGTACTTCTGGGGATACGAAGTGCATGGAAGCCGGACATTGAGGCATCACCAGCAGAGTTGGTCTACGGCGAGCAGCTTCGTCTACCAGGGCAATTCATCACACCAGCTGAGGACTACAGGTCAACTGACGTCACTGACCTTGCAGCACGCTTACGAAGTCGCATGGCCAACCTTGCACCAAGGCCTGCGTCCTGGCACAGAAAAGGTCCATTTTACTTTCCACATAGTCTCAGCGATTCTTCTCATGTGTTCTTGCGGCAGGACTTCGTTCGAAGACCGCTGGAACCACCGTACGCCGGCCCATACAAAGTCATACTGCGTCAACCCAAATATTACAAACTTGACGTACGTGGTAAAGAAGTTACCGTCAGCGTTGATCGACTGAAACCGGCCTACGTCATACAGGAGGCGGACGATCCAACACCATCAGTTCCTGAGCCACCAGCTCCACTCCCTGTTCCAACAAAAGAAGAAGAGAGGAGGACGAGGTCCGGGCGTCGCGTGCACTTCCCAGATTATTACCGCCCGCAGTAGCGGTCTAAGCGGGGGAGTACTGTGGCACCGTCCGTGATCAGAGGACGCACCTGTTTGGAGCGCACGTAGCTCGCACCTTCGTCGGCCGCGCGATGTGTGTACCTCACCGCCGGCGCCCGCGCACCTGCCGCGGCCGCCCGCCAGCGGTGTCTTTAAACCGCGATCGCTCGGTCATCCGCGCCAGTCGTTAGCCTACCGCGACGGCGAATGCACGCCCTATTTGTTATAAATCTGTAATTACGTTTCGCAATATAGTTTCTTCAACTGGAAAAAACGCTTGTCATTTCTTATCATACCCTACGAGCAACCACACCCCTATTAGCATTTTCCGTTGGCATTTAGTTGGGCCAACTTCAGAGGTATGTGGCCCAACCAAATGCCAACAAAAATGCTACTAGGGACTGCAAAAGATCCAATAGCAGTTTTGTTGTTATGACGTCTACGAGCGTTTAGTGTTCTTCAAAGTTTTAAAACTAAAATATATATCTTAACCACGTACCTAGCCAAGACTTTAAAGCCATCCACAAGATAGCGCAAACCCACTAACTGAACTTATAAACTTAACTCGTCCATAAATAAGACACTTACACCGCTCATCTACCCACAGACCACTAATTAGGTGTTAAATCACTGAAAACGACTGAATCCCAACGTGAAAATGTGGACCTCACTATTTACTGTGATTTACAAAGAGCCATTTCACAAAATTTTAACGCTCGAGTTTAGGTAAAAGACGGCAACGCTGTGTATGTGAGCGTAACTATCCACACATACACAATTTAAGCAGTGTAACGCGAGTGTCGAGACGGACTAAATAATCTTGAGCCATTATAATAATAATGCGGTATTTAGAGATTTATTAAAAAAGTTATTTTATTTATTCAGTCTACTAAATCTTTCTAGACTAATAAAAAAATACAAATATATGTTTTGAAAGTATATAATAAAAATGAACAGGAAAACAATCACATCGTACAAAATATAAGTGTTGGTCATTATTATTTGACAATAATGTCAAGTAATAATGACTATCACTTACGTTAAATAAATATTTGTCGTAAAGGCATTGATCTTGCTTTTCTAGGGTCTATAATTTCCGGCAATACGCAATCTTCGTAAAAACGAGTCAATTTGGGAAGCATCAAAATGTTGTGGTCGTAGTATAATATCACGGTTACGATATGAGCACTCGACAATTGAGATGCGGGAAAAAGTAGCACAGGTCCTTCCTCGATGGGCGCTCGCGCTGTACTAAACGGTGCCCACTTGTGCATCGCAATTTATTCTTTTTTAGAGTGTTTAAAAAAAGGATATTGTGGCTAATTAAATGAAGGGATTTTAATCAAACTTGAGAATTCGATTTGTTAAAGAACATAGTTCATTTTGAGATGATTTTTAAAATGTAATTACGCTTTATTCAAACAAAAAAATCGCAATATAATTGCGAATAAATCGTAAAAATTGTCCTAAGTCTTTATTTTTTTTACCTATTAATGTTATTAATAATCGAAATTCTAGTACGTCATTTGTCGACAAAACTATATGTCTGATGCTTTGTGTATTTTTTTCAGTCAAATTTATAAATATTAATTATAGAAATAGGAGTCTGAAATTGCCTCTGCGCTGATTTTTCAGTAAACTAGTTCTGGGAGATTAATAACTACAAAGTACACAAATAAGTTTTTGTAAATGTGTTACATGAAGTGTCAATACGAAAGAATCATCTATTATTTACATATATTCACCAATACCAGAGAATTAACTAAGATGGTAAATTAGGCGACTAAAATCTTAGATATTCGCGCGAAAACGTAAAATGGCTCTTAAGTTAAGGCTATATTATAGACGAGAAAGCGACAAAATAGATTAAAATTCTTTAACATGACACCTGTAATCATTTAAATGTATATTGTAAATCTTTCTTTGGTATGCGCTCCCTCTGAATATCAGGATGGCAATCAGTCGCTCCCTTCCCTGGAAGCCCTTGAGTTCAGGGCTTTAAGTGGCGTCAGAGCCAGGTATGTCAACAGGTAGAGGACATATTTTTGAGAAAGAACGCTACACTTCTCCGGTGGTTGTTCGTATGTTGGCAACACGTGACACTCCATCTTTTCCAGTGTAGACTCGGATGACTCGCCCGAGGCGCCATTTTAATGGTAGCAAGTTGTCTTCCTTTATAAAGAAGAGTTGGTTGATAGTGACTTCACTCTTGTTGGACTTCCATTTTGTTCTAGTCTGGAGCTCGTTGATATACTCCTTTGACCAACGCTTCCAAAAATGTTGACGCATTTGCTCGATGCGGTCGTAACGATTGGTAGCTGCGTGGTGATGTCGTCGCAGGCCGGTGCTGTGAGCGGACGTCCGATCAGGAAATGCCCCGGTGTCAATGCTTGGAGGTCATTCGGGTCTGAGGAAAGAAGTGTTAGCGGGCGAGAGTTCAGGACAACTTAAACTTGTATTAATACCGTGTTAAACTCTTCAAATGTGAGGTTAGTTCCTTACGACGCGTCTCAAATGATACTTGCAAGACCTCACTCCCACTTCCCACAAGCCACCAAAATGAGGAGAATATGGGGGTATAAATTGAAATTTAATATTTTTGATAGCGACTTTCTCGATAAAAAAAATGTATTAAATTGGTGGTACAAATTGTACTTGTTGCAAAAATGTAAGCCAAAATGCTATAAGATAACTATCCTATAGCATTTACCACCGGAGACCACCGGAGAACCTAGCACGAACCGACTACGTACACCTAACGTGTACGGCTGTACCGGCAGTGGACGCTTATTCTATTACAACATACAGATTAAAGCATTTTTAAAACACTTTAAAAAACTCACATCGCTCTCGCTCACACCGCAAACCTGAGCCTTAACAACACGGTCCCATCTCCCGCCGGTCGCGGTCGACTCGCCCAAATGGAATTGAAACTGTGACAATCCAGTTTGCACTTCCCCACTTTTTCTTTACGCCACCTAGATTTGATTGAGTTCGTCTCACTTTGTGCTGACATTCGTACGGAATCAAACGAATCTAGCTTAGTACGGAATGAAGATCGATAGTGGAGACAATGGGTTTTTGTCGAGAATATTATTATGAGAATACTCTAATAAAAAAATTACACCCTGAGCGTTTTATGTCGATTGTCCATTTTATACCTTATTGTAACACATTACGCGGATTTTTTTTTAAGTTATGACACATTATTTAAGGCGCCATATAGCTCGATCAATCTGTCTAGCCTTTTCCCAACTGTGTTGGGGTCGACTCCCAGCCTAACCAGTAAAGCAAAGAAGATATCTAGATTCAGCACAAGATGTTAGAGTGTGACCGGTAATGCGGCACCAAAGGCTGTAGGAATATTTTTAGAAGTCGAGGGTCTAAACACAAATTCACTAGCAAAAGAATTTGTTTCACGTAAAGAATATACAGGAGGCTCGTCCCTAAACACTTGGAGGCGGTGGAGAATGCGTTTGCTGCGCGTGAAGAGCCTCGGGACCATCAGGTGCGACTGTTGCGAGCGGAGAGCTTCGTCGAACACTCCACTGAAAGTCTTCAGTGGAGTGTTCGACGAAGCTCTCGGAAATAAAATAATAAAAATAATTAAATAATAATAATTTGATTATTTTCTTAAATTTATTTTCTTTTATACAGGATAAGTTTTTTAACCAGTGCGGAAATTTTGTTTGGTGATTCAGTATCAGTTACAGCCGCCCACGTCATCCTGGAATGCGAGGCCGTGGTTCCACAATGGGAAGAAATCCTCGGAACAGTGAGGTCGCTCCGTGAAGCCTGTGAAGCTCCCAGGAAGCTTCTGTGTTTTTGGGCGGAGCTAGGCTGGCTTTGTTAGCCAGAATCCCCACGCACAACGGACCAAATGAGAGTCTAAGTGCGGAAAAGGGAGCCCCATTATCATCATCAGTATCAGTTATAGAAAACATTTCCATTACTTGTTCAATCCTTTTTTTTTTTGTCTTACTCGAAAAGAGCTAAATATGGATACAATCTATTCGTAATAATATCAATGGGCGAGCGCAAAACTGATAGGTACCTACTACTGTGTTCCGTTTCACTGACCGCGCCGCCGGCACGTTGTGCGAGGAGTATCCAATATACCAGTTTTAAAATAAACATCTTTCGTTAACGATAACTTAATTTTTTTTAATAAGACATATGAAAATAAGAAATAGTTGTATAATAAAACACGTTTAAGTTTAATTTGTCAACATTTGTGCACTGATTAAAAACTTTTCCTGTATATTATTGTTAACTTATAAATAGCCCCCTCAGGTTATTTGTAACATTAAACCAGATGCAGGTGAATACCAGTATTTTCCATGAAGCGACAACCTATCTAACCTCTACAACCCAGTATTGAGTTACACGATACCTCTTGGTAAGACTGGTTGTCAGATTTTCGTGGTTCTGACTACCAAACAACGACGTCTGAATGACTATCAGACTGACCAACGACAGGGGCGCCAAATAGCTTTTTTGATAAAATTGAGGATGACGTCTTTCAAAGACCTACATAATCCATACTAATATTATAAATGTGAAAGTAACTCTGTCTGTCTGTCTGTCTGTCTGTCTGTATGTTACCTTTTCACGCCTAAACCGCTGAACCGATCGTCATGAAATTTGGCAGCGATATAGCCTGGGATATAGAGACGGACATAGGCTACTTTTTTACGCGATAACCGACATCTACGCGGGCGGAGCCGCAGGCAAAAGCTAGTTATATATATGTATGAACACCGAGCGTACAATTATTGATTCAAGTACGAGTATTGCCCGTATTTCGTTGCCAAATATTTCATTAAAATTTTATTGAACGTCTTCTCAAGATGATTTTTTACTTGTTTCATTCGATGGTATTTGTAGAGTTGAATGTAATTTTATTGTTTTTTTTTTTTTACACCTTTACCAGTTTTGAACGCAACTAACTTGCCCGTATCGTGTAACAATTGTACGTGTTGTTTAGACGGTGCCAGTCAATGGTTGCTTAAATTAACAATTCCGGCTTCGCTCGCGTTAATTTAGAATTTGACAATCATTTCGGGTTGTACTCTGCTACAAGCAGAGTACAACCCGAAACAACTCTTAACACACTACTAAAGTGTCTATAATATAATTCAATCATGATTCGAAAGACACGTGGCGCCATCTATTATCATAATAACGTTATTGTTGATTTCCTCGGGGATAGTGCTTTTTTTCGGGATAAAAGTTGCTCTATGTCCGTTTCTGTAGACCTAACAACTTATAAGCAAAATTTCAGGATGATCCGTTCAGTGATTTAGGCGTAAAAAGGTAACAAACAAACTGACAAGCTTACTTTCGCATTTATAATATTACTAGCTTTTGCCTTTTGCTTCGCTCGCACTTAAATAAAATAAAATAAACTCTTAACACACTACTAAAGTTTCTATAATAATAATATAATTCAATCATGATTCGAAAGACACGTGGCGCCACCTATTATCATAAGAACGTTATTGTTGATTTCTTCGGGGACAGTGCTTTTTTACGGATAGAAAGTTACTTTAAGTCCGTTTCTGTACACCTGACCACTTATATGCAATATTTTAGGATGATCGGTTCAGTGGTTTAGGCGTGAAAAAGTAAATAAATAAATAATTTTATTTCTGTATGTTTGTTTTTACAAACACTTTTACACGTCAATCATATTTTAAAACTAGATGAGGTCGACGTTTCGTATCTGACTACTCTGAGCAGAAAGGCCAAAACAAACTCAGAGGTCACAGTCTCTTTTAAAGTCCAGACATAATCTTGGTCAAATCATGTGAACAGACAAACAAACAAACTTACTTTCGCATTTATAATATTAGTTAGGATGCCACAGGCAATAATAAACTTGCACCGTGTAAATGGGGCTTAGACCTTCCATACATTTGAAGAGGCTTTTAACTTACAGTAGGGCCAGACAGGCTGATAATAATACCCATAGTTATCTACGCAACGAACCGATCAATGTCCCGTCTGTGTTTGCACTAACCCTAGAATTTGTTTATTTGTTCTAGCCCTTGTCTTATTGTCGACTATGTAAGTAAGTGTGTACTAGTTTGTATTCTAACAACGGAGTATGAGACCACGTATTTTCCCGAGGTTATTGACGCAAGTTAGGTTTAAGTTGGGAATTTAATATAGCAAAGGTTGTAGAAGGTGAATACTTTTACATTATTATTTACTAGCGACCCGCCCTTGTTTCGGACGGTTTTTACGACTTGAAAAAACATCGAGATTTCTTTATTAGGGGCCATTCAAGTGTTACGTAAGCAGAATTTTAGTAATTTTGATCCCCAATCTCCCCCATGTCAGCAAAAGTAAGCAAAGCTCATACGTTCCTATACGTTTTTTTAAATTCTGTTCAGGTTTTTTTTATTGTTTTGTTTGCTTGTTTTTTTTTTGGCATTTAGTTGGGCCAACTTCAGAGTTATGTGGCCCAACCAAACGCAAACAAAAATGCTACTAGGGATGAGTCTAGAAATAAGGAATATATAGCTTATAAATGAATTGAATGCCCATTTCTCAACTTCAGTTCTTACTAACCTTAAAACACTGCGTGAGAGCGATTAAGCAATATCAATTATTTTGGGGAATCCCTGAACATGGGGTTGCCATCTTTGTACAAATCAAACAAAACAAAATTTTGCAGATAAATCTAAATATTGCTGACGTACACCATCCAGACCCGCCGTCCCCATGTCATCAAAAATAATCAAAGCAAAGACCACCCCCCCCCCTTAGTGCTTACGCAATACTTGAATGAGCCCTTATAAGTAAGTTTAATGTGAATGTATTATATTATGTATTAACCGTTTAAGTATTGATCGATTTATACGAAATCTTCCGGAATAAATTCTCCAAATGATGCAAACCGCATCAAAAATTCGTTGTTAAAGGTGCAGATCCACCGCGGCGCACGAAGAGGCTACGCACGTGTGTTAAGCTTCGCTTTGCAAAGAAATGTATGTTATTTTGTCCACTGCAACCCACGGACACGCTAAGCATCAATTGACGTCATTGAAACATACGTGGCTTGCTCAAATAGGCGCTTACATAGCTCAACGCTGTCAACGCCATTCACGCTGTGCATGTGCTACGCAGCTTGTGTATCTCATCGCTGCACATGCTGTGCACGAGCACGCAGCGCATTTTAGCTGCGTGCTCGTACTTGGGTCTACGTGGGTCTACGTTTCCACTGTGGTACACATACTAAAAATAATTGTAATCCGCGTTTGCAATGACAGGAAGAATAATAAATTACGATCTCGGTTTGATGATGAGTTTTTTATACCGGTTATAATTAATTGTTCGAGCTGATAAATTATTTAAGTTATTTTATTTTGCATTGATTACATTTGTGGAAGCCATTCAGTGCTTTATCATAAGCATAACATAATCTAACCTATAATGTTCCCACTGCTAGGACACAGGCTCCCTCTCGAAGAGGGGTGGTAACATGCAGTGCGTCTAGATGTCCGATGGTAGAAGGAGGCCGGTGGAATGAGGTCGTGGAGTTCATGGGCACAATCTGTAGAAGACCGACAAGCAGGCAACCTTGCGGCGATGAGCCAAGCTGTGAAGCTTGGCATCCACCAGTTTTACGTTGCCAATGAGCCTCTTAGCTCTGCGTTCCAACGAGTCAAGCGCAGCAAGTTGGTACTTAGCTGAGCCATCCCAAAGGTGGCTGCAATACTCCATGCAGGATCGGACTTGTGCTTTGTAAAGGGTTAAAAGCTGTCCGGGCGTAAAGTATCGCTTCACCCTATTTAGGACGCCCAGTTTCTTGGCCGCAGTAAACAAGTTGTCTAAGCAAAGACAGAGACTGCTGTCTATCCTCTTCATTTATTCAAACAAAAATACATCCACTCTTACTTCTAAAGAGAAGAAACAACGCCCACAAACAGAAAGGTATTATAATTCCAAAGACATCCATTATTCGTGCTCATTCAAATTTTTATCAGCATCTCGAACAATAATTTTAGAGATAAAAATCTCAGAGAACATCTCGAAAAGTGTCGTAAACATGATTTTTACCGTACAAAGGTAGGGAAAACAATTATAGCCGGCATTGGGATCCGCTATTAAGTGCAGAACACAAACGTATCAGAGCCAGTAATGGCGTGCACTTCAAACAGTGGGGACTCAAAGAAATCATTATTCCGCGCTCTTCCTGCGCGACCACTTGGAAACGTAGGGATGTGGTGATGATAAATTAAAATCTGATGAATTATTAAAAGTCATAGAATAAAAGTTATTGTTTATGATGTTAGTAAAACAGTCCTGCAAGATTGTTAAGAGCGTTGTCACCGGTCCACTAGCGCCACTCCACTTTAAAAACATAATTATTATGTCGTGACTGAGAAGGAATTATGAAAAACAGCTCAATCAACTATATCGGTAAGGGTGAAGCCAGACGAGCGTAATATTCTGAGTTGTTGGTCACGTAACTTCAGGCGCGTAATTTCTGCTACATTCGTTTTCATACAAAAATCCTGTTTCGTTCACACGGCGACGCAAAATGAGTTGTTTACCGACTCACGCGCACAATCCCGGCTGAATTAAGTTCGCGGCAAGAGGGGGGCGACTCGAGGGAATAAAAACACTTTAAAAACTTACTTGAGTGTTATTATTAATCTTTCCTTTGCACTGATGGCTAGTCCCATATTTGTGTCGGATTTAGTAATAAAAGGTTTTTTACGAGATGTAATAATTCTTGAAAAACATATAATGGTGTAATTTTGAAATATATCTGAATTTGCACATAAACGTTCATACAAGACATGAAACTGTCCGCGCATCCGTATTTCACTGTTGAGTGGATTCACCCAGTAGTTTCTTCTATCATCATCTTCTGTGTCTTCGCTATATGCTTCGTAAATACACAACGTTTTTATTATATCCATTGCATTGCACTACAGAAACACCCAATACAATCGTTGAAAAGCAACTGAATAAATTACGCTCGTCAGGCAGCCCAACAGAATTTCTGCCGAGCAGAAATTACGCGACCGAAATTACGCGACTCACAACTCAAAAAATTACGCTCGTCTGGCTTCACCCTAAGTGTGTCTAGAATTTTCTATAACCTTTTTTAAAGTTTCATATTCAGACACGAAGCAACAAAATACCATCTAGAGGAATGTTGCCGTTTTTATTTAGATCGAATTTTGTTTCTTCGTGTCTGAAAATGAAACTTTAAAAAAGGTATTAGAAAATTCTAGACACACTTACCAATATAGTTGATTGAGCCGTTTTTCATAATTTCTTCTCAGTACCGAGATAATATGTTTTTAAAGGAGTGTCGCTAGTGGACCGGTGACAACCCTCTTAAACAATTTTTCACTTCAAAAAAAGTATCGATAAAAAATTATATCGATATTTTTCCTCCCATCCCTTCAGCAGGTACGCTCCGCCGCGGGGTAACGAAGCTAATCTGTACTCAAGTGTCGACAATTTGAGGCGTAACAACAGAAAATAAGCAAGACTTGAGCCATGTTGAACTTAATCCGCGGTTTACCCAGAGGTTCTATGTAATGAACGCTGTTTATCGAGCTATTATATACAATACCTTTTTAATTAGGGCATTTTGAATAATTTGTGAGCTTTGTTAATGATATAGTCATTTGGAGGCAAACGTTTTGTTTAGCTGTCTGTTGTTGTTTCTGTTTTGTTGTATTTTTTTTTTAATATTAAATGTATTGCGTCACCTCAGTTGTGTTAAAAAAATAATCACACATTCATTTACGTCGTATGTGGGAGATAATGGAATGATAGGCATTCGCCTATCTGACCTCTACAACTCAGTTACTGGGTAAGGCTGCTTACATAAAGAAACAAGTTTTTGGCACAGACAAACCCGTGCGGGTCGGCACCGGTCGGTGCAGGGTTAACCAGCATAAAGAAACAGGTAAATCTGTCCTTATCGACCTGTTCCTTTAACCCGTATGGCTCAGTTCAGGTAGTCGGCACCGACAAGTTTATACCTGTTTCTTTATATGTTAGCGCAAAAGATAAACGTGGGAATATTAAGGCTCGTACAGACTCACGATATATCGCGGGCGCGACAGGCACCAACAAAGAAATTGTGCTTCAAGTACCGCGTCGACCCGCGATATCGCACTAGTCTGTACGAGCCTTTATACCTGCACCGACCAGTACCGACCCGCACAGACTCGCCTGCACCGGAAACCTGTTTCTTTATGTAAGCACCCTCACACGATAGCCAGACTTTTGGGCTTCTGACTACCCGTAACGACAGTCAAAGATCTACGTATGACAGCCGAGACCAATGGTTTAACGTGTTTTCCGAGGCACGTAGGGGTCTCGAATATACTGGATGGCTACCCATCCACGAATCAATCGGGGAATCGTAGCTTAACCTTCGATCAAACCTTGCGGCTGTTACATTAGGTATCTAAAACTACCAAGTCATTTCTTATAAACAGTATCCGTTTTTATAACAAGTTGCCAAAGTCGGTTACAGAACTTAGCGATGGAAAGTTCAAAACCCACATCAGACGTGTCCTTATGAAAAAAGCATATTATGAGATTAAAGACAAGGAAATTCGGCATTAATTCCTTCCGCACATTTGGCTTCCCTGGTACCCAAATAACGATTTTTTTTTTTTTTTTTTTACATACTTCTTTGACTTAATCTATTCATTATTTGACGTTTTATACCTACAAATCTTATTCGAACTCTTTATTTGTGGCTCTTGTGGGCATCATATTTATTCAGATTTGTTACTGTAGTCGTAATGGCAATCATGTCATATGGTTTAAATAGGTTTTCAAACTCAAACTCAAACTCAAAGCATTTATTTCAAATAAACCAATTACAGGCACTTTTGAATTGTCAAGGGGTTGGTCAGTCAGAAAGATGAAGCTAGTTGCCCATTCCAAAGCGTAGTAGGTTCCTATGGAGAAGAACGGACAAGAAACTCCATGGACACTCTTTTAAAACAAAATATTGTTACAAAATATGGGTTACATCATTCATGTTGAAGTTATACATGTGAGAACAATGTAGAAAGACGTGCACGTTAGAAGCGTCCGTAATAGAAACAATTCAAAAATTAAAATAAGCCGTGGCAGCATAAGCGTTCATTTATAATAAAATAAAATAAAATCTTTTATATAGATTCTTTTGTATTTTGTGAATGTGAGAACGTTCTAGACCTAGTAGACTGTAGATTTGTTGGCACTTTTCTATTTTTTTAAGTACCTGGTACTTGTTGAAAGGCGTATACTGTCCTCCCATACCTATTAACACTGTTATTTGAAAATATTGTAAAAACCAATTATTTTTAAAAGAGTAACCGTGGAGTTTCTTGCCGGCTTTTCTCCATAGGAAACGACCAATTGGAACCATTCACCTAGCTTCTGACGTTTCATAAGTGCCCATGTAGGTTTATGTGAAATAAAATATTTTGATTTTGGTTATTATTTCGCCATGAAACCCTCCATAAAATAACTAACTACACAATACAAATATACTAACGAATATCTATGTTGCCGTTACAAAAAAAAAACTTTTTTCGCACACAAAACACATCCTGAACTAAGTGGAAGTCCTTTCAAAACAAAAAACGCACGCTTCCTAATTCGATATATATTACTCCGGAGCCAAATAAATCATACGAGCGACTAAAGCAGTGCCGAACCCAGTGCGGTAAGCGACAATATTAAGCTTCCCGTAAAATATTTTTTACCCATAAATTAAGCGAATGTAAGCGAGTTTTTCATATGCCAGTTTCGCTAGTACATCGCAAAATTAAACACATAAATTACACACAGTACAACTTGAGGTGCATATATTCAATTTGGTGTGTGCTTTGCCTTAATCACTTTTTTGGAATTTGTGAAAGAGGTACTAATCATTGTTGTTGTTAAATTCGAAATGTAATTTCTTGTTATAACTGAAATATCAGACAGCTAGTGTGAAACAATTTGACCTGACTGGGTATCAAACTCACTACCTTCAATCTTGATATAGGCCTCTCCCAGGCTGAAAACTCAAACTCAAATCATTTATTTCAATTAAGTAAACCATTTACAGGCACTTTTGAATTGTCAAGGAGTCGGTCAGTAAGAAAAATGAAGCTACATGCCCATTCCAAAGCGTGGTAGGTACCTATGGAGAAAAATGGGCAAGAAACTCCATAGACACTCTTTTAAATTAAATTGTTCCAAAAATAATTATTAGTTACACCTACGAGTATAATGTTGAATTTATAACGAAATGTGAGAACGATGTAAAAATAAAAAGTACACGTTAAAAGCGTCTAGAGTAAAAACAAACAATTCAAAAATAAAAAAATAAAATAACCCGTGGCAGCTAAGAGATGACCAGTCCCAACTGACGGTGCCCATTCACGAACATGACGCATGGATTAGCACCATTCAGCTCAACCATTTTGAAGGAAGCTAAATGATCCAACACACACGCCACCATCAGCGGGACATCTGGGCCTCAAGTCTGCTATTACAATAGTGACAGAATGGTCTCTTCATTGTGAGTTTTTGACAGATTTGCCATACAAACACTGTCAAATACTCACAATGGCGAGACCATTCTGACACTATTGTAATAGCAGACTTGAGGCCCTGAGTGAGCATGACATACTCTCAGCCGCCAGGGCACATTCAAGTCAATGAAAGACATATTACCCGGTCAATGGTAGCTCTATAGTACATAGTACTTACACCTATGCTATGCAATTAAATAATACAAAGGAGATTGAGTTTATATAATGCAAAGATAGTCTTATAAGGGTTTATTTATAAACGCTGCTTAAAGTTAAGTAATGATTAGCGACTGTTTAACCATACATTTTTGACGTTTGAACGTCACTTAACTTTAAGCAACGTTTATGAATAAACCCCACAATCTTCAGCAGCTCCAACATTATTTTCAAATGTTAATGAATAAGTTGTGGTTGTGGAGCAAGACCAGCTGCGTCACAACACCTTGTCCACCGCCTTCCGCATCCAATCTATCCCAGCCACCTTTTTAAGGTCGTCGGTCCATCTAGCTGCGGGGCTTCCCACACTACGCTTGCTGGTACGCGGTCTCCACTCCAGGACTAGTCTGCTTCAGTGGCCATCGTTCCTTCGACAAACATGGCCGAGCCCACTGACACTTCAAATTGCTTACACTATAAGCTATGTAGGTAACTCACAACCTTATGAACTGCCAATTGAGGAATAAGTTAGGTAACTACACAAAAATGTATATAAAATAGATAAACTATTATTTTCGCCAATAAATATCATACATAGACGTAACTGCGTACAAAAAAACAAGCCTGTACAGTAAAGGAATGTTAAACAAATGCAAAACTAAAAAAAAAAAGCCATACGATAGATAACTGTAACAAGAACTACGTCGTTTACAATTTTCTAAACCGCCACAAGTTGTTTACAAGTTCATTTGCGTAAGCTTATTGCAAACAAAAATCAAACAAAACATTTTTTCGCTGAAAAATTCAAGAACTGTCAGCTAATTTGTAAACAGGGCGTAAATATTACTACTTAGTACTTAGATCCGATGGCTACACGCCAGTCAGTGGACAATCAGTGCAGTGAGAAGTCCTAACCTAAAACATTAATCTCATGAAGATCAAAACACAGAAAATGTACACCATTTCATATCATATGAAAGAAATGATACTGAAGAAGAATTATCTAAAGGTTACATTATGCTTCACGTTCGGAATAACCGCTTTAGTGGTCATGATACTGCCGCATGTACTGACGCACTCACGCGCCCACCACCGTCGCCACGTCAGGTATGCTACAGACTTAAAATATATACTGTTTTGGGGGAAAACTAAAACTCAGAGATCACGCCTCTCACATCATAAACCCACAGAATTTTTGCCGGGTCAGAGAATGTTTATCAACCAAAAATGTCCACATATAAACTGCTACATAACTTACAATAAAGAAACTCTTACAAACGATGAAGATTTCGATGCAGTCATTTTTGATATAGACAATGTTCTCAAAATGGATGTCAGCTTCCTCAATTTAACGAGATCCCCAGAACAGCTGTACATATTCCGATCATCTGAAACACCAGAAAAACATCCATTATGTAATTATGAGTTGGAAGACTTCTTCAACTCGACTTGGTCGTACAGATTGGACTCTGATATACCGCAACCATTTTTGGAAATCCATAGCACGAACAAATCGCTCGTTGGACCGAAGACCAACATGGACTGGGTAAAGAAAATGAAAAAAAGTAAACAATTAACGAACAAAATCAGACAAAAAACGAAGGCAGTCGCTTGGATTCTAACTAAATGCAAGCTTAAATCGAGACATGAAGATTTTATTAAGGAGTTGAGAATTGAGTTGAAAGGATATAATTACACATTAGATATTTATGGTCCATGTTCTCAGAAAAAATGCCCTGGAGGCAGTGCCATAAAATGTTACAAGATGTTGGAAAAGGAATATTTCTTCCAGATTGTTCTTGAGGAATATCTGTCTAAAGACTATGTGACGGAGGTAATGGTTACTGCAATGTCACATTTAGCTATACCTATTGTTCTTGGACCCGCTGACTATTCAAAGTAAGTTTTCTTTAATTAATTCATTTAAAAGAAAGTAAAGTTTTTAAGATTCGACTGCAAAGATCAACTACTTATAAAATATTTTTGATTAAAGATTTTTTTAACTATTCATTTATTGTCTGAATAACGATTGCGTCAATCAAATTATAATAATAACTATTCAGATGATTAATGACTTGATCTCACACGTTAGATTCAAACTTATTATTTTATTTAGCCCAAATTTCGGAGGTGTACGTTCTACTGATTTGGCGACATGTAAAAAAATCGAGATTTTTGTGCTATAAATCTTCGGGAATTAGTTGAAAATGATGGTAAAAATTCATTATACTTTAAAAGAACTAAACAGTGTGACCGTTTAGTTCTTTTAAAATGCAGACACGAGAAGAGATATTAACATTTCATTTTGTCTTTCAGTTTCCTACCCCCTGGCTCCTACATCGACGCTCAAGCGTTCGACATCAAGAAATTAGGAGCGCTCTTTGACTACCTCATCAAAAACCCTGACATGTATGAATTCTTCTTCGATTGGATGAAATACTACTACTACCAAGTACATCCTAGGTCCCAGGTTTGTGACCTGTGCACTAAACTTAATAATTTGAACGGTACTCCTGTTATAAAGTCAAGTTTTCGGAAATGGTGGGACCCAGAATATAAGGATGTATGCCAAAGGAAACGATTGTATAAATTGTTTAATACTGATGCCTGATAACCAATGCGTAATAATTTATTTCATTTTGACAGTTCAGCCATGTTCATTGCGTTGTTTACGCTGATGAGCATACGATTTGTTTCAAATCTATGAAGCAATGGATAAGAAATTTTCTTCAAACCCCTTGGATTGTGATTAAAAGTTTGTTACGCAATTCAGGTGCTGTATTTCTTAAGTTGATTGACTTGTGCTTAAATTCAGTTTTTTTTTTGTAGAAGACCAAATATTATTCAATTCAATTTTATCGGTTCATCGTGATTCGCCGATTTGTTAACAAAGCTTTGATTAATTACTCGTATAATGTTGGTCTTTTGTAAATTCAAACATGGTTATAATAGGGGTTAGGTAATTACTTAAGTCCAGTGCTTATCGTGTTTTAAAAAGAGTAAGTATGGATTTTCTAGCCGATTCTTCTCCATACGTAACTACTTTTTGGAAAGGGCAACTAGAATCAATTAATTTTATTTGTAATTTTTGTCGTTCAAAAGTTCCTTATAAGTGCCTATTTACAAATAATTTGACTTTGATTTTGAATCAAACATAGATTTAGTTTTGTAATTTTTTTCAGCTGAGCTATAAAATCTTTACTAGTTAGATCAATAAACATTTCATAAATAAGTGTCTTTATTTCCATCAGATTTTAAGTATTCACAGATAAACTCAACTTAAAAAAAATATCAGACCAAGGATATATAGTGTTAGTATGAACACATTGGCCCACGTGGCCAAAATTGGTACTAACGCCGCCATCTTGTTATTTTTACAATTTCTGTGGCGATCCAAAAAATGTTTTTGAACAACGCCACCCTGTCAATGTCATTCAGGCGCTAAAAGATCTTTGTTGACTTGCTGAACTTCCTTTTTAGGGTTTCGTAGTAAACGAGGAACCCTTACAGTTTCGCCATGGCCATCAGATGCTCAGATACTCTCAGTACTAGAAAGCTGTAATTTGGTATTGGTATACAACAAAAAACCTTGAAAAAAAGGAAATTATAAAAAAATAAAACACAAAATACCCGACTGTAAAAACATGAACTAAAAAGAGAAAAACAAATATGAGTGTGTCGGAGACGAGTCTGTTGTATACGGTACGCCAGCGTCAACTAGTTGCGTTCGATGGAGTTATTGTAGTTAGCGCCAACGATTCTTTACTAATCGGGACACTAGCGCTGCCTAGCGGCGCATGACGGAGTCACAGCATAACGTTCGACCGGCGACAAGTGTCCGCCGCACAGTTGACAAGTGAAGTTCATCGGTGGCGGTCAAGCAGTGAAGACGTCAAGGAACTGTTGCGCGTTCGGTATTAGTTGTGTCGTGTACCAATATTAATTGAGGAGCGTCTGTTCAAAAGGTCGTATTTCACTTTTCAACTTTTTTTTATTTTATTTTTGAACTCATAGCAGAAAACTCCATCGAATGAGCGTAAAAACTTGTTCAAAAGGAGCGTATTTCCCATATAATAAAATCCAAAAAACTTGGATTCCAATCAAAACGGATGTATTTCTGCATTAAAATGTTCCCTTGGATTGTTTTAAACAAAACAGGCATATTTCTTCTACAAATAGCATCTTTTATTTATTTTTCTGTTCAAAAGGTCATATTTTTTTCCATACATAACAACTTTAATAAAAATCGTTTCGTTCGAGTAAATAACGGTATCGAGTCAAAAGATGACGGCTGTACGTTGAATATCTTACTATTCCTGAAAATGTCACATCACTGAAGTTGTTCTGTGACGGATGTGGGGGACAAAATAAAAATAGCCACATCCTACATTTACTAATTTACTGGTTAGCTAATAACAATAACACAATTGAAGAAATCACAATAACTTTCCCAGTGCGTGGGCATAGTTTTTTGCCGGCAGACCGCATATTCGGTAGAATAGAAAAAGATATTAGGAAAACACCTATTATTACACACAGGACAGGATACATAGAAATCATAGAAAAACATGGAAAAATTCATGACCTTGGTTTTGATTGGACACTCAAAGATATAAAAAAGTTAGAGCTAAATTACAAAAATTCAAACTGCTAAGAGAATTAAAATTAGAAAAGTTAAAGGTCCAGGAGGTCGATTCAAAGATGTCAAAATTTGTGCATTTGAAAACTATCGTTTTGAATCTGGTCAAGAAGAATTTGAATCATTATTGAAACGTGGTAAACGACATCCTAAACAACTGCAAGAACAACCAACAGGCAAAGGTCTTACAGGAAAAAAAAAAAAAAGATGTCACATTATTATTAGTGAAACAATTTGGTGAAGATTGGGCCTCGATTGAAGATTTACAATGGTATAAAAACATTCTTCTGAATGAGTATAACACAATCAATGAGAATGAGGATGAGGATCATGATCATAACCATAACGAGGACAGCGAATGCATTTGCATGGAACCTGACATTGGGGACATTAGAGTTTAAGGGATTTAATAATATTTTGTAATGATTAATCATAAAAAAATAAATGATGTAAAAATAATTTTGTATGTTTCAACTCAAAGTAGAGGTAGATAATAAACATAAAAATATTGCTTATAGGATTTTTTCTTCTGACAGAATGCCAAAAAACTTCACTAGCATTTCTCATTATTTTGTATTTCCAAAAAGTCCATTCATAAAGCCATATTTCTAAAAGTGTCAAATCAATAGGGCATATTTCTAGAAGTGACAAATCAAAAGGTCGTGTTTCTGATTTTTCCGATCAATAAGTCTTATTTCTGAACTAAAATTAAATTAAAAAAAAGTTATGGTGTATTTTTTTTATTTTTAAATGCATGTAATATAGTAGTCTTAATCTTCACAATGATCTAAATTTAATTTAATTTTAGAATTTTTATAATAGGAATTAGATGTTTTTTTCTGTTTTTGTAAAGTCTGTTATCATAGAAATACGACCTTTTGAACAGATGCTCCTCAATTACTTTGCATACCCATTACTGTATAGAGTCACGTTCTTCTAACTGAACAGACAGATGTGCTGCTGGGGAGTTTGTTCCGCTACTTCTTCTTCCCAACTATAGCACTAGGAAGTGGTTGAAGGGATGGGCGTTTTGGGGGAACTGTCTTATGTAATTTTTAAAGTAGAACTCACTTGAATTAATGACTTTTGATTTGAGTTTAATTCGGTTTTTCTATTGCGCAATAACCAACACTACCCACAGTACGCCCACAGTAGTTGAATTATGGCTGATGATAACGAGAGAAACCTACCCTTCTCCGACAAGTGCAATACCAAAATACTCTTATTGTTTTTTTTTTTTTTTAATCCTTTGCTTTTTTATGAAGTCTGTTAAAAATGTATAAGGTCGCTATTGATTCTGAAAGGCGAATTTTCTTCAATACTATTAACGCTTGAAACGGGATATTTACCATGTTTACTAATAGTAATGTTAGTGACCATGACAGTTTAAAAAGAATTTTCTACAAGCGCTTTAAAAGGTAATCTGAAAACCAGTAACCCATCGCTATTCCCATCTTCAATACAAGACCATATTTTCACAATAAATGCAATCCTCCTAAAGCCATCGTTTACCATAACAATACAATAAAGTCGGTATAAGACATACAAAACATTGAAATGTAAAGAAGATAGATGGCTGCCTCATTGTATAAGAAAGCTAAAAAGTATTCAATAATAAATCTCAGTTGGGAGATGTCGATCACAGATGTGTCCTGGAGGAGTGATACCGGCACTCTTTTTAATGCAAAATTGAAAGGAAATTCGAGAAAAAATTTCTTTGTTGGGGAAAAGACTGGCTATGGAATTTTTTGGGAAATATTCAATACAATATATGCAGTGTTAGGAATAGTGATTTTTGTTCCCAAAAATACTCACATATATGCAGTTAACTTTAACCTCCTAGGCCAGCTTGTATCACTCCATTTACTATAGCATTAGACAAATAACGGCTAAATAACGACAGTTATTGTGTAATATTGTTGAAATTACTGCACTTTAGAGTTATTTTTTTAATGTAAATGGTAAATAGATTACAGTGCTTTCTATTTATCGTGAAATAACGGAGTTTATTAAACGTTTACATCGAAATAACGAAAGGGTGAGAACAGTTATTTGTCTAATGTTATAATAAATGGAGTATAGGTTATTATTGATAGGTACCTACCTATCAATACAAATAATTAAATTTGAAGTCCGCATTTTGACATTGAAGTAATGTCAAAATAGCATCTTTTTACTAAATGCATATGAAAGTATATACGGTACTTTGAAATGTTGTATCGTCGTATCCTACGAATAGGGGCGTAACTGCATAATAGCTACTTTTCAGGAGACACTTTTTTGTAATTAATTAAATTAAATATGAAAAAATATGTATTGGTGATTTCTTATAGTGTATTGGTATTTTAAGGTTCGGCTAGGATTATTTTCAATAAATTATCTTTATATTTTATACAAATTTTGTCCTTTAAATCCCGTTTTTAATTGTTTTGTTGAACTGGTTATATGTGGTATGATGAGCAGAATTAAATTATACAATAAAAAAAGAAAGCCCCTATGTTTGTTAGGGCACTATTCGTAGGATACGACGATGTCTGTTTGTTCCGGCTAATCTTCGACAACTTAACAGGACTTTCACCGGCAGATAGCTGATGTTCTAAGGAGTAAGATTTAGTTGTGTCATGAAAAGGGGCGCAGCCGCGGCTAGCAGGTAGTTGTAATTATGTTTAAGTAATAAATGGAATACTAAACAAGTGCGTGTCGGACCACGCACAATGAAGGGTTCCGTAGGTAGGATGAATTTATCCCAAGAACAAACTTAACATTGTAGTTGAAAATCGTGTTTTTCAACTGCAAATGTAAGTTGGTCGACTATTACTCGGTAACTTGTAAAGCCTACTTAACTGTGATAGTTTTTCTTACAACTTCGTTATATATACTACTGCTGTGAATTTTTTCAGGTATCCAAATACAACCATTTATCTAGCAATGGGGGGGGGGGCACTTGACTCTAACAAGCACTTTAAAGCTTAATATACAGGGTGGAAAAAAAAAGACCGTGGTTGGAGGAAAAGTACCCTTAATATTGATGATGGCAAATTTTACTGAAAGGAAACATTCCTTTATTTTCAAAAATAATTAAAATTGCATTTAAAGATTTTTGAAAAATCACCTGCTTGAGCCGGGAATAGAACCGGTGAAATGTAAAAAAAAAAACATTCTGTTTTTTATGATACCAACCGAAAGAGTCATTCATAAGGATCAATTCCTTTGAAATAACATAGTATCTTAAATTAAAGAAAGACCAAGAAAAATATTTTTTTGGTGTAAAACTTACCCACTATCTAAAAAAAATAGTTCACTTAACTTATGAATTGCTCAAAATGAGACCCACTTTCACGTATGCACACTATGCACAGACGTATTCTTCGCCTGAATTCGCTACGTGTCGCCTTTTATATCGAGTTTTTTATCGTCTTTATTTCATATAAGATACTATGTTATTAAAAGGAATTGATCCTTATGAATTACTCTTTCGGTTGGTATCATAAAATACAGGATGTTTTTTTTTTTCCTATTTCACCGAGTCTATACACGGCTCAAGCAGGTAATTTTTCAAAAATCGTTAAATGTATTTAATTATTTTTGAAAATAAAGGAATGTTTCCTTTCAGTAAAATTTGCCATCATCAATATTAAGGGTACTTTTCCTCCAACCACGATCTTTTTTTTCCATCCTGTATATTATTATATATACATATACCTATTTGGAATTGTCTCATTACTAGCTTTTATTTGATACCAATATTGTAGAATAATAAATCTTGTTATTTCGTAAAATCATTTGTTAAATTATGTAAGACCTTCTTTGTCGATAGTGTGTCCAAGGTAATTTATACTTGTTTGGAAAAAATGACACTTGTCTTTGTTTACTCGAAGGTTACTTCCTTTTAGTTTAACGTGCTTTCCGAGGCACATAGAAGTCTCGGTATGTAAAGATGGTCACCCATCCACGGACCAACCCCAGCAAGCGTAGCTTAACCTGACCCATTAATGAGTGTGCAAGTCACCCCCTGCCACTTATCCGTGTACAATAAAACATTGATCAGGCAGGGGCCATAGTACTTCCATAGTTCCAGGTGACCAGTCCATTTTAACCATCCAAAACCTATAGTTCAATATCTTTCATTTCCATACCTTGCAATAGTCCTACACCAACTGGGGGTTGTCCTTGGGTGCACTTACATAGTGCGTACAGGATAATCGTCGGTTAGTAATAATAATAATAATAATATATTGTTTATTGAAGTAACACAGACTCATTTTGTTAGTAACAGAAACTTAAGCTATGTTCCTATTCCATAGTACCTCCTTTCATTAAAAGCCTCTAACGGGCCTCTGCTAGTTGGCTTCGGCCCCTTGTACGCCTTCCGAAGGCCCGGGAGCCCAGGGTCCCGAGATATGTCAGAGAGAATAATATTAATAATAATAATATTAATATTATTCAATTTATCAAATAAATCCTAACATCGAAATTAAAAAATGTTTTTTCATACAAAGAATGAAGTGATGGGCCCAAGATGGGTTTTCCCAATCTATGACTAGCTAAACTATTGGTTAAATTTGATTTAATTTTCGTATGCAGACTGAGAACGTCACTATACGCAGTTTGATTTATTTTCGTATTCTCGTCTCCACCTTGTATTATTGGTGGACAAAACTGCATAAAATACATCGAAATACCTGTGCAAAAAACTCCATAAAAGTTCACAATACAAGCAATAGCTGCATACAAATATTATTTAATCTGAATTTTAACATTGGGGCCTTTATAATAAATTGCAAGCGAGCGACTCATCCATTACAGCCGCAAATAAATACCACATTACAGGGAAACCACGTCATCTGTAATTAAACGGATAGCCCTGATGAGTTATACGTTGAGGATATACATGAATATACCTTGAATGGCGGAATTTTTTGTTTGTATGGTGACGTACAAGAGTTTAGCGCCGCACGTCCCAGTTGGTGGCATGCAGATTTTTAATTGAGTTCGCCATATTTCAGTTATTCTTTAACAGCACCAACTTGCTGTAATAGATATCACGGGGAGTGCTGAGCAGTCAAAATATTATCAAGTCAATAAGGTGCGTGCCTGACAGCTTTTCAAACATCAGCAATAACGAAGGCATTGTAGGATAAAGCTGCAATGTGTCATATTCTTAAGATTACACTGTCACTTTTTTTAAATGTTTAATTCATACTAATATTATAATCTATACTATATACTATAATTATACTATATATACTATATACTATATTACTATTACCATATTATATTATATATACTATATAGAATATTTATTATTTATTATTTTATTATAATATTATATGTAAATGTGAAAGTAACTCTGTCTGTCTATCTGTCTGTCTGTCTGTATGTTACGTTTTCACGCCTAAACCGCTGAACCGATCGTCATGAAATTTGACAGAGATATAGCCTGGGATATGGGGAAGGACATAGGCTACTTTTTTACGCGATAACCGACATCCACGCGGGCGGAGCCGCGGGCAAAAGCTAGTAAATAATAAATATCTTTATTACAGACCACATGATTCATTAAAAAAAAACAGAATATTAAAAAAAGTTAATATACAAAACAAATACAATAAAAAATGGCACACAGGACCACATATACACAAACAAAAATCACGCGTTTCCGCTCTTACACATAAAAAGAAAAACAAACATCTACACGGCTATTTTCAACCACCGGTTTTAGGTCTTGGTAGCATACATCACACACACCGTCCCACTTCTGAGAAAAGACCTCCCCCAAATCCTTCCAAGCATCCTTTTCTAGATCAACCTCGATCCAGCCCTTGCGGTACGCGTCTAAGTCGTATCGCCACCTCATTTTATTATACCGTCTACAGCCGTACTACCATATTTACACATATTTTAAATTTTTTAATACGACAAATACGGCCACAAACGTTCAACATCATTGTACTTGTATGGCTCAGTCTACGCCTGTCGGCGGTGTGAATGTGTTGTTTTAGGGGTTTATTCATAAACGTTGCTTAAATTTAACTGACGTTCAAACGTCAAAAATGTATGGTTAAACAGTCGCTAATCATTACTTAACTTTAAGCAGCGTTTATAAATAAGCCCCTTAGTGCTTATGCACTGCGTATGTGTGTGTTGAAAAATGACTCGAAAAGAAATTGCCGTGACACGAATGAAGTCGCGTTATATGACACTAGATCATGTTTTATGATATTAATTTCATTTTCTGTGATTAATATAATTTAACTCACACACTGACTTATTATATGTAAATTTTTTAGAAAAATCATATACAATGTTTGTAAATATGTGAGCACCATGTACCTATCGCATTTATTAATTTTTCTGTCATTACTTCACTTTTCATTCTTTTTACCAATTGTGGTAAGTAATTTTGATGATTTTTTTAATATTTTTATTTTTTTATTCTAGGTACATAGTCTTCACCTATAAATATTAATTAATGTATACAAACTATTGTTAACATTTTAAAAGAGTAAGTATGGAGTTTCTTGCCCATTCTTCTCCATACATAACTACCTTTTGGAAGGGGCAACTAGAATCAGTTAACTATTTTTGTAATTTTTTACCCTCAAAAGTGCATGTTACGTGCCTATTTGAAATAAATGATTTGACTTTTGACTTTTTACGTGCTTCCTAGGAATGTTATGAGCAAGCAACGGCTATGGACGGTTTGCCAAATAAAATGAAATAAGGTTCACCGCTCCGTCGTGTAACGATATAACGAGATAACGTCGAGAGGCGGTCTGTCCCGGAAAGTGTTAAAAATCTCAGCAACGCTACTTCGTGACAGAAATGGATTCAGTGGTAGTACTTTCCTATAGAACCTCCTTCGCAAAAAGTTCTACTTGTTCAAAATAATCCGTCAATATTATGTCCACAAACATCGTCAAATCACCGCCACCCTTACGGGGTAATATCAGGAGCAGCAACTTTGTGCCCAATCGGTCGCTGGGGAAGCAATCAGTTATTTAACGCTATCCGCAGTCAGCTCATACAGAGGGTGAGGTCTGAGGGGTGACGCTGAGGGAGGCTTTTGTCATTGATGTCAAAGATTACTTCCTTGATGTATCCGAATTTACTGCTTATTAGTTTGTTTAAGTTTGGAGGAAGAAATAGGTAGGTAATTGTTGAAGGATGCAAAATGAGGTTTTAAAAACTAGCGTAAAATGTGACCCTCTTAATCGCAGTGTAAAATTATTAATGATAACTTATTAAATCAGGTGCTATTTGACAGTATTATAATGTTATGTAAAAATATTTAGTTTTAATTCTGCAGTAATTAAATCTGTGGGGGAGGCCTATGTCCAGCAGTGGACCTCTTTCGGCTGAAATGATAAATGAACTAGATCCAGGAAAAAGAAACTATGGATGGACTGTGTAAAGGATGATTTTCACCAAACGGAAATGGTTATAGAGGTATGAGGAACAGGGTGTAAAGTTCACTCATATTCTATGGAAAAGGGAGGATCCTCTGACCAGACGGGTGTTGTGTTTAGTGGGCAACTGCCCGACGGTTGATATCGGGATGTTGTATATATGCTAGTCGCGCGATAAACTCTGATTGCGCGATGCAGGATTTGTGACGTTAGGTCTATGATGCGTAGTTCGCATGTGGCGTTGTTGATACCGCCACACCACTCCCCTCCGGAGACCGGAGGTCGATAGTGGGCTGAGTCAGTGCATATTGTGATGCTTGCCAGGGCGAATTGTGCTTCCAGTGAGTCGGAACCGGATGCCGCCTAGTTCTCGGTGAGTCGGAACAGTCTGCGGTGATTCCCCAGTGAGTCGGGGTACCGCTGCGTTAAGATCCAGTGAGTCGGACGTGGTACAGCGCCGGGTTGAGGCTGACTGCTGGCGTCGACCAGGAGAGGATTAAAGTGCTCTACTTGTGGACTGGCCGAAAGTGCAGTGTGCTGTGCCAAGGTTGCTGATGAGGCTGAGGGTGATGACCAGGTATGCGTGTTCGCTGCATGCTGGTGGTCAGGATACCCGTTGAAGCCGGGGGTGCTGGCTGGCTGTGTGACTCGCCGCTAGAAAGCTTGAGGAAGTGATGATGATGACGTCACGCTGAAGTAGTTGCACGAAGGCTGCGCCAATGTCCATGTTCGGGGTCAGCAGTATAGAGGTATGAGGAACAGGGTGTAAAGTTCACTCATCCTCTATTGAAAAGGGAGGAACCTGCGAGTCTGGTAGGCAACTGCCCGACGGTTGATATCGGGATGTTGTTTATATGCTAGTCGCGCGGTAAACTCTGATTGCGCGATGCAGGATTTGTGACGATAGGTCTTTGATGCGTAGTTCGCATGCGGCGTTGTTTATACCGCCACACGGTTATAAATAAAAACCTTAATTAGGTACAATACATATTACGATCGAACCACGCCCGCAACGTTCCAACTTCACTTGTCTATGTTAAAGACTATTGTCAATAGTCTATAACAAGCGATGAGACCTAGTCATTGGGTAACATTATACTCACTTCTCCCTAAATAAAGTAAACGTTTTTGATTTTAATCGTTCGAAAGTTTAATCGTTTTATTCATTTGGCCACAACTAAAACTACTTACTGAAGCAATTCTCGCTGCACCTTCTCAATTGCTTCTAAAACTCAGTTAAATAGACAATGATGCTAAAAGTTTATTCGAAACAACTCGGTGGGCACAGGTGTTTATTCGTATGCGAACAACGCACGGCTAATAGAACTAGCTAAATGTGCTAGTGCACTACTATTGGGCCAAGTGTTGGACCTAAAATACTGGGCGCCGCATTTGACCGAAAGACATCACGTAGCATTTTGATTTATTAAATTCCATTTTATTTTCTAAACTCCACTTATATATTGCTAATAATATATAAGTGGAGTTTAGAAAATAAAATGGAATTTAATAAATCAAAATGCAACATGATGTCTTTCGGTCAAATGCGTCGTCCAGTCAACTTTCTATACAATCTGAATGGAGATACTATTCATCATTCACCATTTCAGCCGAAAGACGTCCAAAGCTGAACATAGGCCTCCCCCAAAAGGAGGGAATTTGCCATAATCGCCACGCTTGGCAGGCGGGTTGGCGATCGCAGTATGGTGTTAAAAATGTATAGAGAACGCTGCTGCCCATTTTCTAGTAAGTCCCTTAGTCGCCTTTTACGACACCCACGGGAAATAATGGGGTGATGCTATTCTTTCCGTCCGGCACCACACGGTACAATCAAAGAGATACTATTACAAGAACTGATTCCATGAAAGACCTGGGAGTCATATTCGACCGTAAGCTCACTTTTCACGACCACGTCACATCCACGACGAAGGAGTTCTTCAGGCTCCTTGGCTTTGTTTTAAGGAACTGTCGTGACTTTTACAACCCCCACGTTATCAAGCTTGTTTTTGGGGCATTGGTCCGTAGCAAGCTTGACTCTAGTGCATGCGTATGGAATCCTTTTGAGAAGCAGTATGCGTTAGCTTTAGAAAATGTTCAAAAAGCATTCCTTAGATATTATTAAATATTATTTCCTTTACAGGCACTTTTGTGGCGGAATCAACAGCGCCACATGCGAACTACGCATATGGCGAAAGACCTGACGTCACAAATCCTGCATCGCGCTATCAGAGTTTACCGCGCGACTAGCATATATACAACATCCCGACATCAATAGTTGGGCAGTTGCCCACCAGACACAATACCCGTTTAGTCGGAGGATCCTAGTAGGAGGAGTATTCTATTCTATTCTATTCTATTCTATTCCTCCCTTTACTATAGAGTATGAGTGAACTTTACACCCTGTTCCTCATACCTCTAAACTTGTACGGGTTTTATCCTCTCTTGTATCCCACTAAATTCCTGTTTGGTTGCAATTCTCTAGAAGCAAGACGGTCGCGCGATCAGATGACTGTAATATTTAAAATTCTTAGAGGAGAGATTATATAATAGATGTTCCTGATCTGCATAATGAAATCTGCAATCTATTATATTTGTCCCAGACAATTACCGCTTACGGGCTATTCCAACTTGCCGTACTGTTACACACTCCAAGTCACCTATTCCTCGGACATTAACTGCTATTAACGCTCTCCTGAACTCAAACACTGATCTTGATATGTTTGTGAATGAATGGAAGATGATACTGTAAAAATGTTTGAATTTTTATGAGAAGAATGCATGACTGTAAAATAAATTATAATAATATTTTTAAATAGTGTAATTGGCTTCAGCCGTTCTATTTCAAATAAATAAATAAACTTTGCGCACCCCTTCAAGGGTTACAGAGTGATGTTCCACTAAATTACTTTCGAGAACAACCAGTAGGGGTATCACTGCACCGGCCCCAGGTGCGTGTTAGTTAGTTAACACCTATTCGTCGATATATCGCCGAATCTCATCGCTATTGCATTGCAATTCAATTACACAATATGCTTAGTTGTTTACCGCTAACCAGTTTCAAATGAACACTAGTATTTAGGAGGAAACTTGCCTCGGAAAATACGTTAAGCCGTTGGTACCGGCTGTTATTCGTGGATCTTTGACAGTCGTTACGGGTCGTCAGCCGCCCAAAAGTCTGACAACTAGTCTTACCAAGGGATATCGTATTACCCAGTTACTGGATTGTTGAGATCAGACAGGCAGTCGCTCCATGTAAAATACTGGTATTCAGCTGCATCCGGTTAGACTGGAAGCTGACCTGAGGAAACTTACGTAAACTTCTTTTTTTTTTTAACTCAATTTTTTTCCTTATAATTAAACAAAGCACACTATTAGACCCCTGGGGTCTGTCTTAGCATGCCATGGCCAGGAATTTAGAAGATCTGTCTCTGATATACGGCAGTGCATATACTAACCTACACTTTTTTTTATTTTTTGTAAAATCATGTTCATATTTAATCATATTTAATCTTAGTTATCATTATTATACACACCCTTTTTCACCTTCCAACTTTCGTGATTTCATTTAAATAATTTTATTCAGTATTATTCAAATATCCACTTATTATAATTTTGTTTTCTAATTCTAATTATATTTTTAATTATCTTCATTATTATTATTTTTTAACCGACGAAAAAAAACGGAGGGGGTTCTCAAGTCCACGCGTATATATATATATATATATATATATATTTTTTTTTTTTTTTTTTTATGTATGACCACGCATAACTTTTTACAGAGTACCTAAGTCCGATTTTGATAATTATTTTTTAACTAATTAAGATGTTGTTTTGTGGTGAATGCTGTGTACACCTATAATACATACTAGTACTTTTATTATTTTATTGTTCTTTCTTGATGGTCCTAGCTTAAGACTGCGCCGAGCGCCCAGTCCTCATCGTTATTTCGGTGATTTCTTTTATTTTAGAATGAAAATGCCGAAAATAAGCTCGTCAAGTTGTGCTTCACAAGACTATACGTCATTATTACTACAAACAGTAGTTTTAAATTGTTATGTTTTATTGTAATCATTAAAACGGAAAATAGTGGCCACTAAGCTCCGTTTTAATGATTACAATCTAAAATCACCGAAATAACGATGAGGGCGCCACTGTGAACTCGGCGCCGTCTTAATGTTAAATAGCCAATAGCCTTTTAAAAAAAAAAACTCGTGTCTGAGAAGGAATCCGGTCGAGGTGGCGGTGCTTGGGGGAGGCCTATGTCCAGCAGTGGACGTCTTTCGGCTGAAATGATGATGATGATGATGATGATAATGACAAGGAATTATGAAAAACGACTCAATCAGCAACCTCGGTAAGTATGTCTAGAATTTTCCAATATCTTTTATAAAGTTTCATATTGAGAGACGAAGCAACAAAATACGACCTAGAGGAATGTGGCCGCTTTTCTTTAGATCGAATTTTGTTGCTTCGTGTCTCATTATGAAACTTTATAAAAGGTATTAGAAAATTCTAGACATACTTACCGAGGTTGCTGATTGAGCCATTTTTCATAATTCCTTCTCAGTGACGATATAATATTTTTTTATCATCTCATTATGGTCATCTCTTAGCTGCCACGGCTTATTTTAATTTTTGAATTGTTTCTATTACGGACGCTTCTAACGTGCACGTCTTTCTACATTGTTCTCACATGTATAACTTCAACATGAATGATGTAACCCATATTTTGTAACAATATTTTGTTTTAAAAGAGTGTCCATGGAGTTCCTTGTCCGTTCTTCTCCATAGGAACCTACTACGCTTTGGAATGGGCAACTAGCTTCATCTTTCTGACTGACCGACCCCTTGACAATTCAAAAGTGCCTGTAATTGGTTTATTTGAAATAAATGCTTTGAGTTTGAGTTTGAGTTTAAAGTAGTGTCGCTAGTGGACCGGTGAGCGCCCCCTTAATAATTCAGCTATCAAATGCAAAAAGAGTCATTGTTTTATTTATTATTATTTATTTATATATACTTTATATTCCATCAGATTACACATTACAAAAGAAAAGAAAACTTATACACTATAAAATATACAATGGGCGGCCTTATCGCATACTGCGATCTCTTCCAGGCAACCTTGGCATGGACAGTGAATTTCTGGACATAAATTGGAGTTGTCATTGGTGCAAATATAAAAAAGTATAACAGTACAATATCCTATAATAGACTACCAACAATTACAATTTTTTTTTTTTTTAATTTTCAATACAAATTCGACTGGTAGTTCCAGAGATTAGCGCGTTCAAACAAAATTCTTCAGTTTTATTATTTGTAATAGATTACTTCCATGACACATGAATATCAATCTTATTTAGGTATTTATTTAACAATTTATGTACACACATATAAACAGACAAGAAGAAAGGAACAGAAAAATACGTACAAAGGTGATGCTTATTTCTAATGAAATCTCTTCCAGCATAAAGTCAAATAATTTATTTCAAATAGGCACGAAGATGCACTTTTGAACGTCATAAATTACATGAATAGTTAATTGATTCTAGTTGCGCCTTCCAAAATGTAGTTATGTATGGAGAAGAATGGGCAAGAAACTCCATACTTACTCTTTTAAAATGTTAACAATAGTTTGTATACATTAATTAATATTTATAGGTGAAGACTATGTACCTAGAATAAAAAAATAAAAAATATAAAAAAAATCATCAAAATTACTTACCACAATTGGTAAAAAGAATGAAAAGTGAAGTAATAACAGAAAAATTAATAAATGCGATAGGTACATGGTGCTCACATATTTACAAACATTGTATATGATTTCCCAAAAAAATAAAAAATAAAAACAACATATAATAAGTCAGTGTGTGAGTTAAAATATTAATCACAGAAAATAAAATTAATATCATAAAAATTATGACAGTTAAATTAGCAACCAGTTTGATTTTGTCTAGACTCTAAATTGTCCTATGGAGCAGGACCAGCATGTTTCCAAGCATTCTTATCTTGGATATAATCCTCTAATTTGTAATATGCTTGTTTACAAAGTGTACTTTTAATATGAGTTTTAAATTTTCTTTCATTTAATTGTAATATATCAGAAGGTATTTTATTGTAACATTTAACACAGTACCCCATAAAAGATGTATGTACCTTAGATAATCTGAAAAATGGTTGATCTATTTTATCTTTATTTCTAGTATTAAAATTATGCCTATCACTGATTTTATTAAAAATATGTAGATTTTTTCTTACATACATAATATTTTCATAAATTAATTGGCAAGGTACCGTCATTATATTAATCGTTTTAAATAGTTCTCTAAGAGATTCGCGGCGATGTAGATTATAAATGGCTCTGACAGCCCTCTTTTGTATAATAAAAATGGATTCAATGTCGGCAGCCCGACCCCACAGTAAAATGCCATACGACATAATGCTATGGAAGTAGCTAAAATAAACTAAACGCGCGGTTTCTATATCTGTTAACTGTCTTATCTTTCGAACAGCATACGCGGCCGAGCTTAGCCGCCCCACAAGAGATGTTATATGAGGTCCCCATTGTAATTTCTCATCTAGCGTGATTCCTAGGAAAACCGTTTGATTAATAAATTCCAGTTTTTCTCCGTTCAATATGATGTCACATTCGCTACTTCTAACATTAGGTAACTTAAATCGAATGCATTTGGTTTTTTTATTACCTGCGATAGGAAAGCCACAACATACAACGTAACTATTTTGTAACGTACAACTGTCAAACGGACATCGATTAAGGCCGGGTTGTTTCACGTCCACTTGACGCACGCGTATACGTCATAAATGGCGCTAACTATCGTCAAACCAAAAAAAGCGTTGTTTCACAAAATTATGTCCTTAACGTTCGTTAAAAAATAACGATTACAGTAACCCACTGGTTAACGTCATTTTATTCTTTTACATTTGAACTTTGACGATCGGTTTTTTATGCAGTGAAACAACGCTTTGTATTTAACGAACGTTAAACATCATATGTAATCGTTATTATTTGACGTACGTATGTTACGTTAACCAACCGTTTGAAACAACCGGCCCTTACAGTTTAAACGTAAGATACTCTATTTAAACTTGATCTTAACTAATCCAACTTTCCATCAACCCATCCATCTTTCTACAATCCCGACCTTATATTTTAATTATCACCACGCCAGCTACTCAAGGACCTGACCAGGCATAATTCAAATCGCTAGCTCAGTGGTGCCCTCTCGCCGCGAGAAGTGTCGTCGAGCCTTCTCGAATATTCATCAGGCTGACTTGATTACTTCATAAGTATCTTTGTTATGTGGTTAACGACTTGGCAGGTGCAAAGTTCTGTTAGATAGGTACTTTGAGATACATTGTTTAATTAACTTAGGCTTTTTCATACAGGGGTCGGTGCAAACAGCTGAAAGTCAGGTGATACGACTTTTGACATCCAGATGACACAGAAAAATGATTTCCTTCACTGCTTTTTTATTTTTTAGGGTTCCGTACCTCAAAAGGAAAAATGGAACCCTTATAGGATCACTCGTCTGTCTGTCTGTCCGTCTGTCACAGCCAATTTTCTCCGAATTTACTGCGCCGATTAAGTTGAAATTTGGTACACATAATTATGAACTTCTGAGACCCAAACATGGACGTGTAACGTACATAAATTAATTTGGAATAAGGGGGTTACTTTTGGCGTGCAAATTCATCATCACCATTTCAGCCGAAAGACGTCTACTGCTGGACATAGGCCTCTCCCAAGCACCGCCACTTCGACCGGTTCTGTGCATCCCACATCCAGCGGAATCCTGCGGCTTTCACAAGGTCATCGTTCCACCTTGTCGGAAGCCTTCCCACGCTACGTCTTTCGGTACGCGGTCGCCACTCCAGAACCTTTCGGCCCCAACGGCCATCTGTTCTGCGAGCAATTTGCCCTGCCCATTGCCACAATTGGTGCAATTTTTTTTTTTAAGTTTTGTAACTGTCCCGTATGATATATCATATGAAAGGGCTTATTGTAAAAATTTCAGGTATATATTTTTTTTTATAATTTTAAAATAAATATTTATACATAATATTTATATTTAATTTTAATGATACTTTTAAAGTTATTTCAGAAAACACATGAAAATTAACCAAAATTATCCCTTGTCTCCGACACTGCTGAACCTAAAATTAAAAAAAAAATACTAAAATAGATATAAGAAGTCTATAGTCTTGAAATAACATCGTGAATCTCTCAATATTGTGCGTACAAACTTACATTTGCAGTTAGAATATATTGGAGTACTTGTTTTTCAATTCATCCCAACTACGGAACTCTTCATTGTGTGTGGTTCGACACGTACTTGACCGGTTTTTTTATTTTATTGAAGTTATTTTTGGACTCAAACACAGTTTTATCAGTTTTTAGTAAAGTTAAGCTTCGGTATCCTTAGAAAGCGGTGAATGGTCTGTCTAAAATGCAGAGTGTTCTTTGACGCCTTTTAATGTCAAATACTGGTGAATATTACAAATTTTCATGATGGCTGTTAAATGATAAATGATTTTATTTCTCTAAGTAGATTTGTAAAAACAATTTTTCACGTCAATCATATTGTTTGAACTAGATGAGGTCGGCGTTTCCTATCTGATTACTCTGCAATTAAAGCATTACCTAAAAATGCTTAAGGCAAATTGACCACTCGTTAAATTATAATTTCGACATCCAGGCACCCCGACCAAATCGGTTAGGTTAAGTTAGAACTGGCGTCGGCAGAGGGCAGATAGTGCCATCTTCCGGGCCCCCTAAATAGTTCCAGAAACGGCAGACTCGGAGACCCCGAGGTGGTGGCGCGTAATGTTCCAAGCGTGCCCCTCTTAGACGTTGCGGGGTGAGTCAAACACCTCACTCCTCCTGATTGACCAGAGGGAGCTCGCAGAGTCGGGCTGGTACCAGTCGGTAGCCTCCGGTGCAAGTGTACGAGGGAACACGGGGTAGTTTTAGTCAGTAGATGTCTGACAGTCCTCTCCGTCCACCCCAGGGCCAGACATCCATGAGGAATTCCAATCTGTCAGCAAAAAAAAAATGTTTACAATTCTCACCAAGGCCAAGGCTTAGGAGATTTACATTTTGCCTCAGGCATTTTGAATAAGTCCGTGCGTTTGTAAACGGACGGCGGCTGTTTGTAAAATGACGAATTATACAACCTGCCTGCATTTAAATAAAAATCCGAACATAACATGTTATATGACATAACCGCTTTCGTAGTTAACCGTATTACTTTTCAAACATCACTTCGAAATTTGAACGGTGCCGAGACTTGAATCCGCGATTATTTACTTTAAAAACAAGTGAGATCGATTTCGTTTTCTTTGCGGTCACTTGAATGAGGTTGCTTAGAAAAAAAAAAAAAAAAAGCCTCAATTTAATAAACTACTAACTTACCTACAAAGATCAACAAACACAGAACTAACTAGAACAAAACAATCAGCCCACACTCAAAGCTGATGAAACAAAGCTCTTTCTTTGCCCAAGTAGTAAATACTGAAAAATTCATACATTTCGTCAGTACCGTCGGCAAGTCAAGTGCTTGGCATGGTTAGCATATCGCAGAGATCGCCTGCTCGAATATTCAACAGCTCTTTGTTGCTGACCCTACTTACGTACTACGGTATGATAATGAGTGACGTCACTGTTTGTTTTTGATTCAGTTTGATTTTGTAGCTCTCGCTAAGAAGAATAAATTTTTGGAAGATATTTTAGTGATGAGGCTGAGAGAAATGGTGTTCGATAGGTAGCAGAAATATTAATAGCAGCCTCCATCTTTTATTTAAAATGATTATATAAAATATATGACGCAACTAACTATTTACACTAGGTACTAAATTCGCCCACAGTGGGCCTTATTAGACGGCTAAAAGTCACCCAAAGGGCAATGGAGAGGGCTATGTTTGGAGTTTCCCTACGTGATCGAATCAAAAATGAAGAGATCCGCAGGAGAACCAAGGTAACCGACATATCTCGAAGAATTGCCAAACTTAAGTGGCAATAGGCAGGGCACATTGCGCGCAGAACAGATGGCCATTGGGGCCGAAAGGTTCTGGAGTGGCGACCGCGTACCGGAAGACGTAGCGTTGGAAGGCCTCCCACAAGGTTGACCGATGACCTTATGAAAGCCGCAGGAATCCACTGGATGCGGGAAGCACAAAACCGTTCGAGGTGGCGGTGCTTGGGGGAGGCCTATGTCCAGCAGTGGACGTCTTTCGACTGAAATGATGATGATGATGATGATGATGACTAAATTAAAAGACTAACAAACTAAATTTACAAAAAAAAGGACACTTAGGCGTCGAAGTACTCGTCCGCATCGCTGTCATCCGAAAACGTGCCCAGAAGACTGGCAGCATTTCCACGTTGAATGGCAATGCTAATTCTTTGGCCAAAGAAGTGAAGTGTCGACCAGTCGCTTTTTTTTTAACTCGCGATATTGAGCCGTACATTGAGTATCCAACAGAGCACATCCCAGCGCGTCAAAAAGGTGGATTTCAATTCTCGTAAACCTCGCTAAACAGTGCGTTGAAAATCTAATGCGCGATACATAATCGTCGCGTTAAAAAATCGCCCGTGCGTACGAGGGTTTAGATTTAAGGCTCCTACAAACAGGCGCGACACGCGACGCGACCCAAAGACACCGCTCGTCGCGCGCCGAGCGGTGCCTCTGTGTCGCGTCTCGTAGCTTCCCATTACTGAAAGAATTTTCGGAATCGATCAGTAGTTCCGGAGATTACCCCCTATAATATTACTAACTTTTGCCCGCTGCTTCTTCCGCATGGAGGTAAATACCCCACGGGAACGTACTGCCGGGATTAAGAGTAGGTAGTAAATCCAATGTGATAATCCACAAAAACATTGCAAATTTTTGATACCTTGGGATACATTATTACAATTATCGTAGGCATCTATTTAAAATAAAATAAATACTCAATACTCGTATATTTATTGCTTCCTCATGTGAACTTAGGTGGTAGGTTTTACAAAAATATGATTATTGTGGACCCTGTCAGGCACAGCAAAAGTAGGAGAGAGGAAGAGGTATTTTATTTGACTATATTCCATTTACTATTATAGCATTAGACAAATAACGACAGCTATTGTGTAATATTGTTGAAATTACTGCACTTTACGAGTTATTTTTTAATGTAAATGGTAAATAGATTACAGTGCTTTATATTTATCGTGAAATAACGGAGTTTATTAAACGTTTACATCGAAATAACGAAAGGGTGAGAACAGTTATTTGTTTGATGTTATAATGAATGGAGTATACTTAGTTGTTATATTTTATATTGTAATTATTTTATAAAATATGTAATAAAAAATTTGTCATTTCAATATTCATTGATATGGTAATAAGCATTTAGATAATAGAAATTGTTTTAATTTATTTATGAATATATAAAATATTTGTTCTTCTTTAATTATTTCTGGTAATCTATATACAGGGTGTTTGGCAGAACGTTGAACATACGAAAATGGTGGATAGGTGGGGTCATCTGCTACTTACTCAGCCCTAATTTATTTGGCCCTGGCCCCCTGAATATAAAAAAAAAAATTGTTTGCTTTCTTTTAGTTTCACCACTTTCTTAACTTTAAAGTGTATTTTTTTTATTAAAAATGGGTAAAACAGGCAATATTTTAGTTTATTTTTTTATCTTTAATATTGGCAGATTCTTATAAAATTATTGCTTTATTCAGATGTTAGCTAGAAAAAAAGTTATGACTCCTCAAACTTACAGAAATATGTAATAAATAAAAATATTGCCTGTTTTACCCATTTTTAATACAAATTACACTTTAAAGTTAAGAAAGTGGTGAAACTAGAAGAAAGCAAAAAATTTTTTTTTTTTAATATCCAGGGGGCCAGGGCCAAATAAATTAGGCCTGAGTAAGTAGCAGATGACCCCACCTATCCACCATTTTCGTATGTTCAACGTTCTGCCAAACACCCTGTATATAAAAATGAATCCCTATTTCCCTTGGTCACGGCATCACGCGTGAACGGCTGGACCGATTTCGCTTATTATTTTTTTGTTGTGTTTGTTATTATCAGGAGAAGGTTCTTATGTAAGAAAAATTTAAGAAAGTTAAAAAAAAAAAAAATTGTAAGAAAACGACCATATTTACATTTTTATTGTAATAATAAGTAGGTAACTCTATCTTCTAATGTAACTTTATGGCGTTTGACATAACGTGTCAGTCATCATTTAGTAGGTCTGAGAATAGGTTTTATCAAAAAAAAAATTGAAGGTTTTAGTTAGGTAGGGTAGGGTGGGTAGGTAGGGTAGGGTAGGGTAGGTAGGTGGGTAGGGTAGGGTAGGGTAGAATAGGGTAGGGTAGGTAGGTAGGGTAGGGTAGATAGGTAGGTAGGGTAGGGTAGATAGGTAGGTAGGGTAGGGTAGAGTAAGGTAGGGTAGGGTAGGTAGGTAGGTAGGTACATAGGTAGGGTAGAGTAGTGGAGTTTATACTATATTTCCTTTGCGCGTAGACAAACTGCCATAGTCAAATAGCTTTTGACAGAACGAAGTCTGTCGGGTCAGCTAGTTTATAATATATTTTAATTTACATGACTAGTATACTTGTTGAGTGCATTTATAGCTTAGAGCCTGGTATGTTTAACCTATTTTTATGGCGTAATGTATATTTTGATTGTATATTTTCTCTTGTCGTGAAAAAGTGTTGGTAATTTCGAACGAATTTGCATATTTCTAGAACGTATAGGCAGGCAATGGTTAGTATATGTTCTTGGAAATGAGGTTTGCAGCTGTCGGTGTCTTCTATATTTACAAGGATTCTTATTAGTCTTTTTTGCAATGTGAAAAGTGTCGGTGCATCTGTGCTGTTTCTCCATGTTACTTGCTGATAATTCAGCCTTCTATAGGTAAAAGATTTTTTTTAAACGTAAACCGATTTATAAATTCTTATTCTTATTTTTTGAGTATATCTGTTACGGGTAATGCTAGAAGATGGAGTAAACCTAGGTTTACTTGGGTTGACTTAGTATTACCCAAGCTTTTTGGGTAAAGTCCGAATAATAAGTAAAATTAATTTTAATTCGGCGTTTACCCATACACACCTAGGTCTACCCAACTCTGGTTGGGTAATGTTAGATGTTGCGTAATTTTCGAGCCCGTGGCACTAATGCGGGGGCCCACCTCCCCCGCACCGCTTGCACCGAGAGCGTTTTGATACAAAATTTCAAGAGTTATTATCAGCGAAAGCGTTGAATTCTTTTTACTTTAGTAACGAACAGTATTTGGAAATAATTAGTTCGGTAAAATAAAAAAGCTTACGAGAACTCGCAAATAAACAATCGCTTTCAGGAGGTCCAGGTTATAAAAGGTGTAATTGCAAAACAAAGTGTGCTACAAAGAAGTTTTCATGCAAAGTTGCAGGAAAATTTTGTAATTCAAAATGTCACAGTAGTTTGTCTTGCTCAAATAAATAATTTTAATTTAAATAACATCGATTGGTAGTAATTTTGTGAACTACACAAACTTTTAATATCTTTGTGCTGTTTCAGCCCGCTATTATTAGCTTATGCTATTAAAACTAGTCTATGCTCTTCATGCGATTACATTCGCCTTTGTATATATATATTTTAATAATAAAAGTAAAAATGCCCTTGGATTTTCATTTCACAAGTTAATTAGATACATTTTTAACATTACCAGGCCAGAGTTGAGTAGACCTAGGTGAGTATGGGTAAACCCCGAATTAAAATTAATATTACTTATTATTCGGACTTTACCCAAAAAGCTTGGGTAATACTAACTCAACCCGGGTAAACCTAGGTTTTCTCCATCTTCTAGCATTACCCGTAACATATTCATTAAAAAAAAATCTTTACTCTTTCTAATATTAGTTTAGATTAAGTATAGATATAATAGGTCGGTATCATGTACCTTAAACAGTTGGACCATGTTTTTCTACAAAGTAAAATGTCACCAATCAATTCTTTTCACTCAGAGGTGACAAAAGAGTGAGAGACCTTTAACAAAAAATCTGGAAAGAACCTTTGTCTTCGTAAATATTAAACCAGTCAGGCGTTAAATATTTCAACAGTAGGGCATTTTGTATGCTTCATTGACTGAAGAACAATAATAAGTTCTATGGGCCTGAACATACGTAGGTACACACGGCTACACATCAAGCTAAATATTTAGGATTATATATACTCGTAGATAGGATTTCCATATAATGAGAGGTCAGCTTATTCTGGAAATCTATAGCTTGTTATATAAGGTGTGTCTATTCATACACGAAATATTTTAAGAGGACCATCTATAGGTGGTAAAAAAGCCATAGCAGCGATTTTTTTTTTTTATCTGTTTTATATTTTTACATAATTATTATAATTTTAAAATTGCTTGAGATATTTTGCAAAGGAGTTGCATTTTCCAAAATTTTACTTATTCTATGAATGACCCACCCGGACGCGGCGACGGTGGCGGTACGAGCGCGGTGAATTTTGATAATTAATCAACATATCAAGTAATTTTAAATTATTTAATTTTTTAAATAATATATTCAGATGTTAAAACAAATCGTTTCCATGGCTTCTTTACCACCTAAAGGTGTATCTCTTAAAATATTTCGTGGTTGAATAGATACACCCTACATATATAGCCGTGTGTACCTCAACCACACCACATCGCATCGAAAAAATGTAGGCAAGCAGTGTGAACAGTGTCGAACATTCAACATGTGAATATGTGTCGCTGCAGCTTCTTGCAGTTACGTTGTGATAACTTCAAAATTTCGATGTGGTTGCGTTTTCGCTTGTAGTTGTGATGTGGTTACGTTGCGTTGTAGCTAGTGGTTGCAGACAGACAGATCGACTTCGGCTTTCGTAGAGGAAGACGTCGACGGAACTTTGTTTCATCGAAAATAAATTGCCAAATTATCACTTCCCAAACAATTTTCCGCATAATTTCATTTGGCAAAACGGCAAGATCCCGTTATTAGTGTTGTGTCCGGCCGCTAGTGTAGCTGGTGGTTGCGTTGTGGCTGCGACGTGGCTTTTATGTGGTCAATAGCGCCGACACGTTTGATTTTGACGGCCAAATGTGGTCCGTGTGAATAAACTATTCATTTTCATACCAATTAGAGCCCATCCACGTGTTGTCGTTTTGGTTTGGGTTGGTTGTGGTATGGTTGTGTACGTGTGAACGGGCCCTATTAGCAAACATAGGAGCTTCAAAAGCGGCAGCATCCCAGTCGTTAAGACGACCGAATGGCGAGCCAGAGGATGTGAGTTTATACTTCACGAGTACGCATGAATTGATGCGAACATAATTCAAGGAATTTGTCGCTGCAATTTTTTTTTTTTTTTTCTGTTTGTGATTTCTCTTGATCTCAATCTGGCCTGATAGAAAGCGACGGATGAGATCTATGATGGAACAAGCGTGCCCAGAAGATGCCTGTTCACTCTTGATTTGAAGGGAGACGGGTTTGTGGAAGGGATCACGGACAATTTGGCTGTTATAGTAGCTGTCCTCCCATACCTATTAACACTGTTATTTGATAATATTGTAAAGCCAATTATTTTTAAAAGAGTAACCGTGGAGTTTCTTGCCGGCTCTTCTCCATAGGAAACGACTATTTGGAACTATGCACCTAGCTTCTGACGTTTCATAAGTGCCCATGTAGGTTTATGTGAAATAAAATATGTGGATTTTGATTTTGAGTTAATAATAGTTTCACACTTCCACGGTTTGTTTTAGGTTGTTTTTAAAAAGAAAATATTTAATGTGTATAGATACTAGTCAAGTTACCATTAATTTTGCTTATTTGTAAGAGTAAACAAGAGTAGGTAACAGAATATTTACCGCAAAAACTAACCCCTCACAGGGTCTTTCATATACCCCCTAATTTCTGATATCATTTCCGCCCCTTTTGGAAGACATTTCTCCCTCAACGGACCATAGTACCACCATGTCCTAAAGTTCCTGTATGTACTGAAGGCCTGGTACTTTTTCCTATCATTCAACATTTTACAGAGCTCACAATATCCTCTGAATTCTTCTACCTTATCTATTGTGTAGTAGTTCTTCCAGTTGAAATATTGGTGGTAGACTGTTGGATTCCTTATGGTGTAGTCTAAAAGAGCTGCAAGCTTTTCTTCTGTGTAGAAATTGAAATTTATGTAGGAATTCTCCGGTAAGAACCTGAGGAGAAAGAGAAGTCGTAAAACACTGGACTTATAAAAGATGTGATGAGATAGTGAATCTCACCTTTTTGCTGCATTATACATTATTCATCATTAATATGTATTAATGTGGGTAATCTATGTGGTTACTTGAATAACTAGAAATAAAATATAATAGAAATAATATAAAATATGTTTTATGGACATAAAAAAAGTTGTTACATTATAATTCGAAGCCCTGACACAGGTACCACCTAGCTCACGAGAGCTAGGTGGTACCTGTGTTACATGAGTTAGTGTCTTCAACCGTTTTTTGAACTTTAACACTTTATGCAACAAAATTAAAAATAAATTTTGAGAATTAAATTTTTAAAATGTAGGAATACAATTTCGTGCATGCATGCTCTTGAGTGGTTTGTGTTCGTGTGTATTTGTTGTGTTTTTGTGTATGTGTATGTGTGTATGAGTGAGTGAGAGTGATTGTGCTTGGTGGCTGAACTTTGGGTATATGTGAGGATTTGTGTGCCTACTTTAGGTATTTACTTATCATGAGTATTGTTCTTTAAGTATGTTTTCTGTCTGTGGGTAATCCAGTGTTTGAAGCCATGTGTTTAGTTTCATCTTAGTTTTATTTTTTGTAAGTGGGTTGATGTGGAGAATTTTGTTTACTTTATTATAAATATAAGTAGCTAGGTATAGGCGTTGCCGTCGAGTGGATGCGGTCTTACACTTGACTGCGCGGCATACATTAGTAGTGCATTATTAGTTCTCTTATGTTTTGTTGTGTGATTTACCGGTGTAATTTCATGCTGTTTTATTAAGGCGCTACCCCGAGCAAAACGCGTTTTTCAGAGGCTATTAACTCATTAATTAAGAGAAATAAACTACATAAAAAAACACATTATTAATGTACATACGATATCCTATCATCAAATTGCACGTTCTTATTTATTTTTATGTGTTGAAATTACATTTGAAATCTCCGTGTAAAAAAAGTACTAAAATGATTGATTACATGCATCTTTTGCTAAAGTTGACGTTCCATTAATTTGAGTTACACTAATGGATAGATAATTTAAAAATCTTAATAGTTCACGTTTTATTTAATTTCAAAAGATCACTGTTCTTTTTTTATTAAAATCATTTCAAAAATTGTGTGAATTCGGCGTACGTAGGGAGCGGGACAGAGCGTCCCCGCTGTGACGGGATAGAGAAGGACCGAACGCTCACGCTAGGGGGATCGCCTTAAGAAATGAGATCTTACTTGGTATAATCGGCGCCACCAACCACAACTGGTACTGCATCATGATGGTACCCTTTCAAAACTTCTGCCGTCACATAATCCTCTGATAAACCCCCTTCCAACGCCAGATAAAAATAATAATCCCTTTCAATAACCTTTAGACATCCTTCTTTAGAACAATTCTTAAAACCACAACCGTACACATCAATAGACAAATTAAATAGTTTCAGTGCATGGCTTAGTTTAGGCAGAACCAAATTCCTTCTTAATACAAAATCGCAATCGTCTATAACCAACGCTATTGCCTTTGTCTTTGTTTTCACTTTTTTAATAATATCACTCTTTATCGTCGGCTTTAAATGCGTGGTCCATAACACTTTTCTACTAGGAGCCACAACGTTGCCAGTCATGTCCTTCACTTCAATATAAGGACTGAATATATCTGAATAAAATTTATAAGTCCACGTCCAGTTGAAAAAGTTGTCTACATGAATGTTGCATATAGGATGGTCGTCGGACGCTTGCATTCCATAAAATACGTATTTCTGGCGTTTCGTTCTATTCTTTGGGAGGTCTTCGTAACCTCCTAATTTCCCCAATAGAGTCATATTAAAAACAATGGCGTCGAAATTCGTGTAATCATTGTTTAGTACTGTTTTGTTTGTTGTTATGTAACAATTGATTTCTGGACAGTTATTTTCAATGAATGCAGTTTGTCCTTCGTACGGCAACAGTTTGTCTTTCTCGTCTGTTCTACTGACCGTTGCGGACCACACTAGGATATACTTGAGATCGTTCTCAAACCTTTCATCAGTCTCGTCGTAACTTCGATTTTTATTGAACCGTTCTTGATATTTTACCGTCTGAGACACGGTGGTGTATGCAGTGTGGAATGAATAAAACGCTAGCACGACATACATGAAAAGCCCGGTAAAGCTGACTATGAAAAATAATTTCGCAAAAGTTTCAGTTCGGGAGACTAAATACATTTTTTCTCGGTTGGTTCGCGCCGCGTCTCGTGAACAATGGAAAGAAACGTCGGCTACATCTCGATAAATAAAGAAGAATGCATCCGCTGTCTCATTAGATGACGGTGGTAAACAAAAAATTCTTTTGATAGCAAATAAACAAAGCGAGTCAGTGCTGTGTACATCACTGCCTCGGTGAGCTGATTATTTAGACATTGAAATGCTGTTAGGTTGCTTGTACACGGTGGAAGTTAACTGAGCATAAGCATATAAAGGTGCGAGCTACTTAGCGAGTTACATTATTTCATTTCATTTCTCCTAATGAATAGTGTCCTGCCCTTGCTTCGCACGTACATATGTAATCTATCTGAGGTCACGATAGTGCCCCCGCCAAGACTAGCCAAGCGAAGCGCAAGGGCACTACCTACCTTTTCTCGAAGCGCTTCGTCTTTTTTTTTTTTTTTAACCCTAATAGCTTGGGTTAGGATTATACCAGATAAACAAAATTCTAGGGACATCAAAAAAAAAAAAACACGTTTTTATTTCAGGCATTGTATAAGTAGGTACACAGAAATACAGATACATTTCACCCATAGTGACTACATGTCATAAATAAGTAAACATTAAGTAGGTATTATATTGACTATGATGTCAATAGTGGTTTCAATTGCATAACTTTTATACTTTAGATTTTATTGATATCATAAAAACCCCGATTTCGTCACTGACTCACTGATGATCATCAAAATTTTTAGGATGCTTCCTGAAGTCCTAGAATGCTGAAATTTGGTATCTAAGCTAATAGCTATTATAAATAAATATATATAATAAATTTGGTAGCTAAGCGTACACAAACAACAAAAAAAAAACTAAAACTTGGAACTTTTACCCCCCAGCCCCTTAAACTAGGGGATGGAACTTTGTAGTCTCATACATCCGCAAATTTTGATGCTTGACGTCCGAAAATTGATATAGGAACTCCTTGTTATACTCGTAAATAATAAAATACATAGTTCAGGATTTTTTGTAAATCAACCACACTCTTTAAATTAGGGGAAAGCTACCTCTGATGTGCAAGAAATACATCCAAAAAAAAATTACACAATAAAAAAACATTTTCATAAGCAACTTACAATAAGAAGTGAAATCCCACCAAAAAAAAAATTCATATAAAATGTTGCCAAGACTGAGACCATATGACTCGCACTATCAAAAAGTTATCAGATCTCATGTAGAGCCAAGCTTATAACTCTACACGCCCTAACTCTACAAGCCCTTACTTCACAAACTCTACACCTTAGTCAAAATTGGCTTGGCCGTTTCGCTACTACAAGAACTATTGTATAACAGAAAAGTAATAAACAGTGAATAAATTTTTCACCTTACGCCATTGATATAAATAGTAAAGATACGGTCGTCCGAACGTTTGCCAGACACGGTCGCCATACAAAAACACTAACGCCATCTATTAGAACAACTATGAACTACGATGTCAATCGGCGTGGTCTGCTCCTAGACGTAAACTTGTAAGAGCGGGTATTTTTCGAGGTACAAAGAAATAAAAAAACCTTCTATTTTTCGAAATTTATATTTATTGCAGTTTGTTTGTGTCATAAAATTTTCATTGGCCTTCGAATAAAACAATATTTTTAAACTTATTTTTTTTAACTTATGACACGACTACAAACTTTATTTCGCACGGAATCAGAAGGAAATCTGCAAAATAAATACGTATTTCACTGTTCTTACAGATTTTTTAGCAGTAAGTACATAAAAACACATTTTAATTTGCTTTTAATAAACAATAAAAATAATTTTATACATAATTAAATCATATAGTAATAATAATAAATCTTTTCATTTCATCGGATAAAAACGCGCGCCGCTGCAAAGTTATGACGCACTTTTACGCGGCTTGGCGTCGTCTTTGCCAAACGTTGAGACAAATTAGAAAGAAAATTGTTTTAAATAATGTTAGAAGTTGATATAATTACATATTTTTAACTTATCGGTGATATGAAATGTTATCAATTGTTTTATTGTGCTTTTTGTCGTAGTTCACGCAACCCTTCACGACACAACTTGGCATTTTTGCTTGTAAAATTTTACGACCGCTCCCGAAGACAGCCGAACGCGTTCTAGTTCACTTCGTTATAGGGAAGACCATTTTGGGACCAAGTTCGAGGCGTCATTATAACATGCGGTCCGCCCAGTCCTTACGTAGTAATATATATGTCAATGCCTTACGCCCATGAAACGACGGTAATGAAACGGCCAAGCCACATATTTTGACTAATGTGTAGAGTTTGTGAAGTTAAGGCGTGTTACACTCTCACCCTTTTTTAAACCTTCTTTCTTCTAAATGATCGTGAAAACCGCATAAAAATCCATTGTGTAGTTTAGAAAAACTAAACGGTCACTCAAACACACGAAAAGTCACTTTTCTCAATCATGCATGGAAATATTGTCATTCTTTTCGAAAAAAGAACACGCGAAGTAGGTATTGAATTTACGGACAAAGAAAATCAAATCCATTGCAGGAGCGTTTTTTGAATTAGGAATATTACAACGCTCCAGCAATGTTGTATTAAATGGCGTGCCCCAGCACGCCATTTAATAAATACTCTTTGATTGGATCTCTTATCATTCTTGGAATACCAAAGTACGTCTCTTTGCTTAGCATAAATTGGGTTCACGTGGCTGTATAGCCATAAATGCGTTTGCCTTTCGGCACAGATGACAAATAAAAAATTGGCGGCAAAGCTGTAAATTCGTCTTGATTTGTTATTTACATAGGTACTTAATAAATATAAATTTAATTAAAATGATTTCCTAGGATTCAGAGAGTGAAATGGAGATTGATTGTACTCCACCAGATTTAAGATCAGAAGCCAAATTGGCAATGGAAAACCTGCTTCCAAGAAAAATACATGAAAGTATGTCTTATATCCCTGCATTTTTTTGAGAAAAGCACTATATATGCCTCGGCGGAAATGGCAATTGCCTGTCTCGTATTAGTGAAGTCCTCGCCTTCGGCTCAGGCTTCATACTAACCCTAGTAGCATTTTTGTTGGCGTTTGGTTGGGCCACATACCTCTGAAGTTGGCCCAACTAAATGCCAACAGAAAATGCTACTAGGGAATACTCGACCTGCAATTGCCTATTTCCCGGTCTTTGCAATAATGTACTATTTTTTTATATTTATAGAATTACACAGAACAAAACAGCATCTACTCGTACCTCCATTGTTAAAGCTAGGTAGCAAATGACGTTACGCTCATCGTCAACCATTGGAATGCAGACATTCTCCGTCGAATTCCGCGGATACTGATCGCTCAGAATCCTTGTGGCTACTGTCTTCAAATATTCATCTTAATAACGTGTCAATTAATTACCTTTGAGGTATTTTCTGACCACAAAGCCAATGGTTAGTGAATGTGATCTAAAATGGATAACAACCGACTCTCGAGCACAAGCATATTTCGGTATTGAAATCACTTTAATTATGTATTTCTGTGCGACCAGTCTAGTGTTATCTGAACTGTTTGTTGATAAGAAATGTATGAAATACTTTTAAAAGGAACAAAATTAAATGTCGCAGACATATGGTAGAATTTGTCTGAACTTAAAGGAGAATTTTTATTAAATAAAAAATGTTTTCATCTATACAAATAAATGAAATTTAAGTGTCTGTTTGTAATGTCAAAATAACAGCTGTTTATTAAATGCATATGAAAATAAATACGGTACTTAAAACAATAAAACATTTTTTTTTAATGTTGTCTATCTGTGGGCTCGTCAGTTTGTTCCTGCTAATCTCCGAAACGGCTAGACCGATTTTGACGAGACTTTCACTGGCATATAGTTAATGTTATAAGGAGTTACTAAGACTACTTTTATTTTTGAAGAAGTCACGCGGGCGAAAATCGCGAGACCGAGAATAAAAGTATCTTAAGAGCCATTTCACAAAATTTTAACGCTCGAGTTTAGGTAAAAGACGGCAGCGCTGTGTATAGAGCGTAACTATCCACACATACACAATTTAAGCAGTGTAACGCGAGTGTCGAGACGGACTAAATAATCTTGAGCCATTATAATAATAATGCGGTATTTAGAGATTTATTAAAAAGTTATTTTATTTATTCAGTCTACTAAAGCTTTCTAGACTAATAAAAAAATACAAATGTATGTTTTGAAAGTATATAATAAAAATGAACAGGAAAACAATCACATCGTACAAAATATAAGTGTTGGTCATTATTATTTGACAATAATGTCAAGTAATAATGACTATCACTTACGTTAAATAAATATTTGTCGTAAAGGCATTGATCTTGCTTTTCTAGGGTCTATAATTTCCGGCAATACGCAATCTTCGTAAAAACGAGTCAATTTGGGAAGCATCAAAATGTTGTGGTCGTAGTATAATATCACGGTTACGATATGAGCACTCGACAATTGAGATGCGGGAAAAAGTAGCACAGGCCCTTCCTCGATGGGCGCTCGCGCTGTACTAAACGGTGCCCACTTGTGCATCGCAATTTATTCTTTTTTAGAGTGTTTAAAAAAAGGATATTGTGGCTAATTAAATGAAGGGATTTTAATCAAACTTGAGAATTCGATTTGTTAAAGAACATAGTTCATTTTGAGATGATTTTTAAAATGTAATTACGCTTTATTCAAACAAAAAAATCGCAATATAATTGCGAATAAATCGTAAAAATTGTCCTAAGTCTTTATTTTTTTTACCTATTAATGTTATTAATAATCGAAATTCTAGTACGTCATTTGTCGACAAAACTATATGTCTGATGCTTTGTGTATTTTTTTCAGTCAAATTTATAAACATTAATTATAGAAATAGGAGTCTGAAATTGCCTCTGCGCTGATTTTTCAGTAAACTAGTTCTGGGAGATTAATAACTACAAAGTACACAAATAAGTTTTTGTAAATGTGTTACATGAAGTGTCAATACGAAAGAATCATCTATTATTTACATATATTCACCAATACCAGAGAATTAACTAAGATGGTAAATTAGGCGACTAAAATCTTAGATATTCGCGCGAAAACGTAAAATGGCTCTTAAGTTAGGATATTTTTATTTTAGAAAAAGCAATGCGCGTGAAGCCGGGGGCAGCAGCTAGTTCTATAGATTTTTTTAATATCTTCAAGCTAAACTGAAGACGTTAAAAAAGCATTTTGTCCCTGGGGGTCCTTTGTACTCACACTATAAAACTATCTTGAAGAAACCTGGACTTTTCTCGGTCTGAAATCGGCAACCTACTTTGACTGGCACCATTTTAAGATATGGGCCTTTTCGTACGCCTTCCAATTGATACTTTTAGGGTTCCGTACCTCAAAAGGAAAAAATGGAACCCTTATAGGATCACTCGTGTGTCTGTCTGTCTGTCCGTCTGTCACAGCCAATGTGTTCCGAATGTAATGGACCGATAAAGTTGAAATTTTGTATACATATCAATTTGGGTGACCTAAACACGGACGTGAACCGTAAATAAATTAATTGAGAACAACAATTTTTTTTTTTAAGTTTTGGAAACTGTACCGTGTCACATATCAAATAAGAGGGCTTACTGTGAGAATCTCAAATATATTTTTTTATAAATTTAAAATAAACTGTTTTAAAGTTATAAGTAAAAATTGACGAAAATTGACCATTCCCCCCTCTTATCTCCGAAACTACTTAACCTAAAATATTGAAAAAAATACAGAAACTAGTTCTATACTTATAAATTACAGGAAAATCTATAAGAAGTCTATGCTCTTAAAATAACATGGTAAATCTCTCGATAATGTGCGTACAAACTTTTGCAGTTAGAATGTATTGGAGATTATGTTTACCAACTACAATGTTAAGTTTGTTCTTAGGATAAATTATTTCCAAGTACGGAACCCTTCATTGTGCGTGGTCTGACACGCACTTGGCCGGTTTTTTATTTCTTGACTGGTCAAACATAATCTAAGAGAGACGCCTTTAGCCTACAGTAGGGACAAATTGCAGACTGGTATATATATAGCACGTCAACATCAGGAGCCTGCAATGAATTTTGAACATACATTTATATGAAACTAACTACAGTTATAGGTAGCTTTATATTGACACGTCTTCGCTTGTCACGTGCGCAAAAGGGGTATATTTTTATGGAAAACGTAATTTTGTTTGACTTCATACGCGGTGTCCATATTTGCCGAAGACTCGACGTCCTACATGCAAAGAGACTGGGTTGTTTGCAATGTTTGATGCGGCACGAGATTTGTGTAGGTGGAAGGAAAACATGTTTTTGCTTAGTCCTATACTATCATTTGTTAGCATTAGGACAGATTCGCTTTACGCTAGATTCGTGTTAGGTCAGATTCGCGTTAGGTCAGATTCGCTTGAAGACAGAATATGAACAGACCGCAACATAAAGTTTCCTTTGTTCGCATAAGGACAGATTCGGTTAACGCCAGAGTATTACACCATAATATTTCAATTTCGACGACCTCTGTGGCCGAACAGTCTAGTATCAGAACTACCACGCAAGGAGTCGAATCCTGCTAGGGGCAATATTTGTCTAATGAAAATGTATGTTTGAATTTGGTTAATATACAAAAAAAATTGGATTAAAAACTAGTACAAGGAATTTATTTTTGGTTAATAACGATGTCTTTAAGGTTTTTTTTTTTTTAATTTTCTCTGATGTGTCGTATTAATGAATAAAATTATTTTTCATCCGATTGTACTTCTGTCTTTAAGCGAATCTGACCTAACGCGAATCAGGCGTAAAGCGAATCTGTCCTTATGCTAACAAATGTATACTATTTAGTGGTTAGTATTCAACATTTCTGAAAGCCATGTTTCATCCACTGGTGAGTATTTAACACACAAGTAATTCTCTGTCACCTTGCAATGATCAGCTAAAATGGCTAACTAATGGTGTTGACTGATATTGCTTCACACAAGTAACATGATAATTATAGCAGTTTCCAATCTCAGATACGTCTTCAGTCAAGTGGCAGCTAGAAGATCAATATGACCGATCGTTACAGGTTAACTTTATGCACAATTATACTCGTAGGTATTCATGCCATAAAGTTTGCAGGGTACGTGTAGCTCAGGGTGTGTCTAGGTGCACCTTACTTTGCCAGATCCAAATATAAGTTAAACATAACACTAAATCACGCCTGCAGGGCCTCAAGTTTGCTATTACAATAATGTCAGAATGGTCTATCATTGATTTCATCATTGTTGATTTTGACAAGTTTGGTAATCTACTAATATAATGGCGTCATTATGACTTTCCAATGGTCAGCCACTGACACTCCATTGAAAAAATTGGTAATCTCGTACATAATGACAAATGAAACTTCCCACTAAATGTCCAACTTCCTACTACTTCAGATTGCTTATAACACTAATAAATAATATGTAAAAATATATATAAATGAAATCTGGCATGAATAAATGTTCAAAATGCTATTGTAATACAATTCTATTACGAGACCATTGACCGACCAATGATCGACCTTTATGAATTTAGTAGATTACGAACTTTTAGCAAAATGACAATGGGGTCGTGTTGGAGTGAATAATTTATAAAAATAGCAGACTTGGGCCCCTGGTATCCCCGAAGGGTTATCCAGAACTGTACTATTGTTACCATTGTTCATCCACATTTCGCCAAATATGTTTTAGTCCCGTGTAATAAGGTGCCAGCCTATTGTCATTAACCGGGCACAAATCCAGACTCTGGACTGCTACTGAAAAATTCCTGATGGAAAAACCCAATAACACATTGCCCGACCTGGGAATTTAACCCAGGAGCTCATGCTGCAGTAACGCTTGCGATTAGTAGAGCAATGAGGCAGCAATATAAGTTTAATAATAACACAGTAATAACAAATGCATAAACTAAGCATGGAAGAAATACTGGGCTTTAAAAGAAGTAATGAGAAACTCGGATATACAAATAAAATAAAAAATAAAAGTATTTATTACATGTATTCTGCCGAGCATCAAATATAGGTGTCAGACATGGAGCTGCACAAACAAAGATATAAAAGCACTAAAAACCTGCCAACATAGAATGGAAAGAAGTATACTCAAAATCAAATTAAAAGACAAAGTACGATTAACAACATGTAAAATACCAAATTAAACAATTGAAGTGGAATGGTGATCTAATAAAAGAAAGAAAGAAAAGAAAGAAAGAGTAACGTTTAATAAGAAGTAAGACAGATAAATGGGCCAAAGAAAGGACAGAATGGTGTCCTAAATATAAAACAAGATAAAAAGGCAGACAGTATCGTAGATGGGAAGATGACATCAAAAAGGCGGCGGGGACGACTTGGATGAGGAAAGCAAGAGATTGATGCTTGTGGAGAACATTTGGGGAGGCCAATGCTGGAAAGCAAGACAAACAAGACACTGGTGTGGAATAAAAAAAAAAAACTAAATAGTCCTTTATGTAGTAATAAATAGAAATAAGATGAAATGTCACTTGTAAGGTTGTTAGTAAAGGCTTTTATACCATTCTCTAAAAAGCTTATTTTATTCACTGAAAAAACAGTGAATAAAAAGCACTTTTAATCACTATTTTGGTATTTGAATTTAGAACACACCAATATATTCGACCTCCATCTCAGTGCTATACAACCTCCTTGCGAAAAATAGGTACTCGATACAAACAATACTCGACGGCACGGTTGAAGCGATTGACTGCTGCGCTGCGTGTCGCGGGTTCGATTCCCGCACGGAACCAATATTTGTATGACCTAAAAGTAGTTGTAAACGCACCCACAATACAGGAGAGATTTCTAGTGAGGGGCAAGGTTTAAAAAAAAAAAAATTGTACCCTCCACGCCTTTCACCGTCCAAAGATACCCCAGAGTTTCCTCCAGCAGAAAGTTCTGACCATCGACAGGAAATAAATATCGCTTTACAGGTTGACCATCCTAATAATAATAATAAGAAAATTTCTCCAAAATTTTTCTCATTTGAATGTGCATGTTAATTAATTTAACCTTCCTTTTTCTTTATTAAATGTCTATTTTCGCTTAAATCTTTCTTTTTCTCGTAGTCATGATAATAAGTACAGTATGCAACACTTGAATAAAACGGATTTATATCGAGGGCCATGAAGCACTCGCGTCGCTCGGGATTCTAACACTTGAACTACTCGCTACGCTCGTGATTCAATCATCATGAATCACTCCCTACCTACGGTCGTGATTCAGTCGTTAGAATCCTTCACTTGCTCGTGATTCATCTATGGCCCTCGCTTTAAATCCGTCCTTTATTCACTAATTGCATAATATACTATTATTATTATATTATTATAACAAACGCATCGACGATTAACACTAATCAAACAAAATCTTATCCGATTCTCACAGCCGTAGTCAGATAAATAAATAAATATCGTCCAAACTTCTTCAACGCAATGGAAACACACACTGTCTCTAACGAAACAGGTCTTAGCAAATAGAGGGAGACATCGACTGATAGAAAAATTTTCTCGAGAGCTTTTTGGCTGCGAACAGACAGACAGACGGATCTCTTTGAGAGGTCTCAATGGAACATTTTATGTTTGGCGTAAAGAAATAGGACAAATACCGTTCACATGTGCCTTTGAAGACTTGCTGGGTGAATATTTAGTGGAATGTTCTTTTTTAGAACCTAGTATTTGGAACTGTTATCGATTTTATTGGTTTTATTGAAGTTCCTATAAAGATACATTGATTTGTGTTATGGACGAAGCTACAAAAAACATAAGCACGCAGTGTGACTTTTATGAACATTATTACAATTGAAAAAATGGCCTGTTGCGTTAACATCAGTCCTAGAGGAGGCATTCAGACCTTTGTTAGAAACCTGATGGATATAGCACAGGGTCTATTTAAATTTTCTAGTGAAACTCTGAAGACGTGATAGGTATTGACATCTAAATATGATAAAAAAAAAAATTGTTTGTTGTTGATTTTTTTTAGAGTCAAAGATTGCTGGTAGTGTGCATTGAGACAGTCAGTTGTTTACTTTATGATAAGACTAGCTGCTGTCCGTGACTTCGCCCGCGTGGCTTTTTCTAAAATAAAAGTAGCCTAAGTGGCCCCACTATCTCGAAACGTCCAGGGAAGCTATGCCATCCTTGAATTGTAGGCTGACCAGGCGGTTATTGCGCACAGACAGGAATGGTCTGCTCTTGGTGACAGGGACCATCACGGGACACTGCTCACTAAACAAACATTTTCACACAATAGGGATAACGGACAGCCCTGTGCAGGGCCTGCATGGAGGTGGAGGAAACCGTTGCGCACGTGCTCTTCGAGAGCACAGGCGTCACTCAGATTAGGACAGAAACCCTCGGGGCACCCGGATCTTTCACCGATGTTCTGGATAGAGTGAGAGACATTATTGACTTCTGGAAGGAGATGGGCTGGTTGGAATAACCACCGACGGCCGCTATGGCTAGTGCACAATGGTCCGTCTGAAGGACTAAGTACGGAAACCAAACCCTCTAACATAGAACATATCTCGGGACCTTAGGGTTAGGGGATAAGGCGTACGAGGGGCCAAAGCCAACTTTCAGAGGCCCCTTAGACAATATCAAATGATGAGCAAGCACAAACCGACAATTATCAAAATTAAATGTATTTAAATTTGCAAATAAACCTACTTATACTAACAAGATGGGATGATCAGCGCGAGACTTTTGTTTGCCCCAAGCAAGACTACCTGTAACTATTAAAGAGATAAACTTCGTACGCAGCATTCGAACGATAAAACGTTGGTTGTATTCGAGACCGCCGCATCGTTTGTCATTCGCGAACATTGTTTCGGAAACAACCGATAGGATGTGTTATAAATGACGTTTCGGAGGCTCGCACATATACCCTTTGCTTTTTTATTCTGTTCCGATATAAATTGTGAATTGGTTTATCAACGGGTTGCTATCCGGCGGATATTTGAATATTTTTTGAAAGATTTACGAGTATTGGTTTTGTCGTTTCCGTTTCAGTTTGCAGGTGTTGTTGGAAGTGGTTATTGTGAGGTCTTAATATTCTAATTTACTTTATTTAGATTATGAATTTTTTTCGTTGTCCTCTGCCAATTACGGGCTCATCATCATTTCAGCCGAAAGACGTCCACTGCTGGACATACGCCTTCCCCAAAGGGGGGGGGGGGTTTGCCATAATCGTCACGCTTGGCAGGCGGGTTGGCGATCGCAGTATGGATAGAGAACGCATACGCGAATATCAGGCTACTATATTATTATTATTTTAAATCCTAATCGGGGAAGCTTCATCTCACCAAACTCAAACTCAAATCATTTATTTCAATTAAACCATTTACAGGCACTTTTGAATTGTCAAGGAGTCGGTCAGTAAGAAAAATGAAGCTACATGCCCATTTCAAAGCGTAGTAGGTACCTATGGAGAAGAACGAGCATGAAACTCCAGGCAGGAAACTCCACCTGATGGTAAGTGGTGATAAGGCCGAAGGTGGAATCGAGCTTCACCCGGAATCCTCAACCACAGAGGAACTGGCTATCTTACCTCTAACTGCCGAAACACAACAAATGCTGTTAACATTGTTGTTTTGGCGACAGACTTAGATAAGATAGTGGTAGCTAGCCAGGCGGACTTAGAACAAGCCCTACCACAAACCAAATCAATCAAAAAATTTGCCACCGCTGGGAAGCGAACCCGGGAACTCTGGGTCTGAGACAGGTGGTCTTACCACTAGACCACAGCGGCGGTTCAACTATTTCTTATACTTCCTCGATACCAGCAAGCACCACTTCTGAGCATGCGGTCCTAGGTTGGATTCCCAGGTAGAGCAAAGTTTTATTGTGTTTTTTTATTAGGAATTTTTAATAGCAGCCTTGAATCTGGCTTTGTACCCGATTGATGGCAATAGACTCGTCCTCCATAACAGGGCTCGACGAACATAACTAGCAAAATGTGGGTGTTCTTAGGTACACCTCTGTCTAACCGTTTGGGGATTACAAGCGTGATGGTATGTTATAACTAGAGATCGGATATTCGGATGCATATTCACCTAAAGATTTGCTATTATGGAAAACGCTTTTGTATCGAATAAATCCCGCGGTTCCGGTGTTTTATTTTAACTAACACACCCCCCTACTCTTACACCCTACATACACCTATTTGCATTGGGGGTTAAAATAATTTTAAATAAATACGCATCTGCATAGTTATGCAATCCAAGAATCCCGGGTTTTTTTTTTAAATAAATAATATTTTAGCAGTCACTTCCATACTATACACCCGACTAGTTATGCATTGCCGGTATTCCTGGCATCACGGGATATTTTCTTACAAAAAATATATTTTAAAAAGCTGCTTCCATACTTTCATAGCTAATAATTAACTTTAGGCAAATATGCATCCGATCTTTAGTTATAATGCTTCTTATACCGAAAAATAGCCACTGAATGAATAGGCCACTACTATACACAAATAATTGGCGAAACATGATTATCTATACTATAATATAAAATACTAGCTTTAGCCCGCGGCTCCGCCGTTGTAGATATCGGTTATCGAGTAAAAAAGTAGCCTATGCCATTCTCCATATCCCAGGCTATATCTCTGCCAAATTTCATGACGACCGGTTAAGTAGTTTAGGCATGAAAACGTAACAAACAGACAGACAGAGTTACTTTCACATTTATAATATTAAGTATGGATTAGTATGGATTATAAAGTTTATAAATTTGTATTCGGGGTAATCTCTGAAACTACTGAACGGATTCTGAAAATTCTTTTTTGTATTTGATAGCCAAATTCCTGGAGAAGGCCATAGGCTTTAACATCACGCTGCGACCCTAAGGAGCTGGGCAAAAAGAAAAAAAGTCGGAAAGAACGCTATTTGAAAACGAAGCGATAACGCGGGTGGGCAACGGGATATGACGCGAAGGGTCGGGGGTCGAAATTTCACGCAGACGAAGCCGCGGGACAGAAGCTAGTATTATATAAAATATGTGGCATTTTAGTCGTCTTACAAAGACAGCCTTCTTCACGTATCCAATGACTACTAATCATTCATGTAAAAAAAAAAAATTTTTTATTTTTATTAATTATTACGCATGACATAGTTTAAAACACCCTGTTACGAGTGCAGTCCGAGTCTTGTGATACAAGGGCGCCGCTGAATGGATTTAGATTAAGTTTAAGTTACAATAGTAAGAAACACATTTTTGCGTTAGGGTGAATGAACTCTGATAAAGATGTCGCCGCTCCATTCCGCGGCGCCCTTGTAACACAAGGCTCGAACTGCACTAGTAACAGGGTGTTTTAAAATATGTCATGCGTCATATTTAATTTAAAAAAAAAAAAAAATAACAAATGGTCAAAAAAATTTTTTTTTTTACATGTATGATTAGTAGTCATTGGATACATGAAGTGGGCTGTCTTTGTAAGACGATTAAAATGCCACGGTGTATATGCATTTGCATACTACATATATTTTATAGAACTAGTACTACTACTAGTAGTGTAGTCTTCGATATAAAACAGAACAAACCGATAAAAGAACTCAATATAATAATCACCTAACATACACACGCCGCGTCCACCAAGTTAACCCACGTTTAAATAAACCAAAGATTTACCCAGTGCATGTCGGCCACGACTTTAAAAAAAAACTGGGTAATAAGCATGCAACCCACCTGAGGGGAGAAACTCCAAACTTGGGAGGAATGAGGTAAAATCGAAGTTCTGGAGGCAAGTTTAAAAAGTCTAATTTTCCTTCATACGCGACTGGAGTACAGGAGGTTACGGTGCCGGCAAGTGATAGAATAATGTGGATGCGTTTTTTTTTTTTTTTTTCACTTTTCTTTTATATGTGGAAGGGAACACAGACGCTGGCAGAGAGTTCCACATTTTAATCTATACTTTAATATTATAAAGCTGAAGAGTTTGTTTGTTTGAACGCGCTAATCTCAGGAACTACTAGTTGGAATTAAAAAGTTGTTTTTGTGTTAGATAGTCCATTTATCGAGAAATTTTATAAGCTATATAACATCACGCTATCACAAATAGGAGCGGAGCATAAATGAAAAATGTTGCAAAAACGGGAAAAAATATTCCATTTTGAGAGCTTTATTTGCGTGCGCTGCGTAAACGGTTTAAGTTACACAAATATCATGTATGATGGAATTGTTCCTCTTTAAAAGTTCTAAAAAAAAGTCCGCGACAGCATATGTCTATGTTTTAAGATTGACTCACTATAACCTTTTTTATGGTAATCAAATTATTTCGAAATTAATGCATTATTTGCGAAGGAGTTTTGTCAACATAATATTAATCCTTATCCAAATAAATATGTTATTAATCACAAGTATTTAAATGTAAACAAAATTGTCCTTGACATCACTTGATTTCAATCATCATCTTAGGAGATATCAAAATTTTAAAATAACTCCAAAACAAAATAAGTGCTATTTAACATCACGCTACGCCCGCCCCTAAGGAGCCGAGCAAAACGACAATAAGTCGGAAAAAACGCTAAGCGAAAACGAAGTAATTGCGCGGACGGGCGATGCGATGCGACGAGGTGGGTTGTGGGCTGAAATTTTACGCGGACGAAGTCGCGGGCAGAAGCTAGTAATATAATAATCATTAATGGCAAAATCATCAAGTAAAGTTTATAACGTCTTGAACTCGTCTTGACGAGTTTTATATAATGCACAAAACTCATTGTGTTTAATTTTCCTTTAACATAATCATGATGAAGATGATATAGGGCAATCAATACAAACTAATTAATTGCTTATTTCAAAGTTTTGACAATGTCACTTAATGAGTTCTTGCAGTAAATCGACGATATTTTCTTAATATTACCGAAGATATTTTTTGATTATACAAATAATTTTGTATTAAATGATAATTATGAAGAGAATTATATAATGCGCACAGCAAAGGAGTGGAACTCTCTGCCTGCGTCTGTGTTTCCGAACGCATACAACCCTAATCTATTCAAAGTGAGAGTGAACAGGCTTCCTCTGGGTAAACTCACTCCATCGTAGACTTTGTCTCTGTCACCCGGACCTAGACCAACGTCAAGAGCAAACCCATAGTAAAATAAAAATTAAAAAAAGCTGATTGTGATTGCACGGTTTGTGAAAGTAAAAAGTGTTATTATGAATGTCGATAAAAGAGGCAGATCTAAGAAAATATTTGGTAAAAATACCATATAGTTTGTTTAGAATTGTTAATAGTATCGCCCCGCACATGTCTGGCGCCTCATTACCAAGGATGGTTTATTTCTTTCCAATTTTTACGCTATTTATTTTATTTGAATAATTCAGCTTTCTATTTTTAGTAAAATTGGTTATTTTATTATTTTAACAGACTGATACTTGTAATAACCGCTGTACTATTTATTTATTTATTTATTTATTTAGGCAACCAACAGCGATACATATATAGTATATTACAAAGTATGTATAATTACAGATTGTATGGCTAATAATAGGTTTCCCTGTTTAACTAGGATAAGTGATAAAACATGCGAACGGACTACTGAGATATTTAAATTCAATAGCTTAAATTTTTAGGTGTATTACAAATAGTTAAGTTTAAATTTTAAAGAGAAAAAAAAAAAAGGTTGATTATTAAGAAAAATAAAATTTTGAATATTAAGAGCTTGGTAGTCTGTCACTTGCCTTCGTTTATGGTTTTCACAATTTGTTTTTTGAATGTAGGTTTATTACAGTTAAATATATCCACTTGAGAGAAATCTGTGTTATAAATTCGAGCAATACGGGTCAATACACAATTTTTGGCATAATTAGTCGAATGCCGAGGCACGTGCAGCATCGTAGTATGACGAGTGCGCCGCAGGGGAGTGTTAAAAGTTACCTGTGTGACCAACTCCGGGCAATCGAGGCATCCATTAAGTATGTCGTAAAGCAAACACATATCCATAACTTTGCGCCTTTCATCGAGTGTTAGCAGACCATGTGCTCGACAACTATTTTCATAGGCCATCGGAGGTTTACGGAGGCGATAATTAAGGTGGTTAATAAATTTTCTTTGAACCCGTTCTATTTGGTTCTTATAAATAATGTATTGTGGGGACCAGATTGGGCACGCATATTCTAAGACGCTGCGCACATATGCAAAATACACTGATTTAAGAGCCTCGATATTTTTAAATACCTTACATGACCTAATAACAAAGCCTAAGTTCTTATAAGCTTTTGTACTGACAAAGTCTATGTGATCTGAAAATGTCAATTTATTGTCAAACATAACTCCTAAATCCCGAACCAATTTAACCTTATTAATGACAATTCCATCAAAGTTATATGAGTAAACAATAGGGTTTTTTTTACGTGTATAACTAATACATTGACACTTTGTGACGTTTACTGTGATCTCGTTTTTTATGTAATAATCATTTAAGTTATTAAGGTCTTCTTGAAGAGCCCTACAGTCATCGAGTGACCTTATTTTATAAAAGATTTTTTTGTCGTCAGCGTACATTAAATGTTCAGAGTGTTTAAAAGAATCAGTGATATCAAATAAATATGCATTGTAAAAGAGAGGCCCCAAATGGGAACCCTGCGGAACACCGCTAGGGATTTCGATAAAGTTAGAACGGTATCCTCCTATTACTACTGCTTGAGATCTTTTAAATAAATATGATTCGACCCATCGTAAAAGATCGCCGCGTATACCGAGTCTGTATAACTTGTTGAGCAGGATGACATGATCGACGCGATCAAAAGCTTTCTCAAAATCCGTGTAGATTACGTCAACCTGCCCACCGCCATCTGTATTCTCTAGAACAAAATTTGAAAAGCTAGCCAAATTCGATATAGTCGAGCGCTTTTTCAGGAAACCGTGCTGTTTGTAAGAAATGCCTCTGAGGATGTATGGATAGACAGCATTGTAAACCAGTTTTTCAAATACTTTGCCTAATGTATTCAGTATTGAGATCCCCCTATAATTTCCTATTATTGTTCGCGAACCCTTTTTATGTATTGGAACAATAAATGCTTTCTTCCATTCCTTTGGGAAAGTGCCTTCTTTCAAAGAGAGATTAAAAATAAAACTAATTGGAGGAGCTAAAGATTTAGCGCAATTCTTCCAAAATACTGGAGGCATGCCATCACAACCAGGGCCCTTATCAACGCTTAAAGCATTCAATGACTTCTCCACGATTAACGACGTAAATTTTAAGTTGGATATGATGTCAGAACAATTATCTTTTTCACCCTCATTTAATGAACTGACAAGGCCATAGTCAGAAGGTTTTCCAAAAACTTCGTGGAAGAAGTCATTGAAAGCCTCGCAAATTTCCTGCCCATCCGAGTATTTAACGTTGTTGTGAGACATCATTTTTGGATAATTCGAACCTCCACGCATGGTCTTTATATAGGTCCAAAATTTTTTTGGATCATTTTTCATACTGCGTTCAGTCTCCTGCAAGTGTTTATTGTAACAAGTCTCCTGGACATGTCGCTGTCTATCCCGTAACAATGCGAATTCGTCGTAGTCGAGCAAATTTCCATAGCGTTTCCAACGCGAATGTGCCTTACTTTTTGCTTTAATTATTTTAATTAGCGGGCTACTATACCAGACAGGATATCTACGCGCGCCTGACCTTCGATTTAACGGCACATACCTATCAATCCCTGTTTGAATCGTTTCGTAAAATCCGTGGACGACATCATTTGTTGAAGTTTTGTTTAGAACTGAGTGCCAGTCAATTTTAGCAAAGTAATTATTTAACATACTGAAATCGGCTTTGCGGTAATTATGTCTAGGTGTAGATAACTCACGAAGCGGGGAAACTGCAAGGTCAAATATTTCGATGGTCAATACTGGATGAGGTAGGTCAGTCTTCGTAAGGGGCGATAGACACTCGTCAACTTTTAATGGCAAGTTGGAAAAAGCTAAATCAAGAGTATGCCCTTTATGGTTAGGCAGGAAATTATATTGTGTAACTCCTAAAAAGGACAAATCATTCACTAAGCGCGCGGCCGCGTTCTGTACATCAACAGCACCCTGTTTCAAAAAAATTGGGCTACTCGAATTCCATTTTATACAAGGGAGATTGAAGTCACCCACAAGTACGTAATTACATGTTTTTGTGCAGTCAGTAAGTACATTAGCTACACCTTGCAAAACGTAGTCAACATCTGAGGGTATGCGATGAGCATCCGGCGGTACGTAGACAACACTTACGTAAAGATCAGCTGTTGCTGATAGCGCGCGAGCAGGTATTACTATGGTCAACAATTCCGTAGCAATTGTATTATGCTCGTGCTCGACGCACCACGCACCCAGTTCCTGTCGCGAGAGTATCATCACACCGCCACCTGAGGATTTTCCAGTCGCAGCTAGATCGCGGTCCTTACGGAACACGTCATACCTATCGTCGCACATTTCCCGATCGAAAATGCCGTTATGTAACCAGGTTTCAGTTATAATAATTAAATCATAACAGTTACTTAATATATTTTGTTGGAATTGTGAAGTTTTAGTCCTAAGACCACGGCTTTTCTGGTAGTATATGTTTAAGTTACGAGGCTGCATTGTAATGAGTTTATTCTACTGAAAGTATATATCGAATCACGCAAAAGTAACAGATAATAAGACATCAAGTTTATTATCACCAGTAACATGCGGGTAGATGGACGATAAATAATCAATTTTTGAAGTGGCATGACTATCGTGGAGGGGTTGTATGCACGACTATAAACATATGAAATAATATGCTCAATCAGAACATGATCACGACACGCACCGGTTCCAAATACTAAACAAATGACCGTTTTAAAATATTGCGGGTAAGTTATTAAAGAGCTATACAAGTACGTTAGACAACTAACATGTAAAATACATGCGTTACGTGAAGGTGCGTCCCGAGACAATGTGAAAGTATCAACAGTAATAATTTTGTATTCAAGGCAAGACGTGCAGATGAGGGAGTTGCTTAACTTGATATCCCCATATAGGTCCATATTATTATCACTAAGACAACAACATGAACACACACATAATGTAACAATGTAATCTTTTATAAAGAACTTGCTTTTACATATAACATTAAAATAATATCTTAATAAGATCATTAATATCAGAACTTTGTTACCGCAGTAAACAAACCCATGCGTGACAAAATCATGCGAATATGATGCATACCTCAAATGTCGCACCCTAATCAAGCGCGTTTCCTTCACACGATCGTCAGTGACCGCGCATTGCTCGAACAAAACACAGAACACAGTATGCACAGACTCGGCAAAGACAAATACCAAACAATCAAACACGCTCTGTTCAATATTAAATGAACAAAATTGCAAAAAAATATAACTAAAAACACATTTAAAAATCAAAACATTAATAACAATGAAAATACTTTGCCGAAGAACTAGACGATTTTTTTCAGATCCTCCTCGTCCATAATAAAGATAGCTATATACTATTTAATGTGATTATCTAATCGTCACTCTGTATAAAAGGTGCGCTTCCCTGGTGCGCAGGGTGTGGGGCAGCACCAACAGTTTCTTAGGCATGATTGCCAGTCGCCTGCACTGTGTTTATGTGGGTCGCTGCTGTGCAATTACTCATGGGTTGTTGCAGCAGTGATCCACCGTTATTTGTTGTTTTTTTTTTTTGTTTTTTTGTTTTATCAGTGCTTACTAACATAGTCAAAAGTTTTACTAACAGCTTTTGAGTCATGGATACTCGAATAAAGAGAAATTCTATTCTTCTACTCTATTCTATAAAATGGTAAGGCATATCAACGTTAACCTCGCGCTCAGGTAGCTCGCAACATCAAGCTATGCTATAATAAGGCAAAGTTGGCCATCTTACTAGTGAGATTTTCTCCCAATCATAACTTTCAAAGAAAAAGAAAATGTACCGTAGAATTGCATCTAATATTTCATAATATTAACGTTCCTTTGCGTGTGATGTTCTTTCGCGGACGCAAATAAAATAAAAAAACTTTGTACAAACTGACTTGTATTTCTTGTTACCGTGTGTAATGTAATGTGTGTAAATATGTGAGCACCATATATCTATCGCATTTATTATTTTTTCTGTTATTACTCCACTTTTCATTCTTTTTACCAATTGTGGTAAGTAATTTTTATTTTTATTCTAGGTACATCGTCTTGACTTATAATTATTAATTAATGTATACAAACTATTGTTAACATTTTGAATTTTGCATTTTACGAGCCTATTTGAAATAAATGATTTGACTTTGACTTTGACCGTACGTGGCAGTATATGAGGAGCTCGTGGCTAAGTAATAACAGCCGCATGGGTCGATCCATCAGATTAAGCTACGCTTGCCGGGGTTGGTCCGTGGATGGGTGACCATCTTTACATACCGAGACTCCTCCGTGCCTCGGAAAGCACGTTAAGCTGTTGATCCCGGCTGTCATTCGTGGATCTTTGACAGTCTTTACAGGTCGTCAGAAGCCCGAAAGTCTCGACATTCTGAATTCCCTACGATTTTCTGGCCCGTCATAAAAAAGTTTGTCCACCCCTGGCCTAGACAGTCAGCACCGCTATACCGCTCACTGACTGACTTTTTACCACGGAAGGAAGTTTTAAAGGTGGCTGGGTCAGACTGGATGTGGAAGGCGGAGGACAGGGTGTTGTAGCGCAGCCTATGCCCAGCAGAGGACTGCGATTGGCTGAGTGTATAAATGGTTTGTACTAGGCTGAGTGATTGATTGATGAAGTTTTAAATGGTTTGTTACATACGTACACCGTGTGATCAGCAAATTAGTTATAACTATTTTCTGTTATACCTTGCAATCAGTAAATTAGAACTAAATAATTTGCATAATTGTCATTATGTGCCCATGATTATTGTGTGTGAAGTGTATGTTGTGATGTGGAAGGCGGAGGACAGGGTGTTGTAGCGCAGCCTATGCCCAGCAGAGGACTGCGATTGGCTGAGTGTATAAATGGTTTGTACTAGGCTGAGTGATTGATTGATGAAGTTTTAAATGGTTTGTTACATACGTACACCGTGTGATCAGCAAATTAGTTATAACTATTTTCTGTTATACCTTGCAATCAGTAAATTAGAACTAAATAATTTGCATAATTGTCATTATGTGCCCATGATTATTGTGTGTGAAGTGTATGTTGTGATGTGGAAGGCGGAGGACAGGGTGTTGTAGCGCAGCCTATGCCCAGCAGAGGACTGCGATTGGCTGAGTGTATAAATGGTTTGTACTAGGCTGAGTGATTGATTGATGAAGTTTTAAATGGTTTGTTACATACGTACACCGTGTGATCAGCAAATTAGTTATAACCATTTTCTGTTATACCTTGCAATCAGTAAATTAGAACTAAATAATTTGCATAATTGTCATCATGTGCCCATGATTATTGTGTGTGAAGTGTATGTTGTAAAGAGTTAAAACTACAATCATCTGTAATAAGCTTTGAAAGGTTAATCACTAGCCTCATAAAGTGCCTAAATTATAATGTGTTAATGTAAGTTAGGGTAAGCACGTTTTGTTTATTGTTCCATTGGTAAATAAAGATATTCGAAAATGAAAGTTTGTTTATATTTTTTTTTTGTCGATATCAATTAGTTTCTCCAAAAATAATTTGTCTTACAAAATCTTTGCAAATAACTTCAAGTCATTTTTTGTAACATTACACGAAAGCCCAAGTATCCGGGCATCATCATTTCAGCCGAAAGACGTCCACTGCTGGACATAGGCCTCCCCCAATTAGGGGGCTTTGCCATAATCGCCACGCTTGGCAGGCGTGTTGGTGATAGCAGTATGGTGTTAAAAATGCATAGAGAACGCTGATATCCATTCTCTAGTAAGTCCCTTAGTCACCTTTTACGACACCCACGGGAGGAAATGGGGTGGTGCTATTCTTTACGTCCGGCACCACGGTATCCGGGCATAAATATGAAACAATATACGAAGCACAGTATCCGGGCATAAATATGACATAATATACCAAGCTTTAGAAAAAAAAAACTGTCACATAGGTATGAGTAACAGAGACTAAACTTTCTTTATTTTTTTTATTTTAGGACACTGAATACCTGCAGTATTGTCTCTCCTTTTCTTTTTAATTCATCCAAAGGTCGTCTTTAAAAGATCAGTTTTGTATCCATAATATGGTGTAGGTACATAATAATATTCTATTCCATTCTATTATTTTTCTTAAATTCGATTAACCACATACTGTAGAATGTAATGCATAGTGACCTAGTTCCAGATGTCAAGTTTCATGACTTACGAGAACCGGTAAACAGGTGCAACAATGTATATATTTTATTATTCTTTCATCGTATAATATTCTTTTATAGCGTTGCGGACTGTCTAGGCCAGGGGTGGCCAATTTTTATCTTACTTTTTTATTATCAGGGTTACGAAAAGCGTAGGGAATTCATGGGTCCAGAATTAAAAAAATGTATTGTATTGTGGCGGCATCTACAACGCCACATGCGAACTACGCATCAAATACCTGACGTCTCACAAATCCTGCATCGCGCAATTAGAGTTTACCGCGCGACTAGCATTTAAAAAACATCCCGACATCAACCGGTAGGTCTAACAGACACGACACCCGTCTAATCGCTCCTGATTATAATATAGATTTTTATGCACGTGTTTATGTGAAAAATAAACCTATTTTTCTTTCTTTCTTTTTTCTATATTTTATAAAACCTATTTTCTTATAGTTTCAATGATAAAAACGCTGATGAAATACCAAGTAAATAGGTATTTTAATCTCAAGATATTCCAATTGCATCATTATTCGCATCCACAACTAAATAAAAACATTACTAATGTAAAACAACAACTGTAATGGGCAGCAGCATTTTCTATGCATTTTTAACACCATACTGTGATCGCCAACCCACCTGCCAAGCGTGGCGATTATGGCAACCCCCCCCCCCACCCAAATGACAAGCACAATAAAAAATGGCCCCAGAGGCGGTTCTTGGGGGAGGCCTATGTCCAGCAGTGGACCTCTTTCGGCTGAAATGATGATAACGATGATGACAACTAAATAGTTTTTACCGAACTTTAGGATGGGATGGGTGTTTTCATCCGAAAAGTCTGAACTCCGCTTAAATATGGCACATCGAATTTTTCGGTGCAGAAAGGGGCGTCGCCGCCGTCTAGTTTTGTAACGAAGTTACTAGGAACCAACAAAGAGGTCGGATGAGAGTGACACTGGCTGGCACACACACATTCTCTTTAGCAGAACGCATCGATGGTTGCGTGCCGGTCGTAGGTGGCGTCTGTCTTCTGATGACAGAGATGATGTCCACCGATGATGATGTGTGGAGCCGCTGTCCTACCACGTCCGCGACGAACTCATACGACGATCTCATTGTATGCGGTCGACGTCATCACGTCAACGCCGGCTGTCGCTGAAAACCAGCGCTGGTTCTCTGTCTCGCATAAGGTCGCAGCATTGTGCTGAATGATGGCCGTTTTGCGTGGATGTGGCGCATATTTTGCACCAACTTGTTCTTTTTTGCGTTTGTGATCTTTCTTTGCGTCATGTTTACCACAAATAAATGTATTTTCTTTATTTCTTTCTAACTGAATTAATGCACATTATGAAAGCAGTTTGTTCAGAATCTTTAATGAATAAATTTCTGTCATTTTTATTTAGGTAGGTACTAGCTGACCCGACAGACTTCGTTCTGTCAAAAGCTAAGGTATAAACTCCACTACACTACTGTACCCTACCCTACCCTACCCTACCTACCTACCTACCTACCCTACCCTACCTACCTACACCTACCTACCTTCCTACCCTATCCTACCCTACCCTACCCTACCCTACCTGCCTACCTTACCCTACCCTACACTACCCTACCTACCTACCTTCCTACCCTACCCTACTCTACCTACCTACCTAAAACTTAAAAAAAATAGATAGTAGCCGATTCTCAGACCTACTGAATATGCATATAAAATTTCACAAAAATTGGTCAAGCCGTTTCAGAGGAGTATTTAACACGAGAATTTTATATATAAGATTTATTTATCCCAAAAATAATGAAAACTCCGTAAATTACAGTCACACTTCCGATCTAAACTCAAAACAAAAATCTAATATAAATAAATAAAAACAATTTCTATTATCTAAATTCTATTACAATATCAATTAATTTTTAAATGACAAAATTTTAATTACATGTTTTATAAAATAATTATATTAAATAGTATATCATATAATAATAAAAGCTCTCTTCCTCTCTTCTACATTAATTTGTTGTGCCCGACAGTTTTTTACAAAAATATTTTCTTTGTGGACCCACAAAGATCATATTTTTGTTAAAAACTACCACGTCACGTCACGTTGTATAATAAAAAAAAAAAAAAAAAATAAATATGTGGAAGCAATAAATACATTGAGTATTGATTGCACCTGCCATGTTTTACCTCTGCATCATCCTAAGTTTGACTGATAGAAAATACCTTAGGCATTAAGTTCGTCTTTGTACAGTATTTTTTTCACTTGTGCATAAAGTTTTAATAATTATATAACGAAAATGAGCACAAAGGAAAGATTTTTTGCAAATTCATTCCCTATAGGGGTTTTATAGAGGGTGAAAGTTTTTACCTACGGAATTAGTAATAGCTGATGGGAAATCCTAAGGGGTGCATGGCTTGTCTCATACATTACACAATAATATACGATTTTAATATAAAAATTGCGTATAAAGTATTAAATGCACAGCGTGGTAGGTGCGCTATAAATCGTCGGAACATCTTCGCGTCGCGGACCAATTAGTACAAGATGGTGCCGCGCAACACTCGCGGGATGGAGTTATGTGATACGGAACTTTTTATACATTCAGTACCTTCGCTGCATCCCCTATAATAATAATACCATTTATTTCAGGCAACATAGGCCCATAGAAACATACCTTAACCTAAACATACATATTTTAATATAAAACTTAGTAGGTACTTCACTTAGCACTAGCTGCACTTTGTACTGTCCTGTGGAACTTGTCCGCGGAAGCGACGGAACACCACGTCCTGTGGCCAAAAGTCTTCTTTCATGACGATGGGCAGATACAGATTCGGAACACGCACGATGAACGTCTTGAAGTTGACGTTCCGGTGCGATTCCAGTAACTGCACCCTCGGCGTGTACGTTGTCCTTTGGCGCACGTACTCCACGATGTCCTCCGCTTAGTGGTGTAGTGCAGGCGGGAGATGTACACCGGTGTGTTCGGCTTTGCGGTACGGGCTCCGGTGGAGGTTTGCCACAGCGGTTCTTGTTCGTTCGCGAACAGCGCTTCCTCCTTTGCACTGTCACGAAACCATCATCATTATCAGCCATTTTCAGCGCCTTTTCCGGCATGGGCTTGATACTAGGAGCGCCAGGAGCACTCGCGGTGATGCTAGCGAAATCCCTTTGGAGGCGAAGGGTTCGGGAGGCGCTGCGTGGAGGAGCCGCGGTGACGAGCACGGGGCTGCGGGGCGCCCTAGCGCGGCTTTCTGCTAACTCAGCAATCAACGGATGCGCTGGCGACGAAACTGCTGACGCGGGATTCGACGACGATATATAGAGGCCGGCAAGGAAGGTACTGAATTTATAAATAGGACATAGTGAAATAATTACGCGGATTACAATAATATTCACATTTATTAATTCTCTTAATCAAGAAGTTAGTATTTTAACCATTATTTTTGTACCCTACCACTGTTTTTATATTTAACCCAAAGGTTGACTGGTAGAGAATGCCTTGTGGCATTAAGTCCGCCCATGTACCACTATTGTACATGAAGTTTAAATAAATAAATAATATTATATTCAATTTCTCAGTTATCTTTTTGTAGATATGCACGTATTTCTGTGACAAATAAACCAATTTTTCTTTCTTTCTTTCTTTCTTTTTTCTTTCTTCTTTCTTTCATAATAAATAAATATTTTATTATAACATGTTATTTCACACATCTATTATTTATTTAATTTCGTATCTGTCCGTGACATCACAGCGGGCCCTATCAGAATATCAGCGCTGCGACACTTATTTGTAAATGTCTCAGCATCATGCTGAGATAGGAGCCTTTTGGCCCAGTACAGTTCAAAAGCAATCTGAAATCTGAATCTGAAATGAACGTTCACGAAAATAAAAGTATCAAAATACGTTTACGAGCCTTGTACACTAGTTTGAAACTTTTAATAGTTGACTACCCTGTTCTTTCTCGTCCTTTAAGCTCACTAAAACTAAGAGGGCGATTTTCGGCAGGCTATGTATAGGCACCTAATTAGACAACATAAAATGTGAGGAAATGTGGGTGTACCTGAGTGTAACTCTGCCTAACACTTCGGGGAATAAAGGCTTGATGTTAAAAAAAAAATTGTTGTTTTAAATCGATTTCAAAGAAAATATAGTATATTTTTTCTTTTCTTTAGTTTTTTTTTTTTTAATATTTTCACAATATTTGAGATTTCATAATGTGCATATAAAAAAAAAAAAAAAATATTGCGAAAATGTTTTGAATAAGGCCTACAATTACAGGAATTCCATTTAATACTGAAACCTTATCCGTTCTATTAAATCCACACACTACATTAACCTCAACAAAAGTTCTCTGATATTACTGGTAACCAGTGCATAAAACCGTTCTAACTGTTGGGTTGGCGGCGAGACTAGTTTTTAACGAAAGCATTAATTACTTTTGCAGTAATTAATATGATTTAAAGATCTGTGAAAAATAGATGATACATATGTAGGTATGCAGCTTAGCTTTTTTTATACCACCTTCATCTTTTCAAAGGATATTAGGATACATTATGAAGTAAGTTTTTTACTGAGCAAAGCAATCTACACGTTCACTTCAGCAATTTATGATTCCACAAATATTACTCCTTAAAATTTGGATTTATTATTGCAATAGAATAGAATAGAATAGAATATAATTATGTTTATTTCATTGGTTACGTTATGTTACATATCACATACATATAAAATATAATTTTACAAGAGCATTATACTCCATTAGACAAATAACGGCTAATTAACGACAGCTATTGTGTAATATTGTTGAAATTACTACATTTTAGAGTTATTTTTTAATGTAAATGGTAAATAGATTACAGTGCTTTGTATTTACCGTGAAATAACGGAGTTTATTAAACGTTTACATCGAAATAACGAAAGAGTGAGAACAGTTATTTGTCTAATGTTATAATAAATGGAGTATAGGTGTATTTCATTTTGGCTTGTTTGTGCGGGAAGGGATCTTTTGCAACCTATTGTTGAATTATTTTCACACACGATTTTGAGTTTTATAAAACAACTGTGCGAAGTTTTAGATTTAGGATCCCATCAGGTCTAGGCCTGAAATTACTTATTTGCTAGGAATGAAGTTACGGGTCAAAGCCTATGCTGACGGGGGGCCCGTTCTCTTGTGGAGCGGTTTGCCCTTCTCCGCTTTGTTTATGTATTCGATTTCGCCTATTCTGTTTGAGAAAAGGGATGGATTGCATTGTCCATATCTCATATACGCGGGACCAGGATCGTCGAGGCCACTGATCTTCAGTGAGGTGTGTTTTTATATCATATCGTGGTGGAGATCGTGTGCTCTGAGATGCCAGGGGTCTTGTCCGAGCATTTCCCACAGCGTTTTTGTTTCAGTGCGACGTGGGAAGGCACCTGCAGCTTTCAGTGCCATTCTGTATTGTCTTTCTAGTTTCTTTTTATTTTATTTACTTCAATTGTACAAAAACACATAACAAAACAAAATGCAGGGTTATAACTAAGACAAAGAGTGGTTAAATGAACTCTGGCACCCGTAGAAGGACATATAGTGACCTTATTAGTGATGTTCTTCAGAAAGGTCAGGTGCTTAGTAATCGCTTACGACATTTGTGTATGACCAGATGTATGAATGTAAACGAAGCAAAAGGAGTACGTTAGGACCGTAGCAAGTGGCTTTCTGTAGTTTCTGCCTTCCCCCATGGGAAGAAGGCGTGAGTTTATGTATTATCTACCTATAATATAAAGCTGATCTTCACAGATTACCTTTGGCACCTTAAATCTATGCTAGGCAAGCATGTATGGTGTTTTGCTTCAATCCTTTGAGACAGTGGGGCTACGGTCGACCTGATTGATTACGTCGAACCATACTGACGGTTGTACTGTGAAAGAGAGACAGAAGATCAAGTCCGTTTGAAGCTCATAGATGTACTCTCAAGGGGCGAAAAGGAAGCAGTTTTCAAACACATTGTTTTTACGTATAGTATCAGTTCAGTAGTCATACGTAAAATATAGGTTTGAAAAGGTCACATGCGCCCATGTGACCTTTCAAACTGATATTTTTATTCAAAATGCCGTCGAAAATTTGTATGCAAGTAAAATTTTACTTTAATTTAAAGTTCTTTAAGGATACGTACGTTTTAACTTGTATGTAGAGAAAGACTTTAAAATTGATAGTTGCATTACAAAAGACACCGTTGATAACTCTCAAGCTATTCATATATTGACTGGTAGTCAGTCCATGTCAACATTCATCCAATTGGTAACATGGTTTCCGGTGCTTCAAGTTTCTGATTTCACTCATTCTTTGCCTTTGGGCAACTGAAAAGAAAGAAAGACTAACATTTATTCGGGAACTGTTCATGAAACAAAAATACTTATTTTTTTTTTACTTTTGAACAACAACAGTTTGTGCCTCACGGCTGCACCAAAAAAGTCCATTCCAGCATTAATGAGGGTAAGCTAGACTGCTGTCTGACGCTGGTCATCTAGCCAGCTGGTTTTTTTTAACTTACTGTTATCATTATCATCATCATTTCAGCCGAAAGACGTCCACTGCTGGACATAGGCCTCCCCCAAGCACCGCCACTTCGACCGGTTTTATGCTTCCCCCATCCAGTGAATTCCTGCGGCTTTCATCATCCACCACCATCATCGGTCCACCTTTTGGAAGGCCTTCCCACGCTACGTCTTCCGGTACGCGGTCGCAACTCCATAACCTTTCGGCCCCAACGGCCATCTGTTCTGCGAGCAATGTGCCCTGCCCATTGCCACTTAAGTTTGGCACAAAATCCACTGCTGGGCCTCTCGTAGACTGAGCCACAACACCTTGTCCTCCGCCTTCCGCATGCAGTCTGTCCCAGCCACCTTTTTAAGGTCGTCGGCCCATCTAGCTGGGCCTCCAGCGTTTGCCAATACAGCCTATAGCCCTTCTGCAAGTAACCTACACACTCCCCAACATCCGTATTCCAATAGCATATGTAATATATCGGAGAGCAAGGATTAGGCCACAAGCTATCAGGTTGATGCATTGCATCCATTGTATTGCTCGTGAATCGGCATGGCAGCACATGGAACAAAGGTGTCTTACTGGCATAGATTATACGCAGTAGAACCTACCGCGATTGTCTATGGCCGTCCGTCTTGGGACATACGAACTGGTTCTTGGGTCAACATTTTGGTATGTATGATCTGTTCCAAAATTGTCTGAAGAAAAGTCTGATGAAAATGTAAACAAATGGATCAGAAATCGTACCTGTGAATGACAATTTGAAGTAAAAACTCGAAATTCTAATTTTTAAATCACTTCAAAGATGTTTTCCATTTGACAATTGAGGTTCATTTAATAACTTCAATTTCCGTCCATGACTTTTTAATCACAATTTAATAACGTTATTCAAACAATAATTGTTGGAAAAAGTGGTGAGATATAAAGTTGGCATAGCACAGGTGTGAGTACTATGTACTATAGAGCTACCATTTACCAGGTAATATGTCTTTCATTGACTTGAATGTGCCCTGGCTGCTGAGAGTATGTCATGCTCATTCAGATGTCTCGCTGATGGTAGCGCGTGTGATGGATCATTTAGCTCCCTTCAAAATCTTTGAGCTGAATGGTGCTGATCCATGCGACATGTTCGTGAACGGGCGCTGTCAGTTGGGACTGGTCATCTCTTAGCTGCCACGGCTTATTTTTTTTTTTTTTTGCATTGTTTTTTTTTTTTTTCTGTTCGTAACTACTCTGGGCGCTTTTAACGTGTACGTTTTTTTTTTTTTACATCCACCCCACATTTTTTTTTTAAACGTTGCCCATGTTTGATGTGTGTTTTCATTAACACTTGAGTGTTAATGAAAACAGGCATTCAGTAACAACTAGCTACCAGCTGGCTGGTGAAGACGCGGGCAGCAGCTAGTCTAAAATAAAGATAGCCTAAGTTAATCCTTATTACATCAGCTATCTACCAACGGAAATCCCATCAAAATCGGTCTAGCCGTTTCGGAGATAAGCCGGAAAAGACACAGACAAAATAAAAATAAGTACCGTACTTTCATATGTATTTAGTAAAAAGCTGTTATTTTGACATTACAAACAGACACTTCAATTTTGAAGCGAAAACTTCTTTAGGCGCGTTGAGCGATTTTTGGTAGGGGAAAAACTTATGGGTTCGCGATCGTCACCGAACGCTTTTCATGAGCTATATGTATACTGTGTATGTATGTGTACTTTTTGGGTGAACAAAAATCATGGAACTCGCATCGTCGTCACCGAACGCTTTCCATGAGCAATATGTATAAAATAACAGTTATTCCAAAGTTTTGTGTTTTCACTTCTGTCGGCAGTCTTATGACTACGATTTTTCTTATTTATTTGTATAGACGTATAGACAAGTAAAGAATAACACCATCCCATTTCCACCCGTGGGTGTCGTAAAAGGCGACTAAGGGACTTACTAGAGAATGGGCAGCAGCGTTCTCTATACATTTTTAACACCATACTGCGATCGCCAACCCGCATGCCAAGCGTGGCGATTATGGCAAACTCCCCCAATTGGGGGAGGCCTATGTCAAGCAGTGGACGTCTTTCGGCTGAAATGATGATGATAATGATGATGATGCTGATGATAGACAAGTTGACAAAATAACATGCGAAATGTAGGTGTTTCTTTATGTGCACCTTTGCCCAACACCTCATGGAATACAAGCGTGAGTGAGTAGAACAGCATATTCACTAACCTTCCTCCCCGTATGTTCAGCTCAAGAGGGGGAACGCCTCAGAGAGGGGGATTGTAGTGAGCATATCAATCTGTCTATTGACAACTGCATTATTCAAGTGTTAAGGAGCTCTACTACCCTGGCTCGAATCGGTATTTATTACCTATATTTAGGTATGCTGCTGTGTCACAGGAATTTATGGCTTTAGAATTATTTATAACTAGCTTTTGCCCGCGGCTCCGCCCGCGTGAATGTCGGTTATCGCGTTAAAAAGTAGCCTATGTCCTTCTCCATATCCCAGGCTATTTCTCTCTGCCAAATTTCATGACGATCGGTTCAGCGGTTAAGGCGTGAAAACGTAACATACAGACAGACAGACAGACTGACAGAGTTACTTTCACATTTATAATATTAGTATGGACTAGCACTTTGCCCTCGACTTCGTCCGCTTGGATTTCGTATTATCTCCACTCCACACTCACACTTTAGATCCTTTTACTTATTAATAATTTATTCCTTATTTTATGGATCACAGGATTTTTTTATTTTTTTATTTAAAGCATCTCATTTCACCCCATAAGGTTGAAAAAAATAATATTCAATATATTTTGTCGTTTAATGTTTAGATTACTTTTGTCTTAATCCAGACATTCAGTGAATCCCTTCCCCAAAAACTTAAATACCCCCTTTTGGTCGATTTTCGAATAACCCTAAAACTTATGTCTATATTTTTTGTAAAATTATTAATACCGTTATTCGATGTAACCGGACAGTGCGATGAAATTCTTCCATGCAAACTTTAGCATCCTCTAAAATCCCTTTGAGGGGTAAATTAAAAAAAAATACTAAACAATGACAATTTTTTTTTTAAATTTAATTTAAGAATCTATTCGTAAGTTTCAACTTTATTAACTCAAGAAATTAACATTTTTCATACAAGCAAAATCCCCCTTTTCACCCCCTTACAGGTCGAATTTCCAAAAACCCCTTCTTAGCTGTGCTCCCCTTCATTATAAAAGGAAGCCTTGTGCAAAATTTTACGTTCCTAGTCCCAGTAGTTTCGGCTGTGCGTTGATATTATTATGTCACCAAGTAAGTCAATCAATTTCTACTTTTATATCTTTTAAATAAAATTCTCGTGTCACAATGTTAATAACCATACTCCTCCGAAACGGCTTGACCGATTTTTATGAAATTTTATATGCATATTCAGTAGGTCTGAGAATCGGCTACTAACAATTTTTTTTTTAAGTTTTAGGTAGGTAGGTAGGGTAAGGTAGGGTAGGGTAGGGTAGGTAGGTAGGTAGGTAGGGTAGGTAGGGTAGGGTAGGTAGGTAGGGTAGGTAGGTAGGGTAGGTAGGTAGGGTAGGTAGGTAGGGTAGAACCCAAAAAGGTCCTTACTCTTTTCAGCACCTCATGAAATAAGGCAGTATTAAGTAAGAATTAAAAGTTAACATTTGCAATCGTCATGCAACATCTAACAGACCTAGATACTTTTATACTTAAGAAATCTTTAGATCACTCACCACAACACCTCGCTAAAATAATTTCTAAGCAAAGCAACGAAATATCAACGAAAAAAAGCCTTACAACTCACAAATCATAGCTTATATAATTTATCAAAGCAATCTCACAAAAGGGTACAAAATAAAATTCAAGTAACACGAATGGAGTCCCCGATGGTAGACTCAATTCAAAGACGTGTTGCCGCGAACGTGAGAGAGACCATAGACACGCTGTGAAAGCGTGACATTCATAGACTATAGAGTATAGGGTGTTGCTGCACAAACTTATAAAACATAGATAGTTATTTATGGATTAAGGAAGTATTTTTTTTTAATAATTCTTTGACCGATTTAAAAAAGGGGGGAATGATCGTGTTTACAGATGTTTTATAGTCGCTGATGTTTTTATCTAGACTATGTTTTCCACAAAAAGGCGAATGAGGAAAAATTTAAAAAAAGGTTAACAAAAGCGTCCTCCTGTGTGTTTATAACAAGAGCCTGAGTTATGAATTTGTGGTTAGAAGTTGGGGTCATTAGAATTTCTCGACATTAAATTAAAATGGGTAGGTATAATTTATATTTATATATATATATATATATATATATTTTTTTTAACACTGCAGTAATTTATACAGGAGGAGCTCGTGGCTAAGTAATAACAGCCGTACGGGTCGATTCGTCAGGTTATGCTACGCTTGCCGGGGTTGGTCCGTGGATGGGTGCCCATCTTTACATACCGAGACTCCTCCGTGCCTCGAAAAGCACGTTAAGCCGTTGGCCCCGGCTGTCATTCGTGGATCTTTGACAGTCGTTACGGGTCGTCAGAAGCCCAAAAGTCTGACAGATAGTCTTACCAAGGGGTATCGTGTTAACCAGTTACTGGGTTGTGGAGGCCAGATAGGCAGTCGCTCCATGTAAAATACTGGTATTCAGCTGCCTCCGATTAGACTGGAAGCCGACCCCAACATCGTTGGGAAAAGGCTAGGCAGATTGAGTAATTTATACAGCAAATGTTTTTTTTTTTTTTTTTTTGTTAGTGAAGCAGAGCTTTTCATTATTTTTAGGGTTCCTTACCTCAAAAGGAAAAACGAAACCCTTATATGATCACTCGTGTGTCTGTCTGCCCGTCTGTCACAGCCGATTTGCTCCGAATCTACTGGATCAATTAAGTTGAAACTTGGTACACATATAAACTTCTTCACGTCTTAAACAGACGTGTAACTTAAATAAATTAATACTAAATATGTGGGTCACTAATGGGGGGCAAATTTAAAAAATTAAAAAAGCTTTTCAAACTGTACAGTGTGATATCAAATTAAAGTGCTTATTGATTTTAGATATATATTTTTTATAATTTTAAAATAAATATTTTCAAAGTTATTTAACTAAACAGATGAAAATTGACAAACTTATCTCCGAAACTAATGAGCCTAAAATATTTAAAAAAATACGTAAAGTAGTTCTTAATAAATAATATTATATATAAGGTTACGACACGGTTTGCAATACAAATATTTGTTCCGTGCGGGAATCGAACCCGCGACACGCAGCGCAGCAGTCAATTGCTTAACCACTGCGCCAATCGTGCCGACTTATAGTTAAGAGAGACGTAGTTCAACTATAAAAGCTTGATCTTTAGCCCTGAATGCATCTACATAGCTAAATATGCATTGTCGCTCGCAGTCTACCTTGCACCGTTTCGTGCAATTCTGGATTATTTTTGTAAAACTTAGGTCAGGGTTGCATGGATTCTATTTGAATTAGTAAGCATTAAGTGTCCCGCGGCCATTGTCCCCGTAATTAAGTGACTTGCGATCATGAGATAAGAAAATCTCAACATATCGAGACCCCTCTGTGCCTCAGAAAGCACGTTAAGCCATTGGCCGACATTCATTACGGGTATTCTATTCAGAAGCCCAAAAAGTCTGACAAACCAGGGGTGTGACCAACCTTACCAAGGGGTATCGTGTAACCCAGTAGCTAGGTTGTGGAGAGCATCAGTTTAGACTGAATGCCGATCCCAACATAGTTGAGAAAAGGCTTGACAGATATTTGTTTTAATTTGTTTCTTTGTTAATTTTAATTTAATTCTAGTTTTGCACCTAATACAGTTCCTAATTCTTGTGCTTAGTATATAACAATTCAAAACTTAACTTACCTATTATAACGTAAACTCATCAACATTATATCAAACCTATTCCTGTACTTAAAATATTAAAATACCTTCACTTATGTTCAGTTCATAACTATTGTGGGAGCTACAAGGTGTTATTCTCATTAATTTTAAATTATTTCATAAGGTAGGCACAAAAACATCGCCTATAATGATAACGAGGGTGGGCGCTGATACCTATAACTACAGGATATTAAGTTATCTTAGCTTAGGTATTGGCTGCAACTCGAACATACAACCTTACTTACCTTAAGTACCTATTTATTATATAAACCATGTTTTTTATTACAAATAAACAATTTTTTTAAATGTTGTTTTATTATCATTAGTTATTGTTATCCATTACGTTTATGGAGTTTCGCTGGGTAATTTAATCTGACCTTATTTTAAGGTGGCCGGTGCCTGTATGTAGATTGCGGTCTAAGATCGACGTCCATCGTAATTGATATATGTAGGTAGATAATTAAGATAGGATTAGGCGGTTCACCCACAGTGACGCCAATCGGAACGACACGTGACAATTTGAGTTTAGGATTGCGTTTAATGGTACGGAGCAGCACACGGCATGTGGTGTACAATTTTTGAAGTGAAAACTTCTTTAGGCGCGTTGAGCACTTTTTGGGTGAACAAAAATCATGGAACTGGTGTATAATAGTGAGGAAACCGCGATGTTCTACATAGAACCAAAAATTCTAAGGTATGTCACCCGCGTGGCTTACAACCTACTCTTTACTCATATGCTGCCGCGCTAACGAAGAATGCAATAACTCGATTTTAGACGATTTTGAGTTATATATTCGTTGAGTTATATACAGTGTGATTCTTTATAATGTGCACATATCGAAAACAGAGAATCTATGCTTAATTTTTACGACGGCAAAAATAAAAATAAATCTTAATAGTTATTTATATTTTTTATATTTTTTTTTTTAATTGTTCGCTACTGTAACCCCAGTGTAAACAAAACGGTGTAACTTTTAAACTAAATGAACTATCACGATCAAACAAACTCCATAATGATTGCTAGTAATTAGGCGTCCTCATAAAATAAAACTTGTGGAAAAAACTGCCCTCAATTAAAAATAAACATGTTTTTTTTTACAAAAATCAGTCTTTTTTTCATCCATTTTTACAATAATCGAAAAATTTCTCAATAAAATGCTCGCATTACCTACCATTTTTATTACTTTAAATTAATCTTCATTGTATTAGCTACCCAATAGTAAAAATTTCATGTTTATAACTCAATTCTAACATTTCTTATCAACTGTCAAAGAAAGGCCCGCATGGCTACGCACTATTTTTTAGCAGGTAGCTAACCTTTTTTTTTTGTAAACATTCAAAAAATATTTAGATTTTTTTAAATATTTTCTCGACGTTAAAATTAAGCATAGATCATTTCGATATGTGCACATTATAAAGAATCACACTGTATTTGGAGTCAGCGAATCGAAATCTATTAAAGGCTCGTGCAGACTAGTGCCATATCGCGGGCGCGACGCGACACTAGTAGCACAATTACTTTGTCGCTGCCTGTCGCGCCCGCGATATCTTGCGAGTCTGTACGAGCCTTAACTCTCTCTAAGCATCTTTTTTATTGATCCTTCAGGAACTCGGTTTTTCACTAAGCAAGAATTCAAAAACTAAGACTTCATAACAAATTCAATAATCAAAAATACAATTCTCGGAAGCGGCAAAATCGAGTTATTGCAATTTTCGTTAGTGCGGCAGTATGGCCCAGCAGTAGGAATATTGTAGATTGATGCTTCCCATGTTAAGCTATAAGCTACCTCGCACACTATGCGACATGCGACTGCCACAGCTCGACGACTAGACGCAACGATAGGCTAAGGCCAACAAGCTAATGCTGATTTTTACGTTATGCTCATGAACGGGTGCAGCCTGTGGTGCCTTGTCGTCTTGCTGACCATGGTTTCGTTATTATATTAGTAACTAGCTGACCCGTCAGACTTCGTTCTGCTAAAAGCTATTTGACTGTGGCAGTTTGCCTATGGGCAAAGGAAGTATAGTATAAACTCCAATACTCTACCCTACCCTACCTACCTACCTACCCTACCCTACATACCCTACCTACCTACCCTACCCTACCTACCTACCCTACTCTGCTCTACCCTACCTACCTACCCTACCTACCTACCCTACCTACCTACCCTACCTACCTACCCTATCCTACCCTACCTTACCCTTCCTACCTACCTAAAACCTTATTTTTTTTAAAATAAAAACCTATTCTCAGACCTACCAAATGATGACTGACACGTTATGTCAAACGCCATAAAGTTACATTAGAAGATTATATTAGAAAAGTTAATACCTATGGTCGTATTTTTTTTTTTTTCTTACATAAGGACCTTCTCCTGACAATAACAAACACAACAAAAAAATAATTAGCGAAATCGGTCCAGCCGTGATGCCGTGACCAAGGGAAATAGGGATTCATTTTATTTATATAGATTAACTGTTTATTTATTTTACTTCGATGGTCCTGGTTTATCATTTTGAGTTCCATGATCCAGCATTGCATATGTATAGTTTTTCACTGTATTTGCTGATATATTGGCGTGTGCTATCTGACATATGGCAAATAATTTAATTTACTGTTCTGTGTGTGATAATGTTAATTACTTTGCAAACCTATTATTGTATAGAGTAGGGTTTGTCTAATTGAACAGACAGATGTGCTGCTGGGGAGTTTGTTGCGCCAGTTCTTCTTCCCAGCACTAGGAATTGGTGAAGGGCGGGTGTTTTGGGGGACTGTCTTATGTAATTTTGACGTTCGAAAAGTGCTGATTCTCAGCCTAATTTGATTTTGTTTTTTATTAATTTTTCACACATGTTGTTCAAAGCTCCGCACACACAAGCAACAAGACGCAGATGCAAACAAAAACTCTGCCTCTTCTTGCAGAACACAACAAGACAAACGCAACGCAGCGATAAGACGCACAGTTGGCGCGGTCTCTAAGCATCTCAAATTCGCTAGGATGCGTGATTAGTGATCAAAGTATGAGCACAAATTAGGATACTGACATTCCTCTTAACAAATACTTCATGTCACCTTCTACATCACTATATAAATTGTAAATTTCTTACCCGACACATCTTAAAACCCCTAAGGACCCTCTGAAATACCGCTCCATTTTCAACTACTCCTCAAAGAGTATCAACATCGTATTAGCATCAAAATCTGTGCCCATAAGGGGACCGTGAGACAGACAAATCGCACTCGCTTACACAATTTGTCAACGTAATCCTTCACAAAAGGTTCAGGAATAAATTCAAGTAATGCAGCCGTGGAGCGAATCCCTACGGTGGGGTCTAGGATCAAGGAAATGGGAGATGTGATACAATTTATTCTATGTTTAACGATCTTTTTGAAAGTTTAAGGTCAATTTCCAGTCGGGATGTTAATTTTAAGGAACGACACCTGCTTAACACCTTCACTGTCCACAAAATAGATGTTATTGAACACGGATGGCCTGTAACACAGGTTTTTAATAAACCTAGTTCAGGCAGGTCTACATTAAAGTTAGAATAAAATACTCCTCGATTGTAATTAATCTTATATATATATACATAATATATATATATATATATATATATATATTTTTTTTATTGTTAATCTGAACTTTATGTGGTTCAAAGGACAAGCAAAGGGTTAGGTTAGGTAACACCCTTTTTTAAGCAATGTTAGAACTTTCTGGACTTCTTTACCTACTTAAATTAGAGTGAACAGTGAAAATATAAACGCTAATAAGTAACATCAACAAAAACCTTACGCAATTTACTTCTGGGCCCTAGGTTCTATCGCCTGGAAACGTCACAAACTATCTTCTGACAACGTAATTAACTATCTTCTCACAAATCTAAATCTAATTATCTTCTGACAACGTCACCAACAATCTGACAACGTCAACAACCATCTTTTGACAACGTCACAAATTTATCTTCTGACAACGCCACCAACAGTCTCACAACGTCACCAACTATCTGACAACGTCATTAACTATTTTCTGACAACATCACCAACTATCTAACAACGACAAAAACAACAACTATCTTCTAACAACATCGGCACTTCTGACAACGTCACCATCTATCTTCTGACAACGTCACACTATCTTCTGACATCGTCACCAACTATCTTCTGACAATATCACCAACTATCTACTGACAACGTCACCAACTATCTAATAACGTCACCAATTATCTTCTGACAACGTCAACAACTATCTTCTCACAACATCGGCAACTTCTGACAACATCACCAACTATCTTCTGACAACGTCGCCAACTACCTTCTGACAAAGTCACCAACTATTTTCTGACAACGTCACCAACAATCTTCTGGCAAAGTCACCAACAATCTTCTGACAACGTCAGAAGATAGTAGTCAACGTCAGCCAATCTTCTAACATCGTCAGAAGATAATACCCAAATATCAGCAACAATCTTCTGACATCGTCGGAAGATAGTAGTCAACATAAGCAATAATCTTCAGACAACGTCAGAAGATAGTAGTCAACGTCTGCCAATCTTCTGACAACGTCAGAAGATAGTAGCCAACGTCACCAACAATCTTCTGGCAAAGTCACCAATCATCTTCTGACAACATCACCAACTATCTTCTGACAACGTCAGAAGATAGTAGTCAACGTCAGCCAATCTTCTAACATCGTCAGAAGATAATACCCAAATATCAGCAACAATCTTCTGACATCGTCGGAAGATAGTAGTCAACATAAGCAATAATCTTCAGACAACGTCAGAACATAGTAGTCAACGTCAGCCAATCTTCTGACAACGTCGGAAGATAGTAGTCAACATAAGCAATAATCTTCTGATAAAGTCAGAAGATAGTAGTCAAAGTCAGCCAATCTTCTGACAACGTCAGAAGATAGTAGCCAACGTCACCAACAATCTTCTGGCAAAGTCACCAATCATCTTCTGACAACATCACCAACTATCTTCTGGCAACGTCAGAATATAGTACTCAACGTCAGCCAATCTTCTGCCAACGTAAGCAACAATCATCTGACAACGTCAGAAGATAGTAGACAACGTAAGCAACAATCTTCTGACAACGTCAGAAGATAGTAGCCAACGTCACCAACAATCTTCTGGCAAAGTCACAATCATCTTCTGACAACGTCACTAACTATCTTCTGACAACGTCACAAACTATCTTCTGGCAACATGACGAACTATCTTATAACGGTACCAACTATGTTCTGACAACGCCACCAACTATCTGACAAAGTCACCAGCAATCTTCTAATAACGTCGCTACTGACAACGTCACTAACTCTCTTCTGACAAAGTCACCAACTATCTTCTGACAACGTCGCCAACTATCTTCTGACAAATTCAGAAGATAGTAGTCAACATACGCAACAATCTTCTGACAACGTCAGAAGATAGAAGTCAACGTCAGCCAATAATCTTCTGACGACGTCAGAAGATAGTAGTCAACATAAGCAACAATCTTCTGACGACGTCAGAATATAGTAGCCAACGTAAGCAATAATCTTCTGACATCGTCAGAAGATAAAGCCAAATATCAGCAGCAATCTTCTGACAACGTCAGAAGATAGTAGCCAACGTAAACAATAATCTTCTGGCAATGTAAGAAGAAAGTGGTCAACATAAGCAACAATCTTCTGACACCGTCAGAAGATAGTAGTCAACATAAGCAAAAATCTTCTGACGACGTCAGAAGATAGTAGCCAACGTCAGCCAATCTTCCGACAACGTCAGAAGGTAGTAGCCAACGTAACCAATAATCTTCTGACAACGTCAGAAGATAGTAGTCAACATACGCAACAATCTTCTGACTACGTCGGAAGATAATAGCCAAATATTATCAACAATTTTCTGACGGCGTCAGAAGATAGTAGCCAACGCCACCCAATCTTCTGACAACGTCAGAAGATAGTAACCAACGTAAGCAATAATCTTCTGACAACGTCAGAAGACAGTAGTCAACGTCAGCCAATCTTCTGACAACTTCACCAACTATCTGACAACGTCACCAACTTTCTTCTGACATCGTCAACAATTATCTGACAACGTCGCCAATTATCTACTGACCACGTCAGCCAATCTTCTGACAATCTTCTGACAATGTCAGAAGATAGTATTTAACATTGGCAACAATCTTCTGACAACGTCAGAAGATAGTAGTCAACATAAGCAATAATCTTCTGACAACGTCAGAAGATAGTAGCCAACGTAAGCAATAATCGTCAGAAGATAGTAGCCAACGTAAGCAATAATCTTCTGACAACGTCAGAAGATAGTAATCAACATAAGCAATAATCTTCTGACAACGTCATAAGATAGTAGTCAACGTCAGCCAATGATCTTCTGACAACGTCAGAAGATAGTAGTCAACGTCAGCCAATAATCTTCTGACAACGTCAGAAGATAGTAGCCAACGTAAGCAATAATCTTCTGACAACGTCAGAAGGTAGTAGCCAACGTAACCAATAATCTTCTGACAACGTCAGAAGATAGTAGTCAACATAAGCAACAAAAATAAAAATAAAACGATAATAGCTAACGTAACAAATAATCTTCTGACTACCTCAGAATATAGTAGCCAACGTAAGCAATAATCTTCTGACGTCGTCAGAAGATAAAGCCAAATATCAGCAGCAATCTTCTGACAACGTCAGAAAATAATAGCTTACGTAACCAATAATCTTCTGACAACGTCAGAATATAGAAGTCAACATAATCAACAATCTCTACAAAATCTGACAACATTAGAAGGTAGTAGCCAACGTAACCAATAATCTTCTGACAACGTTAGAAGATAGTAGTCAACATAAGCAACAATCTTCTGACCACTTCAGAAGATTGTAGTCAACGTCAGCCAATCTTCTGACAACGTCAGAAGATAGTAGCCAACGTCAGCCAATCTTCTGACAACGTTAGAAGATAGTAGCCAACGTAAACAATAATCTGCTACGTAAGCAACAATCTTCTGACACCGTCAGAAGATAGTAGCCAACGTAAGCAATAATCTTCTGACAACGTCAGAAGATAGTAGTCAACATAAGCAACAAAAATAAAAATAAAACGATAATAGCTAACGTAACAAATAATCTTCTGACTACCTCAGAATATAGTAGCCAACGTAAGCAATAATCTTCTGACGTCGTCAGAAGATAAAGCCAAATATCAGCAGCAATCTTCTGACAACGTCAGAAAATAATAACTTACGTAACCAATAATCTTCTGACAACGTCAGAATATAGAAGTCAACATAATCAACAATCTCTACAAAATCTGACAACATTAGAAGGTAGTAGCCAACGTAACCAATAATCTTCTGACAACGTTAGAAGATAGTAGTCAACATAAGCAACAATCTTCTGACCACTTCAGAAGATTGTAGTCAACGTCAGCCAATCTTCTGACAACGTCAGAAGATAGTAGCCAACGTCAGCCAATCTTCTGACAACGTCAGAAGATAGTAGCCAACGTAAACAATAATCTGCTACGTAAGCAACAATCTTCTGACACCGTCAGAAGATAGTAGCCAACGTAAGCAATAATCTTCTGACAACGTCAGAAGATAGTAGTCAACATAAGCAACAATCTTCTGACAACGTCAGATGATTGTAGCCAACGTAAGCAATAATCATCAGAAGATAGTAGCCAACGTAAGCAATAATCTTCTGACAACGTCAGAAGATAGTAGTCAACATAAGCAATAATCTTCTGACAACGTCAGAAGATAATAGCCAACGTAAGCAATAATCTTCTGAAAACGTCAGAAGGTAGTAGCCAACGTAACCAATAATCTTCTGACAACGTCATAAGATAGTTGTGAACATAAGCAACAATCTTCTGACAACGTCAGAAGATAGTATTCAACATAAGCAATAATCTTCTGACAACGTCAGAAGACAGTAGTCAACGTCAGCCAATCTTCTAACAACTTCACCAACTATCTGACAACGTCGCCAACTATCTTCTGACAACGTCGGCAACTTCTGACAACGTCATCATCTATCTTCTGACAACGTCACACTATCTTCTCACATCGTCACCAACTATCTTCTGACAACATCAGCAACTTCTGACAATATCACCAACTAACTTCTGACAACGTCACCAACTATCTGACATCGTCACCAACTATCCGACAACGTCACCAACTATCTTCTGAAAAAGTCACCAACAATCTTCTGACAACGTCACCAACTATCTTACAACGTCACCAACTGTTTTCTGAAAACGTCACCAACTATCTTCTGACAAAGATACCAACTATCTTTTGACAACGTCAACAACTATCTTCTGACAACATCGGCAACTTCTGACAACGTCACAATCAATCTTCTGACAAAGTCACCAACAATTTTCTGACAACTTCACCAAATATCTGACAACGTCACCACCTATCTTCTGACTAAGTCACCAACAATCTTCTGACAACGTCACCAACTATCTGACAACGTTACCAACTATTTTCTGACAACGTCACCAACTATCTTCTGACAACGTCACATCGGCAACTCACCAACAACATCACCATCTTCAGACAATTTCACCAACTATCTGACAACGCAGAACACGTCACGAGCATAACGCCCATTTTGGTGACGCGGTGACACGAACCCATAAGGTTTTCTACTACCAAAAATCGCTCAACGCGGCTAAAGAATTTCTCTCTTACGGAACACGTCACGAGCATAGCGCACATTTCGGTGACGCGGTGACGCGAACCCATAACTATTTTCCCTACAAAAAAAAGCCAAATTAAAATATAAATGATCGTATAAGGTTGCAAAGGCTTTTCAATGGCAATCCAGTAATATAGAGTGAAGCGGTCCTGGGAACGTACAAAGAATGAAGGCGTCCGAGCGGATTAACGAAGGTGCCAGATGTACGGTGGCAGTACATCTCCAGTTTATCAAAAAAACAATCCCAATACTAATCTCATTCTAATCAATAAACTCAAACTCAAAGCATTTATTTCAATTAAACCATTTACAGGCACTTTTGAATAGTCAAAGAGACGGTCAGTTAGTCAGAGTCGGCAAGTTGAAGCTAGATGCCCATTCCAATACGTAGATCACTATGGAGAAGAACGGACAAGAAACTTCAAGGACACTCTTTTAAATCAAGATATTACATAATCCTGGGTACATTATTCTTGTTGCTTCTATATGTGAGACAATGTAAAAACTAATAAAACAATTCAAAATATAACATTACAAATTAAAAATAAGCCCTGGCAGTCAAGAGATGACCAGTCCTAACTGACGGCGCCCGTAGACACACACAACATTCCAGGGCCTCAAGTCTGCTATTACAATAGTGTCAGAATGGGCTCGCCATTGTATTTGACAGTGTTTGTATGGCAAATCTGACAAAAACTCACAATGAAGAGACCATTGCAACGTTTGTACATTAGTAGACTTGGCCCCCAGCACACTTCACAACATGATCATGACATTTTGATCATATCAAGGCGACGAATCCCATATGCCCTCGACACATCTACCTTATTTCCTCATTCCGTGTCAGAGACGAATACTTGTCAGTATGAAGAACCCAAGTGAAAGCACTGTGACGTTTATAGAGTTGTTCTTAAAGGGATGTACTAGGTTTAATGTCTAGATTTTCCTCTACGTGAAATATTGAGTTAGGAAATAATGTTTTGTATGGACATGTTTGTATTTTTTGCAGATTTCTTCTTATTTTGTGTCGATAATACAGGAATAGCTCATGGAAAGATTAAACAGCAGACGCTATACTAAAACTACTTAAATAAAGACCCTACAACAAGTAAAGACAAAAGAATCAAGGAGACAAGAATCAAAATCAATAAAAAAATATAACACTTTTTTATATTATAAGAGGACCAGAAGATCAACAAATCATGAATTAATTATTACGAATGTTACGAATATGAATTTGTTCAATATGACCTTTTCTCTTAACCTTATTATAATCAAAAACACCAACCTTCCAAACCAAATCTTCAACACTTATAAAATCACACACATCTCACTCCCATCGTCCTACACTTCACACCACTTCCTCATCAAAAGAAACTCCCTGTCAAAATATATATCTCCCAACATGAAAGGGCTCCACAAAAAGGAGCAGAACGTACTGCAAGCTAGGGAGGCACTTGAAAACATGCTTTTTCCACGTAATGCCTTTGAGGAAATTAAATAAACTGCAACACCGCATCATAAGCATCCTTACGAGCGAAGCGAGGCGGAGCGAGGTCCCAATGTTGCACGGTACGGCAAGGATGTTTTATTTTAACGAGTTTTCTTTATGGTGGTTGTAAATTTTTGTAGTTTAGTAAAGGACAGCCGCTTGGGTTGATCGAAGGTTAAGCTACGCTTGCCAAGGCCGGTCCGTGGATGGGTGACCGTCCATTACATATCGAGTCTCCCTGCGCCTCGGAAAACACGCATTTGCAGAGCTTTGACAGTCGTTACGCGTAGTCAGAAGCCCGAAAGTCCGACAACCAGACTTACTAAGGGGTATCGTATTACCCAGCAACTGGGTTGTGGAGGTCAGATAGGCAGTCGCTCCATATAAAATACTGGTATTTAGCATCCGGTTAGACTGGTAGCTTACCCCAACATAGTTGGGAAAAGGCTAGAGAAAGATTAATTGTGCTTTGGGACACAAGTTGGCGAAGATATGTATAAGATCAGGCATTAACTACAATAAAAGAGAGAATGTTTAATTTGACACTACAACAAAAATATCACTGTAACGTAATAATTAAATTCAAATGAAAACAAACATACTGTCGTTTGGTAATAATTCTAGACTAATATGTGGTTAGACAAGCACGCAACCATTAAGTAAAGAGGCAAATTTTTCAATTCCAGCTGATGTCGTCAAGTGAAATCTATATGTATATATAAAAATCAATTGCTGTTCGTTAGTCTCGCTAAAACTCGAGAACGGCTGGGCCGATTTAGCTGATTTTGGTTTTGAAATGTTTGTCGTAGTCCAGGGGGTTTTTTGTTGTATTTGTTATTATCAGGAGAAGGTTGGACGGTAGGTAGGGTAGGTAGGGTAAGGTAGGGTAAGGTAGGGTAGGGTAGGGTAGGTAGGGTAGGGTAGGGTAGGTATGTAGGGTAGGGTAGGGTAGGTAGGTAGAGTAGGTAGGTAGGTAGGTAGGTAGGGTAGGATAGGGTAGGTAGGGTAGGGTAGGGTAGGGTAGGTAGGTAGGGTAGGGTAGAGTAGTGAAGTTTATACTATATTTCCTTTGCGCGTAAACAAACTGCCACAGTCAAATAGTTTTTGACAGAACGAAGTCTGTCGGGTCAGCTAGTATACAATAATTGTTGCTGGAATGTTTCTGCTAGGTTGCTTTGCCACTACTTTGCACATTTCCCGTTGCGGTTTAAGTTAAGACCATAAGGCCATAACACCGCGCATTGTATATTTTGTAGTCTTTGAGTTACTTTTTGCTATGTATTTTTGTGATGTAGGTACAATAATAGTAGGCGTTTAGTCGAGTCACTCGTCACATAATTTTGAAGAAATAACTAAAAAATGAACGCGTCTTGACGCGTCCTGTCATCTGCGCCTGCAACTGTCTTCATTATGTTCATAGCGATTTATTGGTTTTACAACATAGGGCCCATGTTCATATACTTACCTAGGTATATCGCATGGAATGTTTGGGTCGGGTGGGACTCATCATCTTCGAACGAGACGGCAACGAGTATAATTACAGCCAAACTTCACTTACAGGCAAGTTCGTTTGACCATTCAATTATACTCGTTGCCGTCTCGTTCTTGTATGATGAGTGAATACAATGTATGTACATCATACAAGTGTCCTATGTTGGTCGTCACAGTCGAAACGGTATGAGAACATATTCAACAAAATTGCGAGGAAAAAACCAGACTTGTTATAAGAACTATGCTACAATAACGTAATTATAGAGATGATACATTTAAATTTATAAAGTTCAAGTGTCCTTTATTGCCAGGTACTGAATATCCGGAGCTTTATAAAAACTGTTTTTTTTTTGTTTTTCTAGTAACGTCTGAAGCAATGGACGCGCGCCCCCGCGGCGTGCGCGCAGCGGGGTCGTACGTGCTGGCTTCCTTTTATTTGCGGCCAAATGCGATTTTATCTCGCTTGCCTCCCCACTACATGCACTGTTATGAATACTATGCCAACTTTTTGATGTTCGACGTCATTAAAATGTTGAGATTATTATAATACGAGTATATTAACGTTATGGTGTTTTTTGATGTTATGGTGTAATTAACATCTTTGTTTTGTTAAGTGGTTTTATGGGTAGTGTCGGTCTAGAATTTAAAATAATTATGTCTGATTAAACGCAATAGGCCAGCTTTAATTGTGTAAATACCCTTAAAGGCTCGTACAGACTCGCGCGATATCGCGGGCGCGACAGGCAGTGATAAAGAAATTGTGCTACTAGTGTCGCGTTGCCCCCGCGATATCGCACTAGTCTGTACGAGCCTTAACGAGGCCGAAAGTCACTTGTTCTTCCCGTTATTATGATATTTTGTTTGTACGGTTTTTTTTTTTTTTTTTAATTATTAATTCCTCCCACGATGCCTGCACCGTTGCATGCACAATGTTTTGCGTGCGTTACAATATACGCAATACCGCAAACAGAAAAAGTTGGCACTAAATCACTTTGATGTACCGAACGCGTGTGCTTCGTAATGGGTCTTTTTACACCCTGTGTATGAGGTATATTTAGATTAAAGTATTGGATAGAGTTAGAGTACCTAACTAATGTAACAGGCTAACTTTAAACAACCTGTTCTTCAGTAATGGAAATCTTTATGGATTTCGGAGTAAGCAGGGGATTATTTCGAGATCTTCTGTCTAAAACCACAAAGTGGTTTTTCTCAGAACATTTAGTGAGGGCGCTCCGAAATCACATAGTAGATCGCGTACCGTAAGGTCGTCATCATCATCATTGGCTTGTTCCACCCACTGCACTGAGGATAGCCCTCTTCCCTTTTGTGCCGTACCGTAATGCTCAGTATGAAACGTCCTTTGGCACTTCCTGGAGTAAAGGCATCAGACTTGCCAACCATTCATAAACATCTCTCACTTTTTAGGATTCTGTAGTCAACAAGGAACCCTTATACGAGTACTTTCGCCATGTCCGTCTGTGTGCCTCTCTGTCTGTCCGCGGTTTAGCTCAGAGACTCTTAGTAGTTAGTACTATGCTCCATTTATTATAACATTACACAAATAACTGTTCTCATCCTTTCGTTATTTCGATGTAAACGTTTAATAAACTCCGTTATTTCACGATAAATACAAAGCACTGTAATCTATTTACCATTTTAGAGGCATGAGGAACAGGGTGTAAAGTTCACTCATACTCTATTATAGTAAAGGGAGGATCCTCCGACCAGACGGGTATTGTCTGGTGGGCAACTGCCCAACGGTTGATGTCGGGATGTTGTATATATGCTATACTCCATTTATTATAACATTAGACAAATAACTGTTCTCACCCTTTCGTTATTTCGATGTAAACGTTTAATAAACTCCGTTATTTTACGATAAATACAAAGCACTGTAATCTATTTACCATTTACATTAAAAAAATAACTCTTAAGTGCAGAAATTTCAACAATATTACACAATAACTGTCGTTATTTATCCGTTATTTGTCTAATGCTATAGTAAATGGAGTATAGTCGCGCGGTAAACTCTGATAGCGCGATGCAGGATTTGTGACGTCAGGTCTTTGATGCGTAGTTCGCATGTGGCGTTGTTGATACCGCCACACCATTTACATAAAAAAAAAACCTAAAGTGCAGTAATTTCAACATTACTACACAATAACTGTCGTTATTTACCCGTTATTTGTCTAATGCTATAGTAAATGGAGTATAGAAAGCTGTAATTTGGTATGGATATACATACCTATTAATAACGCCGACCAAGTGGTAAAATAAAATCTTGAAATATTTTTTTAGAGTATCTCTTGTACACGTAAAGTGGGGATGATACTTTTTTTTTTTCGGCTTTCCCATGATGTAGGATATCGTTGAATAGGCCGTTCAAAAATATTGAGGGTTTGAAAAACCATTTTTCGATTCAGGGATGCATTTGCGTAATATTAAGCTTTAAAGTGCAAATTTTTGTTAGAGCCAAGTGCCCCCTCCCCCTGCAATTTAAATATTTGGATATGTGAAAAAATTCACAGCAATAGTATATATAACGAAGTTAAAAGGAAAACTATTTCCCTCCAACTCTGCCCTAAGCCGAGGTTTGTACCCCACAGGGGGTGAGGCTTTATGTTTTTAGGAGCTTAAGGCAACCACAGGTAGACCGGTTAAAGAGTCTCAACCTCTCAAGGTTAACTATGAGATGCCCTAGATAAAAAAAAAGAAAACTATCACAGCTAAGTAGGCTTTACAAGTTACCGAGTAATAGTCGACCAACCTATATTTACAGTTGAAAAAGATACATTTTGTATCGAACATGTTTTTCAACTAAAATGTTAAGGGTCCGTGCACGAAAAAAACTCTTTTTTGTCAATTTATTATCTAATCGTGAGAAAACTAGAAATTATCGAAACATTAAGTCTGTGTAACTATAAAAGTACAGTTTTCATGGTGCTAAACCATTCGTGTCAGTCACAGCAGCTGTTAATAATTTCATCATTTTTGTGCACTCCAAAATATAGTTTATTTCGCCGTTGATTTGCTTAATGAAGATATTGTATAGTCATTAAATAAAATTTTGATTATATTTCAAGGATAGCTGAAGTCTAATTTGTGATTTTTAAATTTCTTGATATGATTTGCTAAATAATAGGAAAAAATATATTACTGACGGGGTATAAAACAAAAAAACTGTTTTTTCAATATTATTTTTCTACTATATTTTGTATGGAAGTTGAAAAAAGTGGTTCCGCCACATGCAAGTAAACCATATAATGCTGTTGATGATATTTTTTAATGTTCAAAATCAAAAGTAGTTTCTTGTAGAATGATGATCAAAGGTCAGTCTCGCGTCATTTTTCGGAAAACTTGTTGCGAATATTAGTGATTTACCGTGAATACTTAATTTTTTTGAAAAATCCCTTTCCGCCACATGCAAAACAAAGAACACGACTTTTCAAATCACAAATAATTTTGTATAAATTATTCTTCCCTTTCTCACAAACAATGAACAAAATTGATCAAAATCAATCGATTTCGTGCACGGCCCCTTAAGTTAGTTCTTAGGATAAATTCATCCTAACTACGGAACCTTTCATTGTGCGTGCTCTGACACGTACTTAGCCGGTTTTTTGTCTTAGATACGTTAAAAGCAACAACAGATTTTTGTTTCATTCCACGTTCGCACGACGACAGCTAAGTTAAATAATAATAATAAATTACACCATATCACCCATTCCCTCCCGTGGGTATCGTAAAAGGCGACTAAGGGACTTACTAGCGAATGGGCAGCAGCGTTCTCTATGCATTTTGCAGTTTTTTAACACCATGCTGTGATCGCCAACACGTCTGCCAAGCGTGGCGATTATGGCAATTGGTGGAGGCCTATGTCCAGCAGTGGACGTCTTTCGGCTGAAATAATGATAATGATGATGAATAAATTACATAGGAATGAACGTTCATCTTCTCCTATCATTTAATTTTTCGATCATTCGGTAGGCGAGTGAAATATGCCGAGTACTCAACAAATGAATTATTTTTTCACTTTGGATTCATTTTGTGTTCAGGCGTTTCACTTTGAGTGGAAGATGATGAATGAAAGACAAAAATGAATAAAAAGTTTCGGCATCGGCTTCACATAATAATATTGTTTTACATTCCTTTTTCAAAGTTAATTATTTCAGAAGTATACCATTCACAGATATCAATAACCTAAATGGTTCTGAAACTGAACATCCGCATACAGGACATTCCATTCAAATCTGTTTCACAATATCAAATTCCAAATAGACATTCGTAGTATGCATCGAACTGTGTTCTACTATGTAATATTGAGAGTATCGAAAAACAATTATCAATATTATCATAATAAAACAAACATTTCAAATCATTTGTTTCTTTGCAAACATGGGAAATTGGTACGTAAAGTAGATTTTTTTTATAATCATCAAAAATAAAAGTATAAGCGTTTCAATTAAACCAATTACAGACACTTTTAAGAGTAAGTATGGAGTTTCTTTCCCATTCTTCTCCATACCTTTTGGTAGGGACAAGTAGAATCAATTATTGCAAGCCAAACAACGCACGAGCGTGTGGGTGTGCTCTATTATCGATATGCCACCATATGAAAATTGTCCAACATAAAATGATACTCAATTAGATATATTATGAAATTATAATGTGCTTTTTTTACAATAACATTAATTTTCTCGTTAATTATTTTATTCTTTTATAAAAATACTTACATAATTTTTAGTTCGGTTTACCATTAAAGCGTGTTTTTTAGTTTTTTAAACTAAATATATATTTTTTTTATATATGACGTATAAAAATGATTCCGAAATTCCATTTACAGAATAAACAATTTCATTTCACTTCAACAGCAGAGGCCTGAAACTAATTGTAACTATAATAAGCACAATGACATTGATTACTATTTGATATTTGATAAACAGTTCATTGTATGGTGACAAACAATTTGCTTGACTTCTCACAGGGACTTGTCAACGGGTGTACAATAAAATTGTCGTTTAGTTGTAGATCTTCAACCATAGATAGAAGATGTGGCTAATTGCTTTAGTTGTTGTCGCGATTCTAATATTGGTGAGTACTCTTTTTTTTAAAGCGTGAATTTAGAAATAACCCCACGAGTGATTTAAGATTTAAGTTCATCTGATTTTCTTTCAAAAATCCGTGAATGCTTTTTGCTGAATAATCATTCGCATATAGATTTTCTTTCTAGGTAACCCTCGGTAGCTCGCGAAATTCTGATTTACTTAAGTTCTATTCTATTTTTCTCCATGGCAATGGGGCCGATGTCAACAATTCTGCCAATGTCAGATGTATTAAGAACTTAAGACAAAACGTGCTAAAAGAAAAACCTAAGTCCAATAGTAGTTGCAAATAAATAAATCTGAATCTGAATCTGAATTGTAGTTCAATAATTTAATTTCAAATTCAAATTCATTTATTTCGGACAACAAGAATCCATTTTGTGTTAGTATTACAAAACACCTTATATTCTAGTATTAGTAGTACAGATATAAAATATTTCAAATAATGGGCACTCCACGCAGAGGACGACCAGACAAGAAAACATGTTTCCTACCTGATCAACCTCCGCATGAAGTGTCTGATGTTGGGAGTATATATAGCTCTCCGCCACAGCTCTCAGGATATAGTTGCGACTACTTCGCACTCTACTCAGCAGTGACGCGGTTTTTTTTTTCGAATGATTGTATGAAAGCCATCTGTGTGGGTCTCAGCAAACATTTCCGAGGCGCTGCAGAAACGGGGCAGTCGCAACAACATCCTGAAATTCATTTGAAGTGCTTATTTTTGTTCGAGTTAAGTGTCCCCGGCCAGCTAAATGGTTGTAATTGGATATGTGAAAAAAAAATACACAATTATATATAGGTACTACATATATATAAATAAGTTGAAAAGAAAACTATCACAGCTATAGGGCCTTACAAGTTTCCCAGTAATAGAGGACCAACTTAAAGCAGCTGAAAAACATGTCTGGGAAAAATCTGTATGGGAGAACATGTTTTTCAACTATATACAATGTTAAGTTTGTTCTTGACATAACATACCAACTACGCAACCCTTCATTGTGCGTGGTTCGACACGCACTTGGGCGGTTTTCATTTGTTCAAATGTGTCCTGAGTTAAATAAACTTTCATTTCTTTTTCAGGTCAGCAGTCCATGCGGCGGGACTGAAACATCAGGAACTGTCACCAACACCGAATCGCCAGTTCCCGAAACACCAGCTAGTACACAAGCCTCCCGAATCTTTCCCCGACGAGTGAGCGATGATTCTGTGACCTACAATGTTGGTGACACGTCCTATGTTTCTCTTTGGGATAAACTTTTATATGTATGTTTAGCTATTTCTTTCCCTCGACACATAATCCAGAGAAAATGGTAGAATTAACTAACGATCAAGTCCCTACAGATATTACAACACAGATGTTTACGTGTTTATGTATGTATAGATGTTTTAACTCACGACGGGGGCTTGATTATTTATTTGTAATGTAGATGCCCATACCGTGACCCCTCCATGCCTCAGAAAACACGTTAAGAGCGCTGTCTCGGGACCACTAGCAAAACTCTTAAAAAAAAAGATTATCTCGTGACTGAGAAGGAATTATGAAAAACGGCTCAATCAGCTGCCTCGGTAAGTGTGTCTAGAATTTTCTAATACCTTTTATAAAGTTTCATATTGAGGCACGAAGCAACAAAATTCGATCTAAAGAAAAACGGCCACATTCCTCTAGATCGTATTTTGTTGCCTCGTGTCTAAATATGAAACTTTATAAAAGGTATTAGAAAATTCTAGACACACTTACCGAGGCAGCTGATTGAGCCGTTTTTCATAATTCCTTCTCAGTCACGAGATAATCTTTTTTTAAAGGAGTAGCGCTAGTGAACTCGAGATAGCCCTCTTAAGCCTTTGGTCCCGGTCGTTCTGCCTAGCCTTTTCCCAACTATGTTGGGTTCGGCTTCCAGTCTAACCGGATGCAGCTGAATACCAGTATTTTACATGGAACGACTGCCTATCTGACCTCCACAACCCAGTAACTGGGTAACACGATACCCCTTGGTAAGACTGGCTGTCAGAATTTTGGGCCTTACTGGCCTGCGTGAAGGTAGCGTGGCGTGGCTTGCGCACACAGTTGTACATAATTAAAACCAATCTGCCTTCATGAGTTTAACCATCTGTAACTAAATAAATTAATTCTTTATTGGCATTAAAAATAAATGTGTACAAACAAACTGAAAGCCCTGACTCCTGCGCTAGGTAAAACACCTGTGTTATAGGAGCCATGGCAGTGTCTGCTCCCAATCTCTGGATTTTACGCAATAAACATACATCGCTTGAATTTACTTTACGACAAACAAACAAAAATTATAATTAAAATAGCAAAATAGTAGAATTACATTAATAGTATTACATTCATTATTAAATTTATGATTAAAATAATTATTAAATACATGATAAAAAAGAGAAGTAAAAATTATGGTTACACTTGATTTATGATAATTATTATCTATTTATAACTCAAAGAATAAAAGAGAAATGTTTCAAAAATCAAAAGTGTAGAAATTAATCAGTTTATCTCTTCCACAGCCACTCCCGAATGGAGAGTCTACAGAAGAACAGCAAGGTTACAATACCTACTATAACGTTCCTTCAACTGTGAACTTCCACGATATATACAGCAACAGCCTGGCTCTTCTGGCTGATGATCCAGTCGTCTCAACAGTCAAAGAGGAGGAAGTTTCCCTCACTACCGTGAAGGGCGATAAATCGTTCCACTTAAACAGCATCAACACAAATTTTGTTGAGTTCCATCCGAAGACACAAACCATCCCGCCGGTAACGCTACCTCCACCAATGTATTTACTGAACTCGTCTTACATTAAGACAGGTTTGGAGAACACTACCACATCGACCACTTCAACGACGACAGAAGAACCAGAAGAGGTTAGTATAGAAGTGATTCCTATAAAGAAGAAGGATTACCAAAGAGGATTACTGGATCTTCTCTTCCCTGCAGCGAGAGTCAGGACCTTTAAAACAGTGTTCGATACGTTTAGACGTATCATGTCTCATACTTTCCGGTAATAAGTGTTTTTTGTTTGTTTTGTATAATTTGGTTTTCATGTTAACATCATACGCAGTTGAATAAAATGCAGAAAATGTTCTGGTGGTTTCTTATCACTAGTTATTATGAAGTCCCATGTGATAGTGAGCAAACTTATTGCTGCTATAAGCAGATAAATCCAAACTCCAGGATGCCACGAAGTTTCTACTAAATATATCAAATTCAACTTTGTCATAGCCGGTGGTCAAACCCAGGAGCTAAGCGGTCACGCTCGCGATAAGAAAAACTAAGAACTCTTGTCAATCAATGCAAAGCTAGACTGTACCCTAATCTATACCAATACTAGCTGACCCGACACATGTTGTCCTGTCCAAAGGATGATGCCTATTTAGGTACCCTCCTCCAATAGACATATGTAATACATCGTTGGATAGCTCTTTTTAAACTGAATAGAAGTTACTACTAATTCCAAATCCTTGTTCGTTCAGAGTTATACTCTACCAAACATGTCAGTATTAGCAATACTATTTTTTTTTTTTTTTATCTATTGGAAATCATCAAATGACCCCTCCCGCTCTGGGTGGAGCGGAAGGAAGTGTCAGACTCTTACTGACTAAAACCCACTCGTGTTCCTTCCTTGGCCCTTATGTTCCGGGGCAGCGGTACCCCTTTCGGACAATCCCGCTAACCCGGCAGGCTTGGGCCCTATTGGGCCCCCTCGTCGTTGCTGACATCTCTTTGAGGCGGCGCGTGGAACACGTACGCACCGTCCGGTACGGGCCTGGTTCTGATCGGACGGTGAGCTACCCATTACTCACCGCCCGCAGGCCCACGCCTATGGTGGCCGGGAGTCGTCACGCGGCTCCCGACGCCCGGAGCGTCTCGCGTGGCGGCTGGGATGGGAGTCTCACTCCCTCTCCCATCCCACCACCTCCTTCGCTAGCATGACTGCTTAGCAGAAGGAGGTGACCGCCTCCCATTCTTTCTCGCACCGGACCATGGCTTGAACCAGGGCCGGGCGTAAGAGGTCGCCGCCGCCGCCGATCGCCTCTACAAGGACACAGCGGTGCTCCGCCCAAGCAGGGCAGACCCCCACCGTATGCTCCACCGTGTCCTAAAGCGATCATCGCAGTGGTGACACCCGGGCGTATCCTCCCGTCTTATAATGTGCAGGAACCTCCCGAAACATTCGTGGCCGGAGAGGACCTGCGTCAGGCGGTAAGTGAGGACGCCGTGACGCCTCTCTAGCCACTCCTCAAAGAGGGGTACTACCGCCGCTATCGTGGCGTGCCCTATTAGCAAAACTAAACTACGTTTTTTTTTAAATTTATTTTTAGTAATTCGTTCATAACAATTCACTACGTTACGCCTTTCTTTTAATAATTAGTCGCAAACGTCGTAAAAGGTCGTGAATAAGATGGTCGATTAGTACTTACGAAAAGTAGGAATGGGAAAAGTGTTTTACGTTTTGTGACTTTTTTAGTACTCTAACCCCAGTTCGTCCGAAGAGTCTTTGAATCCTTATATGAAACTGCATCGATTGGCATCACAAAAATAAAATGTAACAATTAACGTTTTTCTAGCTGACCGTACCATTTTTCCAAAATTTGTGAATGCAGTCAGCAATTACTCAATAAGTTAATGACAGTCTCCTAAGAACGTTTTTATGTAGCTACAACGGTTAAGGTAGCTTCCCTTACTGCCTCGTCTCAACTTCCACCCTGTATTACTCCGATCGGACAACGAATCAAGACAAGGGCCATCGTCATTCTTGTACTACATCTTAATACCTTCTTAATGATATATCATGTATTCCTATTGGGACAGGCATCAGCTTCCATACATTTTGTGGCATCATCCTTTCAGTAATTCATACAAAATGCCCATAGAAAATGCACCTGCAATTTTACCTGCGACTTTTAATTTTTTTCTTTCCGTAAGAACCTGATTCGGACTACTATTGCGAACATTTTAAAATAATAAATAGCCAAATCGGTCCAACGTTCTCAAGTTATACGAACATCATTTCATTTTTATTATGAGGTAAAATTTATGAGTTTGTATGTAAAGGGAAATCTTCTTAACTGCTGATCCAATTCCGAAAATTATTTCGCTAATGAGAAACTACAGTATTGCCAAGTGTACCGAACGAAGTACATACTAATTAAACCATCAGATCTTCACACATTCACAAATTTTAAGTAAATAAGTCCCATAATGTGGTTATTACTAATTATTTAAGCGGTATTACTGATGTACTAGTAAAAAGCGCAGTAACAACCTCTCCAATGAATGGAGTTCGTGAAATGTCGAGAGTTTCTACTACCAGGGGTCCATATGTGATAAAGAGTATTAAATCATGCAAAGTCAAACACACGAAGATTCTTAAAGTGAATCTTAAAACTTTCTGCGGTTTTGAAGGACGACAAAGAGATGAGATATGAGTGGATGTACACATTTTTAAACACAATTATGGACTACGAGTCTTTAAGCCAACTATCAGTATCATTAGAACTAGCTTAGTACTAGCTTCTGTCCCGCGACTTCGTCCGCGTGTGATTTCGGTTCCCGACCCTCCGCGTCACATCCCGTTGGCCACCCGCGCTATTGCTTTATGTATTAAGTACTTTATTTAAAAAAAAAGAACTCTTAACACACTATTCAAGTTTCTTTAATATTATAATTCAATCATGATTCGAAAGACACGTGGCGCCATCTATTAAATAAGAACGTTATTGTTGTTTTTCTCAGGAATAGTACATTTTTTTGTGTGTTTTTTGTGTGTAAATCGAAGACATGTGACATCTCCCAATATTATAGTCTAATTATGCAACTTTCATTGCTAAACGTTGACATCTTAAATACTAATTAGAGTTGTTCCGAACAAGGCATTATTAGCGATCCTAACTTTATAATATTATAAATGCAAAATGAAAGTAAGTTTGTTTGTTTGTTACCTTTTCACGGCTAAACCACTGAACCGATCATCCTGAAATATTGCATATATGAACGTTTTCAGGTGTACAGAAACGGACATAGGGTATCTTTCATCCTGAAGAATAGCACTGTTCCCGAGGAAAACAACAATAACGTCCTTATGTTAATAGATGACGCCACGTGTCTTTCGAATCGTGATTCAATTATATTTATAGAAACTTTACTACTATGGGGTTTATTCATAAACATTGCTTAAAGTTAAGTGACGTTCAAACGTCAAAAATGTATGGTTAAACAGTCGATAATCATTACTTAACTTTAAGCATCGTTTATAAATAAACCCATAGGTCTTTAACCCGTATTGATTGTCAAATTTTACATGAACGCGAGCGAAGCGGCGGGGAAAAGCTAGTATACTATAATTAATAGGTCTTACTGTGACATTGGATAAAAGACAACACTTTATCGTTTTTCTAGGCCAATGTTTTTCAACCTTTTGCATGACACGGCCCCTTTAGTATGAAGAAATATTTCGCGACACGTTGCTTTTTTTTTCATGTTTATATGTTATTTTGTGACAAATATTCAATCCAACAATTGATATATTAAAAGGAGGAAGATATGTTACGCGCTAACATCGCAATCAGTAAACTTGGGCTCGGCGCAAGACTACATGCACCAAAACTGACAGATCACAGTTCAGTTCAGTCGCAAGCCTACAGATACCGATATACAAGAACAGAGATAGGAGATGGCGCTGTCGTGCGAGCGAAATCGCGTTAGCTGCCAAATGTTGGCCGAATGTTTACGATTATGAATGACATTACATGACGTGGTAGCACAAACATGGCGAAGCAAACATTAAATATTATTATAACTTTCAACAAATTAGCATTTTTGACTTTACTTACGAGTGGTAAGTAATCCCGTGTGTCTTATTTTTCTTCCATGTATTATTAAAACACTGTAAACTTTATTGTTTTTTTTTTTTTTTTTTTACTGCTGTAGCTTTCCCAACCTTTTGCAATTCTGCTATAAAAAGCCCACACGTTGAAAAACACTGCTCTAGGCTAATAAATAGTCTACTTAGCATTCCTACATCAGCATACTCACACTAACACTCACGTATACTCGCACCAAATTCGCCCAAAATACCACCATGTGCCTATAGTAAGGACGTAACCACTCGGCACAACAGCGGTACTTGACTAAAACGTGATTCACACTGATTGCACTAATTACTCTCGACACGCTTGCACTTGAGCCTTGAGCGCTTTTAAGCGCTTAAAGCGCTGTTGAGCGAACGCTTGTCTCCAATTAATTTTTTGGATTAACGCCAAATGTTAACGGTAAGGAGGCCATTTCTTAGCGGAGATAAGTTTTAGTGTTAACGTGCGATAGTAACAGTTGTGGGTTTAATTAATTTGGTATGAAAATGGTTTAATTAAACATTTAAAGCTATATAGATAGATAGATAAAACATTTATTCAGTGCACACAAAAGACATAGCACAATACACGAGCACAATTAAATGATAAAAAAATACTTAGATGTAAAAACAAGATGCCAATATACAAAAAGAAAAACATACTTATAGAAAGAGTGACACTATGACATAATTCAATCAGATAACAATCGTCGGTTAACTGCAAGAACACACTTAAGTGATATAGTCAAAACTTTGGAATAAGCAATAAATTAGTTTTAATTATATTGATTGCCCTATACGAGTATCATCTTCATTATGCTTATGTTAAAGAAAAATTAAACACAATGAGTTTTTGCATTACATAAAAAAAACTCGCCAAGATGAGTTCAAGGCGATATATGATTTTTTGCCATTAATGAGTTCTTGCAATAAACCGACGAAATATACTAGGTGCGTTGTGCGTCTCAAGGTTGCAGCAAATGGGAGTCCAGCTCAGCAAGTGTCAGCAAGTATACCTGACGCTGATATTCTGCTGGATCTCTGCAGTGACATAAAGGAAAGTGAAGAGCGAATGCGAGTGAAGTGTTAAAGGTGCGAAATAAACTAAATTTAACTCAGAAACTTCTCAACCCACAATACAAAGAAAAATCAATTTAAAAAGAAAATCTGCGCCACCTTAATTCAATTCCATAAAATAATAGCTACAGTCAGCTGAATAACAATCAAGTTTATTCAAAATCAACCTTTAAACTTAATAACAAGAATCAATTGAGTTTACGAAGATTTGCAATGGCGGACAAAAAAAAATGGCGCTCAGCATTTACGCGCGCTTTTTTTTTTCTTCTTTTATTAAAATGAAGCAAACGCGCCGACTCAGGTCGCGAGGTGATAATTTTATATTCACGATTTATCAGAGGGGTGCTGACAGACGGACTTTCAAGTCAAAATTATGGTTACCTACAATGTCCCCGTAATAAGGTAAAGAACTTATCTAATATTATTTCACGGGTGGAGTGGTTGAATTTTTGTTTAATAAGTGTTTTTTTATGACTTATTAATAAAAAAAAAACTGAGGGATATTTTTCGAGTAGGAATTATGAAAAACGGCTCAACAGCAAACTCGGAAAGTGTTTCTAGAATGTTCTAATACCTTTTATAAAGTTTCATATTGAGTCACGAAGCAATAAAATACGATCTAGAGGAAGGTGGCCGTTTTTATTTAGACCGAGTTATTTTTTTTTCTTTTTTTCTCTTAATTAATTTGAAATGTAACTGAACCAATTGTTGATAATATTGTGTCTATAAATGAAAATGAGTAGTGACAACTAAGCGAGAATGAACAATGGATGTCAAACGAAGAATATGCGGGTATTGTATGGCACACCACAATGAGTTTATATTTGCATTGATAATTATTTAACTATTTGTTTATTCAAAACTGCTTTTTACCACAACATTATTTTATTCAGAATTTTAATGGAATGTACAAACATAACAATTTATACCTGATTAAATATCTGCATAGCCTTTTCCCAACTATGTTGTACTAGGCTTCCAGTCTTTGCCAGGAGGACACGGTGCGGCATACGCTGGCAGAGTGTGCCGCTTGGGTGGAGCCACGCCGTGCCCTTATCTCAGGAGTAGGCAGTGACCTATAGCTACCAGCCGTGGTTGAGTCGATGGTCGGCAGTGAAGAGTCCTGGGACGCGGTCTGCGAAACAGTCGTGTCGCAGAAGGAGGCTGCGGAAAGGGAGCGGGAGATCTCGTCCGCTCACCCGGCCCGCAGCAGGCGCACTGGGCGTCGGCAGAGGGCAGATAATGCCCTCTTCCAGCCCCTCTAAATGGGTCCAGGGAGGGCGGACATAGGTGGCGGCGCGTAGTGTTCTACGCGCGCGCCTATTAGACGTCGCGGAAGGGGTCAAACACCTCACTCCCAGACTTGAGGTGGCCCGCAGAGGCGGGCCGGCACTAGCTGGGGATTACGGAAGGAATACTAGCTCCCAAGATCCCCGGTGCAAGTGTGGAACACTGGGGTGGGTTTTAGTCAGTAAGAGTCTGACAGACCCCTCCGCCCGCCCCAGGGCGGAGGACATCCATGAGGATTTTCCACCCCGTGAACAAGAAAAAAAAGGCTTCCATCCAACTGAATACCAGTATTTTACATGGAGCGACTGCCTATCTGACCTCCACAACCCAGTAACTGGGTAACACGATACCCCTTGGTAAGAATGGTTGTCAGACTTTCGGGCTTCAGACGACTCGCAACAAATTCGTAAAAACATAACATAATATCACGCACCCACATTTCACCAGTTATGTTTTTAAGTCTATAATATTAAAAATTGCCTATTGCCATCAACCGGGCACAAATCCAGACTCCGGGCGGCTACTGAGAAAGTTTGCGTCTAAACGAGTTTTAGTTTGTATAGGTCGATCTTGTTCTATTTATTTCCTAACTAGCTAATGCAATGCAATGCCTTTTTATTTTTTGTTAGGAACCTTCTCCAACCCGCATACTACAACTTACAAAAGTTTCATCACAATCGGTCTAGCCATTTACGAGTTTGTGCGAGACTAACGCTCGGCTATCGGCTTTTATATATACATATTGACATCTCCCGCGCATAAGGTAGTATGTTTAAATTTGTGATTTTTCAGGAGAGAGATTTTAACGTCATCTTTGTGTTGATCAGCCGCAAAACATAATATTATAAGACTATTAGCGGATTAGAAACTCGGTTTTTAGTGAAAATATTGTTTTTAAGAATGTGTAGTATTTATATAATACATTATAGTACTAAATTCTCATTTTACTAAAAAAACATGTTACGACTTTTTGCGTGGGAGGTATCGATATATACCAGCTGACCGGACAGTGGTTGTCCTGTTTCCTAGAACTTGATCGTAACGCCACCTAACGGGTATAATTATGAATCTAAACCATTCTCGAATCCCCTTGAAGACACACAAAAAAGCAACATCAAAATTGGTCCAGCCGTTCAGGAGGCGTTTAGTCACATACACACGCACAGAAGAATCCATATTATTATTATTATTAATATTATAAATGCGAAAGTAACTCTGTCTGTCTGTGACGCCTAAACCGCTGAACTGATCATCATGAAATTCGGCAGAGATATAGCATGGGATGTTATATATCCCAGGAGAAGGACATAGGCTACTTTTTTACGCGATAACCGACATCCACGCAGGCGGAGCCGCGGGCATAATCTAGTTATATATAAAGATAGATAGATTTAAAGGTATCGTTTTTATTTTAGTGTTTATCAGTGGAAACTCGTAAATGGCTATCAATTTCATATTGTTTAGGAACACTGTATAAATTAGCTGTAAGCTTCCCGAATAGAATAAATAAAATATCACTTTGCCCGCCCTGGTAATCGAACCCAACCCCTCATGCTCAACAGTAGCGATTGCGACTACACTAAAAGACAGTGAATCTAAATCCTCGAATCGCCGCAAAACTCAACTAAAATGTTAATTACACCGAAATAATACCGACGGAGGTCGAAACATTAGCAAAGTTTAGCCCAAAATGAAATTTAAACCTCTGAATACAAATCAAAAGTTAGATTTAATAATCAGTAATAAGATAAGCCGATGGTGCGGAAACCAAGTTTAGAGTTGAATGAATTAAAGAGTTTTCGGGCCTTTGCGAAAATCGACCATTGTATGCTTTTAAAAAGTAACTTTTAAGATTCCCTGTTTAAATTTGATTGGTCAATTTGTAATAATCGTTTTCATTTGTTATATTTTAAACATTGCATTTAGTGGTAAAGTTTTATTATTACAGAGAATTGGATTGGTTTGATTTAATTGAGCAGGAAAGTTCCTTATAGACCATTAAAGATTATATTGAGGACAAAAAGGCTTGGGATTGAGCTGCTCCAATTTTGACATACAGATTTTTTTTAACAATTAAAAATGAAGAATATTGTCACATTTATATCCCTCAAATATTACACTTATCCCACAGCAAATCAAAGACTTCTCCTCCATTATTTGCTCAAAGAAACCACCTACAAAATCGTAGGTACACTCCTGCCCATAAAAACAGGCCCACAACATTTATTTATACGTGTTAAAATTTGAAATTCAGCAGGCGGCCCCGCGAACGCATACAACCGTTAAATGAATGAACTTTTTAACTTAAGGTCCCAACTTACCGTTTAATACTTACTTTGAAGCCGGTATGATGAACACCGCCCTTACTTTTAATGACTTTTTGCTAATATCTAGCGGCTTTCGACTTTTGAGGGCAAAAGTTTTGGGACTTCGATTTTTTTGCGAAGATAGGTGCTGTTGCGGATAAAATTATACAGGGTGTAACTCATTCGGTAAAGAAAAACTGCGGTGAAATATTTGGCCGAAAAGTTGGTTCACCGAATTCGCTATTTTATCAAATTATCACTAATATCACAATACATAGTTTCTATAAATCAATAAAAATATACTTTGGCTTTATCACACTAGCGAGTTGCGAGCGAGTGGAAAGCGGGGCGAGCACGCAGCGAGCTCGCCGCGAATTCGCAACGGGTGCGTGGCGAACACACCGCGAAGACGCCGCGAGTACGCAGCGAGCTCGCGGCGAACGGCGCTGTCGAAACCATTTTATGAATGGCACTGAAAGTACAACTGGCACTGAATGTACAAAACGCCGATCGTACACCGCGAACTCGCTGCCCACCCGCGGCGAGCTCGCTGCGCACCCGCGTCGTGCTCGCCGCGCACACTTTGCGAACTCGCGGCGAGCTCGCTGCGCACTCGCCCCGCTTTCCACTCGCTCGCAACTCGCTAGTGTAATAAAGCCCTTATATGTCTTACAGGTACGCCCCCCTGTTACAGGTACGTTCATGTTTAGAAAATATAAAGCATGAATCAGAAAGGTGTGGTCAAATTTAAGAGTATAGTACAGAGCATCAAACTGAATTTATATACGGTACTTATAACAAACAAGAGCGAGACGGACTCGCGCACCTAGGGTTCCGTACCATCTTAAATAGCTTCATTCGTACCTAAATAGTTCTGTGCCCAGAAAAAACGACAACTGTGCTTCACCCAAAGCAACCCGCGAGTAGGTAGGAAGGAGGACATTTTGGTTGTGAACCGTGAATTTGAATTTTAACAATGCGGTGTAGAATAATACAGTTTTAGGTCGACGCCAGCTCTTGACCGATAGTGGAACTAATGTTATTTTTGTTGATGATTTCTGAAAGAAAAAGTGTGCTATTTAGAGAGATCGTTTTATTTTTCCACAAAATAAACTTCTATCACATAGAATAATTTCGGATTTTTATCTATGCAAACTTCGGAGATAAGGGGGGAACGGTATTTTTACATTATTCGTCAAAAGACGAAAACTATGCGGTTTAAAAAAATATATAATTTATAAAAAAATTACATTGTAATGAATTGTATTGAGAATTTGCAAATAGCGCTCTTTCATATTATGATACATGCTCTAGTAGCCCCACTTCGAATTTTTAAGTCTACCTACCATTCAGTCCCTGTTGCAAAATAAAATCTTATTTGCAAAACAATTGGGCAAACGTCATCAAAACTATTCCAAATGTCAAGTTGATAGCATTAGTAGTTCTTCAGATATCCAGCTATGACAGACAGACTGAGTCGCACCATATGGGTTCCTTTTTACGATTTTGGTACGGAACCCTAAAAATCAAATTTTAACATTTTTATTTGTCGGTCTGTCAGTCTGTATGTTCCGGCTAATCTCCGAAACGGCATGACCGATTTCGACGGGACTTTCACTGACAGATAGCTTATGTTATAAGGAGTTTACTTTTATTTAAGAAAAGGCCACGCGAGCAAAGCCGTGGGCAGCAGTTATATTAAATAAAATCGCGATTATAAAAAATCTTTCGTTTCATGTAGATATTTGATAGCAGAAAAAGAAAGAAACCCTCAAACAGAGAGAAGACTGAAGTATGACTAAAATGCAAGCAAAACGTAAATAAAATTAACCCTCAAACAATCAGCATATTGTGTTTTTGAAGAACGTCCCGGGTCCCGAGACAGAGGACACTCTGTTATGTAAATTACGGGACAAGATGTCACGCAATCCCGGATCATAGTCCGCTGCCGTTAAACACGACACCGAGATTTTACTACTTTGCAGGAAATAAAATAAACCAACCTATAGCTGTAAAGGGAAAACCCTTCTTATCTTTACAAATAAAAATTTAAATGTCTCTTTGTAATTTCAAAATAACAGTTTTTTTACTAAATGCATATGAAAATATTACGAAACTTATAACAAAAAACAATTTTGAAAAAAAAAGTCTGTCGGCCTATCTGGCTGTTTTTTCCAGCTAATCTTCGAAATGGCTGAACCGATTTTGACGGGACTTTTACTGGTAGATAGCTTAATATGTTATACGGAAGCAATGCAGGCGAAGCCGCAGGTACCAGCTAGTATTTATTTATTTTATTTACCAGCCAGCCAGCCTATAACTGTCCCACTGCTGAGCAAAGGCCTCTCATACAGAGAAAGCACGAGCATTGATCACCACGCTTGCTCAAGACGGGTTGGCGATTTCAGACTTATATTAACTATAAGTCCAGGTTTCCTCACGATGTTTTTCCTTCACCGATGTCAGTAATGTCCAAGATAAAGTCAGAGAGTACATAATGAATTGAAAAAGTCACATTGGTACTTGCCCGGATTTGATCTCACAACCTCATGCATGAGAGGCGAGGCCTTAACCAACGGGCCATGACGACACATATTACATTTTATTTATTTATTTATAATTAACTAACACGGTACAATACCAATTACATTAATTAATATAGAAAATGAAACAATTGTGTCTTAAACAATTATTCGCTACTTAGGTACTAACATGGAACAGTGGACACTCTCGCATACTGTTTCTCATAGAACATCAGACATACGCGCTTAAGAGGGCCCTTCCCGGTCCGTCTATCGTCAACGCATGATTGAAAAGCTTGTTGTTTCATCCAGCGCAAAGTTAATTCTAACAGGCAAGTGAGAACGCAATAACATTGAACGAAAAATAGTGTGCGGAGATTTTATAAAACGTGTTCCAGGAAATACGTGTTTTTGAGAAAACCTTACAAGTTTGTGAAATAAATGTGTGTTATTTAGAATCTCCATTATATATGCGATGTTCCTATGGGGATGTTTTCTTTATTTTTTACAATTTATGAGTACATTATGAACGGCCAAAGTTCAGGTAAAATGTGTTCAAAAAGCAGATTTTTGGAGGCTTATACTAAATTTGTTTCTCAAAATGTTAATGTTTTGCTTTCATAGAAACCTAGATATAGGGCACATGATACCAATTAGTAAAAAAAAAGATATGTTCCAACGCCGTAATCACGTACGAGCGTTTGTATGAAAAGTATGACGGGTTGGCCGCTCTTAATTTTATTCCATTCGTCCGCAAACACACCACATTCAGGGTTGGCCATCAGGAAGGCATTGAGCATCCTTATAGTACGACAGACAGGTTCAGTTCTGGCGACCGTTTTGCAAGGCTGTTTGAGCGAACAGATTGTGTCGGCGACTTTGGCGGTGACCGATGTATTTGTTTATTTGTTTTTAGTATTATACAATAAAGAAGGAAAGAGCATGATAAATAAATGATAAATGATAAATGACTTTATTTCTGTAAGTAGGTTTTTACAAACACTTTTACACGTCAGTCATATTTTAAAACTAGATGAGGTCGGCATTTCGTATCTGACTACTCTGAGAAGAAAGACCGAAACAAACTCAGAGGTCACAGTCTCTTTTAAAGTCCAGACATAATCTTGGTCAAATCATGTGAAGACCATGTAGACTGGTGTCTGAAATGGTCTTTTGAAGAAAGAACCACACAGATTGAGTGGACCTGTCCATTCAGTGCACGCATTTGTCAGTAATCGTGCAGCTCAACTCAGAACATAAGGAGCTCAACGATTCGACGAACAACACATGGATGATGGTAATCATAACTCATTGCATGTTATCGATTTCAGACTGTTATATTTATGTCAGAGTTTTATCACAATGTTTTCCCTCAAATCTGTAAGAAAAAAATTGAAATAGATTCATCATCATTTCAGCTGAAAGACGTCCTTTGCTGGACATAGGCCTCCTCCAAGCAACCGCCACTTCGACCGGTTCTATGCTTCCCGCATCCAGCAGATTCCTGCGGCCTATCGGTCGAATTTGTGGGAGGCCTTCCAACGCTACGTCTTCCGGTACGCGGTCGCCACTCCAGAACCTTTCGGCCCCATCGGCCATCTGTCCTGCAAGAAATGTGCCCTGCCCACTGCCACTTAAGGCGGCGATAACCGACTTTTAATGGTTTCATACTGAAGATGACGTCTAAACGAGTAATGATATAATAACATGGAAATAAAAAAAGTTAAATTAGAGTATTTTTAGATTATGTTTATATTACATAGTGAATTTAATTTGTAAATGTAAGTCTAACGCGGATAAAAAACTGAGAATCACGCAAAATCTATCAAGCGTATTTTTCTGAAACCCTCACCTTTTTAAAGATAATTTAATTATTGATCTTTTAGTATACGTGTTTTATTATTAAAACACCTTTTGTTTTATGTATAATAAATTAATAATGCGTCTTATTTGGGACAGCGCTCCTGGATGGGCGACTCCTATTTACTGGCTGGACGTAGGACGCGTTGCGTGAGCTCAGTACAGAACACGCAAGCTAACCACACAAGGTCACTGGCATATATCTGGGCCTTAAGCTCAGCAATTCTTCGGGCTATGTCAGTTACCTACAGAAATTAGATTAATATGACATAAAAATAACAAACATCACACTGTTTTCCCAAAGGTTAGGCAGAGCTTTACCTATAGTATGTAGGTAACCCGTCATTTAGCCAGTTATATTTAAGTCCTTTGTAATTGGCAGCGAGTTTATTGCCATCAACCGTACACATCTAGACTCCGGACTGCAGAAAAACTTGATAAAAAAACCTAATAATACTTTGCCCATCCTGGTAATCGAACCCATGACCTCATGCTCAGCAGTGATGCTTGCGACCACTCGAAATCAGTCCAAATATAAACTTAACAATCAGATATTTATGTAATTGTAAAATATGTTTTGGTACCAACTTACCACGTTTCGAATTAGAATCCCCGTGCTCAATTCTATGAACTAATTTTAATTACTTCATTTAATATTTTGCATCCCAAAAATCTAATAACAAAAGACTTCAAACAATACAACAACTAAGGAGAAGCATATTGTAATGTTAAGCAGTCCCGGGACCGGACAATGTTATGCAAATCCCGGGACAACTTGTCACGCGAACCGGGATCATGATCGGCAGACATTGTCGACATCAAAGCGTCTAAGATCACTTGAATGGATATTGGTATAAGTCGGTATTCTAAGTTATTTTCAAACAAAAATATCGAAAATCGGCGCGTAAAAAACAGATACTTTACCTAAACATTTATCGTGTGTATTTTACTTTTTAATTTGGACATCGAAAACTAATTGAAATACTGAAGGCCAATTCCCAATTGTGTTTTCAATTGTGTTTAAGAACGTTCAAAATCTAGTCGCAATCATAATAATAATAATCATTATTTATTTTACCACATAATAAAATTTGTTAGTAATACACACACACTTCCTAAACACCACTAGTGTTTAAGAAGTGTGTGTGTGTATTACTAACAAATTTAGTAAGTACATAAATTTGGCAAAAAAAAAAACTGACAATCAAAGTCAAAATTTGGCAAAAATGTAGGTAGTACCAATTATTTTTGACAAATTGAGACTGAGATTATAATGAGAACTGAAAATGCCCTTCGTATTATTTAAAATACATGATCTTACTTCGAAAAAATAAAAGTGTTCCAAATATTTTCATAATAAACTAGAAGTTTACCTACTATTTTGTTTAACAGCGCTCTTGCACGAACCGAGAATATTTTTAAAATTTTATTCTCTTACCGTAAGTCGTACGTACGTATCACATTTCACAGCTAAAATAAATCACGGCACGGCCACCACAAGTGGAGGCGCCACTCGTCTATTTATAGTCATTTGCATACCGGACGTCGAGACCACCATACGCGCCGCTCGCGCGGACAAAGATATTTTCATATTTAATTTTCTATTTAGTATAATTGCCTACCTATTTCGTTTTCAGACCAACGTTTTTAGTACGTAAATTTCACAATGCGTAACTCATTTTTGTTTGAATATCCTAAAGAGATACACATCAGGGGTACAGTCACGAGCATAAATATATTACTACAGACAGCTCGGCAATAATATCTGATTTCATGATTCATGCATTTATGTATATCTGTCGTCAAGATGACGGCAAATATATGTGATCATTTGTGGAAGGCATATGCAAATGACAACACAAATATGTGACATCGAAGGACCACCAAAACTATTTGGCGACCCAAAATTTTGATGCTGCATCGGCTTCAAAACGATGTATCACCACTTATAGAATGCAATAATATCGACAATGTCTTGCGTTATAAATATCTGCCTACTCAGTAAAATTCAGTAGAATTCGTTGTCATCAAAAATATCTGACATAAATTTGGCAGCATAAAAACCTGACAGAACTATATTTACGCTCGTGACTGGACGTCTCATATTTGACGTCAAATAAACATTCTTCCTCGTATTTTTCATTGTTTACAAACGTTTTGTTCGTCTGTAAACATTTCAATCCTATAAGTATTCTCATTTTCTACTTACTCCGCCACAATCATGTCTAAAGCAGTGAAGACATTAATAATATGCGGTTACGCATACCTTCTAATTCAGTATTTAAGAATATCATTAAAGCCAGTGAAAACAGAAATAGATATAGAATATATTTTCAATACGAAAGAACGTATGACGAAAAAGCAAAAATTAATCATGTCTAAAAAATATCACAACTACACAACTTATTTAAAGTCGTTCAAAAGAACTGAGAGATTTAAGACTGATCTCAAATTCGTACTGAAATACACGAATGCATTTTTGCACTATGCGTCACCGTTGTACGGGAACGGACAAAAACCTTTTATTGATAACAACTGTACCTACTACAACTGCTATTTGACGACCCAGAGAAGTTTGCTCCCTGATCCCCGTGATTTTGATGCTATACTCTTCGACGTGGAAAACACCTGGGACGGCCCAATCGTGGTGAGAGAACCCTATCAAAAATTTATATTTATGGCATCAGAATCAGCAGTAAGATTTCCACTTTGCGATGCCTTTTATGATGACTTTTACAATTTGTCGTGGACGTATAGACTGGATTCCGATATACCATGGAGTTACTTTACGATTCTTGATAAAAAAGGCAACCGCGTTGGTCCAAAAATTAATATGAGTTGGATGGATCCAATGAAGCCAACTCCTCTTAAAGTTAAGAAGGAACTTGGTGGTAAAACCAAGGCAGCAGCTTGGTTTGTGTCCAATTGCAATGCGGGAGGCGGACGACAAGAAGTAACCAAAGAGATACAAAAGGCATTGAAGAAATATAATTTTACAGTGGACATTTATGGTTATTGTGGAAAAAAGAAATGTCCCAGAGACAGGATTGAGGAGTGTTTGTATTTGCTAAAATCTGAATATTATTTCTATCTTTCTTTCGAGAATTCGGTATGCCCCGATTATGTGACTGAGAAAGTTTTGTATCCGCTCAACAGCTATGCAGTCCCAATAGTGTATGGTGGTGCAGATTATTCCAGGTAAGATTTACTAGTGTATTTTTTTATGTTTTAATGTTTAGTTCGTTTTGTGATATTTTTGATTAGCACAAAGACAATGAAAGTAAACTTAGGTACAATTCGCGTCACGTAAAAGACCGCTGGCCAACTGTAACGTTGTAACTTTAACGTTCGAAAAGTGCTGATTTTCAGCCTAATATGAATAAATAATATAGATCGTGTCACGTTAAAAGCGCGCTGGCCAACCGCAAAATCATATCGTCGCTTGAAAGGCAATATTGACCAAACGACATGTTGGCAACTTTACACTAGAGTAACTAAAAGTTAAAAAAAAACTTTAAAAGGAGTATTTTACATTTTTTTTGTATACTCTAGTAGACTATACACAAAAAAAGCATTTTAATGGTTTTTTTTTATTAATCAGAAAAATTCTATAAAATGCTCTAGTGTAAACTAGCCCGGTGTTACTTTTTAGTTGCGTAACGCATAATAAGAGTTATAATGTTGCTTCTTAACTCCAAAGTCGTCAAAGCGTTTTAACCTGGACATAACCCTCCCCATCTATAATATAAAAATGAATCGCAAAATGTGTTGGTAAGCGCATAACTCAACAACGCCTGGACCAATTTAACCAATTCTTTTTTTAATGTTCGTTGAAGTCCAAGGATGGTTTTGACTTTTTTTTTATGGTTTTTACGAAAAATTAGGGTAGGGTAGAGTAGGGTAGGGTAGGTAGGTAGGTAGATAGGGTAGGGTAGGGTAGGGTAGGTAGGTAGGTAGGGTAGGGTAGGGTAGGGTAGGGTAGGTAGGTAGGTAGGTAGGTAGGGTAGGGTAGGGTAGGTAGGTAGGGTAGGGTAGGGTAGGTAGGTAGGTAGGGTAGGGTAGGGTAGGGTAGCGTAGGGTAGGGTAGGTAGGTAGGTAGGTAGGTAGGTAGGTAGGTAGGGTAGGTTAGAGTAGGTAGTTAGGTAGGTAGGTAGGTAGGTAGGTAGGTAGGTAGGTAGGTAGGGTAGGTAGGTAGGTAGGTAGGTAGGTAGGGTAGGTAGGGTAGGGTAGGGTAGAGTAGTGGAGTTTATACTATAGCTTTTGACAGAACGAAGTCTGTCGGGTCAGCTAGTTTTAAAATACAAAAATATCTTAACCACCACAATATAACTAAATAAGTATGTAACCACGTTTCTTCCCTTCAATATTCAATCAATATGAAATAATGATTATCCTTAATAATTCTATTATGAATGCTCTGTCTTGAACGGTTCTTTTATTTTTATTTTTTCCTTCTATTTTCAACTTTTTTTTCTCTATTTTTATTACTTATTATTTTTATCCTGTTAACACCTAGTTGTATGTGCATGATGTGGCCTCCTATAATTTGAATGAGCACACGTAAAAGAATTGTTTTGATTTCTACTGTGTCTGTGTATTCTTTGTTGGTGATCCCAAATAGATAACTCCGAGTTTATAAACTACATTTATTTAACTAACCCGACTAAAAGTGCAAGTGGGCCTTATTATTATTACTATTCATTTATTTTTCAGACTACAAATGAGGTCCATTGTGTTAGTAACAATCTTACTTAGCCTATGTTAGTACATAATAACTAAAACAGATCTTGTTCGATCGCCTAACACCCACAAAAGCGGGCTATCTGCCCGGGCGGCTATCGAGTGCGGAATGATGTTGGGACTGTCACGCAACCTCTGAAGTAGCGAGACAGATTTCTTGCGCCATACTGCGTCAAACATGTCAGTGCGCGCGTCGGCAAACAGCGCCGACGCACTGCAGAAGCGTGGCAGTCGCAACAGCACCCTGAACGCATTGTTATATTGGATACGCAGAGCATTGCAAGCGCTTTGGGTATATCTGAACCACAGGGCCCCCGCGTACAGTGTCGTGCAATACTCCTTAAAAAGGGCTACCTGAACTGCGACTGTACATCGAGAGAACCTGCGGTCCAGCATGTTCGCCCGGATTGACAACACTCTGCGCTCTCTCTCCAAATCTGAAGCTTTTTATCGTATCGATGGCAATCTAAATGGACCCAGCCCAGAATTCAGCTACGTATTTGGTGTCATCACTAGCGCCATTTACCTACTGAAGAACTGTCTTGTAAAACCGATAATACAAAAAGTAGTTAGGTGTATTTTATAGTAAATATTATGTATGTCTCATCATCATCATCATTCCAGCCGAAAGACGTCCACTGCTGGACATAGGCCTCCCCCAATTGGGGGGGTTTGCCATAATCGCCACGCTTGGCAGGCGGGTTGGCGATCGCAGTATGGTGTTATGTCTATTATAAGTTTATAACCTATTTATGTACTTGATTTGTGATCTTTTTAATATTTTTATTAATATTATTATTATCTCCTCTTAAACACAGCACCATCTTATCTCTTCACCATCCTTGATTGGCTGGTAGAGAATGCCTAAGGCATTAAGTCCACCTTTGTGCCTTATTGTGTAAGAAAAGAGAGAGAAGTTTAAATAAATAAATATTAAAAATATGAGTTGGCTACCCATCATTATACTGGTGTCTAGGTGTACGGCCTGAGTGAGAAGGCGTCCGGCGGGGCATTCTGCGGGCTCTTTAGTCAACTGAGGCCGCTTGAACTTATCCCGCGGGATGAGTTGACCTAATGAATTTTTGAATCGGACAACTGATCCCATTGGTACATTTTATGAATTGTACAGACACGAAAAAAGTGTTAGACATTAGATTTACGACAACGTGACTTTTAATCAAACGGCTGTGATTTTGACTAGTTCTAAGTAAATATTAATCAGAAGACTGATTTGTTGATTCTTTAGTTTTATATATTGATTTTGAATTAATATAAACATTATAACTGTGATTTTCAGTTGTTAAATTTTACTGTATTGTGTACGTTAATACCAATCAAGGGTAATTGTAATATTATTTAATTTTAATTTGATTTTAAGTAATACGACTGTAATTTTAACCACCTTCACAGAATGTTAAGCTAATTTTAATAAAACAGCGGGGATTTTTATTGTTTACTTTTACATTTTTATTTACGAACCTAAATAATAATCGAGAATGTTTTTTTTTTTTTTTTTTTCAAAACTTCAAATGCTTGTATTAGGAATGGGTTCAAGTCAGTAATGGGTGGGAATCGAACTCGCGACTTCTCGATCAAAAGTCCGATACCGTTAGGTTAGTTTACTGCCGCTTCAAATTTTGACACTACTTATTTACATTTAGTTTTCTGTTTATTAATCAAACGACTGTGATTTTTTAATATATCAGTATAACCAAGCCATAGTGTGTTATTTCTTTCCCCAAAGAACTTTTGTTCACGTGTGCACATATTTATATATAAATAATAATCTTTTCTAAAGTGGGATCAGTTGCCCGATTCAAAAATTCATTAAGAGCCATTTAACGTTTTCGCGCGAATATCTAAGATTTTAGTCGCCTAATTTACCATCTTAGTTAATTCTCTGGTATTGGTGAATATATGTAAATAATAGATGATTCTTTCGTATTGACACTTCATGTAACACATTTACAAAAACTTATTTGTGTACTTTGTAGTTATTAATCTCCCAGAACTAGTTTACTGAAAAATCATCGCAGAGGCAATTTCAGACTCCTATTTCTATAATTAATATTTATAAATTTGACTGAAAAAAATACACAAAGCATCAGACATATAGTTTTGTCGACAAATGACGTACTAGAGTTTCGATTATTAATAACATTAATAGGTAAAAAAAATAAAGACTTAGGACAATTTTTACGATTTATTCGCAATTATATTGCTGTTTTTTTGTTTGAATAAAGCGTAATTACATTTTAAAAATCATCTCAAAATGAACTATGTTCTTTAACAAATCGAATTCTCAAGTTTGATTAAAATCCCTTCATTTAATTAGCCACAATATCCTTTTTTTAAACACTCTAAAAAAGAATAAATTGCGATGCACAAGTGGGCACCGTTTAGTACAGCGCGAGCGCCCATCGAGGAAGGACCTGTGCTACTTTTTCCCGCGTCTCAATTGTCGAGTGCTGATATCGTAACCGTGATATTATACTACGACCACAACATTTTGATGCTTCCCAAATTGACTCGTTTTTACGAAGATTGCGTATTGCCGGAAATTATAGACCCTAGAAAAGCAAGATCAATGCCTTTACGACAAATATTTATTTAACGTAAGTGATAGTCATTATTACTTGACATTATTGTCAAATAATAATGACCAACACTTATATTTTGTACGATGTGATTGTTTTCCTGTTCATTTTTATTATATACTTTCAAAACATATATTTGTATTTTTTTATTAGTCTAGAAAGCTTAGTAGACTGAATAAATAAAATAACTTTTTTAATAAATCTCTAAATACCGCATTATTATTATAATGGCTCAAGATTATTTAGTCCGTCTCGACACTCGCGTTACACTGCTTAAATTGTGTATGTGTGGATAGTTACGCTCACATACACAGCGCTGCCGTCTTTTACCTAAACTCGAGCGTTAAAATTTTGTGAAATGGCTCTTAAGTCAACTCATCCCGCGGGATAAGTTCGAGCGGCCTCAGTTGACTAAAGAGCCGTTCTGCGTCCGCGTGCAAGCGGCGAAAGATTGCTCGGCGCGCCGCTCGCCGCCACTCAGGACACTCGCGAGGGATTGTATGTGTTTAACATGAACGCCGCACCGCCGGACGCTCGAGTAGAGCGTGCACTCAGTTCGTACACTTAGTGTTCGAACTGAGGCGTTCGTATAAAACATACAATCCCTCGCGAGTGTCCTGAGTGGCGGCCAGCGGCGCGGTGAACAATCTTTCGCCGCTTGCACGCGACCCAAACGCCCCGCCGCCACCGCACGCCTTTTTATTCAGGCTTTACACTAAAGCGTCTTAGACTGGGCGCATGAAACAAGCAGTGGCCGAGCGGGCGCGGGCGCGGTGGAATAATTTGGTATCGTCGCCATCGCCCCGCTCGGCCACCGCTCCATGCCGCTGCTTTCGTGCCCGCAGCCTTTAAGTTCATGGTCTAGGTAACCTCTGAGGGTGCTTTAAACAAAAAACCGGGTAATGATAACTTAATTTGTTTTAGGACATTATCCTAATAAATATTTCCCTAAAAATATGTTTGTAATTTTGTTCTAGATTCCTTCCTCCTGGATCCTACATCAACGCCTTGGAACTAAATGCTACACAAGTAGTTAATGAGATGATGAAAGCAATCCGGGACCCCAAAGTCTACGAAAATTATTTCAGGTATTATTTCTGTAAATAAACTCACAACTTTTTATTTGAATAGTTAAACCTGAAATTCTAAGTATCTAGCTTTATTTATTTTGACAAATCTTAAATACAATTTAAAAGCTAACAGTAAAATATTTGTATCATGTCCAAGTATATGAAAAATAGGAAGAGCTGCCCAATGGCATAAAAAAATCCGTCCGCATAGCTCTCAATGGGAAAAGTGCTCAAAAGGCTGGCAGCATTGCCACGTTTTAGATGTTTTTATTTGACAATTGAAATTAATTTTATAACCATAGAACGGGGCTATTTGGATTTTTGGGGGTTATTTGGAATTTAGTAATTGTAAGATTTGAGTTGATTTAAATTCTACCAAAACACCATAGACAGTTGTAATTTTATTTCTGGTATTTTTTACTTTTAAAATTTTTCGTACGAAGATCACAATTCGAATTTATGTCAACTCAAACCTTACAATTACTTTGTTCCAAATAACCCCCGAAAATCCAAATAGCCCCGTTCTACGGAACCTTAATTTTCAACGGAAATTATTATTAAATTCCGTTGCGAAGAACATAGCGACCACACGAGGCAGATACAAAAAGTGACTTTAATCTATAATATCGATACCAGAAGTATCAATTAACGTAAGGGACATTTTGGCGAAAATGAGCTATATATCATTGGATTCAAAATTTCCAGCTCTGTCGAATGGTATTATTAAAATTTCTTTATCGTTGAAAAAATGTCCCTTACAGTACACATTTTTGGACTGCGTAAAACGATTTGACAAAAAAAAAATGATTTAACGGACATTAACATTTTTTATTCTCAGAAAAATAAAGTAAGTCATCGTATTACACTATCTTCGACGGTTTACACATAAAATATCAGTAACGTAAGGGACAAATAAACATATTTTTTTTAATATAACGGACATGCTATATTCTAAACCATTGGGCATTCGTAAATCTTTCGTTTATAGCATGAAAGAATAGGAAATTCTAAGAAACTTTGCTCTAGATACAATTAAAATTGGAGCAGACAGCAAAAAGCTATAGACAGATTGAAAAAAATAATAGTTTTTTGGCTCTCCTGAAAAACCGTGTTTTGTCCCTTACATTAATTGATACTTCTATGTATCTATAGATATAGTTTTTTTTTTTTTTTTAGGTGGCATAACTACTATACTTACGTAAAGAACCCACCTAATCACCCGGATGTGTGTCAACTCTGCCAGATTCTTAACGAAGATGCTGACAAACGCTCCTGGTATAAACGCTTCAGAAACTGGTGGAACCCAGATTACCTCACGCTTTGCAGCAATGGAAAGGGCAGGTTTCTCATCAAGAAAGCCGATTTTAAAGGAGTATTGGACATCAGGAATAATATACAAGGAGATATGTAACGTGACGTGACAATCGCACGCGGCGCAAGCGCAAGCGGCTTTGCGGGGTAGCTCTTAAGATTTTTACAAATTTTGTGTTTTAATAATAATGTTACGCTTGGGGTTCGTGATAATAAAAACTACCGATTTAATAACAAAAAATGACAATTTAATTAAACAACACTGATAACAACTCAAACACACTAATTATAAAACACAACTGCACTACTGATCACTCTAAAGTCGCACTTGAAGATCGCTTGTATCGTTTGTATCGTTTGAAGTTTACTTGTCGCTTGATCGCTTGTTTATCGACTGTCTGGGTCGGGGTCCATACCGGCCTTACATAGTCCTCAGATAATTCCAGAACCTTCTACTGTAGAAACATCTAGAATGTTCGTGTACATACCGGCCCCGGCTGACCTATCCTGAGATGTCAATAATTCTAGAAAGTTCTAGCATCAAACTTTCTAGAAGCTTCTCGACTCTACTAGTCCTGCTACTCGATACTAAATGGCGCTAGTGGTCTACTAGTCACGAATTACCAGGCATTAATTGTGGCCCGCAGCAATAATAAATAATAAGTATTTTGTGGGTTTTTTTACGTGCCTACATCATCCCGCTGCTGGGCAAAGGCCCCATGACTTCCAGCTCTTTCAATCCAGGGCTAATGTGAACCACTGGTCATTTGTTGTTCTCCAGCTCGTCCTGCCATCTTCTTCGGGGTCTGCCGTGACGCCTTCTGGCTGTTTCAGGGCTCTACATAGTATTTATTTATGCCCACAGCTCATTGGGCATACGGCAAAGGTGACCAACCTAGTCCCTCTTCAGCTTAGCGGCAGCGAGCAACATCAGTACTCTGTGTTTTGGAGCGCAGTGTGGTGTTGCGAATATGTTCTGTCATACTGAACACGTCTAGAATACTGCGCTCCAACGCACGTCGGCAAACCTTGAATTTGGACTTTTGAATGTTTGTCCAAGTCTGGGATCCATAGGTCAAAATGGGAAGAATCCACATGCCCATATTCTATAGGTTCTAGAAATAAAGGTAAAAATGTGAACTGACAAAGAAAAAATGTTTTTTTGTTTTTTTATCTCTACTGAAATACGAGTACATTATGTACATAACTATAAAATAAATTATAAATGTTATTTTCTAATGTACAGTCAGTTATGGCAATTAGCTGACCCCCCTTTGTTTTTTGCTTTTTACTAACAAATCGTATGATTTTCATAATTTTTTCTAGCTTTGGGTAGATTTCGTATAGATATTTAAATAAAATAAAAAATAAAAAAATACTATCGATTCTTATTCTAAAAAATTCTTTACCATTTATGCAAGGGGATGTCAGGTAATTCCTATAACTGACTGTACATGTATAAAATACAATGGAAGAGCTCGTAGGGCATAAAAACATAATTATAAATGAAATAATTTCATTTTAAGATTAAGGTAAGGTAAGGTTAAGGTCAGGTATTTATATCGGAAATCAAAAGTCACAATAATTGTGACACATAACCGTTTTTTTTTACAAAATTTTCGATTATAATATGCTTTACATGCTAACAATATTCAAAACATCATCATCAACATTAAACCCATATTCACCCTTAAAAGATAATTTACAGTCCTTAAATTACGTCTCAGTCAAAATCTAATAATTAATTTCAACTAAGGCATGGCACTTTTGAATGTCAAATTTCAAAATAAAATAGAATTGAGGAGGAATTATGTCCCTTCCAAAAGGTAGTTTCATAGGAAGAAGAATGGGCAAGCAATTCCATTATTAAATAGCTAAATAATTATTATTACGACAGCTAAAACTTGACTACCAAAACATTTTCTCGAAACAGTTAAAATCTCTGTTAATAAAGAAAGGCTACTATACCGTTGAAGAATTTAAAGCTGACAAATTGTGAATAAAAAATAAATGTAAATGTGAAATAAATTACTAATAAACTGAAATGAAAATAATGCTTAATCTTAAATAAATGATTGATTAATGTTTAGTATAATATAATGTAATGAATAATTGTAATAATTAGAATCAGTAACATATTATGTAATACAATAATTTGATAGGAAACATTTGCAGTGCCCTTACAGGGTGCATGTCTTAATACTGTGTCATTATCCATTAATATGACTAGCACCAACAACATTAGTCCAACTCCCAACTATGAAGCTTACAATTGTACAAAAACAGTTAAAGGACGGTGGAAAGGCAATCCTCTTAGTTCGCTCGTTATAGGGACTCATTATTCAAAGCCTCAAATTTTCGCCGAGATAATTCCAATTAGGTCGCCACTGGTAAGGATAATACAGAAGTTTAAAGTCCCCGTTCACTGTCTCTAGCGATGCGAGACTTGTGTCAAGCGACACGCGCGCGCGTCACTTGTTTCTGTCCGTCGCGTCGCTTCGCGCAAGTTGCGTCCCGCGTCGGTGACTCGTGTCGCTTGAGCGTGAAGCTCATGGCCACGGAGTTAGTAGAAACATCTTAGTTTTAAAGGTTACCTCACACTTGGATTGTTCCTGTATTGTGGGATATTCTTGACCGAATAATATGTGAATTTACATAAATGTCACATGCACACTGAGACCCGAAATAGAAATTGGACAGTCTAATGAATATTAAATTTTATTTATGTGGGAATCATATAATATCCGCTACCCACAATGCAGAAAAGTAGGTTTATATAAATCATGATAAAAAAATTCTAACTATATATACTGGATATATACCTAGTTAGCGATGTTTTGACAAGATTTCCACAACTTTTGGCAATGATTTGCAGTTTTTATAAACTGCTTCTAATCAGAATTTATATTATTTGTAAGTATGTAATTTTAAACCGATATAATTATGTATATTTTAGGTTACTAATTTAAGTTGTACTGTATTGTCTTTTTACACACTTTGTCTACATTTCTAATCCAACTCTTCCGTCGCAGGTCTGGTGGAATATTTAATGAAATAAACAGTACCTTTGTGCTTTATAAGTATTTTTCCCTATTAAGTGTTTTGTGTGTACATAAATAAATAAACAAAACTATTTTCGCAAATGACAAGAAAGAATGAAAGACAAAGTATTTATTGGGACTCGCACAGGAAGATCACAAATTAAACTAAACACAAGCATAGGACTACCAAAAAAAAAGAAAACTCCTGCTTGGGGCCAAAAGGATTCTATCTCAGCTTGGTGCTGCGAAATTTAAAAATAAGTGTGGGACACTTATTGGTGGTATTCTGATAGAGCCCGCTGTAACATAATGTCACGGCCAGATACGGAAATAAAAATAAATTAAATGGATATTTGTGAGTAACATATAAAAATAAAAAACTTATACCCTGATTTTCTTTTCCTTTTTTTTTAGAACTGTCTCTTTGCTGTAAAAACATAGACAAATATTTTAAGAACAGTATCAAGTTGTCCTTCTGTTCCTCCCTAGTCATCTGTCTTCATAGTCATCATCGCCATCGGCATTTTTTCGAGTGATATAATTAAAATTTCCGCTGACACCTTGCGAAGATTAAAGCTATTAAAATTTGATGACTAAAAGCCACCAGCATAAAATTTGCTGAAAAATAACCTTTTTTAATTTAGGCTTTTCCTACGTCGGCACTTTTAGAGGAGGCTGTTAAGTAGTTTGAGGAATTGAAGAGTTTGTGGTGGAACGAAGACTGTTTAGATCTAGCACTAGGTATTTAGCTAGTTGCTTAATTTTTCTACGCTTTCTACGATTACGTATACACGATTGACGAGAGCAGTAATGACCCAGTGGTAACGGTCCCGAATTACGGCCGTGGGTTCGAACCCAGGCAGGTAATATTTATTTCTTTCTTTTATTACTAGCTTTTGCCCGCGGCTCCGCCCGCGTGGATGTCGGTTATCGCGTAAAAAAGTAGTCTATGTCCTTCTCCATATCCCAGGCTATGTCTCTGCCAAATTTCATGACGATCGGTTCAGCGGTTTAGGCGTGAAAACGTAACATACAGACAGACAGACAGACAGAGTTACTTTCACATTTATAATATTAGTATGGATTTATGTACACACAGTTGAATACAAAGAGATACGACATCATTATAATTTCAGTACAAAGGTGCTGCTTATTTCTTAAGAAATTTCTTCCAGAAGACCTGCGAAAGGAGTTAAATGAAAAAGAAATGTAGACAATAGTGTGTGAGTACTAGAAGAGGAAAATATGAATATGCAGTTTTTAAATCGCGAATGCTAGACGGAAGCGAATTCCATAATCTTACAGCATGGACAGAGAAGGAATAAGAATAGTAGCTAGTTTTATGAGGATGAGATTTAAGGAGGGATCTAAGGATCTATTTAATTTAAATTTTTACTCGGAACAGTATTGGCTTCATCTCCAACTCCGCACGACCTTATTTCTTTTTGCTGAAGTTTAAATTGGCTGGCATTAATAAGTGACCATTATAGTCAGTAGTTTAATGTCATATCTTATTATTGCGGTAGACCCCTAAAGGCTACCGTGTGTTGTTGTATGGAGGAGATTTATTTCAAACAGTTTGTTGTTCTCTTGCATTTCAATACATAACCGTCTTGCATCAGGGGCCCAAGACTGCTATTTTCATAAATTCGTCACTCCAACTAGGGCATGCAATATCGGAAGGTTCTTGATTCCAGAACTGAGTTCCAATAATTTTCTGGGCAAATTCCTGCGAAAAGCATGATATATTTAAAGCACAAAAGAGGTGCATTAGGTCTATATGCAATCTTAAATCAACAGAAAGTTACAAACCACATTTTACTTCCCTCAAAATCCTCACGCTGCCTTGTCTTAACATTTACGAGACCGCAACGTTTGTAAAAAAAAACGGTGACTTATTTAAAAAAGCTTCAGAGCAAAGTTATCGATCTATAAGACCAACATACCGACATGAATTATGCCTAAGAAGATCAAAAACCGCCCTTATGTATAAGAGCATACTTTGCTTGGCTCCGAAATTTTTTAATAAGCTACCAAATGACATAAAAGGTTTAAACTTGACTCAATTTAAACGCAAACTAAATATTTTTTTAATAGCCAAATGCTACTATAGCATTGATGAATTTCTTGTTGACAACATTTCCTGTGACTAGTCCTGTATTTATGATTTATAATGTAATATTCCTATCTAAAGATTTATTAGAATTGTATTGAATTTGTTAGAATTGTATTGAATTTGTTAGAATTGTATTGAATTTGTTAGAATTGTATCGTTTATAATGTCTTATGTAATTTCTAATATTGTTAAATTAATAATGTGTATGCCCATAAAGGGTAGATTTTTTAGTATCTATAAAATATCTGTAAGACCTGTTATATCACCAAAAATCGCACTAATAAATACTTTGACTTTGAATACTGGAGATCTGATTCCGGAATTCCGGAACTGGTAACTTTTAAAGTTTGCCTCAAATCAAACAAGATTTATAATTTATAGTATGTCTTTTAATAATTTTTTGTAACAAATTAAACATCTTTCTCCTTTATTACTCTAATTAAACATTGGCCGTCTAGCGGCTTATGGAAAGTTCCACAGACTAGTTAGGTTGCTTTTAGATATAATAATAATCAAAATATAAAAAAATTATGAATATCGGAATTCCGATATTACTCCTCTCAATTCCGGAATTGAAATATCAGAAAAATTGTTACGGAATTCCGGAATTCCGGAATGCATGCCCTAACTCCAACACGATCCCATTGTCATTTTGCTAAAAGTTCGTAATCTGCTAAATTCATAATGGTGGAGCATTGGTCGGTCAATGGGGTCACAATAAAATTGTAGTACAATGACATTTTGAACATTTATTCATGCCAGATTTCATTTATATATATTTTTACATATTATTTATTAGTTTTATAAGCAATCTGAAGTAGTAGGAAGTTGGAAGTTTAATAGGAAGTTTCATTTGTCATTATGTACCTACGAGATTACCAATTCTTTCAATGGAGTGTCAGTGGCTGACCATTGGAAAGTCATAATGACGCCATTATATTAGTAGATTACCAAACTTGTCAAAATCAACAATTATGAAATCAAAGATAGACCATTCTGACACTATTGTAATAGCTGACTTGAGGCCCAGGGATTTTGTTCCTTTACATTCAGAGGGACAAAATCTTTTATGTAACAGTGGTGAGTTGTTAGTGGTGGTCGTGGGTTTGAACCCACTCAGGCTCTTTAGTTTGTGTACATAATTTCTTTACCACTGCACCCGTAACCGTACTGTCAAAGATCCACGAATGACAGCCGGGACCAACGGTTTAACGTGCTTTTCCGAGATACGAAGGAGTCTCAATTATAAAACACCATGAATTAAATATTAACACCCAAAAATTTTGTCGCAAAACTTAACCCCAACTTGTGCTTACTGAACACGTAACCGAAAAGTATTCGCACTAAGCTTATGAAACTTCATCAAACTTAAACTTAATTTTAAGTTGGTGTAGCGAGCGTGTTTAAAATTTAAGTTGTAACTTAGGTTATGACGTCACACATCATTAGTATATGCGACAAACACATGCATCCTGAGTTTATTTAACTTTGGACGAGTCTAAAACGAATGCAACTGAGATGAATATAGTAGTGACTTGTTAATATGGACATTCCAAACGTACTATTGTTCTGGGTTTCCTTCATTCTTAGAAATTTCTTCGTACAATTGTACAAAAATCGGAACGCAGCAGCGCCCTTCTGTCTACGTGTACTTTGCATTGACACCTAGATTTGGCGTTTCTTAAGTATATTTTTCGCAATGGAGAGGATAGCCTCCTTGCTTGGAGTTTCTCTACGTGATCTAATCAGAAATGAAGAGATCCGCAGGAGAACCAAATTTACCGACGTAGCCCGAAGAATTGCCAAACTTAAGTGGCAGTGGGCAAGGCACATTGCTCGCAGAACAGATGGCCGATGCGACCGCGTACCGGAAGACGTAGCGTTGGAAGGCCTCCTACAAGGTGGACCGACGGGCCGCAGGAATCTGCTGGATGCGGGAAGCCTCGCCTCTTCGCTTGGCCTCCAAACCGATCTATACTTATAAGTTTATTTGTTTTTAGGATTCCGTGATAAACAAGGAACCCTTATAATTTCGCAATGTCCGTCTGTCTGTCTGTCCGCGGCTTAGCTCAGACACTCTTTGTGTTAGAAAGCTATAATTTGGCATGGGTTTTTTTTTTTTTTCATCTCGCCCCTTACCTCATCATCATCATCATCATTTCAGCCGAAAGATGTCCACTGCTCGACATAGGCCTCCCCAAAAAGGAAATGGGGGGTTTGCCATAATCGCCACGCTTAGCAGGCGGGTTGGCGATCGCAGTATGGTGTTAAAAATGCATAGAGAACGCTGCTGCCCATTCTCTAGTAAGTCCCTTAGTCGCCTTTTACGACACCCACGGGAGGAAATGGGGTAGTGCTATTCTTTACATCCGGCAATACACGGTAGCCCGGCCCCTTACCTATGACAGAGTAATAGCCCCCTTATAGGTCAATTAAAAGTTCTTTATCTTTCCTATTTTCTCCAATACGTTGAAAATATTTTTGACCACCAATTCCCTGGGTCAATGGGTACTTTTAGTGTCATCATCATTCTCCTATCTTTTTCCAATTTATTTGGGGTTGACGCAACATATCTTCTTCTCTCATACCTACTTATCTATTAGTCATCATCTCGGTTTTTTTTGTTTTTTTTGTTTCAGAGCTTTTATGCCGCCCATGGGCCTCTGACTTGGCTTCACATACCGTCGAAAAATATCTCTCAGGCATGCGGGGTTTTGGGCAAGCCACAATTGTGGCGATAAGTCCCCTCTTTGAAGAGTGGCTAGAGAGGCGCCACGGCGTCCTCACCTTCCGCCGGACACAGGTCCTCACCGGACACGGGTGTTTCGGGAGGTTCCTGTTTCGGATTAGGCGGGAGGAAACGCCCGGGTGTTATCACTGTGTGGATCGCCCGGAGGACACGGTAGAGCATATGGTGGAGGTCTACCCGGCTTGGGCAGAGCACCGCCATGTCCTCTTGGAGGCAATTGACGTCGGCGATCTCTCGCGTCCGACCCTGGTCCAGGCCATGATCCAGAGCGAGAGTGCATGGGAGGCAGTCACCTCCTTCTGCGAAGCAGTAATGCTCGCGATGCAGGAAGCAAAACGCGTGAGGGAGCGGCAGTCTGTGCACGGGGTCCGCCAGGACCGGTGCCTGCCAGGGTTGCGGGTTTGTTCGAAAGGGATACCACGACCCTGGCACACAGGCAACTGAAGGAACACGGGTGGGGTTTAGTCAGTAAAAGTCTGACTAGCCCTCCCACTCCGCCCAGAGCGGGAGAAGTTATTAGATAATTTCCCACCCAAAAAAAAAAAGCATGCCGGTTTCCTCACGATTTTTACCTTCACCGTTTTTCAAGCAAGTTATTATTATACAATACGTTTGGTCGACTCTTCTCGTGACCAGAAGGCTGGCCTATTTCTTGGCCAAAGAATCAGTATTGCCATACAACGTGGCAATGCTGCCAGCCTTTTGGGCACTTTTCCTGTTGACTTTTTTGATGCCCTTTGATTCTTTCCCCTCCTTTTTTTTATATACTTGTACATATTATTATTACTTAAAAAATAATCAACTATAATAAATAAGATTTCTTAAAAAAAATACGCACATGAATCCAAAAAGTCAGAGGTGCGTGGCTTGGGTTCGAACTCGAGGCCTATGACTTGGCACTCCGACGGTCACATCATTAGGCTGGCTTATTTCACTAATCCTCGCTGAGAGAATCCCCCTTAGTGGGGAAAACTGAACCCTAATGTAAAAAAAATCACTTCCAGGGGGAACTTGGAATACGTTTTTTTTCTTCTTCAATTCTAGTTTCCCCCCTAAGCGGGATTATCAGGGGTTAATTCTAGACTGTTTTTTATAGATTTCACTTTTCCTCCTAACGGGGAATTTCAGGGGGGATTTGTGGAATAAGCCCATTAGGCTATCACTGCTGTATCATCTTGTATTATGTGATCTTGGTATTGGTACTCGTATTACGTGTTGATATTGGTATTTATGTGTATTGGTATTGATATTTATGTGTATTGGTATTATGCATTCCGTGTGGTGCCGGACGTAAAGAATAGAACCACCCCATTTCCTCCCGTGGGTGTCGTAAAAGGCGACTAAAGGACTTACTAGAGAATGGACAGCAGCGTTCTCTATGCATTTTTAATACCATACTGCGATCGCCAACCCGCCTGCCAAGCGTGGCGATTATGGTATAACCCCCCAATTGGGGGAGGCCTATGTCCAGCAGTAGACGTTTTCCGGCTGAAATGTTGATAATGATGATGATGTGATCGTGATCTTCCACACAGTCCATCCATTATTTCTTTGGTCTTCCCCTTCTCAACCAATCTACAAATATATTCCTGTACAATCCACAATATTCTTTCCCGCTGCACCTTAAAAGAGGTACGGATCCCAATCATAAGTTAAACACACTTTCAGCAGCAACTTGTTTGAGTAAAACTGCAAGTTGACTCTAACTTTGTGAGTTCATCTTAAATATTGCAGCACAATTTATTTGCATGGACGTGAACGGTAATGAGGTGTGCTGTCTTTGGACCTCAAAGTTAAAACTTTAGTGTATTTTTTATAACTTTTGATACAGATAATTAGAAAAAGTTTTTTATTTTTATATTTAGTGGTTGCAAGCGCTACTGCTGACCAAAAGGTCCTGAGTTGGATTCCCAGGACGAGCAAAGTGTTTACAGGTTACTAGCTTTTGCCCGCGGCTCCGCCCGCGTGGATGTCGGTTATCGCGTAAAAAAGTAGCCTATGTCCTTCTCCATATCCCAGGCTATATCTCTGCCAAATTTCATGACGATCGGTTCAGCGGTTTAGGCGTGAAAACGTAACATACAGACAGACAGACAGAGTTATTTTCACATTAATAATATTAGTATGGATTAGTAAGTATGGATTAGAATCCAATATACTGATATTATATTAGTATTAATATATTAGTATATTAGTCTTAGTATGTTAGTATTAGTATATTATATTAGTATGGATTGTTTCAGGAATTTCTCATTAGCATCTCGGACACAGTTTTTTTTTTTTTTTTTTATAAATTTCAAAAATATTGGTATCAAATAAAAGCTAGTAATGAGAAAATTCCAAATATGTATATATGTTAATAAAACTTGAAAAAAAGCAAATTATTAAAAAAAAAACCGTCTGCAAATACACATAACTGAAAAGAGAAAAACAAGCATTATAATCTACAAAATTAAAATTATAATTATAATTAATTATAATTATTATATAATTAAATTAATTATAATTATAATTTTGATAAAAAAATCTATAGATTATAATGCTTGTTTTTCTTTTTTCAATTACGTGTTTTTGCAGTCGGGTTTTATGTCTTTTTAAATAAATTATTGAAATTGCTAACAAGTTTCAAACTCGAAATTTCAATAAGTCGCATTATATTATTTAAAACAAAGTCAATTAGTATTTCCGCCAAATATGCTAGATTTTCACAAGCCAGGAGAAAAATGTTTTAAGTACCATAGCGCAAAAGCTCTAGTTCAAAACTGGCTCTAAAATTTACAAAGATAATAAAATATATGGAATTGTTATTATCTATACAAATAAATAAAATTGAAGTGTCCGTTTGTAATGTCAAAATAACAGCTTTTGACTAAATGCATAAGAAAGTATAAACGGTACTTGTAACAAAAAAAAAACATTTTTTTAAATGTTGTGGTTAAAGAATCTTTATTTACTCAAAAGAAATTTACTACAAATTTCACTTAATGAGAAATATTTTAACTATATAATAATGATGACATTCATGAGCAGAACTAGTACGACATGCACAAATATTAAAAGAAGACAACAATAATTAACGTACATAACAAGACATTGAAGGTAGCAGCAAGATTCATGTGAAACAAAAATCAAAATGTGGGTAAATTGAAGACACAAACCAGGGCCGGATTTAAATTTTGTCAATAATAAAAGATTTTAACTGTGATTTAAATATTTGCAAACTTTTAGAGGTTTTTATTTCTCGTGGTAGTTTGTTGAACATCTGAACCCCTTCGTATGTAATACTTTTCTTTCCGTAATTTGTACGAGTTCTCGGGAGACAAATATCATTAGCGCTACGGAGAGGTCTTAACCCTTTTTCGGTGTTAGTTTTAAAAATGAGTTCCGAGTGTAGCTTTTTGTCTTTAATTTTTTTTATTAAGATGCATGTATTATAGTAATATATTTGATTTATATTCATTAATTTAGTTTCGGAGTAAATTTTATCTGTTGGTGTGAGAAAGTCATAATGAAATAAGATTTTTATTAGTTTGTTTTGTATTCTTTGGATGCAGTTTAGGTTAGTTTTGGCTGCACTACCCCATATTTCTATTAAATAATCTAGATGCGATCTGACGAGGGAGTGATAGATATTCAGTCTAACCTGCCGTGGCAAACATCGAACAACACTGTAAAGACGCCCTGATAGTGACGATAGTGTAGATCTTAGTTTGTTTATATGCGACTTCCATGTTAATCCACTGTCCAAAATTAGCCCTAGGTATTTCTCTTCGATCGATTCCTTCAATTGAATATTATTGATATAAAGCTTAGGGCAGTTTTGTAATTGTTTGTTTTTTGCCTTAAATATAATATAGCTCGTCTTTAATATATTGATTGTGAGTAAATTATTTTGGAACCAGTCGTGTAATTTGTCTAAATCCCTCTGTGCACAGTCCATCATTTCTTTCATTGAGGAACCATAATAAAATATACACGTGTCATCTGCATATAAACTAATTTCGCCATGTAAAGACACCTGACATACGTCATTAACATAGATTAAAAATAACAGGGGCCCAATAATTGAGCCTTGTGGTATACCGCATGTAATAGGTTGGGCAGTACTTTGATATTTACCTATCTTTACGACTTGAAAGCGATTAGTTAGATATGATTCCAAAATTTTGAGCGCATTGTCGGTGATTCCAATATGTTCCAACTTTTTTAGAAGGCGGGAATGACTCACAGTGTCGAAGGCTTTTTTGAGGTCTATAAATATGCCAAGGCCTAATTGTTTCCCATCAATATGCATTCTGATTTTGGTAATAAGATCCACAGTGGCGGATAAAGTGTTTGATCTTGGGCGAAAGCCGTATTGTCGATCAAAAAGGAATTTTATTTTGTTTAAAAAGGCATTTAATCGATCACAGACAATTCGCTCAAAAACTTTAGAAATTACGGGTAACACTGACACAGGCCTGTAGTTACTAGGATCTGTCTTCGTTCCTGTTTTATATATGGGAGTGACTTTTGCTATTTTAAGCTCGTCTGGAAAGTGGCCTGCTCTTAGGCAGTCATTTATAATCGTTGTTAAGGCTGGAACGAGAAATTCTTTTATACATTTAACTACTTTTGTACTGATTTTGTCTATACCTGTACTGCAATTTGAGTCTAAGGCATTTATTATTTTCGCAACTTCTTCCTCAGTGCATGGTGTTAAGTTATCTAGTTTGATTTCTCCATCAGCCTTGCTTTTTAGGTTAAAATTATTGGTGTGATAGTTTGAAGGAATTTGCATTGCTAATTGGGGACCTATTGTGGCAAAAAAACTATTAAACTGTTCACATATTACGTCACCTTCAGTAACTAAACCAGCAATCGACATTAGTTTTGGAGGACTAGGGTCTGGCTTAATTGTATTTTTGCATAAGGTATTAATAAGTTTCCACATATGTTTAGGATCATTTTTTAGCTTTTTAAAAGCTTGATAATAGTAGTCTTTTTTTGTTTTAGCAATTAATGCAATGGTTTCATTTCTGTGTTTTTTAAAAGAGGTTTTTAAAATTATATTTTTCGGATTCTTTTTTAGTTCTCTCCAGTATTTATTCCTTGTATTTATTTTGATTATTATATTTTTGTGAATCCAGTCGTCCTGTGGTAAATTTTGAATTTTGAGTTTTTGGGTAGTATTTGCTTTTATTAGAGTTTTGATAACTTGTTCTATCATGCTATAATCGTAGCTTTCTTTTGTAAAGGAGTCTGTAGCAAGCTGGTAAAGTTTGTCGTAGTTAATGCTATCGAATTTTAATCTGGCTGGTGGTTCAGGCTTGTAGTTTTTTAATCCTAGTATAATTTGTTGATGGTCAGACATCGCCGAATCCATTACTGCCACGTTAAAGGCCTTGTATTTTAAGTTTGTTATAATATGATCTAAAATGCTGTTTGTAGTGGCCGTTGTTCGAGTAGAATATTTGATGTCTATCCTGTTCATGATGTAATATCCGCTTTCTTGTATTATTTCTTTATATTTTTTAGTGTATTTATCGTTTGTTAACAGGTTTAGGTTGAAGTCACCAAAAATAAGTGCCCTACTCCTCTTTTGTAATTGAATTTCAAAATCATCCAGAAAAAGTCCTGTATTTGTGTCTCCAGGTTTATATACTAAACCAATATCCATATTATACTTTTCTGTATGTATCCATAGAAAGTTGTTTCCGTTACTGTATGTTTCTTGACTCATGCTGTGTTTGATGTTGTTGTGAATGTACATTGATACTCCTCCGCCTCTTCTGTTTGTTCTAATATTGTAATAGTGTGAATAGTTGGGAATTTCTATATTAGCTGCTTCTTCCTCAGATTTAATCCAGGTTTCTGTCAAAAGTACAGCATGTATTTGTACACCAATTGATTTTAAGACGGACTTTAGCTCATCCAATTTGCCGGGTTTCACAATACTTCTAATGTTACAGTAGAAAAAATTAAAGGAACATCTTTCCGTCTCCAGATCATCATAATTCTGTAATATTTGGTATGTAATTTTATCTTTGGTCTTAATATTAATAGATTGTGTTATATCTCTTAGTTTTTTGTAAATGTAACTATTTTCGGAACGCCTTTAATGTATTTTATTTTGAGATTATCTTCTCCGAGCTTTTGTCTGTTCAAAAGCTCGTCCCGCAATTGTTTCATGCGTGCTTGTTGGATAGGGGTTTTGTCTGAGAAAATCTTAATTTGTTCATCAGCTATATTGCCTCTATTCTGTAGGATTTCTCTAGGTTCTGCTGCTGACTTAAAGCATACCTTTAGGGCGCGGCTAATACCCGGGTTGTGTTTCCCAAGTCTCATAACTTTTATGGGCTGCGGCTCAGTTTTCATTGCAGGTTTTAGTATTTTAATACATTCCCTATTATCGTATGCCCGTCCCTCTTCAAAGTCCTTTTCCTCAGTTTCTAAAATACCAGTAATTATGACATTTTTTTCTCTCTCCGTGCGTTCTCGAATCTCCTGAAGAAGACTTTCTTCCGATTGAACCATATCAGTTGAAGTATGTGAAACGGTTTCTATTTTTAACTGTTTGAGATCATGCTGCAAGCTTTTAATCTTGTCATCAGTCTCAAGACTTTTGCTTTTTAATTCAGAAACTTCACCGATAATTTTTTTGTGTTCAACGACAAGGTGGTCAGCAGTGGCTTGAACGCTGTCCACTTTTGACTTGATTTGGGATATGTCTTCATGTAAGGTGGCAAAACTTTCTCTTTGAGATTTTGCGAAAGTTTCGAAAAAAGATTTCATTTCCTTACGAAACTCAACCAATTCGGTTTTGCAATCACAATCCGTCCCTGGCTGTTTGCGTTTGCGCTGTGCTGCGTTTAGGTCTGCAACATCTTTTAATTTTGTTAAGTCCGGTTGCGATCCACCGCTCTTTTGTGGAGACCTTATTAGACTCATGCTAGACGATTATTTTTCGCACTGCGTATATTTAAGAGTCAATAATGTGTAGTATTGCTTTACACAGCTCGCGCCGTCGTGGGTGTGAAAGAGCAAAAAAATAATTCTGTCTCGCTTACCCGAGGAGGTGAAGGGGGCCACTTACTGCGTATGTGCGTATTCACTAAACGGCGGAAATTCACTCTTAGGTTTTTGCAATAATCGTCGATGTCTTTAAGCTGGTGTTTGTTATTAAAGTTTTATTTCGCTTACTTTAAAATACTGCAAAATTTAAAAAATAGTAAATAACTAGTAGCACGTCTGCTCCGTATGCTCACTCATGTTCGTCTGTTTGTCTGTTTCTTCCGGCTAATCTCCGAAACAGCTGGACCGATTTTGACTGGCAGCTAGCTAATGTTATAAGGAGTAACTTAGGCTACTTTTATTTTAGCAAAATCTATATAGGTATTATAATTAAGTATAGAATTTTTATTAGTTTTTAATATTTTTTTATTTTTGCATTGTCTGCTGCACCAGTCGACGTCATCACGTCAATGCCGGCTGTCACTGAAAACCAGCGCTGAGTCTCTGTCTCGCATAAGGTCGCAGTATTATGCTGAGCGATGGCCGTTTTGCGTGGATGTGACGAATAAATTTACCCCCTAAATTTTTTTTGTGTCTGTGTTCTTTATTTTGCGTCATGCTTATCGCAAATAAACATATTTTTTTACTTTTCTTCTTGACATGTGGAATGTGAGCTCAGCTATCATTGTACCGATTGTCGTGACGGCCAATGGCCTGATGGCCGAAAGCCTCGATCAACATCTCTCGAGGCTTTCGTTAGGCGGTTGGATCAAGGGCCTGATTCAGAAGGCAGTACTCCTTGATACGGTTCGTATTGTGAGGAGGTTCCTGTCTCTGCAGCCCTAACCACCGGTAGCTTGGACCCTGCTCCCGACACCGGCGGACCACTATATTTTATATTTTTAAATGTTTTTTATATATATTTTTAAGAAATATTTAAAAATGTATTTTATATGAAAAAAATTGAATTCTTTATAATATAGTATTGTATTATTATAATACATTCGTATTTACCCAAAATAGATTCCTCGCTTACCACAGATATTCATTAGCTCCTTCGTTCACTAACAAAGTGCGTAAGTACTACCAACTGAGGGAAAAGCAAAGTTTTGTACAAAAATAGCTGTTCGCCTAACGAAATCTCCGGGAAGCGATGTCTGGTAGAACTTGTTAATTAGTTTCACAGCCACTACTTTCTGTGAGTACGGATTACGAGTATTGTTTGAGACATCAACGTTTTATGGACTTAGGAGTCTATAAAAATGGCTCAGGAGGGTTTGAAGGATGTTCCTGAAGAGTTTGGAAGATTTGTTCTTGAAAATACAAACGGAAATCTGTCTCTTTAATGAAAATGTTGGATTTTTAATCAAAGCGGCCGTCGCACGAGTACGCGATCGATGCAATCGTTTTCGCGCGCGACGCGACTTGATTGATCGCGCGAGTAGGTCATATCATTAAAAAAGCGCTACGATTGCGGAGTCAGAATAAGTTTCGGTTAATTTACCTGGCGGATGACGAAAAAATCTAATAACATTTTAAGTTTATCTGGCTTTTAAGTACATTGTGCAACGGACCATAAATCTCCGGTCATATTCCACTTCCTATTAAAATTATAAATGTGAAAATTATGTGTTTGGATGTTTGTAACTCAATTACGCAAAAACAACTGAACGGATTTGAATGAAATTTGGCACACATATAGTTTATAATCTGGACTATCACATAGGATACTTATATAAGTATCATATGCTAGTAATTATCCCACGGAAACATACTACCGAGATATTCTCGGTAGTATGTTTCCGTGGGATAATTTCCGGCCTTCACGCATGCGGAACCGCGGGCAAAAGCTCGTTTGCCATAAAATCGATTACTTATGAGTTATACGTGTTCTTGAGTGGAGTGTGAATCGGCTCAGTTCGCGACGATCTTTGCTAGATGTCATGTAATACAGCTGCTACCAGTATAACCAGAGTAGCCAAAGATTGAGTTAAATGGAGTGTGTTTAAAGAGGCCTAAGTCAAGCTGAGGACTGCAGCAGGCTGATGACAACAGCTCGTTTTACGCTGAAACAAATATGAGGCGTCTAATTTCAAACCCCGCTAAAACGATTTTACCTTGATACCGACCTTATTCTCTCTTTTGAAAGTTTCCTCAATTCTGTACTAAGTGACAAACTCATTTCCGAAAAAATCCCTCTCTAACAGAACTAAATTGAGCCTCCAACCTTATGCTTGGTAACAAAATCCACTATAAATGGCATGGGTAAAATTCAAATTCCTCTACAACGAAAACAACCAATCACAGCGCTTGCTTTTACACCAAGTGACCTCACGAATAGTATGGCAGACCAATGGAGACTTGTGTAAATGTGTCGTGCACCAAGGAGTGCGATTACATTTTATTGAATTTAAAACTCGGGGTTTGAAATTAGACGCCTCATATTATTTATTTTAGCATCCATCAGGGCCACCGTCACTGTACACTCACAAACTAAAGCCAAACGAGTCGGCGATGAGTTGCGATGACTGGATAAGATAAGCTGATGTATCGCTCAGCGTGTTCCAATGAAGAGCTACAATGAAGTGTTTGTTAGCTTTCAGAGGGTTAGCACATGATTAATAGAGGTTGTTTTCTAGTTTTGATAACGCGACGTGTATCAAGTGGAATCAGTTAACTGTGGTGTTTGAAATTAGTTAAAACACAATGCAGGTTTGGGTTGAAAGGCTTGAAACCACACCCTGGTAATTAACAGGTGATGTCTTTTAAAGTCAAAGTCGAATAATTTATTTCAAACTAGCTTTTGCCCGCGGCTCCGCCCGCGTGTCTGTCGATTATCGCGTAAAAAGTAGCCTATGTCCTTCTCCATATCCCAGGCTATATCTCTGCCAAATTTCATTACGATCAGTTCAGCGGTTTAGGCGTGAAAACGTAACATACAGACAGACAGACAGACAGACAGACCGATAGACAGGCAGAGTTACTTTCACATTAATAATATTAGTATGGAAGTATGGATACTCAAAGGTCAAACGCGCAGATGCAGCCGATACGCGTTGAGATAACTATTTGTATGACCGTGGACGAAGCAAAAGGAGGAAGGAAGGAGGATAATTATGAAGTCTTTTGTAGATTATCTACATACCTACCGTTGTAGCGTGACATAAATGGAGTCTTAATTTGTGTTAGCTTTAATTCTGCTTAAATTATTACATTGCTTTTCCAACCTTGACAGAGTTAGAATACCACTGACATCGGTTATGAGTTGGTCGGTTATGGCACAAATCAAATATGACCATGGATTTGAACGAGAATAAAACCCATGCTGAGTCACAAGCAGAGCTCGTACTAGCAAAAACATTTTGTAAAAAAAAAAACCGGCCAGGTGCGTGTCGGACTACGAACAATGAAGCGATCTGTAGTTGGGATGCATTTATCCCAAGAAGAAACTTAACATTGTCGTTGAAAAACATGTCCTCCCATACAAAAATGTATAAGAGAACACGTATTTCAACTGTAAATTTGAGTTGGTTGACTATTACTCGGTAACTTGTAAAGCCTACTTAGCTGTGATAGATTTCCTGTTAACTTCGTTACATATAGGAAAAGTTTTTAATCAGTACACAAATTTTGGTAAATTAAACTTAAACGTGTTTTATTATACACCTATTTCTTATTTTGATATGTCTTAGTACAAAAAAATTTAGTTATCGTTAACGAAAGATGTTTATTTTGACACTGGTATAACGAATACTCGTCGCGCAACACGCCGGCGGTCAGTGAAGCGGAACGCAGTAGTAGGTAGTATCAGCTGTGCGCTCGCCCATTGATATTATTACGAATAGACTGTATTCATATTTTGCTGATCTCAAGAAAACCAAAATAAAAAGTATTGAACAAATAATGGAGATGTGTTCTATTACTGCGTGTACTAAAATTGCGCATTGGTTATAAACTTTATCCTGTATACTATTGCTGTGAATTATTTCACATATCCAAATATAACCATTTAGCTAGCAGGGCGGGAGATATTTGACTCTAACAATTTGCACTTTAATGCTTAATATTACGCAAACGGATCCCTGAATCGAAAAATGGTTTTCAAAACCCGAAATTTATTTTTTAAGGGCTTATCCAACGATACCTTATACCATGGGATAGAAGAGAAAAAATAAACATCCCCACTATACGTGCAAAGGGAGGCATGCTAAAATATATAATCTTTATATTTTATTTTACCTTTAGTTGGCGTGAATAATATGTAGGTATACCCATGCCAAATTACAGCTTTTTAGTACTAAGAGTCTCTGAGCTAAGCCGCGGACAGACAGACAGACAGACGGACATGGCAAAACTACAAGGGTTCCTTGTTGAATACGAAACCCTAAATTCCCCCCCGGCCCTTGCTCGACGAAACGCCAGCCCGCGCCGTAGCTGAGCCGGTAGCTTTAAATTCCCCGATTAATAATAATAACCCAACCTGTCCCTTGCTGTCCTCCCCCCGACGCTGCCCTAAGCCGAGGTTTGTACCCCACAGGGGGTGCTCTTAACGTGCAGTCGTTTAGTTTATAAGTTTTATTTATTTATTTATTTATATCAGACACAGTGATCCATATTTTTGTTAGTATACTTAAGAATTATGTTAGTAACCAAAGATTCAAATACACCCTACAATCATACTATTATGACTAAAACTAAATAGCAGAATTACATAAATAACACACCCACATAAATAAAATCACAAAACAGCTTTAAATTCATTAAAAAGTTTAAAATCACCAATATTATTTAAAATCAAGAAATTCATTAAAATCTCTAAATTCATTCAATTATGCCCTGGCTTTAAGATCGCTTAAGGCAGCCACAGGAAAATCCGGTTAAGGAGTCACGACCTCTCAAGGTCAACTCCGAGATGCCAAAGTTAAAAAAAAAAAACGAAACCCTAAAAAGTTACTTTGCAACTTTTAAAAGAAATTTTAATTTTTCCATCTTCCTTATCTTTTTGCCTTTGGAATATATCAAACTAGTTGGTTTAGTCGCCTGTATTGTAACAAAGCAGTTGTGAGCATTGGTCGTTAGTTCTTACCAGTTTCCTTGGTTATTGTCAAAGCTTTCTGCGCTAAATCTAAGTGTGTCTAGCCTCGTCAAATAAGCTTCGTTCTAATGCTAAGCGTTCTCTGTACGAGTAGAACAGTGATGGGCTGGTGTTTAGAAATGTATCGATATTATATCGATACTCCATTGAGTCTATTTGCTAATGGTGCCGATTCCCTTGTTCACAAACTAAACTTTTAAGTTCAGTGCATCTTTTTCTTTCTGTTTCATTAAGAAAAGGACAGAAGATAAATTTTAGTTTAGTCCTGTCAAATTAATCAGCGCCTGCCCCTACTCCATACAACTTTAGACGTGATTAAACACTTGCCGATTAAAATTACGTCAATGTACGTCAAGCGCTGATTAATTTTACAGGACTAAACTATTTATCTTCTGTCCTTTTCTTAATGAAAAAGAAAGAAAAAGATGCACTGAACTTAAATTTAGTTTAATTTGTGAACAAGGGAATCGGCACCACTTTTAAAGTTGCAGAAGCCACACACATTCCTTTTAAAATTAGTTAGGTATATATTTGAGAGTTAGGAAAAAGATACGCCAGCAAAACATTGCAAATTATACATCTGTACATATATATCTATACAAATAAACAAAATTGAAGTGTCGGTTTGTAATGTCAAAATAACAACATTTTACAAAATGCATGTGAAAGTATATACTGAACTTATTTTATTTTGTCTTTCCGTCGTTGTGTGTTCCGGCTAATCTCCGGAACGGCTGAACTGATGTTGACAGGACTTTCACTGGTAGATAGCTAATGTTATAAGGAGTAACTTAGGCTACTTTTATCTGAGAAAAAGAAACACGGGCGAAGCTGCGGGCAGTAGCTAGTATTTCAATAAATATGTAGACTGATATTTTTAACACGTTATCTCAATCTTAACCAACTGGTGCTACCTCACTTGGCTGCATTTTTTTGGCTGATGGTAACTTTTCTTTTCAGTCTTTTCTTCAGGAAGAAATTTTATTATGAAGGAAACGTAGTAATACAGCAGACTAGTAAGAATAAAGAGTTATTTTTTCCAATTTTAGATAACTTTGCTAAAAGTTCCATATGTGATTTCCTCAGCTGCCTATCACATATTAAAAACTATCAAACAGATCAATATGTCGCCACCTGTTTACAAGTGTCGATACAAAATTCACTGACAGTCAGCGCACAGCCTAAATTGCTGGGTCTAGCAGCATGTAATTTTACATAAGAGCTCCTTTAATAACGACGGTGAACACTAAGGAAGGGCTTTTAAAACTCAGCCCCTAAAGGTGTAAAATAAAGGTTGAAATTTTGTAGAGTTATTCGACATTTTGACAATGGGAAATCCCATCGGGTGCACTGCTTGTAGAGTAAGAATTATCGATATGAATGCACAACCCTACTTGTTGAGTATGCCAGGTTACGTATACATTATTGTTACAAAATTCAGTATTGGAGACACTACAAAGTGAATCTTGGGTATCGTTTACGCTTAGATGCAATTTGCAGATATACCCATTTTGGAAACATAATGTAATAAAGGTTTTGTTTTAAGATATATAGAAATTTTCTGCCTGTTTTTGTTAAGATTCGTAACTATTTTAGTGTATAGTGTATGTATGTCTTTAGATCGAATTTTGTTGCTTCGTGTCTCAATATGAAACTTTATAAAAGGTATTAGAAAATTCTAGACACACTTACCGAGACAGCTGATTGAGCCGTTTTTCATAATTCCTTCTCAGTCACGAGATAATATGTTTTTAAAAGAGTGGCATTTGTGGACCCGAGACAGTCCTCTTAACTGAAATGAAATGAAATCGTTTATTCTGTAAATAGGATATGGAATCACTTTAACCAGACAAATAAAATAAAAAAATAAGCTAGATTCATTTCCTATATGACTACCCCTAAAAGGCATACCTGTTGGAAAGATGTCTCTATTCATTAGATGATTTGTAACAGTCTTAGGTATTGCCCTTTAAACTGATATGTAATTATTTATTAGCATTATTTTGTATTCATATTATGACTTTAATTTTTTGATTATAATGTATGTTTGCATGGTATTCTACAATTTTATTTTTATTTTGTATGTAAATATTTTTTTCTAATTTAAATTGAATTGCATGTTTTCTTTATTTTTTTTAGAATTATATATACAGCGTGTTACGGAAAGGGTATATCCATACAAACGGGGTGAAGAGTGTATCTGGTTCAGAATCTCTGTACAAATATTCATCTCAAAAGCACTAACTAGAAAATGCTTAATATTTTTTTTATTTCGATAGTTTATTAAATTTAAACCATAACAAACGTGTTCCCGCCGTTTCTTTGTGTGTAGTTTATTGACACCGATCAGCTGACTTGGTCTAGTGATGTGTAGAATTCAATTGGAAACATTTGGTTTTTAGTTAAATGTTTCTTAACTTTTTATTTATGTAGGTATAGGTATTAAAAAATATTGCCCTGTAGTTTGTTATCACCAAAAGAATTCGTGCCTTTGATATGTATATACCCTTTCCGAAACACGCTGTATATATTTTTTATTTTTTATTATCTGTACATCTAATACTTGTTCCATGCTGGATTATGTTCGAACACAATGTAAATTGTTACTGAAAATAAATTGAAAAGAAGAAATGGCGAAACAAACTCAGGGGTCAAAGTCTCTTTTAAAGTCCAGACAATATATTGGTCAGATGATGTGAGGACCATATAGATCCGTGTCTGAAATGGTCTTTTGACGAAAAAGGAGATCACGGATACCACACAATTTTTTTTTTTCTATTTTAAGTTTTTTCTGTTTTTTTTTTTTTGTGTTCTGTGTCAGTATTGTGTGCTTTAAACTGCGTCAAATAAATTTATTTTCTTTCTTTCTTTCACACCCGAAATCGCAACAAGTTACAACTCAGACCACCCAGAACCAATTATGGGAGGAAAACCATTTTATGTGAGGGAGTATTATATTAATAAACTAACAGATGATATGATTAATGTAAAAAGTACAAATATCTTTAAAAAAAAAATTGTAATTGACCATTGTACTTAATTTCTCTAGAACCCTGTATAAATATTTTTGTTATCGCTCTCAGTTTATGTATTTTCGACTCACGGAGTCATGATGTACTCGAGGTAGTATAAGTTATGATCATTTTTTTTTTTTTTTTAATTCATGATGAAAGGGCTTTGTCGCACATGCGATTATGCCGCCCTGGTTAGCTTTACAAAATCATACCAATTTGCATTTAACAAAACCTTAGCATAGCTAATTTTTAAAGTACTTTAGCTGCATCAGACAATGGCACAGCTAAAGCACTATTACAATATTACACCTCTCTAATTCTACCATCTAAGCTATTTCAAATTTCCTCGTTGCGGACAAATTCGGTTAAAATGTGATAAACATCATCAACGGAATTAGTACAAAAATCACAATTAGTCTATGTTGATTTTGCCATTAGGTATAAGAACTTATTACACGGGATGTGTCCGGAACGAAGTCTTAGTGCGAATGATCTATTTTTATAATCTCATATTTTAAGTGAACTATTTGTGTTTCTTTATGAGCATAAATATCTTTAAACAGAAACCCACCCAAATTTTATTGGACCTGTCCAGTCAATGCAAGCATTTGTCAGTAATCGTGTAGCTCAAACTAAACTAAAACTAAATTAACTCCTACACATGAAACCAAAACGTTCGATAGTCGAAAACAATCTCACATAAAGCAATACATTTCGTTCCTTCTTGTTTAAAGTGCTTTCCAAGCGTATCCATTTTATTAGACAGTGCGGATTCGAACCCACTGACTCATCGGTTCCGTGGTAACGCCCCTTCCATGTCACATGCGGAGGGATGGACTTTTCCAATCCATACGTTGATGAGAATGGGTTGTCGAAAAACTAAATGTAGATGCTTATGTGGCACATTTGTTGGCGATAGATGATACTTTCTGGAAAAGAGACTGTTAGAATCGCATTTGTCAAGTGCAATTTTAAAATTTCTAAAAGCTTATTGAGCTACTGTTTGGTAAGCGAAATCGGCATTAATAATACCTCTATTAAGAGCGCTGACACCGGTCCACTAGTGGCACTAACTTTAAAAAAATATTATCTCGTGACTGAGAAGGAATTATGAAAAACGGCTCAATCAGCTACCTCGGTAAGTGTGTCTAGAATTTTCTAATACCTTTTATAAAGTTTCATATTCAAAGTCAAAGTCAAATCATTTATTTCAAATAGGCACATAAAAGGCACTTTTGGACGTCAAAATTTACAACAATAATTAATTGATTCTAGTTGCCCCTTCCAAAATGTAGTTACATATGGAGAAGAATGGGCAAGAAACTCCATATTTAATCTTTTAAAATGTTAACAATAGTTGTATACATTAATTATCAATTATATGTGACTTACCTAGAATAAAATTACTATACCACAATAGGTAAAAATAATGAAAAGTGAAGCAATGACAGGCAAATTAATTATGCGTTAGATACATGGTGCTCACATATTTACAAACATTGTAAAAGTAGATGATTTCCCTAAAATTTTAAAACTGAATAACCTATGTCAGTGTGTGAGTTAAAGTATATTAATCACCGAACATAAAATGAATGTCATAAAAAAATATAAATTATACAATTAAATTAGCAACCAGTTTGATTTTGTCTAGACTCCAAATAAATTGTCCTATGGAGCAGGACCAGCATGTTTCCAAGCATTCTTATCTTGGATATAATCCTCTAAGTATATTGAGACACGAAGCAACAAAAGTTGATCGAAATAAAAACGGCAAAATTCCTCTAGATCGTATTTTGTTGCTTCGTGTCTCAATATGAAACTTTATAAAAGGTATTAGAAAATTCTAGACACATGCACTTACCGAGGTAGCTGATTGAGTCGTTTTTCATAATTCCTTCTCAGTCACGAGATAAATTATGTTTTTAATGTAGTGGCGCTAGTGGACCGATGATAGCGCTTTTAAGAGGTTTTATTTGTAGGAGTATGGGACAAGAAGACATGCAGCGCCAACCCCAAATAAAGATGGGATAAGTAAGGGATAATGATGTTCATCATCAGCCTAGCGTTTTCCCAAATATGTTCGGGTCAGCTTCCAGTATAACCAGATGGAGCTTAATACCAGTATTTCATATGAAGCGACTACCTATCGGACCTGCATAACCCGATACGATACCCCTTGGTAAGACTGGTTGTCAGAATTTCAGACTTCTGACGACCCGTAACGACTGTCAAAGATCCACGAATGACAGCCGGGACCAACGGCTTAACGTGCTTTCCGAGGCACGGAGGAGTCTTGGTATGTAAAGATGGTCACCCATCCACGGTTCAACCGCGGCAAGTGTAGCTTAACAATAGTAAATCAAAGCACTCAAACATTGCCATTCCACAGATCTTATTCTTCTCCTTTTCGTTTCGACGGTACATCTATACTGTTTGGGCCCAGTAGGTGGCCATATTTATTGCGGTGTCAGAGGCATTGTTCAAATTGTCAAGGGTGCAGGCGAATGGCCAATTGGGACACTCCAGCAGATGGGACATAGTCTATTCAGGAGCACCGCACTCGCATTGAGTGTTAGGTGAATCGACTATGCCCCACTTCGCCAGGTTATGTTTGCAGCGGCCTACTGAGTACGCAGTCGATTGAGAGCTTTCCCAATAGGCCACTGCTGTTCGTAACCGGGAGGCAGGTGCTCCTGGACGAATTTTTGAGGTGGTGGATACCTCTCTTCCCACAGTTTACTTCGCTCATACTCGCTACATTCAATTCCACAGGTACTGATCCATTTGCTTACATTTCAATCAGATAGTTTTGGAACAGACTACACAGTTTGACATTTGCCTACCATAGACAAACAAAAGGCATAAGGACAGCAAAAAAATCCAGCGTAACAAAACCAGGTGCACAATAAATACACGTAAACCTTGGATTACGCGCGTCTGACGTATTTGTTGATATGGGTGCGGGTACCGTCAGCTACGTTATTAAAATCGTACCTAATATATCATTTTAAAAAGGGTACATATGTAGTGTATTTTGTTTGTGTAATGTATGGCTGGTTTCGTTAAATGGATAGGGAAACAAAAAACTTTCAATTATTAGTTACTAGCAGAGAATTAATTAATGGAAATGAAAAGCACCAGCGAAATATCGATACAAATAAATACAATTTAAGTGTCTGTTTAACAGCTTTTTACTAAATGCATATGAGTTTATGCGGTACTTATAATAACAAAAAAAAAACCTTTAAATTTTTTTTGTCTGTATTTCTGTCGTTCTGTCGGTCTGTCTGTCGGTCTGTCTGTCCGTCTGTCTGTCTGTCTGTTTTCTCCGGTTAATCTCCAAAACGGCTGGACTAATTTCGACGGGACTTTCACTGGCAGATAGCTGATGTTATGAGGAGTAACTTAGGCTACTTTTATTTTAGAAAAAACCACGCGGGCGAAGCCGCGGGCTGCAGCTAGTATAATAATAAAACTGATGCACATTTATATTTGAATTGAAAACAAAGGAAGGTTAATAATTCCTAGAGAGAAATTAAATTAGAAATATGGAGAAAAAGTAAAATAATAATAAGTAAAAAAAAAAAAAATTTTTTTAAATTAATATATGGAGTAATTCCTAGTTTGGGAGCAACGTTAATAAAAAATAAAAAAAGAGAATAAAAATAAGCTCAAAATTATTGAGTTTATTCATTGTTCGCGCCAGTTTCCACATTAATGTAATGTAAGTCAACTTTGCTCTTAAGGTGAAAGTGTCAGAGTATCCCGCGAAATTCAAATTTTCTTACGTTTTTTTTGCAATTTGCAAATCAGTATCAGGTTGTTTGTTGATCTATGATTCGCGGCCGTATCAAATATGTATTTATAGAATTACAATCATCAATACATCATCTAAGTTCATACAAACCTATTGAGTTATTCAATAGGTTTGTATGAAATTTTTTTTCGTTTTTCAAAAATCTTTAAATGCAGTTTTAATTATTTTTGAAAATAAAGGAATGTTTCCTTTCAGTAAAATTTTCCATCATCAATATTAAGGGTACTTTTCCTCCAACCACGGTCTTTTTTTTTCCACCCTGTATAACTAAATAAATAGTTTTTTTTTTTTTTTTTAAACGTTGCCCCACAGTAGGAATTTCTCCTGTATCGTGGGTGCGTTTACAAACATTTAAACTCACATACACAAACAGCCATTGTGTCGCTATGTGGCGCCCTACCGCTCTTCTAGGCAACCGTAGTGTTAGTGATTTTATTCGCACACATATTTACCCCAAACAGCAAATGGCTTAAACATAAATAATAAACAAAACTATATCAAACAAAAAACGAAATATAAGTAAGCGTACTCCGAAAAACCGAGTAAACAACAGCCACATCTCGAATTAATGGTTGGTTGTTATTTTTTTGCGGGTATACAGCAAAGCGCATTCGTGCGCGTATCTATTCATCATTTAATTTACATTTGAGCGGCCGCAGTGGTGCTGTGCAGTCGTTCCTAGCGAGTAGAACGCGGTTACTGACAAAAATCATCATCGAATAAAATGCATTTTTATATTTGAGGGTTATTTTTTGGCATTGGCACCAATTTTACTGTATATATTTTCATAATCTAAATTAAATAAAGATATGAATATAGGTATACTTTTTATACGAACTAGACGATATTTTAGTAGAATTTTATACGAACGTCGTATAAAATTGTATTCAAACTCGCTAAAGTTTTTTTTTTCTTCTGTTCTGCTTTCAAGTCCCAGTCTTGGTCAAAGCTTTCCTGCAATTTTACTACCGTGCGTAGCTACATTTAAAAAATTAGATACTGTCACGAAAAGATAAAATACGCTTAGAAAAACGTACGTAAGTAAAGTTAATTAAAAAAACAAAAAAATCAACTGCAAAACACATAACTGAAAAGAGAAAACAGGTGTTTATTATCAATTGAACTTTGTTTTTCGTAAGGTAAGGTTTTGTAAAGTAATAATGTTAATCTTTTTAGTTATGGGTTTTTTTGAGTCGAGTTATAGTTTTTTTTTTTATAATTTGCTTTATAGCAAGCTTTTAAGTTTATTTGTGTATTTGGAATTGACTCATAACTAGATTTTATTTGATACCAATATTGTTGTTATTAATTTAAAAAAACCCTTCCCCTCTGTTTTTTTTTATATTTGCAGATGCAATATATAAATATTATACAACCTCACTCCCACAATCAATATAAATCTAACGACACCACATATGTTAAAATCCGTCAAGCCATTTAGGCTACAGAGTTTGCCAAAGAAATAGACATACATAATATGTACGATGGCCAGCACATCAAGTTACCACAAACTGTCAGATTTTCTTGTTCGATTTTGAACTTAATTACACCAACATTTTAAAGTTTAAAATCGTTTGGAGAAATATGACAGTCTTGATGTGCTGGCCACTGTACCATACATACTCTTGAAAAACATTATACTCCTTGTCGGGCAGTCACGTAAAAAGATAAGAGAGAGTCTTTTGTTCATTATCCAATTATTCAGCACCTATTACGTCAGTTCATTTTACTTTCATAATATTATTAATACCGCAAGAAATAAAAAATTGTTCTCAAAAATACTCAATCAATCTGCTTTTCCCGACTATGTTGAGGTCAGCTTCCAGTCTTACCGAATGCAGCTGAATACCAGTATTTTACAAGGAGCTACTGCCTATGGTAGCACGAAAATAATAATTATTATATTCAAAAATATTTCAAAATATAAATTCACTTACCAAGTTCGATTGAACCACAGTAGAATCCTGCGCTCTATACGTTTTTGTTTCAACATGAATGTGTAAAATATTAGTTGGGAATCGATGGGTTCGACTCCCAATTCGCGCCTTTCGCCACCACCACACAAAGGACTAACGTATAGCTATTGTGTTATTACATTGATAGCGCGCTATTTGACGCTATTTCCTTTGTCTTTTTTGTTCGTTGTGTGGAGAATTAAGGAATTGCAAATAGCGTTATTTGAGTGTGATTTCTGGCTTTAAATTGGTGGAGTTCTAATCAGGCTTTTACTTTTAAATGCTCGAAAATCAAAATATGTACTTATTATGAGACAGCCCAACTTCAGTACTGTGTTTTACCAGCTAAGACGAGTGTCTTAATTTTTTTTTATTTTTTGAAATGGTGAGTAGTTAAGAAGCAGTTGTCTTCAGGCTAATAATTTTGAGGACGAAGATAAGAATGTCCAGTTTCGTCATCATGTTTTCTTTCACTGTTTTAAGAACAGTGATGATGAAATGAATTGGTCAAACTGCCTGCCGGCCTTGGAATGAACTCACGTCGACGCCGGCTGTCTCTGAAATCCAGCGCTAGAGCTCTGTCTCGCATAGGGTCGCAGCATTATGCTGAGTAGTGGTGATTAATAAAACTTATAGCGCGAAAACATAACACGATATGTGTACAAAGCGTATAGCGTTTCTTAAGCTGCTTTCAGACTACGCTATAATATAATAGCATATAGCTCATAGCACAACAATATCGCGCACCATACATTGTTATGGACACGTTCACACTGTACTGTACTATATATTATTGGAATGTTATGGTGCGCGATATTGTTGTGCTACGAGCTATATACTATATGCTATTATATTATAGCGCAGTCTAAAAGCAGCTGTATGTCGGCTCTGACTTCGTCTAAACGAGCACAGCGGAGCCAGAACGGGATAGCAACACAGCGCGTCGGGCAAACTCGGGTGGTAGTCGGCCCGCATACGCGTTGTTTGTAAACACGGTGTTCGCGAATCGTGATCTAGTTTAATCGTTTTGTAATTTTGTTTTTTGTAATTCTCATGTTAAACAAAATGAGAAAACTGATTTTAACATAAGCTCATAATTATTATTCAATTCATAACATGTAAATAGTAGAATTTTGTACATATATTATGCAAATCATACAATCAATGAACTTTTAAATAGGTCTATATTAAATAATAAATGTATCACAAAACTTTAAAAAAACATTTATCAATTTTATAATAGACACTAATAAGCCTGGAAAGTATGGTGGAAAGTTCATAAGATATTATATTCATATTGCTTCATGATAGGTATATTATTTCGTGTACAGCGCGTTGCGATATAACATTCACCGCGCATCTCTGCGGCCGTTTAGCGTTTTGCGGAATAAAATGATAACGTCTCCGAGTTTAGCTTTTTTTTTTTTTAATCTTTTCTTTATTTAAGGGATTATCGATTTTTCCGCGTTTAGTTTGCGGCCGATTTTCGGTAACAACTTTTTATAATGATAGCGTATAAAATAACGCGCTATAAAAATATATTTGTAGTCTATATCGCGTCTATAGTTCATAGCGGATTTGAACAGCACTAATGCTGAACGATGACCTTTTTACGTGGATGTGATGCATATTATCTCCCAAAATATACATTTTATTATTATTATTTTTTTCCATTTACTCATTACCTACTCTTAAGAGCCAACTAGTCGCTGGCTCGAACTCACTGGTGGGCGTGGCCAAAAAGCACGCTGTCTCACCTAACATCGTGTCCGTCATCGTGTGTTGAGTGAAATGCACGATAATTCATAGTAAACCGCGCGCGTAAAAATTACGAAAAGTCCTTTGGAAGGTTGAGTTTTATGAAAAAACTACTGGATTAATCAATTACTAATAAAGTTTATTGAAATCTTCGATAATTGAGCTTTGTCGGATCGGACTTTGTTTTGGAGATTTTACACTTCTTTTTTACTAATTTACGCCCAAATTTGCGTTAAAATTAGCAGGAAAAACGAATCTTTGTTGGCTCATAACTTTTTAATGGCTTTTTATTTTAATATTCTGCTTCCGTACGGACAAAATTAATATTAAGACAAAACGATATCATGTTTAACTTTGGATGTACAATGTCAAATAGTGGAGTAATCCCCCCGAAATTTGTATGGAAAAAGTATGGACTAGTTTCATCTTAAGTTGAGACCTTTACCACTGTACCACCAAGACTTAGTGTAACTTATAAGTACCAACATTTACATAATAGTACCTACTCAAAAAGGTAATCAGTCAACACTAATGTACATGATATCGATTAGAGACGAAAGAGAAACGCATTATTAAATTCCAACAACTGTGACCAATAATACTTTAACGTTGTGCTATTAGTATTGATATAAACCTAAATACGCTAGCACCTAACATAAGTTAGGTACACCTAGCACATAGTTTCAGTATATTCGAAAGAATATTATACAATGTCTCGCGTAGCAGTGTGTTTATTTTTAATTTCAGTAAGTTTTTTTATTTTATTTTAAGCAATAATAGTAATGGCTTTATAGAGTTATTTTAATACATTGGCTAGCTAAACTCCGCAGACGCGATGAGTCGATCGATCGATATCTTAACACGATAAAATAAAAATAAAAATATTTGATGTTTTTTGGGAGGTCAACGACCGCTGCTAGTGTTGTTACTTGAAGTATGAGTTGAGAAAAACTGATTTCTTATGTTTTATCGTGTTTAGACACCCATCATGTCTGTGAAGTATAACTAGCCAATTTAAAAAATAACCCTGTATTTCGATAGCTGCCAATAGATCTAAACAAGAAAATCATGTGTGTGTTTAAAATAAAATTTATGAGGAGTTTTATGATATTAATTTTATTTTCTGTTCATTAACTCAAACACTGACTTATATTATTAAATGTAATTTTTTTTGGAAAATCATTTACTATAATGTTTGTAAATATGTGAGCACCGTGTGTCTATCTTTCTATCAAACCTTACATTACAAAAAAAACTTAAAAAATAATCACAGATTTTCTAATTAAAAATTACGTTTTTGTCCAAAAACTATTGTAGGGAGTTCAAGGGAATTGTATGATAACGTGACAGCTAACAGAGCTAAATGGAAGAAGAAAAACACTTTTCGCTGACCCCAAATGATAATGGAACAAATCTTTTATTTCAATTAGGCCATTAAGACCAAAAAGATTTCAGCAAGAAAATACTAATAGCTTTTCAAATGAAGCTAGATCAAATCATTTTTGACGCTAGTAATCACAAGTATAGTGCGACTAAAGGCATTAATATTCATCCGTGAAATACAATTGTTTCTATTAGATATTAAACTCAACTGGAAATTGTTTTTCTTAATAGGAAGTGTAAAATATTGATTTTCCACCTCGGTATTTAAATTAACTTTGTAAATTCATTAGACTTGTTGTTAATAATCTTTTAAAAGTTACATCATAAGATCCAATCGAATCAAAGCAGTAGATATCAGCATTTTTTATTAGCGTTATCCTATGCTGCTCCACTCTTGGGCAAAGGCCAACTCCCATTCCTTTCAATTCTCTTGTCGATTCTTAAGCAAGCCAACCAAGGTGTACGCCATATTTTCAAAAAAAAAAATTGACTTTTTTCAGATTTTGCATACTGAGATTATACATTTTTCACAAGCAAATGAAACATCGACAGACGATTTGTCGAAAAATTATGAAGAAACTACTGCAAAACCATTAGAAGTAGAACCAGTTGAAGAGAGTGAGGTTGCATCGAAACTACAAGCAGATGTAAAAAGTGGGGTATCATCAAAAGCAGAACCAAAAGTAGAAGAAGCCAGTAATGTTACGGAAAAGAAAGATGATAAACCAGAAGAAAAAGAAGCAACAGCCAACGAATCTAAGAAAGAAGACGTTACCAAGAAGACTGTCACGAGTGATAGACTTTTATTACCAGACATGTTAAAAGGAGCTCCTGTTGAACAAACAAAATTTCTTTATGAGCTTCCCAAAAATATTCTAGGACCAGTTAATGGTAAGTTCTAGCCTTATTTTTTCAAAGCAATGAAAAACTTAAATACATGAAGATTATGAAGAAGATAGATGATTCGAAAACATATAACATCCATCAACTCGCTCTGGACCCCACGTAGTCGATTAAAGCCCACTCCCTGTCACAGAGAGGAGCCTTGAGTCAAGCAATGCAGTAGGAACATTATATTTTGATTATTTTATAATTATTTGTGTAATATTCTTCTTTTGATAGTGATTAATTAGTAATATTCTGTCATCATTGATAATTCATTATAATCGGTAATATGACTGTGATCAACAAACCTTTTTCACTTTCTTAATCCTTATTTTAGAGCTTCACAACTTTTTTTTTATTCATTAATATTATTGTAAATAATTATAATGAACTTAGGTTCATTAATGTTTTAATTATTAGCATTATATCGGGACCCTTTGGAAGGCGTACGAGGTGCTGAAGCCGTCGCAGAGGCCCCTTAGACAATTTAAAATGGAATGAGGCAACAACCGACCATTATCCCCGTATTCGCTATGCAAGTGCACCCAAGGACAATCCCCGGTTGGTGCAAGATTATTGCAGAACTTGGAAACAAAACACAATGGGCTATAGGTTTGGGTGGCTATATTGTATCTTTGGAAGGACTATGTCTCCTGCCCGATCAATGTTATGTAATACACGGATAAAATAACGGCAGGGGGTGCCTTGCACACTCAATAATGGGCCTCCGAAACCAGTCGCTAGCACATAGTGACGTAGTGACAAGGGGGCAACACTTATTAAGGTGCTTCAGGAGGGGAGAGGTATTTCACGGCTATCAGGACAATCCCGGAAATACGGTCAAGATCCCTACCAGCATCTTACTGGAATACTTCCATCCTCCGAGCACGTTTGCTCTTGCGAATCTCCACTCAAGCCGGCCATATTTTAATTATTTTTTTTATTATTATTACAGTTTTTGGTGCGAAGATCGGTGAAGCCGTTTCCAAAAGCATAGATACTGCAAAGGATCTTGCAGGTGGCACCTTCAACTTTTTAAGGACTTCTGCTACAAGTTTATTTTAAAATTGATTATTAATTTTAATTATTCAAAACAAAAAAAATTTATTTGGCCCTAAATTTAGCACCGTGAATTCTGTTGACTGACGCAGTCATCAGGTCCTTAAGATATGGTTTTCTAGAAGAGCTGTGGCTGCCACATAGTGTCTTTAATTTACCGGCGAATGACGTCAGTGAAACGTTATTTATGAAAGTAATTTGGTGTGTTTTCCTAGAGAGTTTTTTGACACTGTAAAGTCAAACCCCGCTGCCATCATTTTCTTAACAGCCGTTACTGCAGCTGAAAGATTTTTATAAACTTATTTATTCAATAGACAACTAGATCCAATTACAAAAATACTTACAATTCTATATAGATGTTATATTCCGTCCACCGATAGAATGGTTTTTTGACACCTGTCAGTTGTACAAGATTTGAAACGAATAAAGATTAAATTCGTAAAACACACTTTTGTCTGTCTGACAGGTGTCAAAAAACTATTCTCTCGGTCGACGGATAATAGTAAACAAATTAACTTATTTGCTATGTTAGTATTTAAATTCTACTAGTGACAGGGTGGTTTTCATAAAATGCCTCATTATGGGGCTTTCGTCAGGCCCATCAGCAATAGCTTTCAGGAGGCTGTTGATCTTATCCCGCAATCCTGTGAGAAGAGATGCATTCTTTTTCCACACTATGGTTACCAGCAGCAGCAGCAGCGTATAGTTACCTAGTTTTTGCTGTAGCTATCTATTCTAGCTCGAGCAAAAATTGCAGTTGCACTGCAATAACGTGGCAGTCGCAACAGCGCCCAAAAAGCGTTGTTGTATTGAATACGCAACGCATTGGCGCGCCAATGCGTTGCGTATTCAATACAACAACGCTTTCTTCCCGTGAGAAGATATGCATTCTTTTTCCGCACTACAACTACCAGCAGCAGTAGCGTTTAGTTAGCTAGTTTTTGCTGTAGCTATCTATTCTGGCTCGAGAAAACATTGCAGATGCACTGCAATAACGTGGCAGTCACAACAGCGCCTGAAAAGCGTTGTTTATTGAATACGCAACGCATTGACGGCTCGTACACCAGCTGCGTAGCTGATCCATAGAGCGCTCGAGTACAGGTGTGCAGCTTTAAAAGTGTGATTTTGACCGCATCTGTACTTTGCGCGTACCTACATTATGTACTAGCCACCGCTCTTCTAACAAATCGTAGCATATTATAGGACGTGTATTGATAATTTAAAAGTAATAAAACTACATCATGTTTAAGAAAATTTGTGAAGACCTCAGAGAAACTCTTAATAGCCAATTCACTCAAAAAAAGTTATCTTTTTATCTTTAGAACTATATTAAAGCTTATTTGAAACCATTTAAATAACTTTTTGTGAAACACAGTCCCAGTATCCATCTTTTTATGCCATCCTTCCATCTACATTGGACTTATACATATTTCTGGCAAAATGAAAGTTGTTCTGTAACGCCTCCAGTCAGTAGTGTTAACCCAACGTGAATTTCGTCTTCAATTCCCGTCGTGGTCGTCCAACACCAACTGTGCAAACATTGCAGAATTTGCCCACTCGCCTTATGGAGACTGGCTCGACACGGGATAGTCTTAGGCGTGGCTGCCCGCGGAGCGTTCTGCCGAGATAATCGCTGCTGTGGATGTAAATGTCGACCCAAAAACATCAACCAGACGACGTGCTACGCAATTGGGCATCAGTAGACAGTCTTTACAGCGTATATTAGCGGAAGATTCGAAGATGTTCCGGGAAAAATAAAAGTCCGAATATACAATACAGGATATTTTTTTAACTAGTGCGCTTTTTTTTTTTGGTGGTTTTTTATCAGTAATAGAACACATTTCCATTATTTGTTCAATACTTTTTTTTATCCTTCTTGAAATCAGCAAAATATGGATACAATCTATTCATAATAATATAAATGGGCGAGCGCACAGCTGATAGGTACCTACTACTGCTTTCCACTTCACTGACCGCGCCATCGTGTTGCGCGACGAGTACCTATCCATCATACCAGTTTCAAAATAAACATCTTTCGTTAACGATAACTTCATTTTTTTGTACTAAGACATCAAAATAAGAAATAGGTGTATAATAAAACACGTTTAAGTTTAATTTGTCAAAATTTGCGCAATGATTAAAAACTTTTCCTGTATAACAATAACCAGAAACATTTTTCTTATTTACAAAAAAAAAGTTACAGCCTTAGGAAATCAGGTGATTACTTATGCGCCACATATTGTATAGATGTTGTAAACGCACACGTACATATTCAAGAGTAATGTATGTAACAGCTTTATACGATAATACCGAAGAATTAGGATCTTAATTATACGAAACACGGCCCTTAGTAGGTAGCATCATTATTTCGTGCAATTATCAAAATATACTCTCTAGAATTATCTTTAATTGCTGAGATAATTTGGATATTATAATTATTAAATGTTTTAGGAAATTATATGAGGCTGGCTTCTTATCATTGTTAATTAATTATTTTATCTACGCCCATGCTATAAATCCTCTATAAAAGTTTCTGAAACAGTTAGCTTATTGCCAACATTAAAACACCCAGTGTAATAGTAACCATAATAGCATCCAAACGGGAGTTATAATGTTGTACTGAATTTCATAATGCAACTCCTTTGCTTTTACGAGGATCCCTTCCATCCTCACTACTCAATTCGTGGTATCTTTATGAATTTCAGAAAAGAACATTGTCACGCACGCGCGTTTCACTATACTAAACCATAGCGTCGTATCCCGCCATTTTTGTTCGATATTAGTATTGCAAAAACTGTTTCAGAAACTTTATAGAGGATTCATGTCATGGGTGTAGATAAAGTCTTGTATGCAACTGTAATAATTAGGTATTAAAACACTCATATGATACTATTATCACACACGGCTTCGCCTCGTGTGATAAACCCACATTCGTGTTTTAATACCCTTTATTATAAAACAGTTGCATAAATAACTAAAGCAGTAGTGGGAAGATTATTCCCACTGCTGGGCCACAGACCTCCTCTCTGTGAAAGGGAGTGCGGGCTCGTAGATGTCACATGTCTTCGAATTTTTAGTTCTAGGACATGCCGGTTTCTTGTTTTCCTTCACCGTTTTGAGAGCAGTGTTGATGAAATTTAATAATCTACACAAAGTAAAGGGCTTGTCAGGGTTCGAACCTACGACCTATAGCTCGTAATTCGCGGCTGTTACCACTGAGCCACTACTGCTCTTAACATTATCATTATCAAAATAATTTGACTATCTCTCAGACTGTTTTTGATCCTTTACTTTACGGCGTATATATGCATCTCTAGACTTATTCGGGATTACATCAACATAAGGGCTCCGTTTAAGTCTAAAACTAGAAGGACTATCCCGAAACATGTTTGTTAGGAAAACCGTTATCAATCTATATAACATTATAAAGATGAAAGATTTTTTGGTTTCAAATAAGCTCCGAAAATATTGGACCGATTTTAACAATTTTTTCACCAATATTAAGCTAAATTATCAGGAAGTAACAAAGGCTATAATATATTTTCAAAAAAAATTGAGATCCTTAAGAAAATTGCAATAATGTAACAAGCGCAGGCGGGTGATTTAATGCGACGGGGGAGACAGGGAAACAAGAATTTTTACACTTTCTTAACACACAACTTGGCATTTTAGACATATTATTGTCTCGCCGCGGACACGCTTCGTTTCTCTCGCTGCTATTAGCCGACTAAATCAAATCACAACAATTGTCTGAATTTGTCTGCAACATTTTGCGCTCGCTGGTGCCATATCTACCTCTTTATTTATATAATTTATTTTCCTACATTTAAAAAATCTTCAAAATACGTACTTTAAATCGAACAACACTTAAAGGAACAACTAAGAAAAATTGAAACAGTCTTTAGCCGTCAATGTTCTTATCAAAACACCATAGTTATCCCAAAACACGGCTTGAAACACCATAAAACGTTAATAAATATCATAAAGTGTACATGGTTGTGAACGAATATTTCCACTTAACACTCCTCCTATCTTATCTTGGCCGCCATTTTGAAGCAAGTGCGAACATCTCGCTACACGATCGCATTGAGCAGGGCTGGTAAACGTAGCGACGCTTGCCATAAATTTCAGGCAGATCTTTTCGACAAAGCAAATCGAAATGTTTGAGAATTAAATGGGTGGTAATAATTTAATATGAAATGAATCAAGAACTGACAACCGTGTGTTTTTTACTAAAATGATGGTGGAACATTTTATTTTTGTGATAGATTATCATCATCATCATTTCAGCCAAAAGACATTCACTGCTGGACATAGGCCTCCCCCAAGCACCGCCACCTCGACCGGTTCCGTGCTTCCCGCATCCAGCGGATTCCTGCGGCTTTCACAAGGTCATCAGTCCACCTTGTGGCAGGCCTTCGTATGCTACGTCTTCCGGTACGCGGTCGCCACTACAGAACCTTTCATCTTGTGATAGATAGATAATATAATATAATCATTTATTTGGGCACATAAAGGTTTTATGGTACAAGAGGGACTTACAAAGTACTAATTATATATAAAACATACAAATTGTTGGGTGAAGTGCTGCTCTTCTAGCTAGATTACTGAGTAATCTGTATTTATTTATTGAATCTCAAAAAGAGGCTACACAATTACATGCAAGTATACATAAAACGGAGACAAATACAAGTGTGCGCTTCTAATCATAAGAGAACACATAATTAACATATAATCTAGGTTCTAAGTTTTAGAAGGTAAACATATTAACATATTATTACATCTTAACCTTGTAGCAGAGAAGATAGACATTTTTGCTTGTACACTGTGTGAATTCACAAGGATAACATTTTATGTAATAAGTTTTAGAAAATAAGTATTGGATTTGCTTCGCTATTGCATTGGGTTTTGTACCTGTAATAATAGTTGTAAGTGATTATATAAATAAATAAATAAATAATACTAAAATAAATCAATATACATAACACGAAAATCATACAAATGAAACAAAGTGAATTACATAATAAATGAAAAATAATAATAACACAAATTAATAAGAAAATTAGAATAACTATAAAAGACAACAGACAAAAATAACAAAATATTACGACTTGGATACTATGACTTTTATGTCATATCTGTGTTTTATGACTTGTGTTAGGATATATATAGGAAAAATGTGTTTAATATGTGAGGCGTCTAATTTCAAACCCCGCTAAAACGATTTTTCTGGAAATTGAGTTATTGACATTGATGTAATATATATGTCAATGGTTATTGATGAGTTTTAAATCCAATAAAATTTAATCGCACTCCTTGTTGCACAACACATTTACATAAGTCTCCATTGGTCCGCCATTCTATTCGTAAGCTCACTTGGTGCAAAAGCAAGCACTGTAATTGGTTGATTCCGTTGTAGAGGAATTTTAATTTTACCCATGACATTTATAGTGGATTTTGTTACCAAGTCTAAGGTTGGAGGCTCAATTTAGTACTGTTATAGAGGGATTTTTTCAGAAATGAGTTTGTCACTTAGTACGGAATTGAGAAAACTTTTAAAAGAGAGAAAAAGGTCGGTTTGAAGGTAAAATCGTTTTAGCGGGGTTTGAAATTAGACGCCTTATGTGTAGTTTATAATAACTTACCGAATGAATTAAAATTATTACAGGGCAATGTGTTCAAAACAAAACAGACAGAATGGCTTCTAAAGTGTAGTTTTTATAGTATTAAGGGATTTATTGAACATAAAATATGAAAATTTGTGTAATAATAATAGTAACAATATAAATTAAAACATTTAATAGTGAATAAAATGCATGGTAATTTTATATAAGAATAATACTAATATAATAAGAAATTATGTAAACTTGATAAAAATTTGCACGCTTGCTTGCAGGCAGAATACAATGACACCTAGGTTATAAGATCTTACCTTTACAAAAACAAGGTATTTCTGGCAAATAAACGTTTGATTTGATTTGATTTGATTTGATTTGGAGAGACAAATAGATTGATGGACAGGCCAGGCGACGGCTGCAGTTGAAAAGTGGCTACGCCCGTAGTACTTTCCTAGAGAAGCCAATACAGGTTGTGATTTCCAGATTAAAATTCTCGGTTAGCAATAGGCCCGGTCTTAGCCGCATGCAAAAACTACAGAAAACCAGTGGTACGGGTAAAACTATATCGCATATACATTTACAGTGCTATATGGTTCTTTTGGCGTTCGAATGACATTGATTCAATAAATTAATTGAAAAAACAAGATGGCGGCGTTAGTTACGATTTTGGCTATGCGCCAGAAGGTCCTTGTACGGCTATGCAGACGAGATGATGAAAACTAAAAGGTTTGACACCCCTGCCCTATAGCAAAGGTTATGATGTCAAGTATTCAGCGCGATAGAAAATGTACGTGAAAGTGCATGCCTTAAATGGAATCTGAAAAGCTAACGACGTTGTTCGATTCCTGTTTACAGTGGGATTATCTATTGGATATATTATGAGGCTAGTAACATATTTTGTTATACTCGTACCGTATTTATCGCCAGTTCCTTTATACCAATTTTCGAACCGTTTAGTTTGTGTATACGGTCTTTCTGTGCGACATTTTCCTAGACAAGGAGTGGCACAGTCATTCATTTCAGCCGAGAGACGTCCACTGCTGGACATAAGCCTCCGCCAATTGGGGGGGGTTTGGGATAATCGCCATGCTTGGCAGGCGGGTTGGCGACCGCAGTATGGTGTTAAAAATGCATAGAGAACGCTGCTACCCATTCTCTAGTAAGTCCCTTAGTCGCCTTTTACGACACCCACGGGAGGAAATGGGGTGGTGCTATTCTTTACGTCCGGCATCACACGGCACTCTTTGTGGTTCCACGGAATACACGATTTGAGGACGACATAAAATTGGATACAAACAGCAAATAGTAGGAAATCTCTGGAGGAGGCAACCTGAGGGGGCTCCATGCTAAGAAGCAAAAAAAAAATCGAATAATACATAACGAATTCTCTTATTATTTTCAGAACTTCATAAAACATCATTATTATCATTTAATCAAATCAATAAAAAACAAACCATATCGTTAGCGATGCGAATGGACTGTATTATATGTATTATGTCTCACATATAGAAGCAACAAGAATAATGTACCCAGGATTATATAATATCTTGATTTAAAAGAGTGTCCTTGGAGTTTCTTGTCCGTTCTTCTCCATAGTGATCTACGTATTGGAATGGGCATCTAGCTTCAACTTGCCGACTCTGACTAACTGACCGTCTCTTTGACAATTCAAAAGTGCCTGTAAATGGTTTAATTGAAATAAATGCTTTGAGTTTGAGTTTGAATTAATGGTTGGTGGAGTTAAATAAAACTAAAGCTCAATGAAAAAAGGATTTAAAAGGGAAAAATTAATACATAAATTGAAAACACAAAAAAACTAAACCAAACCTTTTGACAATGAGAAAATAAGCAAGTGAAAGGAAACAAAATTCGTTCAAATTAAAACTATAAAAATCTTCTAAAAAACTAGGCTCACCAAGGAGTCTGCAACACATACTCGTATAATAAAACTATGTATTTTTAATCAATGTTTTGAACTATGAAGTAAATGCACAAAACCAGTCATTTTTTTCTAGAATTTTACTATAAAACCTATTGTAATTATTTAGATATTGCATGGAATAAAAAGGCATTTTTGAAGTGAAAACTTCTTTAGCAGATCGCATGGAAAAAGAAAGATACTCGCCTAGTAAGTCCTGTCATGGAAGTTATGCTCCCTACGCTTCAATAATACTCGTATGCAATTTACATAACACAGAAATAAATAAAACTAGAATAATTTTATTTTTATAAGCCTTTCTAGAATTAAAAATATTTTTTTTTTTAGGTTTACTTTTCAACTGAGCTGGTAATTTTTAAAAAAATATTTCCCTCTGATACAGTCGATAGCTTCGTGCCATATTTCACGTAAATAAATGTATGGGAGCATCTCGCATCATCCGCGTCCGTACGTAACGATGGCGTACTCGAGACTGTTGAGTATCTACTGGTATACACCGACATTTCGAAGCGCGTCGTTTCGGCCGTTTTGTATAAAGACGTAATACTGCTTAATTTATTATACAGTGTTACATCTGTAGTACAACCTCAAAAAAAAAACATAAGCACAAGTAAGTACCAGTTTTCCTCAAACGGATGTCTACCTAGTAAAATATAGGAATCTAGCAAGATATAAATTGGTGAATTTGCATAATTCTTAAATCCATACAAAATTTACCAAAAACACGGTGTATTCCCGCGGTCCCCACTGCACGTGTCCCCTTAATGGTAATTCACATAAAACGGCGAAAATAAAGGTTCTATTTTCGTTTAATTACTGATTTTAGAAATAATAATAAAAAAATCAGTACTTAAAAGAAAATGAAACCTTTTTTTTTTTTTTTCGCCATTTTATGTGAAATATAATATGCATACCATGCGGGAATACACCAAAAATACTATCCCACATGTGACCAATTTCTCTTCAAACGTAATATCTAGAAAATCTAGATTGTATCTCCAAATTCTACCCAAAATTCACCGTAGCCAGGTACACAAACACAGATATCTACATCCTACACTATTCAAGCTTGCATTCAAACTCGATACATTGTATGTATCAAAGGCAAGTAATATACTAACAGCTTTGCCATTATAGTATTGGAACTAATATTAGCTATTAGTTGTTAGTAAAACAGCCTCTCAAGACTATAATATTATTACTAACATAATAAACAACAAATTTTGTTCAATGACTTTTAGACAAAAATAAAAATATTTAAATTCAACATTCTAAATATATAGAAAGGGGCCGTCCATTAATCACGTGGTGTTTTTTTTTGCATTTCAATCCCCTCCCCCTTGGTGATACGTGGTGAGGTTTAAGACTAACCCCCCCCCCCACACATCCAAAATCACGTGTATTTTAGAGTACCTACAAAGAATCTTTAAATTTTTTAGAATCAAATCTGCCTAGCCTTTTTCCAACTATGTGTGGATCGGCTTCCAGTCTAACCGGATGCAGCTGAATACCAGTATTTTACATTTAATTTTTTTAGAATATTATCTTTAAATACAGGTATGTATAAAGTAGGTATAATCTAATTTTATTCTGAAATTAAGGACCACGATAAAAATGTCTAGACAAAAAGTTTGCAGGTTGTTTTTGACTGACATAAAAATAATATTAAAGGAATGGTGTAATCATGTGAAAAACATGCGAGTCAAGGTCACACTACACTCCGCTTTTCGGTTTAGAAATCGCGCGTTTGACGAAAAAATAAATACACGTTATATCTTACTACACCCCCCTCGCCCCTTGTGATATTTCGTGATTTTTGCCGAACCTTTCAAGCCTCACGTGATTAATGGACGGGCCCAAAGATTTTTGAAGTTTTTAGTGTTTTACCAATAACCCTGTATAAGGCAAAAGCTCTCAAAGGCATACTCGAAACCTAATCTGCCGGCTGTCGCTAAAAACCAGCGCTGGGGCTCTGTCGTGCATAGAATCGCAGCATAATGCTGAGCGATAGCCGTTTTGCGTGGATGTGAAGCATTTTCCCCAATAATATTCTTATTTCTTTTGTGTTTATGTTCTTTTTTTTTGCGTCATGTTTACTGCAAATAAACGTATTTTCTTTCTTCTTTCTTCTAATATTTACTATCAATGGCATTGGGTGTTGTATACTGGACGCCTTTGGAAAATACATCAATCCATCAATCTGCCTAGCCTTCTCCCAACTATGTTGGGGTCAGCTTCCAGTCTAACCAGATGCAGCTGAATACCAGTATTCTACATGGAGCGACTGTCTATCAGAGGCCCTCGTGTGATTTTATTTCAACCATCTCGACTTTACGCATCGACCGCGTTCAGCACTCCGATTGATGAAGGAGCAATCGGAGGCCAGTCAGAGCGCCGAACGCGGATCTACGAATGCCAAGGGGACAACGGCTTAACTTGCTTTCCTTTCCGAAACATGGGTTTCGATATACAGGATAAGTTTTAAACCAGTGCGCTTTCCATTATCTGTTCAATAGTTTTTTTTATTTTGGTCCTTCTTGAAAACAACAAAATATGGATACAATCTATTCGTAATAATATCAATGGGCGAGCGCACAACTGATAGGTACCTACTACTGCGTTCCACTTCACTGACCGCGCCGCCGCCGCTGGCGCTTTGCGCGACGAGTATCCATTATACCAGTTTCAAAATAAACATGTTTCGTTAACTTATTTTTTTTTTAGTAAGTCATATCAAAATAAGAAATAGGTGTATAATAAAACACTTTTAACTTTAATTTGTCAAAATTTGTGCACTGATTAAAAACTTTTCCTGTATAATGGATGGTCACCCATCTACGAACTGACAGCAGCAAGCGTAGCTTAACCTTCGATCGGCTGTTATTATTTAGCATCGAGCCCCTCACAGATGAAAATACATGTAGGTATGTTAACCTAAACTAACCAGAAATCCACTTAGTACGATTGTCACAAAGCGGGTTTACTATCTAAACCAGCTTTGACATTATCTACCAAACAATGCAGCAGAACCTCGATTATTTGCTTATTTCCAATTCCAACGAAAACTCATCTTATCTATATTACCCAAACATCTAATACTATAGATATTGTCTAAATATTTGAAAGTGTACCATTCCTATCTCTTGGAAGGCTGCCAACGCTTAAATACTGCAAAATCATCTTGCAAATGCAGTTCCAATAACGTACAGCCAGATATTACAACTGAAATGTACGAAATGAGAATATTGAGTGTACTTGGAAATAATGTTTAGAAGTGGGTCATAAAATTGAGTTAGTGGGATTGAGATTTCGTTAAGTTGACGTATGGGTTAAGGATAATCTGAAGAAGTTTAAGTTTTACACCCGATGTATGAATTGCGAATTTAAAGTTGAGAACTTGTCAAACTCTAGTTTAGCTTTACTTAAGGCTGCTTTCAGTGTAAATTCAAACTAAGACCACTCAAGGGTCGCGTTATCTACCGTCCAAGTCACTCATACGAAACATTGCCATATCTTTTTTCACACAGCAATAGGTATGATAACTAAAAAAAATTTTTTTTGTACGTCATGTAGATTATTAAAAAATATTGGACACGTATTTTTTCTTTTTTTCGTAATCAAAACATTACGGCGATACATTGAGTTCAAATGTATGCCACATTTGAACTCAATGTATCGCCATAATGTTCGACGTCACTTCTCAATAGATTTTATACGTAGCTGTGACTTAACGAGCCCCCACTTCCCAAGTTTAATGTGTTTTATCTAAGTCATTTTTTATTAATATGATAAAGCAAAAAATACGTGTCTAATATTTTTATATTATCTGATTGACGGACTAAACAGTTTATTTTTATTTTTTTTGAACCCTGGACACATCCCTATTTGATATAAACCGCTTTAGTAGTTATTGTTTTATAAATTAAAATACTGAATCTTACTGTATCTTAGACCAGTTTCCATAATTTTTTACCGATTCTCCTTTCTTTCGTATTTTTGCAACGCAATTAAAGTAATTAATAAAAGTAAAGTAGAGTTAGAGGTATGTTCTCAACTTCACATTCGAAATTTAGAAACCGGGTGTGAGACAGATCTTTTTCGTATTTTTCTTGCGTAGCTACTAATCAGAAATGAAGAGATCCGCGTCGAACCAAGGTAACCGACATAGCCCGAAGAATTGCCGAACTTAAGTGGCAGTGGGTAGGGCACATTGCTTGCAGAACAGATGGCCGATGGGGCCGAAAGATTCATATAAAAGTATCTAACGCATAATTAATTTGTCTGTCATTGCTTCACTTTTCATTATTTTTACCTATTTTGGTATAGTAATTTTACCTAGTGTGGTAATTTTATTCTAGGTAAGTGCATCGTCTTCAACTACGAGTATAATTAATGTATACAAATATTGTTAATATTTTAAAAGAGTAAGTATGGAGTTTCATGCCCAATCTTCTCCATACGTAACTACCTTTTGGAAGGGGGTAACTAGAATCAATTAATTATTTTTGTAAATTTTGACGTTCAAAAGTGCCTTTTAAGTGCCTATTTGAAATAAATTATTTGACTTTGACTTTGACTTTATTTTCACAGAAAAGATCCCGTAATACCTCGAAAACGAAATAAACAACCCTAGTTTGTACCAACACATGAAGCAGAAGCAAGCCAAGGAAACATGACAAAATACTAGAACATTCTTAAAGCATGTATTTTTTATCAAAGCGGACGGCCGGACACCCGGACACCCGGACAGCCGGACAGAAAAGCTTTCGTTTGATGACGCGATGCAACTTATTTTGCCGGACCGACTTTAATTAGTTAAAAGCAAACTACTCTTTGAAATTGTTGAGACAGACTAAATACTGTTAATATAAAAGAAGCATTAGGGGAAAATGGACGCTGTACGGTACTTAGCTCAGTATATATTTGCTGTTTGATCTATAAAAGATAGTGTAAATGGTATTACGTACTGGCAGAGTACGTAGATATGATTAAATTCTAGGAATTTCAAGAGAGCTTGCCTTTACTTGGGTTTCTTTTTACAGAAATATTTTATTAGCGCTCTATGTATATCTTATTATGTCAGGCGAGAAAGTTTGCTTGAACATACACACATCAAAACAAGTTTGTGATCACTAGCATAACCTGATATAATTTTTTAAATTGAACTTTATCAAGAATTTTTTTTCTTGTGTGTTTTCTTTAAATAGAAATACCCTGTCTGAAATTAATTAATAAAAATATTTTTTAATTATTTATATATATATTTTTTTGTAATTAATCATAATGCCGTTTTGCGTGGATGTGACGCATATTTACCCCTAACTTGTTTTTTTTTTTTTGTGTTGTGTTCTTTTTTTGCGTCATGTTTACCGCAAATAAACGTTTTTTCTTTCTTCTTTCTTTTTAATGTAATTGTAACAGAAATTTTATAGAAAGAAAAAGACTGTTTAACCAAACTTAAACAAAAATTTATTAATAAAAGGTTTATATTCAATATAATATTTAAACTCAAAGTTATTATTGTTGCTCGAAAAACTTCTGATAATCCACTTGGCATTTTTTCAATCACAACTTTCCGTGAAAAAGTATTTTAAATCCGTTAAAATTTACTAAATCAGATTTCTGAATTCTGAAAGCCTTTTTATAAGGAAAAACAATTGAACTGTTTCATATTCTAAATCTATATTTTTAAATAAAGAATCTAAAAAGAAGAAGAAATCATAATATAATCTACCGTAACAAAAAAGATTTAGATTTTTTGATGTGTGTACATAATAGTACATTACTTGCCAAGGGCTGTAAAAGAAAGAAAGCCCTTAATCGCAAGTATTTGTGACCCGAGCCGCAGACGAGGGTTGTAAATATGCGATAGAGGGCTTTCTTTTTTACTGCCCGTGGTGAGTACACAATTTTACGTCTTCACCTGGCCACAATGCGAATTTTACTGTACGCGTAGCGTGCGGTAAAACTCACATTATGGCCAGGTATGACTTAAATACATATATAGCATGTGGTATGAAAAAGGTTGAGATAGGCTTCGTAGCGGACAAAGTAAAGAAAAGGATTGCGATTGTATCTGTAAGCCGTGCAACACACTTGTTCGTAGATCTATGACAGTCGTTATGGGTAGACTGAAACCCAACTGAAACCCAAAAACAAAAGGTCCTAACGAAAGGTATCGTGTTACCCAGTAACTGGGTTGAGGAGGTCATATAGGCATTCGCTCCATGTAATATACTGGTATTCAGCTGCATCATAATTAATTTATCCGTCATTGCTTCATTTTTAGGATTCCGTAGTCAACAAGGAACCCTTATAGTATCGCCATGTCTGGCTGTCTGTCCGTCCCCAGCTTAGCTCAGAGACTCTTAGTACTAGAAAGCTATAATTTGACATGGATATACATATTAATCACGCCGACAAAGTTGTAAAATAAAATCAAAAAGTGGAAAAAGTAGTTATTTAGGGTACCTCCTGTATATATAAAGTGGGGTTAGCTCGTTATTGTGTGCATATTATTTTGCGATAAAAAGGGTATTATCCACTCTATGTTACTTCCTTCTCCGAAGTTTAGGTAAATAGACTATACCTATTCCGATCTCTGATAATCGCAAACTCGCTGCAATACTTGTGCCACATAACATGGCAATGACTAACTACTAGCCAAAGGATTATTACCACATGTGACCGCGAGCTACCCGGATTTGATCTCCTCCTAAATAAATTAGTTAGTAAAACCCTTTTACAAATGATATCGGGTATAATTCTGTAATGATCATAATGATGGATTAAGGGACAGGATTATGGTGAAATATAACTAAGTTAAATTAACTTTCAGTCTCGTTATTCTGCTCCAATTATTTTATTTCTGCGTATAGAGATATTGAATTGAATGTATGTAGTTTTAAAACAGGATCCATTTTTATAACAGTCATAAAACAGTTTCTTTTTTTTTTTTTTATTGGGAATGTAACTTTATGTATTTGGTATTTCTAGACGAGCGTGGATGACTTTTTTTATTATTTAAAAAATATACGTATCAACATTCCGTATTTTTCTGTACCGAAACTCATACTCGGCTCACTTCACTTCATTCTCGTCTTTGTTCAGTTGGTAGACGTCAGAGTTACATTTAAAGGCTCCTACAAACAGGCGCGACACGTGACGCGATACAAAAAGACAGCTCGTCGCGCGACACGCGGTGTCTTTGTGTCGCGCCTGTTTGTAAGAGCCTTAAACCAGAAACGGTATGTGCGAATTAGCACGAACGTCGCGCCACAGACTAACCCTTAACTGAACCCTTTACTTCTATGTTTTGTACTGCCGCACTAGTGCTACTATAATTGTGCGTTTGTATGAAGTTTTCTCTCTGTCTATAGCTACTCCAAAGAAGAAGATCAAAGTTTTGAAAAGTTGTTTAGAATCGCAAACTTTTTAATTCATCATTCGTCATCATTTAGGCCAAAAGACGTCCACTGCTAGACATAGGCCTCCCCCAAGCAACGTCACTACGACTGGTTCTGTGCTTCCCGCATCCAACGGATTCTTGCGGCTTTCACAATAAATGGAGCGTGCTTGAGCCTCATGCTCGAAGCGAGCGTTCGCCGCGTCTTGTATAGCTCGCCTCGAGTGATACATACAAATAAACGTTTCAAATCAGTCTCCGCCTTTACGTTACAGACGAATGCTCCCGATGAGGGAGCCCCTTTACTTGGTTTAAAATAAAAGACGATGTCAGCATGTGACGTAGTGATTTTCTCGTCTCGTATGAGAACATTCCAGAACACATAAGAGAAGTGACAGCTCTTGTGTCATAGACTAAAAACTGCCATAGATAATTAGTTAATTTTTAAGTAATCGACTAATTATGCTACAAGCAACACATATTTACTTCACCTAAGTTTCGAGAGCACAAGCACTGCTAGTTTGTTCCGTACTTATTGCCTTTGCCAAAACATTATGTCCTGGTCCACCTACCTACCGCCCTAGTCCACCTATTTACTAAACAACATTGTGCGAATTCAAGCTCTCATTGCCAACAAATACTTTGGCCAACTGTAGCAACTTTCCGGGGATACGCACCCTAAACTCTTTGTTTACCTTTCTTCCTTTTCAGGGGAACTTTGTCACATCAAATGGCCAAACAAAATGTGCTAATGAGTATGTGGCGGCATCTAAAACGCCACATGCGAACTACACATCAAAGACCTGACGTCACAAAAATCCTACATCGCGCAAGCAGAGTTTACCGCGCGACTGGCGGCATATATTCAACATCCCGACATCAACCGTCGGGCAGTTGCTCACCAGACACAACACCCGACTGGTCGGACGATCCTCCCTTTTCTATAAAGGATGAGTGAACTTAACACCCTGTTCCTCATGCCGCTATAAGTGCATAAAGTTTCCTTTGTGAAGTGCCAATGAAGTACGGACGGTGGTAAAAACTAGTGGTGGGTCGTTGTCGATTTTTTGACGGACGTAACGCAACCATTTTCCTGACGAAAACGGTTGCAAAAAATGGTCATCGGTTGCAACTGGTTTAAAGACGGACGACGGACGACGAAACTTATCCAACATGAAAAAGAATTGCGTTTTCGTCGAGTGAAATAGTTGCAGTTTCTTACAACTATCAACGGGTTTGATCATCGCATCACGAACGACAGCATTGACAACTGGTAGGTAAGATAAGGTAATACACTATCGACTGTATTTCATTGACATAAAGTTCACTTTCTATTGTAAGGACTGTTTTGTAAACGAACGCGGAACGACGACGCGACGGATGAGATAGTTGACTCATTGCGTTCTCGACTGTATTTTCATAGCTGTAAAATAAAAAATCGCACTAAATAATTCGAAGACTGGTACGAAGACTGTTTGAACCCAGGACGTAAAACGGTTTCATCGCCGCAGAACACAAAACGGTGTTTGAAAACGGTTCGTCGTCGCAACGCCCACTCCTAGTAAAAACAAAAATTGCTGTCCCATACATTTTGACCGCGTAGATATTGCAATTTTGTAGGGAAAAACGGTTTTTTTTTAATAACCGACTTAAAATTTCAAAGTAGTGGTGTCCAGATCATGTACTGAATCCATGGTAATCGGTTTCGCGATGTCCATTCCACCCTGTATTGAGCCGATTGACGTCCACTGGAAATAGGCCTCCCCCAAGCACCGCCACTTAGACCGATTCTGTGTTTCCCGCATCCAGCGGATTCCTGCGGCCTTCACAAGGTCATCGGTCCACCTTGTGGGACGCCGTCCAACGCTACGTCTTCCGGTACTCGGTCGCCACTCCAGAACCTTTCTGCCCCATTGGCCATCTGTTCTGCGAGCAATGTGCCCTACCCCTAAGTTGTCTGATATATCACCTAACATAAAGGGCCTGTAATTGTACTCTAGTAGAATGGTTTCATAACGTATATTATAAAGCAACTGACTTACTCATCCAAAATAGTCTGCCTCGCTAATTGCCGCACGCATCATATTTCACGCATTTTTTCACTTCTCTATTGTTTTGTATTTTTTTTTTTTCACTTTGATTTGGTTTTATTATTGATTTATCTTATTATATGTTTTATATTCAGAGCTCAGCTTCTCCACATTTACTGTATAAATAATTAAGTCTAAATTCCGTGTGGTGGGACCCTGGTGATCTGCTATACAGGTATTCCTAGTGCAGATACCAGTATCTCACAAAAGTCACATAGTTTTTAAGCTTGTAAAAAAAAACCTAGCGCCTTGATGGCTTGTCGAATAAACTCGATAACCACAACGTCTAGCGCCATCTCTTATCAAAAATTAGAGTTATTTAGTGAAAACTTATCTTTGTTTTTCTAAGTTTCCTTAGCTTTTAGACTCGTGAAACTTTTTTATCTGTAAATTACAGAAAATAACAATTCCAAAAATAAAACAATATTTGCTGCACATTGATGTTGATACCTAGGTAGGCGCCCATAGTCCCACTGGTCATTTCATTTATCATGACATTGTTTGTGAAGAGAAAATAAATAATTTTAATTTGATTGAGTATCTATTGAGTATAAACCATTGATGTATAAAAAGGAAGATAATGTAATGATAACTCGCTCCTCGACGTGGACCGCATAAATTATGCCAACCGGCACAATTGACATTAATCACAATCGAACCGGCGTTTGTGTAGCACATGTGTAGCACGTTAAGTAAAATTACCGTAATCGTCTAAATAAGCAGCAACAATGCCTTCCTGTATATTCAAAATGAGCACAATTAATTCACAAACCAAAAACAAGTTCCACGGGATTACTTTCCACTCGTACAAAAAAACGTATTTTCTTTAAAATTCTCCTGAATTATATTGCTTTCTAGTTCGCCATTTGTTTTTGAGTCGTTATGGGTACGTAACAGTGGCAATTATTGCTATCTCATTCCCGCTACAGCCCGCGTCATATCTCTCTATTTCGGTTGTTGATGCATGACGCACGACATCGGGAAATGTAGTTGTGTGGGTGTGTTTACATGGAATTGTTCCTAGTCATGCAATAATGTTTACGTGACATTTGAAAGAAAAAAAAATTATTTGACGCAGTTTAAGGTACACAATACTGACACAGAACTCAAAAATGACAGAAAAAACTTAAAATAGCAATGTGTGCCTCGTGGCTACGCCAAATAGGCCCAGTTCAGCATAAATGACAGCCAACTAGTGCCTGACTCTGGTTTTCAACTGGACCTTGTGTTGCGAAGACGTCTTACGTATGTAAATTAGTTTTATAATGTGTGTAATATATAATGTGTATAAATATTTAAGTAAAAAATTGATTTGTGATTGTGTAGCGAAATAAAATAAACTCGAGTACAAACTCAAAACTCAAATCATTTATTTCAATTAAACCATTTACAGGCACTTTTGAACTGTCAAGGAGTCGGTCAGTAAGAAAAATGAAGCTACATTCCCATTCCAAGCGTAGGTACCTATGGAGAAGAACGGGCAAGAAACTCCATGGACACTCTTTTAAATTAAATTGTTACAAAATTATTCGTTACATCTATAATGTTGCATTTATAACTAAAAGTGAGAACGATGTAAAAATAAAAATAATAAAAACTTACACGTTAAAAGCGTCAATAGTAGGTACAACAAATAGAAACAAAATAAAATAACCCGTGGCAGCTAAGAGATGACCAGTCCCAACTGACGGCGCCCGTTCACGAACATGACGCATGGATTAGCACCATTCAGCTCAACCATTTTGAACTACATTATTCATATTCATATGCCATATCTTCCTTTTTTATACAGCAATGTATAAACTGATGATTTGTGGTCAACGATAACCAAGGCAACAAATAGATTTAAAAACAAATGTTCCATTATGAACTTTACAAAAACAAACTCTCTCACTTTCGAGCCCACATTCAGTAAAAGCGATACCAACAACGCTGTCCACAGACCGCCAAGGATTAGATAAATAACAAGTTTTGCGGAACTTTGTTATATTGGCTGGCCAGCGATCCCCTATTTCGGTGCTAACTAGCTAACTTCCAATGAGAACTCCTGTTTACTTTCTTTTGTGTTAAACTTTCCTTTGATTGTCGGGATGTGGGCCCGGATTAAGTGAAGGTTATTGGATGGATGCTCTTTTGTTTGTTTTTGAAATGGTTGGTACCTGTGATCTAGAGAGAGATTCTGTAAAGTTCGCTTGGCCGAGTGACCGCATACAATTCGAATGTGAGAATGTGAAAACAAAAATGGAATGGATGTAGAAATTTCAAAATCATACCATAGACAAATAAATGAAATTGAATTGTAATGTCAAAATAACAGATTTTTACTAAATGCACATGTTGGCAACTTTACACTAGAGCAAATTAAAGTTTTTCTTTTTTTATTTTATAAAAGTACTTTAAAATGATCTAGTGTACCTACACTCTGAGTATACTCAACTATACCCAAAGTCTGAAATTCAGATAATTTATGTAAACAAAGTAATGTCAAGAAATGTCACTGTCAAAATGACAGAACAGTGGTGCAAAACATTTTATCATTAAATATTTTTGTAAATAATCATCGATAAAATTAAAGTGAATTAATTATAAGAAATAAGCAAACAAAATACCGTTGCCAAACAATGTCTTGTGTAGTGTGTCTGAGACACGGTATATGCTCGTCATAATCAGCCCTTTTAAGCCCAGTGCTAGACATAAGTCTCCCAAAATCGATTTCCAATCGAAACAGTGTACAGCCGTTTTCATCCAAAATGTGGCTAGATATGCTACTTACAATATGAATCTATGTATGAGAGTTTTAATATTAGTGTTGTTGAAGATGCAAAAACTTTTAAAATGTTTAGATCTCCTGCATTGTTACCAGTATCATAAAATATTTTATAGAAAATCTCCTTTTATTAATTACTTTGTTTAAAACCGAAAATTTATAAAAATAATTACGGTATGATTATTTTTTAATTATTATTTCTTAAAATCAGTACTTAAAAGAAAAAGAAACCTCTTTTTTCGCCATTTTATGTGGATTACCATCACGAAGATATTTTTTTTGTTATGTTATCCCCTTTGTTTACATAAATTATCTGAATTTGAGACTTTTGGTATAGAGCAATTTAAAGTTTTTTTTTTTTTTTTTATTTATACTTATAAATGCTCTAGTGTAAAGTTGCCAACATGTCGTTTGCTAAATATTACCTTTCAATCACCGATATGAAAGTATCAAGTGCAAACTGCAGCTAGTGCTAAGTGAAGTACTAAGTTTTATATATATAAAATATGTATGTTTAGGTTAAGGTATGTTTCTATGGGCCTGTGTTGCCTGAAATAAATGGTATTATTATTATTATAACAAAAAAAAAACAATCCGTTTGCCTGTCTGCGTGTCTGTCCGTCTCTCTGTTTGTCCCGGCTAATCTCCGAAACGGCTGCACAATCGGTGCCATCGGTAAAGTAGCCTAAGTTACTACTGAGGTTACTTTTATTTTAGAAACCACACGAGCGAAGCCGCGGGCAGCAGCTAGTGTATCAATATAACATAACAAAACATCACACCTGTAATCCCCGAAGGGTAAGGCAGAGATGTAGGTGCTATCTCAATATTGTGTTGAAAAAAGAAAGAAACAAAGAAAGAAAAAACATTTATTTGCGGGAAACATGACGCAAAAAAAAGAACACAAACACAAAAAATAATAAGTTGAGGGAAAATGTCCAGATACATGGTGCTCACATATTGACACATTGTGTATGATTTTTCTAAAAATGTAACATATAAGTCAGTGTGTGAGTTAAATTACAGGGCGTCATAAAAGAGTAGAAATTAAATGAGGGCGCCACTTTCTACGTAACTGTCACATTTTTGACATGGCAACAATTTAGTATGGATTTTTTTTAGTTCCATTTTATTTAATTTCTACTCTTTTATAACGCACTGTATATTAATCACAGAAAATAAAATTAATATCACAAAAATTATAAATTATACAGTTAAATTAGCAACCAGTTTGATTTTGTCTACTACTCTAAATTGTCCTATGGAGCAGGACCAGCATGTTTCCAAGCATTCTTATCTTGGTCATAGATCAAAATTTGTGGTTTACGAGTATGATGTTAGTAATACATTCCTGCAAGGTTGTTAGTGTAACCATCACCAGTAACCATGTTTATGGATTGAATCTTCTATTGATCGGCCATGTGATAGTGGACCGTGAGGTTTTAGAATCGATTCTCGTAAATTTGTAGTTTTTAGTAAATGTATTATTTTTTGTAAAAAGTCATAGAACAAAAGTTGTCGTTTATAAAGAAAGAAAGAAAGAAAGAAAAAGTATTTATTGTGACTCGCAAACTTTCATATTCATATTCATATTCATTTATTTTCATTCCACAAGGTAAAAAGATGTTAACAAAGGGCTTAGAGCTAAGAGCCGTTGTAGACCCTGTAAGGGCACAGCAAAATTATTGTTAATTATAAATATCATAATAATAATAACTTAACACAGCAATGGATTTAATTTTCTTTATCCGTAAATTCGATATTTCGCGTGTTCTTTTTTCGAAAATAATGACAATATCTCCGTGCATGATTAAGAAAAAAAAATTTTTGTGCGTCATGTAGATTATTAAAAAATATTGGACACGTATTTTTTTTTCTTTTTTTACGTAATTAAAACATTACAGCGATACATTGAGTTCAATTGTGGCATGACGTCACTGCTCGCTAGATTTTATACGTAGCTGTGACGTAACGAGCCCCTACTTCCCAAGTTTAATGTGTTTTATCTAAGTATTTTTTTATTAATATGATAAAGCAAAAAATACGTGTCTAACATTTTTTTTATTATCTGACTGACGGACTAAACAGATTTTCTTGTTTTTTTACCCACCAAACATCCCAATTACTTTACTATACAAGGGTAATTTTCACAAAAAGTGTACATTCGTGTTTCGGGTGTGTCCCACAACTTTTGTATTTTTTTTAAGAATAATATCTATGTTTAACAAAAACAACACAAAAAATTTGGATCTGTGGTTTGTTTTTAACAATATTGTATAATGTTACTGCATAAAAACACAGTCATGATAATTTAATTTTCAAAAATAGAAGGTAGCTCTATCTATTTTAGCGCTGTCCCACTACCGTCAGTTGGGACTGGTCATCTCTTAGCTGCCACGGGTTATTTTATTTATTTTATTTTATTTTGTTTCTATTTGTTGTACCTACGCTTGACGCTTTTAACGTGTAAGTTTTTATTATTTTTATTTTTACATCGTTCTCACTTTTAGTTATAAATTCAACATTATAGATGTAACGAATACTTTTGTAACAATTTAATTTAAAAGAGTGTCCATGGAGTTTCTTGCCCGTTCTTCTCCATAGGTACCTACGCTTTGGAATGGGAATGTAGCTTCATTTTTCTTACTGACCGACTCCTTGACAATTCAAAAGTGCCTGTAAATGGTTTAATTGAAATAAATGATTTGAGTTTGAGTTTGAGTTTGAGTTTACCATTTTCAGTAAATAACGTAACCTGGTGACAGTTTCAAACAAAATGTTTGTCAAAAATTTGTTCGTCATTCTATACTTCATTCAAGATTCATACTTGAACAACGTTCTAGAATACCGCAGTAAATCATCATGGATTCACTTTTCGAGTTCCGAAGTGATGTTAGAGAATAGCACAACGCACTACAGACTGAATGAATGAGGTTCCCTTGTCGGGCGAGCTAAGTCGATCGATCACCGCTGATCCGGCCGTCTCTCCGTTTGTTTTGGGTTCGATTCTAGCGATAGCGTGGAGTACAGGGGGATCAATGATGGATCCCACTAAGCGACTTTTATTGAAAATGGAGTTCAATTTATTTTTATTTAAATTGTGTTACTTTAAGCAACTAAGCAAGCTGTTAACATCTTGACTCATCTCATCATTCCATGTTGTAAAAAAAAAAAAACATATAATAAAACAGTAACGAAGAATTTTTGGGTATTTTGGTCCTACTATTTTGTACTAACAGTAGGTCCACGAGGGTATGTTATTGCTGTTGGTCCTACTGAAGTTTTGAAACCAAAATATACCTACAAAATAGCAGAATTTTTAAACCACGAGAAAATACCTGAATTTTTGTCCGTTTTTCTGTTTGTCTGGATGTATGTTCCGGATAGGCGCAAAAACGGCTAAACGGATTTGGCTGAAATTTGGCACATAGATAGTTTATAACCTGGATTAATAGAGTACTTTCAATCCCAATAATACGTTCCCGTGAGATATTTTCATCCACGCGGGCGAAGACGCGGGAAAAATCTAGTATAAAATATATTAACAATTTGAAAGGAATATTCTTTCCCACTGAAGTTATTTTAACAGATTGCATTCTATCTTATCATTTCCTACACTCCCAGCCCTGAATAGACGCAGAATATGCAGTATACACTACTGAAAATATTTATTTATTCAATACAAAACACAATGATTATCCAATAGAGGTCGATTTGAATGCATATCGCATCGCGTAGCAAACGTAGAAGCAATATCGTAAACATTGTCTACGAGCCTCTACGAACGGGCTACGATGGGGCTACGAAACAGACCTCGGTGCTACGCCGTAGCACCGTAGGCATAACTTTAAACTAATTGTTTATGCATTATGTTAGTGCACAGATTAATACAGATGGGACACTCCGCAGTTTAGGTATGAAGCTACAAGTACGCGGCGGGCCCATTTCACTGGGCAAATTCAGTAGGACTGACACGCGCCGCCGCACAGTGGACGGAAACCAAGGTTTCATAGGATTATTGAAAAATTTAATATTTTATTTGATAGTTTCATGTATACAGTTTTGTCGAGTACATTATAACATTGAATAAATTAGTAGTTAGGTACGGGTTTTTTTTTTCGAGTCTATATGGTCTGGTGGGCAACTGCCCAAGGACGGAAGGATGTCGGGACGTTGTATATATGCTAGTCGCGCGGTAAGCTCTGATTGCGCGATGCAGGATTTGTGACGTCAGGTCTTTGAGCGTAGTTCACATGTGGCGTTTAGATCACATCACTCACCTCCGGAGACCGGAGGTCGATAGTGAGCTGAGTCAGTGCTTATTATCATGCTTGCCAGGGCCAGTTGTGGTTCCAGTGGGTCGGAACCAGGTGCTGCATAGTTCTCGGTGAGTCGAAACTATCTGCAGTGATTCTTTAGTGAGTCAGATGTGATACAGCACCGGGTTGAGGCTGACTGAGGCTTGCAGAAAAGAGACAGGTATTGGCCACATAGTGTATTACTGCGGGACCTATCAGAATACCAGCACTGCGGTATTTATTTTCTAAATATCGCAGCATTATGCTGAGATAGGAGCCTTTTTAAATCGGAGGTAACCGACATAGCTCGAAGAATTGCCAAACTAAAGTGGCAATGGGCAGGGCACATTGCGCGTAGAACAGATGGCCGTTGGGGCCGAAAGGTTCTGGAGTGGCGACCGCGTACCGGAAGGCCTCCCACAAGGTGGACCGATGACCTTATGAAAGCCGTAGGAAGCCACTGGATGCGGGAAGCACAGAACCGGTCGAGGTGGCGGTGCTTGGGGAAGGCCTATGTCCAGCAGTGGACGTCTTTCGGCTGAAATGATGATGATGAATGAGGAGCCTTTTGGCCTCGCACAGGTCTTCTTCTTTTATTATCTTTTTTGTTATTGTTTCCAATGTCAATTTTGTTAGTTTTAAATTTATTTATTTACTAGCTTTTTCCCGCGGCTCCGCCCGCGTGGATATCGGTTATCGCATAAAAAAGTAGCCTATGTCCTTTTCCATATCCCAGACTATATCTCTGCCAAATTTCATGACGATCGGTTCGGCGGTTTAGGCGTGAAAACGTAACATACAGACAGACAGACAGACAGACGGACAGAGTTACTTTCAAATTTATAATATTATTATGGAAGTATGGATTCACAAGGCAACTACAACAGGTAACAATCACAGTATATCAGTAGGATTACTTTAAAGGTTTCGACCTGATTGTCACCCAAAGCGTAATCGCACAACACGACTAGCAACAACAATAATAACGATAACAACTATACTCCATTAATTATAACGTTAGACAAATAACTGTTCTCACCCTTTCGTTATTTCGATGTAAACGTTTAATAAACTCCGTTATTTCACGATAAATAGAAAGCACTGTAATCTATTTACCATTTACATTAAAAAAATTACTCTAAAGTGCAGTAATTTCAACAATATTACACAATAACTGTCGTTATTTAGCCGTTATTTGTCTAATGCTATAATAAATGGAGTATAGAGTAAAAAGCTCACAAAATTACAGCTACAAGGTCTGTGCGTCTGCTCTCCGACACACTTCCGGCTCATGTAGGCAAGGAATGTGCAAAATGTGTGTGTGAGGGTGTGTGTGTGGGTGTGAGGGTGTGTATGCGTGTGAAATGCTCTTTTTTTATACTGTTTGTATTTCTAGTGCGTGTCCCAAATAAAATATTTTTCTTTCATTTTTTATTTCACAGTCGCTTTGTCTCTTTCTAGACAGCGGTCGCTTTTATGAGTCTAACGCTCAGTCCATTCTCTATGTCTATGGTTATAATAACACGTTACGTTAACTCATAGACCTAAACAGCCACTAAGCTGAACGATCATTGGTCGCAAGGGAATGTTCCCACTACACAACTATGCATACAACGATGCCTTCACAATTGCACTAACTACAAAAAAAGACAATTTTGAGGAGAGCGTTTTAAAGTTTTTTTTTTTTTAAGTTCAGACGAGAACAGTACGAAAAAAAAAAAAAAACAATTATGCATCAATTCATAAGACTAGTCCTTTAACTCCATCATATCTCAATATTGTAATATTAGTATAACCATAACATTTAAAAAAATAGCGAAATAAACATGCGACCCCCCATTTAATACATTTGTGCACTCTAAAAAATTCCAAACCCCTTAAAGTAAAAGTACTTAGCACACTTGTACATAAAACTTTCTTGATTTTTTTGTACTACCAAATCACTGTTAAAAAGTATCAGCCGATACTCGTATTGCAAATGTATTTAGTAGGTTTGTGTTTTGAAATATTCTGCAGTTGAGAAATTTAAAATCAGTTAAAGTATGTCTTGTTTGGATTTACAAAAGTAAAGGTCATTAGTATAGAGAGCATTCATGGAACTTATTTAATACAACTGAACACCTACGTTTTTGGTAGAAAGAGCCGAATTAACGGCATTTTGATAAGCGCAAACGAATGAACATGACATTTAGTGTACACTGAAATAAATATTTAGCCTAACTACTTCGGCTATTTCAGGAATAATCAAAGTTTGACAAGACTTTATAACAGTTAACTTAATTTAATAAAAGTGATTTGTCTATAAAATACAAAACAGCCTTTTGGTTTTGGTTACATGTTGCATAAAGTTATGTGGTCACTTTCTTGTGTTACATGTTGACGAAAGTTTGGTTATGTATAAGTAAACATTTTTTTAAGTGAAAAGTTAACTTGATTTAATAAAAGTGATTTGTCTATAAAATACAAAACAGCCTTTTGGTTTTGGTTACATGTTGCATAAAGTTATGTGGTCACTTTCTTGTGTTACATGTTGACGAAAGTTTGGTTATGTATAAGTAAACAATTTCTCAGTGAAAAGTTAACTTGATTTAATAAAAGTGATTTGTCTATAAAATACAAAACAGCCTTTTGGTTTTGGTTACATGTTGCATAAAGTTATGTGGTCACTTTTTGTGTTACATGTTGACGAAAGTTTGGTTATGTATAAGTAAACATTTTTTAAAGTGAAAAGTTAACTTGATTTAATAAAAGTGATTTGTCTATAAAATACAAAACAGCCTTTTGGTTTTGGTTACATGTTGCATAAAGTTATGTGGTCACTTTTTGTGTTACATGTTGACGAAAGTTTGGTTATGTATAAGTAAACATTTTTTCCAGTGTATTTGGCACTAAAAAAGTTTAGTAATTTTTGTAGTTAGTACAATTGTGAACTAAGGCATCGACATGTGTATTTGCATCAACACGTCCTTCTAAATAGCCAGCCAAATAGCCACATAGCCACCGAAACGCGGCCACATTTAAGCCATGCACAACGAGTAATCACGTCAGAATACAGATAGACGCATTAAAAACAGGTTTAAACTGACGCCAACTGACACAGATATCTATTCGGTGACGATTTCCGGAGTATTTATTTATTTAGTCACTATAAATCCATCCATACTAATATTATAAATTTGAAAGTAACTCTGTCTGTCTGTCTGTGTGTCTGTCTGTCTGTCTGTCTGTCTGTATGTTACGTTTTCACGCCTAAACCGCTGAACCGATCGTCATGAAATTTGACAGAGTTATACAGACTTATACTGAAGTATAAGCCTCCAAAAATCTGCTTTTTGCACACATTTTACCTGAACTTTGGCCGTTCATAATGTACTCATAAATTGTAAAAATAAAGAAAACATCTCCATAGAAACATTGCACATGTAATCATTCATCATCATTTCCGCCGAAAGACGTCCACTGCTGGACATAGGCCTCCCCCAAAAGGGGGGGAATTTGCCATAATCGCCACGCTTAGCAGGCGGGTTGGCGATCGCAGTATGGTGTTAAAAATGCATAGAGAACGCTGCTGCCCATTCTCTAGTAACTCCCTTAGTCGACTTTTACGACACCCACGGGAGGAAATGGGGTGGTGCTATTCTTTACGTCCAGCACCACACGGCACATGTAATTGAAATTCTAAATAAAACATTTATTTCACAAACTTATAAGCTTTCTCAAAAACACGTATTTCCTGGAACAAGTTTTATGAAATTTCCGAACACTATTTCTCGTTCAATGCTATTGCGTTGACGATAGACGGACCGGGAAGGGCCCTCTTCACGGACACTTAATCATAAAACATGTACGAATCTCCAAAAAACATGGCAACATAACCCGAACTACCCACCCGTCATTATTTAAGCGCGACACTCACAGTCCCACAAGAGCCGTATGATTATGTTCCTAAAAGCAGTGACGTCACTCCGACACTATTTGTCATGAGCTAAGTGATTTCCCTCGTAACACACAGATTTGTTGAATCACTGTGGCGATATATTATGTTTCCGTCAAATGTAGTGGGATACGGGCTTTTTGGACTTCGATCAAAGAGGAAAGTTTTTTCTTAGTTAGTGTTACACGGATGGATACGTTATTTCAAAATCCATGCTAATATTATAAATGTGAAAGTAACTCTGTCTGTCTGTCTATATGTTACGTTTTCACGCCTAAACCGCTGAACCGATCGTCATGAAATTTGGCAGAGATATAGTCTGGGATACGGAAAAGGACATAGACTACTTTTTTACGCGATAACCGACATCCACGCGGGCGGAGCCGCGAGCAAAAAAAGGTAATAAATAAAATAAAAAATCAGACAAATGTTAGTATTCCATGCATTAGCTTAAAACTATGTTAGTCATGATGCGATCAATCAATGCATTAGGTAACCAAATACATAATAGGAAAAATAATTAAATGAAAATAAAATAGATATGAATAATAAAAATAAAATAAAATTGAATTATATAATTGAAAATAAACTAAAATGAAAATATAATTAATATAAATAATTTAAAATTAAATTTACCTAAATTAAAATTAAATTGAGATAAATAAATTAAAATAAAAACGGATTTGAAAGGTTTGTTAAACTTACTATTACTTATTACTTCAGCACGCGTGAGCCTTAGAGAGATGCAACGTATCGAGTGACAGGTAGGAAGACGGTTCACTTCAAGCTCACTTCCCCTAAGTTTTCACGGTGAGATTTTGACACAATAGACCGGCTGTAATTCCACCTGCAGTGCTATTCTGTAACCATCTCACCGTGAAAACATAGGTCAAATGAGCGTGGAGTGAGCTGTCAATAGTGTCAATCCCAAGCATCAACCAATCTATTCTGTAAAAATCTCACCGTGAAAACTCAGGTGAAGTGAGCATCAATACACAGTGTCAATCCCTAGCATCAATGGAATGACAGCTCACTTTACCTGTGTTTTCACAGTGAGATTTTACAGAACAGCACTGCAGGTGGAATTACAGCCGGTCTATTCTGTCAAAATCTCACCGTGAAAACTCAGGTGAAGTGAGCATCAATACAGTGTCAATCCCTAGCATCAATGGAATGACAGCTCACTTCACATGTGTTTTCACAGTGAGGTTTTTACAGAATAGCACTGCAGGTGGAATTACAGCCGGTCTGTTGTGTCAAAATCTCACCGTGATAACTTAGGGGAAGTGAGCTTGAAGTGAACCGTCTTCCTACCTGTCGCTAGGGAATCTTGGGATTGATGGCTCACTCCACCTAAGAGTGGGTGAGTGAGTGTTTTAATGTAGGTCTAAACCTACACTAAAACACAAAACAAACCAATTTGAGCTACAAAGAATTGCACTATTCGCACTGTTTATACAAGGAGCGTCTGTATGAAGCGAAACTCATGGAGAAAATATCAATAGTCAAAATATCAATCTGCTAAGTTGGACCTTTCATTATACTGTCTGGCCATACGTGTTAAGGGGCTATTAAATGAGGTATTTAAGGTTATAGCTGCGAGTGGGCCTTAGCCTAATGGTCAAGTATATTTCTCTAACGTGACCTAATATCCGGCTTTCTCTCCAATTTCTCACTTCAACAATTCTTAAATCTTGATCTACGCCATCCAAACATCTGAGCTTGGGCCGCCCTCTACTTCTCCAGCCATCCAGTTTACTATCCAGTAAACAGTGAAGCCGTAGAACCGATGACCGTTGGGTAGACGTGTTCTTGAGTGGAGACCGCGAATCGGCAAACGTAAGGTAGGACGCCCTCAGGCTAGGTGGAGCGACGATCTTCGCAGGGTGGCTGGTAGCAGCTGGATGAGAGTTACCGAGAATCGAGCTGAATGGCGTGCAATTGAAGAGGCCTATGTCCAGCAGTGGACTGCTATAGGCTGATGATGATGATGAAACAGTGCTCTGGTGTCGTCCATTCTTGCGACATGTCCTGGCCATCGAAGACGTCCTATATTGATGGTTTTAATTACATAAGGCTTGTCGTACATTCCGTAGAGGTCACGTTGTACACTGCACCGAATATGTGCCTGAGGATTTTCCATTCGAAAACTATAATAATAATAAGTAATTTATTTCTCTCAAAAAGGTACAATTTTGATTCATAGCATAAGTTACATTTTCCAGTATATCCTTTGTGAGAGCTGGAGTCTATACTGGGTTCGGGACCTGTATGACAGATCTCCGCCCTTAAAATACAATATTTAATTGCACTTACGTACTAAAACATTAAAAACTCCAAGTACTGAGAGGAAGAGTATTAATACAATACAAAGGAAATGTGCTGTGTGTCTTTGGAGAGTGTTGTGTATCCGTGAGTGCAATATAAGTCCTCGCGCCCAGCGCCCGCGAAGGGCACTGGGTGCGAGCACCTATTTGCCCGAAAGTGTATGTGGGTCATTATCAGGACACTCATTATTTGGTTGACTTCGGAGGCAATTTTTTTTGACGTGACAACTTCTAATAAATCGATGAACGCCGGCTGCATGCACGAAAAAAGATGACTCATTGTCCCGTTATGCTCATTGTCCCGTTACGCCCATTGTCCCGTTACGCTCATTGTATGCTTGCACCGCATCAATGTTTTGTTATGACGTTGTCACGTTAAACTATCGTCCGTAAACCAACTTTACAGACAACCAATTTTTACATTTAGGCATACGAGTAACTAACATGAAATATCAAATCTAGAGTACTACTAATATGTTATAAATTAACTCTAGATTTGATATTTCATGTTAGTTATACCTAAACGTAAAAAAAAAAATTCCACCGAAGTCAACCAAATAATGAGTGTCCTGATAATGACCCATGTGTGTCTGTGTGTGATTAATAAGGTGAAACGCGATCTAGGATCTATCAGAGTCCTTCTTGCTTAGTAATCCTGCAATTTTCCGATAACAACAAAAGGCACCATTCAAGTACTCACCATTCACTATAAAGTAATGATTTAGATACAGCTTGTTGCTTACTAAAACATGCTATTACATTAAAAGCTGCATGTCGTATTTGCTAGTAGTTTCACGGTAAAATGAATATGCATTGACCATCGGTTTACAATTTAAATCAATATTTGCATTTACCGAATTCAGTCCATCTAAACCCTGCATAGAATCTAGGTACAAATTATAGTAATGTACAATTGGTAGAATATGCTATGAAATAAAATCTGTTATCGTAAGTTTAAGCAGATCTCTTTAAAAAAAATACCCTTTGTCTATTCAGTCTCGTATAAGGATTGTGACGGTATCAACAACGCCACATGCGAACTACGCAACAAAAGACCTGACGTCACAAATCCTGCATCGCGCTATCAGAGTTTTCCGCACGACTAGCATATATACAACATCCCGACATCAACCGTTGGGCAGTTGCCCACCAGACACAATACCCGTCTGGTCGGAGGATCCTCCCTTTACTATAGAGTATGAGTGAACTTTACATCCTGTTCCTCATACCTCTAAAGGATCATACAAAAGTTTTAAAATGATAAATCAAATCAGCTGATAACTTAACTTTTAATGAAACTCACTAACACCTACCGCCATTAATTTCTACAATTTTATCCCCAAGAAGCATTGATATATTCAAAGGATGGAGATATGTTACGCGCTAACATCGCAATCAGTAAACTTGGTCTCGGTGCACGATTACATGCACTAAAACTCACACATCTGTGATCAGTGTGATCACAGTCGCAAACCTACAGTTACCGATAGACAAGAAAAGAGTTATGAGAATGAGACGTCGCTGTCGTGCGAGCGAAATCGCGTTAGCTGCCGAATGTTGGCCGAATGTTTACGATTATGAATGACATTGCATGTGGCAGAACAAACATGGCGAAGCAAACGAATATTATTATAACTTTCAACAAATTTGCATTTTTGGCTGTACTTACGAGTGGTAAGTAATCCCGTGTGTCTTATATTTCTTTCTTGTATTATTAAAACACTGTTTAGCTGCACAAGAAGTCATTTTATCACAAAAATAACTGTAATTATGGAGCTGTTTGATCAACGATATCCCGTGCGCGACTGAGTGCCAACTAGGGGCAATCTCTCACTTTGATAGGACCAGGCGCTGTTACTTAGTCCCGTATCTACGCTTTTAATACATCAATGCCAAGAAGTCTGATTTTGAATTTTTGTGAAGATTTAATATGCAGACAACCTCTGATTTCTTCGAAATAATTAAGTAGGTAGGTAATAACTAAAATTCATTAGTACCTCTTCTCAATATAGCAATTGTCCATGTTATTCCACTGTCCATCACACAGTGGCCAGCAGTCCCAATCCCAAACCTCCATGGCCCCCACATTCGTCACACAGACAGACAACATTAACATAACCAGTATTAGCTAATGTACTCGCAGAGATAGGTCAGGCCCTGTCGTTTGAATTATTGTAATTGCTCGTATCGAACACGCAAACACTGTTACTCGAATAGTCATGACTTGTAGATCTATTGGGCCATTTACACTGTTTTAATTTAGTAAATTGTATGTTTTAATTTAGAAAAGTTCGACTTTGTTTTGTCCTCTCTGAAGAGTACCTATAAAATAATAATACCAGCCAATAATAATGACAGACTTATATTAACTACCAACTAATGCGTTGCAATGCCTTTTTCATGTGATATTTTTGTTAGGAAGCCTCTTAATAATATAAATTAAAGCAAATAAAATAACAACTTTAATCTGCGGCGTTTTATTGTGCGTGTGGCTGTTGGCCCTGATTATTTTAGTCTTAGAAAAAAAAACTTTATGCACTAGAGCATAAAGAGCGACTTTATGTCGCCTACGCACAACATACAACACTAAGTAGGGTGGTATAAGTTAAAACTTGCTCCCTATACCTAAAACAGGGCTTCCTCTCTCCTACTCTTTTGTACAGGGTCCATAATGATCTAAATTATATAGTTACCACCTAATTACACATTATGGTAAACCAATAAAGATATTGAGTATTGAGTACATAAACTAGGGTTTATTACAAAACTAGAGTATAATATATACTACTTTGTCGTCGACCATTTAAAACTATTCAAACATAGGTACTAGTTTGCTTAAAAAACCTAACCTTTTCACGTGTACACCGACCATTTAAAACACCGCCAAGACAACACAAACAAGTCAATAAATTGCTCAACACAAACAGAACTCGATGTAAACTCAGTCGGTTCGTTTCTCCCTTAAAAAATGACAAGTTGGCAACACAGTCGCGCCAATATGGTGGAACAGGCAGAGATAGCAACTGTCAGGCCCACGATACTAAGCGCCGACGAAAAAATACGTGAAAACAGACAAGGAATACGGGGAAAATAAACAAAATGGTGGAAACTGTTTGTTTGTATGGGTATTCGTAAATGTATTGATTTTTGGCTTTGGTAGGCTCGTTCGTGTGACGGAGTAATTCATTATAATATCTTTATTTTAAAATGAATTAAATAACTATTCCATAACAATTGTTTAAAATCACAATCATAATACAAAAAAAATAGAAAAATATAAAAAAACATAGAAACATAGAAAAATTGAAACATAGAAAAATTACTAGAAAAATTAAATTACATAGAAAAATTAAATAGAAACATAGAAAAAATACTCTTTTAATCTAAAATTTAATTAGTAATTTTTCTATAGGCTATAGAAATCAAACATGAGTCAAACGAAGTCAATCGAGGCCCCTAGAACTAAAAACACAGAGTAAAAAAACAATATATTATTATAAGTATCTGCCTACCCTTTATCCAAATAAGAAGGAAAAGCTTTAAAAAAAAATACGTAAAACATAATTATCATCATGAAAAGAAAAATATCATACCAAACATATCAAACACTATCATTATCAATATCATCATCATTATCATCTTGGCCATCATATTAAAGATTAAAAAAAAAACATGATAGATATAGACATGCATTTTATTTTATTTTTTTCTTCTTTTTTGTCCCTCTTTTGGGCAAAGGTCTCTCCCATAGTTTTCCATTTTTTACTGTGTTTTGTCTTCTCGGGCCAATCGGTCAATGCTGGCCTTATATTTTCGATAAAAAATTGTCATTATCACAAAACAATAATCGAGTTAGGTACTAGATAAGCAACATATCCATATGAACCCAAGCCTATAAATATCTAATAGTCCAAAAAGTATGCTATTGAATAAAGTCGAGTTTTCGAAACGTTCCCAAAGTTACCTCCGTGAGCTCCCCCAGCAAAAGTTAGGCATCAACTTGGAATCCTCGACGCGAAACTTTGAGAATTTTTAAACATTTTTATTTTTTAAATCGCACCGTTGGAAACTTAATGTGATAGGGATTTGGCAGGCTTTCAGTTAGGCTGTTAGACGTTAGGCTACGGACACGAATTTTGCGGGCGCTGGGCGGTGGTGGCGGCGGAACGGGGAGCGGCGCGTTTGAATGCATGGATTTATATGGAACTGGCCTCGAAGGCAGCGGCGCGGGGAGCGGGGTACGGGCGATGCGCACCGGTTTAGCGGTGCCCGCGCGTATACATTGACGTAGCACATAAAGCGCATAGATAAATTAGGTACTAAAGTTATAGCGTAAAACGTTTTGTTGAGGATGATATTCTCATAGCATGTATAATTCCTTTGTTTTTTTATTTTTTTATTTTGATATTCTTGTTTTATATTCTACCACATTTTAAATTAAATTATATTAATTTTCTTTAAGTACGCTGTACTGGTACAGCGTCTTAATAATTGTTTGCTGGACTGGACGACGTCATTACGTCAACGCCGGCTGTCGCTGAAAACCAGCGCTGGGGCTCTGTCTTGCATAGGGTCGCAGCATAATGCTGAGCGATAGCTTTTGCGTGGATGTGACGCATTTTCCCCAATATTATTCTTATTTCTTTTGTGTTTATGTTCTTTTTTTTTTGCGTCATGTTTACCGCAAATAAACGTATTTTCTTTCTTTCTTTTTCTTTCTTTAGTGTTTCCTTACCTGGTTGTAGGAATTCACATCTTCGTTTGCCGACAATAAATTTAATGATACGATGAAAGTATCCAAAAGATATTGTCGTCACTGTTTAGACATTTCGTTCGCGAACAAAGACACTAATTTCTCATAACAGAACACTATGCCGCTCTAGCGCCTCGCGATCTGCCCGCTAGCTTCGAGACGCTCGGGTCTGCGTTGCCGCGCCGCTCTCCGCGCCCCGCCGCGCGCCGCTGCCCCTCAATCGCTGACTTCGAGACCGAGGCCTTATACGTTAGACTGTGACATTCACAGCTATTGATGGAATATAAACACCATAATAAAGATTAGGTTCTCTTTCACAGCAACTTTATTTTTGGTTAAGAGGACATTATTATTATTAGGCCCGTGGCTAAGTAATTACAGCCGATTGAAAGTTAAGCTAATCTTGCCGCGGTCAGTTCTTGGATGGGTGACCATCCATTACATATCGAGCCCCGAGTGCTTCGGAAAGCACGTTAAGCCGTTGGTCCCGGCTGTCATTCGTAGATCATTGACGGTCGTTACGGGTAGTCAGAAGTCCAAAAGTCTGACAACCAGTCTTACCAAGGGATATCGTCATACCTAGTAACTGGGTTGTGAAGGTGAGAAAGGCAGTCGCTCCATGTAAAATACTGGCAAAACGTATTAAACGAAAATAAGGAACCAAAGACTTCGAAATTAAAGTCATTCTTTCACTTTTTGAATTTTTTTTTTTTTTTGGAAGTCGGTTGTTTTTTGTTAAAAAGATTTTTTATCTAAAACACTCTTTTCTGTGTTACCAGTATTTTATAAAAGCATCCTAACAGTAGGCTCTTTGCTTTCCGTGTCGACATAGCATGGATGCCATCCATAGCGGGGGCGTAGCTACCGCGGTATCAGCCGAATCAATGATACGGGGCTCCCAAGCTACAAGGGCCCCCCAGGCGTGGCCAAATTATCAAGCAAATCACACAGAAATTCTAACCTATTGAAATCAGACTGCTCCAATTTTCGAGCACATTTCGGTAATACTCATTTGATTTTCTTAGTACAATCACAAAACTACCTAACCCTGCTTTTGAGCTTCGCCGCAGTCGGGTAAAGAGGGCTCCAACAAAGTTTTGATACAGGGCACCTTTAGAACTTGTTACGCCACAGGTCGATAGCATAAAAACTTGCAGTATGACAAATGCATGTACAGTACAACTATTTTCTTAATGTCCTTCGGCAAACTTCGTGTTTCGCCAGTGATCGGATTTCTATCAGTTGCCCTTTGCACTTGGTGCAGACCGGACGCTCGCAATCGACTTCCAAGTACCAATCAGAATACCAGCGGTGCGGTATTTATTTTTTAAATATCGCAGCATCAAGGCTCGTACAGACTCGTGCGATATCGCGGCCGCGACAAGCACTGACAAAGAAATTGTGCTACTAGTGTCGCGTCGCGCCCGCGATATCGCGCGACTCTGTACGAGCCTTTATGCTGAGATAGTGGCCTTTTTGGCCTCCCACAAGATCTTTTTCTATTGTTTTTTGTTGTTGTTTACAATGTAAATTTTGTTAGTTTTTAATGTTTCTTTTTTTACTGTTTTTATTTCTTGTACGTGTCACAAATAAAGTAATTTTCTTTCTTTTTTTCAAGTCGATTGAGAGCGTCTGGTCTACGAAACACGAAGTTTTCCGAGGGACATTAAGAAAATAGTTGTACTGTACTTGGATGAAAATACACAAATGTTTGATACAAAGTTTTCTACATATGACGCTGTCTTATTTATGCGTCTAGACATCGGCACTTGAAATACAAAAAAAGAGCAAGTAGGTAAGTATAACGTTTTAGGTGTCTTAAATTATACCTATTTGTATAAGCAAGGCGTAAAAACACACTGTGGTAAGTGGTTATGATTTAGGATTTAGGTGACAGACTGTCAGCGATAAAATTGTATTTTATAGCCTTAAATCCTTGATGCAGTCAAGAGAAACAATTGTCTTAAAAGAACCCCACAATGTACCAATAATAGGGATGATGATTAAAAAAAAATTGTTTGTCCGTCATGTAGATTATAAAAAAATATTGGACTCGTAATTTTTCTTTTTTTGCGTAATTAAAACATTACGGCGATATATTGAGTTCAAATGTGGCATGACGTCACTGTTCGCTAGAATTTATACGTAGCTGTGACGTAACGAAACCCCCCACTCCCCAAGTTTAATGTGTTTTATCAAGTAATTTTTCATTAATATGATAAAGCAAAAAATACGCGTCTAATATTTGTTTATTGTCTGATTGACGGAATAAACCGTTTTTCTTTTTATTTTTTACCCAAGTAACATCCCTATTGTACTCAATATTAATTTAATGTTATAATTTACTTAATCCATGTTAACATTTATTATTTTTATTTTTTTAATATTTCATAATTTTATTTATATTTAAAAATAAATAAAGAAATAATATTTTTTTTACAAGCTTTTATGTTACGTTGTTAATAAAAATAACTAAACAGTTAAATATAATTTTATTCTGATTCAAAATAAGCCGTTTTATATGTCTTAACCTTTAAGCGATAATAATGATATATTTATACAAATGGTAGATAATGTTTTAGAAATTTAGAATAATATTTAATAAATAGATAAGATTTCTGTAGGTATACGAAACATCGAAATTGACTTCGTTTAAATTTTATGAGTGTGGGTTTTTATTTCGTGCTTCTTTCATTTTTATCTTTCTTTCTTTGTTTGTTAGACATTTTTATGTTCAGGAACTGACCGTGGCAATCACAGCTCTAATAGTGCGATTGGACTCTGCTTTTATATGGCCACAACCTCCTAGCAATTATTATAGCCCCAGCAAAAAATTAACCCACAGATTCACAGCACCATAGATAATATTTCCGCCCATTATCCGGTGCCTAACATGGCGCCAAACAGTCTGTCTTTGAGTTCGCGGGTTTTGACATGGTAATAGGGTTGTGCCCGCTCCGATGCAAATTACTGAATAATCGGCTTTCGGCTTATTGAGATGCGTCTACAATGAACCGTCTGTTGTTCTCGGCTTGCCATCGATCCGAGTATTTACGAAAGTAATTCGGATGTTGTATAATTAATCTTGACTTTTGATGATTATGATAGGTAGGTTCGTCGGTTGGATGGAAAGTTTGGGTTAGATGCAGCTGAGATTATATTAATCGTCAAATTAGGTATTCATGCCGAAATATTTATATTTGAAGATAAGATTTTATAAACATTTTACGAAAAAAAAAAAAAACAAATTGGTAATCGGAATACCTACTGCATAATTGTTCTTATTTTAAACCAGCTAATGCGTTCCAATGCTTTTTTAAATTTTGTTTTTATTACGAACCTGAGGGGACTGTGGCTAAGTACGAGTAATACCAGGCGCACGGGGCAACGACCAGGTTAAGCTACGCTTGCCACGGTTGTTCCGTGGATGGGTACTCGTGCTAGGAACAAACACATGTATGTTGTACCTATAACACGGCTCAAGAAAATAGGTGGTTCGTTCAGATGTCAATGATACGCTTTTATAATAAACTTCCAAGCCACGTTTAAGATCTAAGCATTAATAAATTCAAATCATTCATTAAACGTAAGTTGTGCCAGAAAGCCTTTTATACCATTAAAGATTATATTGAGGACAAAAAGGCTTGGGATTGAGTTGCTCCAAATTTTACATATTGAAACTTTTTTTATTGTGATTGCTTTATACACATTGACATGAATATTTACTTGTGAAGAATAATGTTATTATTTTAATTATTGTGAATGTGAAGGCTATGTGGGTCTTTGTTTATTTTTATTTTTTTCTTCTCAGTATATATTTTTTTTCTGATCAATGGCAGTTTGAGTAATTTATGCGGCCTGCCCAAATGTCCTTTCTTTGGTATTGTTCGTCGAATCGTTGAGCTCCTTATGTTCTAAGTTGAGCTGCACGATTACTGACAAATGCGTGCACTGAATGGATAGGTCCACTCAATCTGTGTGGTTCTTTCTTCAAAAGACCATTTCAGACACCTATTTACATGGTCTTCACATGATTTGACCAAGATTATGTCTGGACTTTAAAAGAGACTGTGACCTCTGAGTTTGTTTCGGTCTTTCTTCTCAGAGTAGTCAGATACGAAACGCCGACCTCATCTAGTTTTAAAATATGATTGACGTGTAAAAGTGTTTATAAAAACGTACTTACAGAAATAAAATCATTTATCATTTATCATTTGGGTGACCATCTTTACATACCAAGACCCCTCCGTGCCTCGGAAAGCACGTTAAGCCGTTGGTCCTGGCTATCGTTCGTGGATCTTTGACATACGTTACGGGTCGTCAGAAGCCCGAAAGTCTGTCAACCAATCTTACCAAGGCTTATCGTATTAGCTAGTAACTGGGTTGTGGAGTTCAGATAGGCAGTCGCTTTCAAGCATTCTTATCTTGGATATAATCATCTAATTTGTAATAAGCTTGTTACAAAGTGTAGTTTTAAGTTTTTTTTCATTAATTTCAATAATTGCAAGGTATTTTGTTGTAACATTTAACACAGTACCCCAGATCCCTCAGTCCTGTAACACAGGTAACACAAACTAGTGTAGGAATCAGAGTTTCCATATAAATGTAACATACTTTTATGGCAATAACATATTATTATAATATTATAATTATAAAGTCCAATCACCGCTAACCAACACCCTAATCGCAAGACACACTTTCAATCAAAGTCCGAGAGTTTTGAAGGATATTTCTAATATATGGCTACATAGGTTTGAAAAATTCGTCTGCAAAATAAAAGTTTAAAAAAAAAATATTAAAAGAAAAAGAAGTAAATATTGCAATGAACGTAGATGAACTGTCAAAATAAAACCCATTGCGATCATTTATTATTGTATTATATGTGTGTTACACAATTACTCCGCCAGTCAGGGATAAAAAAATTCAAAGAAACATTCATTATTTTGTCTTATGGTGCTAATAGACTTGAGCATTCACTTGTAATAGAACATTGAGCATTCGCCGTTTTTAATTTTGTCGAACTGAATAACGAACAGAGCCAAGCATAGAAACAAACATCGCTATACGAACATTTTCACGATCCTTCTAGCAAACGCTCTAGTAAATGCTCGTTAAAAATGTATTCTTCACGAAGATGTCAGACTTGACGGACGCGTGAGCTACATCAAGTCAAGGTTATATTTTAAACAATAAATTTAAAAAGAGACAGAATATGGTGGCAAACTAATCCGTTTCGTCTTAGAAATAGAAGTGGAGGCGGGACACTGACAAAATTCTAGAATGCTCGCTGTGACGCTCGCTAGAATGCTCGCTAAAACGCTTGTTTATTTTAACATTCGCTAGAATGCTCATTACAAATGAATGCTCACGTCTATCAGCGGCTTTAAGTGTGGTATCTAGCCTAAAAGCTGATGTGTTGTTTACCACATCAGCTTTTAGCTTTTAGTAGTTAATTTTTTATGACATTAATTTTTATTTTCTGTGATTAATATAAATTTAACTCACACACTTATTATGTTTTTTTTTTTTTGGAAAATCATATACAATGTTTGTAAATATGTGAGCACCATGTAACTATCGCATTTATGAATTTTTCTGTCATTACTTCACTTTTCATTATTTTTACTAATTGTGGTAAGTAATTTTTATTTTTATTCTAGGTACATCGTCTTCACCTATAATTATTAGTTAATGTATACAAACTATTGTTAACATTTTAAAAGAGTAAGTATGGAGTTTCTTGCCCATTCTTCTCCATACCTTTTGGAAGGCGCAACTAGAATCAATTAACTATTCATGTAATTTTTGACGTTCAAAAGTGCATCTTCGTGCCTATTTGAAATAAATGATGTGACTTTGACTTTGACCAGTTCCTATTATCGCAATGAAGTGGCAGAACCCCACCCAAAAAAACATCAAAATAATACCTCATTCTACTACCATATCACTACTGATTAAATATGAAGTTAAACACACTTTACCACGGTATTAGACAACGCCGCCGTCACTCAGACTCCCTGACTCGCGATGCGCGTACATCACGGAAACACATTGAACTAAGCCCATTAAACGAGCCAAATCACGAGTTATGAAGTAACCCATCGGTACCCTTGCAAGTATGCTATATTAGCGTACTGTAGTCAGCTTAGGGGCCGTTCAGATTGGGAGGCAAAGGCATGAAAATTTAAAACAGTTCAAAACTACTTCTTTTCGAATCGTTGCAGCGAGTAGTCATCATCATCATTTCAGCCGAAAGACGTCCACTGCTGGACATAGGCCTCCCCCAAGTACCGCCACCTCGACCGGTTCTGTGCTTCCCGCATCCAGCGGATTCCTGCGGCTACGTCTTCCGGCACGCGGTCGCCACTCCAGAACCTTTCGGCCCTAACGGCCATCTGTTCTGCGCGCAATGTGCCCTGCTCATTGCCACTTAAGTTCGGCAATTCTTCGAGCTATGTCGGTTACCTTGGTTCTCCTGCGGATCTCTTTATTTCTGATTCGATCACGTAGCGAAACTCCAAGCATAGCCCTCTTCATTGCCCTTTGGGTGACTTTTAGTCATATGTCATCACTGGCAACACGCACTGGTCAAAGACTTTCGTCTTGAGCCACTGCGGTATGTGGGACGAGAAGATATTGCGTAGCTTCCCGAACGCTGCCCAGCGAGTAGTACGCGAGTAGTAAGTACTTTCTAGATTTCACATGTTTGCATTAGATCCTCGAAAGTGGATGTGTATGGACACTTGGAACATGCCAGCAACTGGGTCGTGTCAGCACCGAACTCATTTTGGGTGTCCGACGGGTCTATAAACCCCCGTTTTGTCAAATTGTATTTGCAGTGGTACCTGGGTACCCAACCTATTAATCCCTACCTATACTCCATTTACTACAGCATTAGACAAATAACGGCTAAATAACGACAGTTATTGTGTAATATTGTTGAAATTACTGTACTTTAGAGTTATTTTTTTTATGTAAATGGTAAATAGATTAGTGCTTTGTATTTATCGTGAAATAACGGAGTTTATTAAACGTTTACATCGAAATAACGAAAGGGTGAGAACAGTTATTTGTCTAATGTTATAATAAATGGAGTATAGAACGCAAAGTAAGTTTAAAATTGAAACATACACATAAATTGAAAATATCCTCCTTTCTGAAGTCAGTTAGAAAGAGAAACTATGTCTATGAGTCGTCTTAACACGTTGACTGTCCGTGCATTATATGTAATGCATTTCCGACTCTGCCATGACGTTCGTGCATTACCTACATGTAATGCATTAGGTAATACAAATTACATTGGCTTTTGTGAGTTGGATGTTTGAACTAGAAAAATATTTTGGCAGACGTACTCGTATAGACAAGGATACAAGGAAATTAAAACACCAAAAAATTAAAAATAATAATAATAATCGAAAAAAATAATCCGGACGTCTCGTGGTACATAGTAAATTTTGCTTGGACAGTCAACGTGTTAAGACTGTTAGCCGATAAACAAAAAACTTTAAAATCAATCATGTCAGCAAGATCATAAATAACAATACAATTGAAACTGTCAATATAACACAACTATACTCTATTTATTATAACATTAGACAAATAACAGTTCTCACCCTTTCGTTATTTCGATGTAAACGTTTAATAAACTCCGTTATTTCACAATAAATACAAAGCACGGTAATCTATTTACCATGTACATTAAAAAAATAACTCTAAAGTGCAGTAATTTCAACAATATTACATAATAACTGTCGTTATTTAGCCGTTATTTGTCTAATGCTATAAGTAAATGGAGTACAGGTACCTAATCGTGCCAAAAGAAACAAACATTAAAAAGTCATGAACACAAAATGAATGAAAACAAAATTTACTGCTTCTCACAATCGGCCATCTTTACAAACAAAATAAAAAAATTACATCAAACTACGCTATCGCATTTTCTGTTTTTTGTTGTATTATCATTCTGGACGTACATACCTTCGCAAGAAGAAATCTACCGTATTCTCAATCAAAAACCTCAATACCTACCAAAACCACTCCATAGAACAAAATAGCCAAGTCAGAACACGGCTCTAACAAAACTTCCGTCGTAAAATTACGTATAACCACAGGAAGATCACTCAAAGTTATAAGAGGAATTTATATTTTATGAGGAAAAATGGCGGACCCTCGCGTCTGCCGACAGCATACCTAATAACTGGGGCCTTTACACTATACAGCCTTTTGAAAAATACAATCGTATTTGTCTAGAGTATTCTAGGATAGACGTTAGACTAGTTAGGGAAGTGAAAGATAAAGGAGATAAGGAATGAGAGGAGATTTTGTTCAGCCGGTCTATTATGCAAAAATCTTATTAGTCCAGGCAAATTAGGGGTAAAGCTCGGAATGAGAGATAATCAGCTATAAACTTGTATAAACCTTTATTTTGGCACCCTAAAACTTGTCTCAAAACCTACTTATCATAGGGTGTCTGAGACTACAGATATTCCGAGATCAAAGGTCAAAAAATCCATTTTTTAAACATTTATTGCAAATATCTCGTTTCCTTAGGGTTTTGCTATTTGTATTTTTGTTATAAATATTGTAGAGGATTAAATTCTGTACAACTTTTGTTTAGACATTTTTTTTGATATCTTGAACCATTTTCGAGATAGAGGGACGTTTTTTTTATGTTTTATTGACATTTGACCTTGGAATATCTGTAGTCGCGGACATCCTAAGGTAAGTAGGTTTTGAGACAAGTTTTAGGGTGCCAAAATAAAGGTTTATACAAGTATATAGCTGACTATCACTCACTCATTCCGAGATTCTTGCCCTTATTTGACAAATTTTCCTGGACTATATCGTGGAAACTTAGATGCATGATGTGAGCTTGAAGTCAACTGTCATTCCATCTGCCGATCATTTTTGTAAAAATCTTACCGTGAAATGTTTACAGAATAAATAACCGTCTTATCTATACTAATATTATAAATAGGTTGTAAGTTTTAAATTTGTATGAATGGGGTAATCTTTGGAACTACCAGTCAGACTAGTATTTTTTTTAAATTGTGATTTTAATTTTTAATTGTGATTTTAATTTTAATTGTGATGTTTATTTTAATTTTGTTAATGATTTTATAATTCTGTTTAATTGTACCTATGATCCAAAGTTGATTGAAGTAAATAAATAATAATAACTATGAATAAGACAGTAACACTACAGCCGGTTTATTCAGTAAAAATCTCACCGTGAAATCATAGGTGAAGTGGGCTGTCATTCCAGTTGATGCAAGGGATTGACACAAATGACAGCTCACTTCACATAAGTTTTCACGGTGATATTTATACAAAATAGATCGCCTGGAGTTTGTCTATGGGCAAACGCAGATGGAACATTTGCTAACTTCAATCAGTATTCAGTAGGAGTAAAAAATACATTATATCTGTGGTGTAGAAATAATTAACACCATGCCTGAATTCCCGGAAGGGATAGGCAGATGTAGTACCCACAAAATACTCACTGTGTAGAAATAAACTATATTTAAACAGTACCTTTGTACTCTGAATTATAATATTATTTCGTATCTCTCTAAATCCATACTAATATTATAAATGTGAAAGTAACTCTGTCTGTCTGTCTGTCTGACTGTATGTTACGTTTTCACGCCTAAAACGCTGAACCGATCGTCATGAAATTTGGCAGAGATATAGCCTGGGATATGGAGAAGGACATAGGCTACTTTTTTACGCGGGCGGAGCCGCGGGCAAGAGCTAGTAATAATATAAATAAATAGAGTAAATTCTAGTTATTTTAAAATTTATTTAATAACTAGCTTTTGCCCGCGGCTCCGCCCGCGTGGATGTCGGTTATCGCGTAAAAAAGTAGCCTATGTCCTTCTCCATATCCCAGGCTATATTTCTGCCAAATTTCATGACGATCAGTTCAGCGGTTTAGGCGTGAAAACGTAACATACAGCCAAACAGATAGACAGTCAGAGTTACTGTCACAATTATAATATTAGTATAGATAGTATGTAGTAGAGTATAGAGTAGTCTAACTAAACAATGCGATACGATTACAGATAATACACATACTATTGACTACTTCAATATCATTATGTTAAGTCACGTTAAGTAACTTCAAGTTTTTAAAACAGTTCGTAAATATCCAATTAATTTAAAAAAGCGACGGTTCTCAACCAACATTAGTACAAAACTTCTCCATCCTTTATTTACCACACATATCTTCCTGTAATACAGGAACAAATTACTCATTCTATGTGTGCGTAGTCCCAGTAATAGTTGAAACACGTGAAATATTCAGCAACCGCGCGTGCACGATGCATCTAATTAAAGCTTTGTTTTACAGTAAGCGAGGATGAGGCTAAGCATTATGCTGAGACTCAGTTGCCGTAGCCAAGTTGACAGTTTACAATCGATAACGCTAATAGAAAACTAATCAAATGTATAGGAATGACATCATCTCAACGTTAAGTCACGCGGTCAGGGGCCCAAGTCTGCTATTTTTATAAATTCGTCACTCCAACACGATCCCATTGTCATTTTGCTAAAAGTTCGTAATCTGCTAAATTCATAATGGTAGATCGATACGATCGAAGTTTCATTTGTCATTATCTACGAGATTACAAATTCTTTCAATGGAGTGTCAGTGGCTGACTATTGGAAAGTCATAATGACGCCATTATATTAGTAGATTACCAAACTTGTCAAAATCAACAATTATGAAATCAATGATAGACCATTCTGACACTATTCGAATAGTCGATATTTAAAAAAAATCGATATCGATTACGATATATCGACAAAAAATATCGGGAGCACTGTAGTCACAGTTTCACCGAACTGCAACTAATCACGGATTCACAGCTCGCTCCCTAACCGCTTTCAAACCGCGTTCTGTATAGCCGGGACCTTATAGGAGCAAGACTTAATAGAAGCAGCCATGTCTGATAAAATATTAATAATATTTAACGAAGATAGTGCACGCATTGCGCGGAATTTAGAGGGGAATTTATTGGAAGAAGATGCTTTGTTCCATTTTCATGTTTGAGCTTTTCTGAATAGGTAGGTAGGTTCTTGATCCAGAGAGCTTTTTACGAAAGTATAAGGCTGCGTTTCCACCAGAGATGCGTAACGAGGAATGTGTTTGTTAGAATCAATAGAATCGGCTGCGCTGAGCGAGGCTAGGTAAATGAAGCGTTTCTATTGGTTCTTAACAAACACATCCCTCGCTACGCCTCCTCGCACATCTCTGGTGGAAACGCAGCCTAAGGCCTCATTTAGGGGACCCGCACTAAATTCAAACATAAGGCGTTGTATGAGAGCGTTTTCGGGAAGCGATTTCAGGGGGCGTACAAGGGTCCACTAGCGCCACTCTTTAAAAAAATATTATATAGAAATTGATATGTGTACTAAATTTCAACTTAATCAATTTAGTAGATTCGAAGCAAATTGGCTGTGACAGACGGACAGACCGATAGAGAGACAGACACACGAGTGATCCTATAAGGGTTCCGTTTTTTCATTCGGACATACGGAACTCCTTTTGTGAAATATGCGAGTACTATAGGAACACGCAACGGTCTGACCAACTCTTCGTGGATTACACAGGCGCGATGTTATATTTGTGTGACTAGAAAACACGTATTGCCAGTATTCTCTGGTAAACTTTTACTATTTAAAACTACTTTAAAACGGTAACTATTTCCATACAAACTTAGCTTTCCTAGCGCGCCTAAGCCACATAAATTAATTACGAAAACCAATGTTAAATAGTTGACAATATTGCGTAGAACTATGTGGGGAAATTATATCAGGGCAATAACTGAATATAACTCTGAAATAACGAGGATACCCCGGCCGAGCGTTGGAGAGGGGGACACTGTTAAAAGGAAGGTCAGAAGGTAAATTAATGGTTCTGGATTTAAGGGCAAGAATTCAAAGTCAATATCAAACAAAAAAAAAACTAAATTCAACTTAAACATTGTGTCATACATAAATCGAGGCAGCCCCATTAAATAGTACTTGTGTCGAAGCTATCTCACTCTTAAGACTGCGCCGAGCGCACAGTGGCACCCTCATCGTTTCTTCGGCGATTTCTTTTATTTTAGAATGAAAATGCAGAAAATAAGCTCGTCAAGTTGTGCTTCACAAGACTATACATTATTATTACTACAAACAGTACTTTTAAATTGTTATGTTTTATTGTAATCATTAAAACGGAAAATAGTGGCCACTAAGCTCCGTTTTAATGATTACAATAAAACATAACAATTTAAAACTACTGAACAAAAGAAATAAAGAAAAATAACATAGAATTTCTCCTTTATTGTGCACAAACAGCCAGACCCGGAACAAATACTTACAGGTCATACAAATATTTGTTACGGTGCGGGAATCGAACCCACGACACGCAGCGCAGCAGTCAATCGCATAACCACTGCGTCAACCGTGTAGAGTGATATTTCTGCATTTTAATTACGATGTGGTATATGCTGACGATATTGCATATTTCCCCGCAACACTGCCTAATACCTACGTGCGTTGATATCTGCGTTAGATAATGTTATTTACTGGGTTCTCGTTTAATTAGCTTTTGGTAAAAGCGAGTGTAAAGTTTTGATGGAAGAATTTGTGGTGTAGCACTTGTTTTCTACGTTAAGAAATGTCTGGTCTTAAGAAGTCATAAGTCATTTATTTCGGAACAATAAATTTTGTAAAATAAAACAGTACCATTCAAATTTAACAAACGAAAAAAAAACATGTCAAAGATAATTAAAATAAATTCAACACGATAATAATCCACAGTCAATTTAAAATAATTAATAATACAATAAAACAAATAAAAAGGAAAAACAAAAATCAAATTAGTATAAAATCATTCATTTTCATTTTCATCATTACAGCCGAAAGACGTCCACTGCTGGACATAGGCCTCCCCCAATGGGGAGGGTTTGCCATAATCGCCACGCTTGTCAGGCGGGTTGGCGATCGCAGTATGGTGTTAAAAACGGATAGAGAACGCTGCTGCCGATTCTCTAGTAATTCCCTTAGTCGCCTTTTACGACACCCACGGAAGGAAATAGGATGGTGCTATTCTTTACGTCCGGCACCACACGGTACACGAATACATTAACAACACGCCTGTATTACCCAGAGGGTAGGGCAGAGATGTATACACCGTGGCATTTTAGTCGTCTTACAAAGACAGCCCACTTCATGTATCCAATGACTTGTAATCATACATGAAAAAAAAAAAAACTCTTTTTGAACATTTGAATTTTTTATTTTTATTTTTTTTATGGCGCATGACATAGTTTAAAACACCCTGTTACGAGTGCAGTTCGAGCATTGTAATACAAGGGCGCCGCAGAATGGATTTAGATTAAGTTTAAGTTGCAATAGTAAGAAACACATTTTTGCGTTAGGGTGAATGAACTCTGATAAAGATGTCACCGCTCCATTCTGCGGCGCTCTTGTAAAATAAGGCTCGGACTGCACTCGTAACAGGGTGTTAAACTATGTCATGCGTCATAATTAATAAAAACAAAAAATTCAAATGTTCAAAAATTTTTTTTTTTTTACCTGTATGATTGAATGATTAGTAGTCATTGGATACATGAAGTGGGCGGTATTTGTAAGACGACTAAAATGCCACGGTGTATATATATTTTTAATAGTAATAGTAATTAACTAGCTTCAAAAAAAAAACTATTTCTTTTTTACATATTATATATGTTTTGTAGTCATTGGATACATGAAGTGGGCTGTCTTTGTAAGACGACTAAAATGCCATGGTGTATACTCGTAGCACACCAGTAGTGTATGTATAGTTCGCCAGTTCCAAATGTAGGCATATATTCAAATCTCGGTATACATCCGTTTTAATCGACTTCACAAAGAGGAGGAGGTTTTTAATTCGGTTGTTTTTTTTTATTTTTTATTATAAAGCAACTTCCATTCCTCGATGTCATTTAAAATACAATCCATTTTGCTTCTTTCATGTCTCCAAAAATACTACAAGAAAAAAATACATTCAATCAACCAATTTATCTCAATCTGTGTAACTCAAAAAAGTCAATCAATAACGTATCCATCTTCTCAACTGAACGATGTGTTTCGTCCATCGATCAGACCCGAAAGAGTAGAACTAACTTGTCAGATTGGAGCGTGATCACTCAATGCCCCCATTACATGGGACTATCAGTCAATCTGGGGAGGGAGTCCGCTGTCTCACGTCACGGGGTTGGAGAGAAAATCGAACGTCGGTGATATTTTTCAAGATATACAAGATTGAGGCAAGTCGATACTTCTCAAGATATTTATGAAAAAAAATAAAATGAAAAAGCGTTTATTCACAGAAATAATTGTTTACAAGATATATAACCTCTGCCAAACTGCAAAGCAGTTTGTTGGCAGACGTAGCTTCTTTTTTTTTTTGTACATAGTAACTTTATTTTTTACTAGCTTTGCCCGCGTCTCCGCCCGCGTGGATGTCGGTCATTGCGTAAAAAAGTAGCCTATGACCTTCTCCATATCCCAGGCTATATCTCTGCCAAATTTCATGACGACCGGTTCAGCAGTTTAGGCGTGAAAACGTAACATACAGACACACAGACAGACAGAGTTACTTTCACATTTATAATACTAGCTTTTGCCCGCGGCTTCGCCCGCGTAGATGTCGGTTATCGCGTAAAAAAGTAGCCTATGTCCGTCTCCATATCCCAGGCTATATCTCTGCCAAATTTCATGACGATCGGTTCAGCGGTTTAGACGTGAAAAGGTAACATACAGACAGACAGAGTTACTTTCACATTTATAATATTAGTATGGATTAGTATTTATTGACACTTTTTACTTATTGTGAGTGGTTAAAAATATTGTAGAGGAAAATCAGATTAAAAAAAAACATTTATTAATATTCTTTGCAGTGAGGCTTTGACAAAATACATTAAGGAGGTAAAATATAGCTTCAAATGCCCTTTATATCATTGCCGATTGTTTAAATCGTGGATGGAAATAGCTGGTCATTACCTTTTCCCAGCAGTAGGATGAAGCAGACGGGGAGTAGCCAGTAACCAGTATCATAGTGTAATGACATCACCGTAATGTGTGTGTTTGCAGTTTGCATGTAAACACGACATATTTTTGCTAAAAAGCATTGTAAGGAACTGCTGTTTCTTCGTTTTGGATCCTCTTCCACACACATAAAAAAAAGTAAAATCGCATAAAAGAATCCCTGGATTTTCGCTAAAATCGCGAAAATCTTGCAGTGTCTATGTTGCTAAACTTTTCATTACAACAGGAGTTTTTGGCATACACCGGGCAGACCTCGCGCTGTTACCAGAAATAAAGAAGCCTGAATATTCCGTTTCCAAGCGGATTTCTTAAACCTCTTTACTCTTTTCCTTCAGGTATGAAATTATATTCTTCCTTTTGCAAATTCGTTAATCGTATAGAAAGAACGCGTGGGAGGATGAGACAATGGACACAGCGCCACACAACTCAGTGCTCAGATGAAGATAGATCGCGGACGAGACGCGTGGTCACCCTGTCCGCGCGCAGTTAGTCGTAGTTCCTACAGTGATCGATGTCTTCGCTCTCATGCTTGCCTAGTACTTTGATTTGTTGTTCGATATATTATTGAAATTGTTATCGATTTCAGCGGAGTAATTACTCCGCTGTCAACAGCGTAAATAGTCCTCCTAGTGTCAATAGTCCCCAAGTCCCCCTAGTGTCAATAGTCTTTCTAGTGCCAATAGTCCCCTAGTATCAATTGTCCCTTAGTGTTAATAGTCCCTAGTGTCAATGGTCCCCCTAGTGTCAATTGTCCCTTAGTGTCAATGGTCCCCCTAGTGCCAATACTGCCGTGCTAATGAAGAACGCAGTAACTCGATTTTGCCGCTTTCGAGACTTTTATTTTTGATTATTGAATTTGTTATGATTTTTAGTTATAGCATTCTTGCTTACTGAAAAACCGAGTTCCTGAAGGATCAATAAAAAGTTGCTTAGAGAGATTTAATAGATTTCGATTCGCTGACTCCAAATATATAACTCAACGAATGTATAACTCATAATCGTCCAAAATCGAGTTACTGCGTTCTTCGTTAGCACGGCAGAATAGTCCTCCTAGGTGTCAATAGTCCCCCTAGTGTCAATGGGCTCCCTAGTGCCAATAGTCACCCTAGTGTCAAAGTCCCCCTAGTGTCAATGGTCCCCCTAGTGCCAATAGTCCCCTAGTGTCAATTGTCCCAAGTGTCAATTGTCCCTTAGTGTCAATAGTCCCTTACTGTCAATTGTCCTTTAGTGCCAATAGTCCCCTAGTGTCAATTGTCCCCCTAGTGCCAATAGTGCCCAAGTCCCCCTAGTGTCAATGGTCCCCCTAGTGCCAATTGTCCCCCTAGTGCCAATAGACCCCTAGTGTCATTCCCCTAGTGTCAATGGTCCCTTAGTGTCAATGGTCCCCTTAGTGCCAATAGTCCCCTAGTGTCAATTGTCCCTTAGTGTCAATAGTCCCCTAGTGTCAATTGTCCCTTAGTGTCAATAGTCCCTTAGTGTCAATGGTCCCTCTAGTGTCAATGGTCCCCAAGTCCCCCTAGTGTCAATAGTCTTTCTAGTGCCAATAGTACCCTAGTGTCAATTGTCCCTTAGTGTCAATAGTCCCTCTAATTCCAATAGTCCCCTAGTGTCAATGGTTCCCCTAGTGCCAATAGTCCTCCTAGGTGTCAATAGTCCCCCTAGTGTCAATAGTCCCCTAGTGTCAATGGTCCCCTTAGTGTCAATGGTCCTCCTAGTGTCAATTGTCCCTTAGTGTTAATAGTCCCCTAGTGTCCACTAGTGTCAATGGTCCCCCTAGTGCCAATAGCCCCCTCGTGTCGATAGTCCTTCTAGTGCCAATAGTCCCAAGTGCCCCTAGTGTCAATAGTCCCCTAGTGTCAATTGTCCCTTAGTGTTAATAGTCCCCAAGTCCCCCTAGGTGTCAATAGTCCCCAAGTGTCAATGGTTCCCCTAGTGCCTATAGTCCTCCTAGGTGTCAATAGTCCCCCTAGTGTCAATGGTCCCCCTCGTGCCAATGGGCCCCTAGTGCCAATAGCCCCAAGTGTCAATGGTCCCTTAGTGTCAATTGTCCTTTAGTGCCAATAGTCCCCTAGTGTCAATTGTCCCCTAGTGTCAATTGTCCCTTAGTGTCAATAGTCCCTTAGTGTCAATTGTCCTTTAGTGCCAACAGTCCCCTAGTGTCAATTGTCCCCCTAGTGCCAATAGTGCCCAAGTCCCCCTAGTGTCAATGGTCCCCCTAGTGCCAATAGACCCCTAGTGTCATTCCCCTAGTGTCAATAGTCCCCTAGTGTCAATTGTCCCTTAGTGACAATAGTCCCTTAGTGTCAATGGTCCCCAAGTCCCCCTAGTGTCAATAGTCTTTCTAGTGCCAATAGTCCCCTAGTGTCAATGATCCCCACAGTGTCAATTGTCCCTTAGTGTCAATAGTCCCTTAGTGTCAATGGTCCCCCTAGTGTCAATGGTCCCCAAGTCCCCCTAGTGTCAATAGTCTTTCTAGTGCCATAGTCCCCTAGTGTCAATTGTCCCCTAGTGTCAATTGTCCCTTAGTGTCAATAGTCCCTTAGTGTCAATAGTCCCTTAGTGTCAATGGTCCCCCTAGTGTCAATGGTCCCCAAGTCCCCCTAGTGTCAATAGTCTTTCTAGTGCCAATAGTCCCCTAGTGTCAATTGCCCCTAGTGTCAATTGTCCCTTAGTGTCAATTGTCCTTTAGTGCCAACAGTCCCCTAGTGTCAATGGTCCCCTAGTGTCAATTGTCCATTAGTGTCAATAGTACCCAAATCCCCCTAGTGTCAATGGTCCCCTAGTGCCAATAGACCCCTAGTGTCATTCCCCTAGTGTCAATTGTCCCTTAGTGTCAATAGTCCCTTAGTGTCAATGGTCCCCCTAGTGTCAATGGTCCCCAAGTCCCCCTAGTGTCAATAGTCTTTCTAGTGCCAATAGTCCCCTAGTGTCAATTGCCCCTAGTGTCAATTGTCCCTTAGTGTCAATTGTCCTTTAGTGCCAACAGTCCCCTAGTGTCAATGGTCCCCTAGTGTCAATTGTCCATTAGTGTCAATAGTACCCAAATCCCCCTAGTGTCAATGGTCCCCTAGTGCCAATAGACCCCTAGTGTCATTCCCCTAGTGTCAATTGTCCCTTAGTGTCAATAGTCCCTTAGTGTCAATGGTCCCCCTAGTGTCAATGGTCCCCAAGTCCCCCTAGTGTCAATAGTCTTTCTAGTGCCAATAGTCCCCTAGTGTCAATAGTCCCTTAGTGTCAATTGTCCTTTAGTGCCAATAGTCCCCTAGTGTCAATGGTCCCCCTAGTGCCAATAGTCCCCTAGTGTCAATGGTCCCCCTAGTGCCAATAGACCCCTAGTGTCAATTGTCCCTTAGTGTCAATGGTCCCCCTGGTGCCAATAGTCCCCTAGTGTCAATTGTCCCCTAGTGCCAATAGTGCTCAAGTCCCCCTAGTGTCAATGATCCCCATAGTGTCAATTGTCCCTTAGTGTCAATGGTCTCCCTAGTGCCAATAGTCTCCCTAGTGTCAAAGTCCCCCTAGTGTCAATGGTCCTCCTAGTGTCAATTGTTCCTTAGTGTTAATAGTCCCCTAGTGTCCCCTAGTGTCAATTGTCCATTAGTGTCAATAGTCCCCAAGTCCTTCTAGTGCCAATAGTCCCCCTAGTGCCAATAGTCCCCCTAGTGTCAATGGTCCCCCTTGTGCCAATAGTCCCCCTAGCGTCAATTGTCCCTTAGTGTCAATAGTCTCCAAGACCCCCTAGTGTCAATGGTCCCACTAGTGTCAATAGTCCTCCTAGGTGTCAATAGTCTCTAGTGTCAATAGACCCTAGTGTTAATGGTCCCCCTAGTGTCAATGGTCCCCAAGTCCCCCTAGTGTCAATAGTCTTTCTAGTGCCAATAGTCCCCTAGTGTCAATTGTCCCTTAGTGACAATTGTCCTTTAGTGCCAACAGTCCCCTAGTGTCAATGGTCCCCTAGTGTCAATTGTCCATTAGTGTCAATAGTACCCAAGTCCCCCTACTTCACCGTTTTAGGAGCAGAGGTGATGAAACAATTGACACAAAGTAATGCGCCTGTCTGAGTTCGCACAGACTGCCGCTTCCTCACACGTTCCGCCTCCTCCTTCGCGAGTATTACTGCTTCACAGAAGGAGGTGACTGCCTCCCATGCACTCTCGCTCCGGACCATGGCCTGGACCAGGGCCGGACGCAAGAGATCGCCGCCACCGATCGCCTCCGTGAGGACACGGTGGTGCTCTGCCCAAGCCGGGCAGACCTCCACAGTATGCTCCACCGTTCCTCCGGGCGATCCACACAGTGGTAACAGCCGGGGTTTTTCTCCCGCTTAATCCGAAACAGGAACCTCCCGAAACAACAGTGTCCGTTGAGAACCTTTTTTCGACGGGCCTCTCCTCAGGTCGAGGGGGGAAGTGAGGTGTTTGACTCCCCCCGTCCGGTGAGGACCTGTGTCAGGCGGAAGGTGAGGACGCCACCGCGCCGTGGCGCCTCTCTAGCCACTTCTCAAAGAGGGGAACTATCGCCAAAATTGTGGCGTGCCCAGCGCTGGGTTGCGATAATCACACCCTCCATGCATTACCCAGCTCACCTTCCGACCTCCACTGCTTCCCTGTGGTCTGTAAATTGTTTATTGATTTGTGGCTCTATTTAAATGCTATTTTTCGGTAGCGCACAATGTAAATAAATCCATATCTTAATGAAATAACGTAGAGCTATTCTTTCTTATTCCACATTACCCCTCATCAACATTCTTCAGCGTTAGATATTCAATTATCATTTACACATATTTGCAACATAATCTGGTAACCAGTAGACTTATTCAAAGCACGATCTCTTTGAGGCGTGATTTAATTTTACAGTTCGGGCCTAACTGAAGTGAGTTATATTTGGTTATAACCAACGGACCGTGATAGCATACTAACATGTGAAATAATTATGTTTTATTAACAAAATGTTTTATAGTGGAATTGATCAATTAATGACCGGATACGTGGTGTTGATATGGTCAGTTTTTTTGTGCTCTTTCACTCACCAGCCAATTATCAAATAATAATTAGTTTTCTGAAAAAAAAAAAACTGTCTCTGTCAATGAAAATGTTATGTGATTCATCATGGTATTTCTTGCCATCTTCATAGGAAGTAAAAAATCATGCCATGCACCTATGTACTGACTTTTAGTAAGTGCCTTTGTATGTTAGTTTTTTTTTTTTATGCTTTTATTAAAAGCTTGATCAGTAAGTAGTTGTTTGATCAGTACATGATTCTGGACCCCCTGTGTTAAAATCTTTAGTCGGTTTTTTTTTTTAAGTTGCTGCCCCATACATTTTGGCCGTGTAGATAGGTATTGCACTTTTGTAGAAAATACCTGTATTTTTTTTTTTTTAATAACCGATGTAAAATTTCGACGCAGGGGGATCTAGAATCTTGTACTGAATCCATGGTAACCGGCTTCGCATCGATGTCCCTTCCACCCACCCTGCATATTTTATTAAATAGGACTTTATACAACCACTTACTTAAAAACTCAAAATATTATAGATATGTATTTATTTTATACAGGAAAAGTTTTTAACCCGTGCGCAAATTTTGACAAATTAAACTTCAACGTGTTTTATTATACACCTATTTCTTAGTTTGATAAACCTATCTTAGTAGATAAAAATAAAGTTATCGTAAACGAAATATGTTTATTTTAAAACTGACATAATGGATACTCGTCGTGCAACGCGCCGCCGCGGCCGCCGCGCCGGCGCGGTCAATGAAGCGGAACGCAGTAGTAGGTACCTATCAGCTGTGCGCTCGCCCATTGATATTATTACGAATAAATTGTATCCATATTTTGCTGATTTCAAGTAGACCAAAATAAAAGTATTGAACAAATAATGGAAATATCTTCTATTACTGATACTGAACCATCAAAAAAAATTGCGCACTGGTTGAAAACTTATCCTGTATAATGGTCGACCATAAGTTTGTCAATTATTATATAAAATAAATACATCATCATCATCAGACCCTAGGACTAGAGTCCTTGTCAAGACGAATCAAACAAATCCAAACTCGATGGGGCTGCGTCGTTTTTCACAGAGTTCCCATGGCCACCTTCCGGCTTCATCATCAGATCAGCTCCATATCATAATAATATATGGAGCTGATCTGAAGATATAAAAGTGTCCAATAAACGTCGAGCTGACATTGTTTTTCCACCTGTAAGACATAATTCTACCTTTGCTGAACACCAGTTCTCTTACCTCAGTCAAAAACTGTATAACAGGATCAACAAACTTCTTGCGATACATAAACTCAATTTACAACAATGTAAAATCGCAATGAAAGCGTGGTTGATGGAAAAAAACTACGAGGAAATAGAAAACCTTCTATTCTCTCCTACTCAATAGCCAACCCAAACACTTCATCTTTATACATACACTTCACACTCCACAAACACACCCACACCCCTTCTCACAACACACCATCACACATCACACACATTTCGTGATTTTATTTTACTTTTTATGTTTTGTTTACTCTATTAAAAAAATGTGCCTTTTATTTTTCTTTGTCGCTACATTTTAATTACCAACGACAAACCTAATGCCTTTTTAATGGAGGAATACTAACTCCCAAGTCACAGGTATGAACCTAGTTTGGGAGCCAGGGGACCTATATTTAAGTCACTACTTCTGTATGTTGTAAATGTAATTTCTGTAACTACGATGTCACTTTTTTTAATAAAAAATAAAAAAATAATATTGCATTGTCATACGATTTACATATGCATGCAAAATTCCATCTCAATCGTAAACTGGGAAGTGGGTCGATTTAACTTGTAAGATTTGATTATAGACAGAGAGACACCAGGACATGTGATCTTGGGTTTCTTGCCCGTTCTTCTCCATAGGTACCTACGCTTGGAATGGGAATGTAGCTTCATTTTTCTTACTGACCGACTCCTTGACAATTCAAAAGTGCCTGTAAATGGTTTAATTGAAATAAATGATTTGAGTTTGAATTGAGATTCTATCTAAGTATTTTGCCCTGGCTGGAGGCCTCAATGGAAAACCAATGGCCACGAAAGTCCGCTTAAGCAGGCAATAACCTCCTAGGTTGACTTGCGAGATGCCATTTATAAAAATGAAATTAAAAATATGATCTATCGTTTATGATGTACATAATAAAGAGTATTCTATCTATCTATTTATCTATATTTGAACCTTTTTCACGCTGAAGACTTTTTGCGGTTCTAAAAGGCAATCGCGAATTTATATCTTCTTAATCTTACAATGTATACATACTTCAAGTCACAACACTGACCAATTCTGTAAAGAAAACATCAATCAATTGATTACTAACGGCTCACTGGAGAAACCAGATGAAATCAATAAAGTTCTCAATAACATCATCTGATTATGAAAGGCTTTATTAAATGGCGCCTTTTTCGGATGCCAACCCTGTACTATCGGTTTTGTTAATACTTAATCCCACATCACTACGACCACGGAAAGTTTTAGAAAGTTTATTTCAGAGAAGCTACGTTATTTTGAATCCAATTAAAACTTAATTTCTTAATTTCATCTCATTTTTTGGTAAAAATATATGGTCAGGACTTGATATTTCAAGTTTGTGCTTACAACCTGTACTTGTGATGTTTTGGTCGAAAAATAATATTTTTCGTATTAAAAAAGGTCAGGTGCGTAGTACTGACAGCCGGCGTGCTTGTATGACCAGATGTATGAACGTAAACGAGCCAAAAGAAGGATCGTAGCAGCTGATCGTTCTGTAGTTTCTGCCTACTTCCACGGAAAGGTGTGAGTTTATGTATGTAAGTGAAAATCTATTTTAATTTAATTCTCACAAGACTTTAATTTTAACATCAGGAAAACACAGGTTTTTCAAAAGAGAACTCGATTTACCAAATAAAGCAAAAGCAACGTAATTGGTATTTTGGGGTATATTAATAAATTTAATTTCGGAAGTCGGTGGCATATAACGAAAATACAGAACCAAGGACTTCACTTTTGTGTGATCTCGTATTATCGGTGATAATAATTTGCTTGGGAACAGAGAGCAGACTTAGGTAGAAAATGAAGGAGGCTGCGCTGTCTGCATGGTCCACTAAAGGCTCCTACAAACAGACGCGCACGCGACGCAACACAAAGGCACCGTTCGTCGTGCGACACGCGGTGCCTTTGAGTCGCATCGCGTGTCGCGCCTGTTTGTAGGAGCCTTAAACATACATTGACGACTCAGATCGTATCAGCGTCACGTTGATGCGATCTGAGTCGCGTCAGCGCATCACTGGAAAGAGTTTTCTGCCGTCGACGGTGTGGTCGTAGGCGTACTCTTTCAGCTTAGCACAACATGTGGGTTTGTGTGTGTGCGTGCGTGTATTCATGTAGTTTATCTATCTATACATATAATAAAATCGTTGTGAAGTCAAAACTGTACATTGAATATTTTTGAAAAAAAGTTATTGAAAATATAGTTTTTTAAATTTTTGTCTGTTTGTCTGTTTGTCTGAATGTATATTCCAGCTAAACGCAAAAACTACCGGACAGATTTTTTTCAAATGCATAGATATTCCGTATAGGTCTGGTCAAATTACTACGTATAAATTATCACGCTATTTGCTATGGGGGATGAGCAGTATTGCATTATGTTTTGAGATGGGTCCATAAAGGCAGGTACCTTAACCGTGGTCGCTACAAGAAAATGGGCTTAAGAGACTACCCTTAACTTTAAGAAAAAAATTGATCTGCATTCACAGATTTGGAAAAAATTTACAGTCAGCAAGAAAATGGCCAATTTTCACAAAAAAGATTTTTGTTGCCAATCGATCCTGTTTCTTACGAGGATCAAAAAACTCTACGGAACCAACTGAGGTTTGAGTACTAGAAAAGTCATAAATCGAAAAGAAGTTTTCCCATTGAGATGAGAGCAAACACAATATACCAGTGTATTACAATAGTCAAATTATACGAGTAGCCGTCTTATTCATAATTCATAACAATAATAATAATAATAAAATCTTAGCGAAATCAAAACTGCATTCGTATTCAGTCACAAAACATTCAAGGTTATTTTCTGATAATTTTGAAGCAACATAACAAAACTATAAACGTAGTTTACAGGGAAGTTTATTTTTTTATTTTTTAAACACAAGTTATTTCCTATAATTAAACAAAGCCGCAAGGTTGCCTGCTTGTCGGTCTTCTACAGATTGTACTTCGGAGAGTGTGCCCATGAACTCCACGACCTCATTCCACCGGCCCCCTTCTACCATCGGACATCTAGACGCACTGCAAGTTACCACCCCTACCTAGTTGATATTCCACCAACTCGCACTAAGCGTTTTCAAACGTCTTTTATAATGCGCGCAGCAAAGGAGTGGAACTCTCTGCCTGCGTCTGTGTTTCCGAACGCATATAACCCTAATCTATTCAAAGTGAGAATGAACAGGCTTCTTCTGGGTAAGCTCACTCCATCGTAGACTTTGTCTCTGTCATCCAGACCTAGACTAAAGTCAAGAGCAAACGCATAGTAGAATAAAAAAATAAAAAGCACACTATTAGACCCCTGGTCTGTCTCAGTATGCCATGGTCTGGAATTTAATCAACGCGCTATTGGTGCCGATTCCCTTTTTCACAAACTAAACTAAATTTAAGTTCAGTGCATCTTTTTCTTTCTATTTCATTAAGAAAAGGACAAAAGATAAATTTTAGTTTAGTCCTGTCAAATTAATCAGCGCTTGACGTAAATTGGCGTAATTTTAGTCGGCAAGTTTTTAATCACGTCTAAACTTGTATGGAGTAGTGACAGGCGCTGATTAATTTGACAGGACTAAACTAAAGTTTATCTTCTGTCCTTTTCTTAATGAAATAGAAAGAAAAAGATGCATTGAACTTAAATTTAGTTTAGTTTGTGAACAAGGGAATCGGCACCATTGACAAATTAAGGTAAAATGGAGTTGTAGTATTCTTTGAGCTTGTGTTTTACGTTTTTACTGTTTTAAATGTGGATGTCATGTAGTATACTGTGGTGTCTTACGACTTCCACGCGAACGAAGTCGCGGGCAAAAGCTAGTTATTGAATAAAAACCAAAAAAAAATAAGAAAATATTTATTGTAAATCAAACATTAAGAGGGTTATCACCGGTCCATTAGAAAATTCTAGACACACTTACCGAGATTGCTGATTGAGCCGTTTTTTAAAATTCCTTCTCCACGGTGTAAGCCGTTTTTCAAAAGAAATTTTGAAAAACGGCTTACACCGTGTCATTTTAGTCGTCTTACAAAGACAGCCCACTTCATGTATCCAATGACTACTACCAAAACATTCAAATAAAAAATAAAAAAAATTGAACCTTTGATTTTTTTTTTTATTTTTTTTTTATTATTAATTATGACGCAAGACATAGTTTAAAACACCCTGTTACGAGTGCAGTCCGAGCCTTGTGATAACTCATTAACATTAAATCAAAAATTAGAAGACAAAAGTAATCAGAAACATTAGGACACAAATTAATTGAGTTTATATCTTCGCAAAGTCTGGTGGAATTCTTCGGGTCTGGTGCCATTATTGTCATCCTGGTCATAGAAGTCGAAGTGAGCGTCGAGGTACAGGGTCTGATTGCCGAAACGAGCTATCAGTTTAGCGACCTCCGCTTGAGAAACAACAGTGGTGTCGTCGATGATGTCCGTCTGCCGCAAAAGTATATTGTTGCTGGCATCGCTGATGCTGTATGTGATGAGGCCGTTGATTGCTTTGTTCCTTCCGCCGACGCACCCTCCGATTATCACACCGAGGCAAGCGGACGGGCAACAACAGTTGTGCCAATTGCCTGGATGACAAAAAGATCCTTTTCGTAAACAATTATTACCGTTGCTGCATGCGTAGACTGCGGCCATGAAGCAGAAGAACAAAACCGATAGTGTCTTCATGGTGCTCAATTATGCGATGTGTATTCGTTGCACTAGATATGTGTGTAATGAATCAGTGTCTCGTAACTAGGTGATATTTATACAAGTACGAATGTATTGCATCATCTTGTAATTTATTATCAAAACTGGGGTTTTCTGATTTTGTTTACGAAAAATTTTTTTGCAGATATCGGCGTTATCGTGTGTCTGTAGGTCAAATTTAAATCTCGATGTTATAGGTCAAACAAAAAAAAACTCGAATTACACCTACTTCCTTAAATAATCTTAAAATAACAAAATTTCATGTTGTTACCACAATTTATTAATTTTTAGGGTTCCGTAGTCAACAAGGAATCCTTATAGTTTCGCCATGTCCGTCCGTCTGTCCGTCCCCAGCTTAGCTCAGAGACTCTTAGTACTATAAAACTATAATTTGGCATGGATATACATATTAATCACGCCGAAAAAGTGGTAAAATAAAATCATTAAAAAAAATAGTTATTAAGGTACCTCCCTCCTGTACATGTAAAGTGGGGATGTTTTTTTTTTTTTCTCCTACCCTATGGTGTGGGGTATTGTTGAATGGATCTTTAAAAAATATTGCGGGTTTGTGAAACTATTTTTCGATTAAGGGATCCGTTTCTGAAATATTAGGCTTTAAAGTGCTAATTTTAGTAGTTAGTAGTGTAGTAATTGTAGTAGTTTTTAGTAGTATATATAACAAAGTTATAAGGAAAACTATCACAGCCAAGTAGGCGTCACAATTTACCGAGTAATAGTCAACCAACTTACATTTGAAAAACATGTTCTCCCATACATTCCGTATGGAAAAACATGTTTTACAACTACGATGTTAAGTTTTTTCTTGGTATAAATTCATACCAACTACGGAACCCTTGATTGTGCGTGGTCCAACACGCACTTGGCCGGTTTTTAAATAACAGGCAGATTCCTTAGATACTAAAGTAGTACTGTGTCTTTTATAGAGTTCTGCTTTCGTAAGTAATAGTCAAATATTTAGCATCACTCGACTAATTTTATTTTTAAGAGACCATAATGCTACAGGGGACAGCTTGCGGAAGTGGGTGCCTTTGATTATCTGCAATGAAATAAGGGAATCAATTAAAGAACACGGCGTCAGGATCATTGGGGATAACAGAGATGCCTTATGATGTATTGACTAGCTACCCTAATTAGAATTTGTAGGAAACTATGCGCTGCAGGAAGCGGCATTACACCACATTTATAATATTTTTCGACCACATTTCAAGGCAAAAACAACTAGTTAAATAAAACTCGTTGTCAAGGTAAATTCTTCTGAAAATAACTTTGTAGAACAACATACCTCTACAGAAAGATATCCGGTGATAGAATTATAATGCCGTCCGAGCAGTATTCTGCAGCAGATCTGGTGCTGCAGCAGGACGATGCGGAGTCTGAACAAGCGAGACTGCACGCTTTGCCGCCGGGTTCACCTGCCCCAGGAGTTAATTAATCAGGTAGTTGTAACTGGTAACGGGAGCTGATAATGAAGAATTCATGTATACTGTTTTTAAATAATTCGAAAGGCATTGGTAAAATTTGAATAATTATACGGTCAGCAACGGAAAAATAGGATATCCTTATGATTTAAAGAAGCATTGGTTGGGCTGCAATAGATTGCTGCGAATTAAAATATTCAGAAACAAAAGTAAGACATGAGTCAAATATTACTAGCTTCTGCCCGCGACTTCATACGCGTGTTTTAACATACCTAATCCATATGCTATGGCACTGACAATAGCGTAGCTAATCAGTAAAAAAATGTAATGTCGGACAGTAGGTATTTCCAGAGATCGAGCCGTCACCACATGACGCTAACAGAATTGTCGACAACGGCTCAGTAGAAAAAGAGAAAAAAAAATGACATCATTTTATTGTAAAAATCCCAGACTGGATTTGCGAAAAGTTCCATCCACGCTGTAAAAGAAACCATTTTAACTTATTTTACTTTGCCTAATTAAACTGCAAGCTAGGCTGATGATGCTGCCGCGGCATCAGCTATATCCACAAGCTATTAACTAAGTGCAAATAACTTTTTTCAGTAAATAATATAGAAATTATCTACATGTTTAAGAGCTTAATTATTAGTATTTAAGTATATATTAACATATTTCACTATTCATAAAACTTATGTTAAATATTTGCTAAGAAATCAGTTGTTCTAATAGTAATTGTAAGAACTCATGTCGCCTGTGATACAGGTTTATCCTAGTACAGGCATCATACTTTTTAATACCTACATTATTTCTAAGATTTATACCGTATTTTACCAATTTTTATTTTTGAATAAATGTTATTATTATTATTTTATTATTCTCCACCTCCAGGTTGAGGGTAACAAAGCTGACAGCCGCCTCGCCCAGCAAGCGTTGACGAAGCATGCGTTCGCACCCGTAGATGCGTATGCGGAGGCCAAGACCGTGTACGTCCTCGGAGAAAGGTGGTTTTGACGTTTCGGTTATTAAAAAATAATAATTTAGAACATAATTTTTCACAATAGTCTACGAGTATCCTTGATTATAGGACTATTCGTTGATTGGGAGAAGTAGAGGCTGGATAATACTTTTACTTTATTGGTAATTAGATGACCCGGTGAACTTTGACGTGGGACAAAATTTCGATTTTTTCGATGATTCCTTTGGGTTTTTCTTATTTTTTTTTTCCTAAACAACTCCAGTATAAAGGCGAAAGAAAAAAAAACAAATCGGTCGAGCCATTTTCGAGTTTTTGCGAGACTAACTCATGGCAATTGATTTTACAAGCTTTTATTTAACTTGCAATGTTTGTATATGAACATATGTATATGAATGGGCAGCAGCGTTCTCTATGCATTTTTAACAACATACTGCGATCGCCAACCCGCCTGCCAAGCGTGGCGATTATGGCAAACCCCCCCAACTGGGGGAGGCCTATGTTCAGCAGGGGACGTCTTTCGGCTGAAATGATGAATGAATGATTTGCCCTGAACATATTACAAACATCATCATGATGTTTGTAATATGTTCAGGGCAAATCTTGCAACTGAATTTTTAAGCAGTTATCCTCAACTGATTGAGATGATATTTTGCATTAAAACGTTTAATTTAGATCACAATGCATTGTTAGCTAAGTGAAGTCATTCTAAATCCAATATGTCGGACGGCCCAAGATTGCGAACTAGTAATTATTTGTGCACTCCCATGATATTGGTATCAAATTAAAGGGTTTGCTGAGAAGATTACGAAAAATAAAATGACTTGACTGTAAATCCATAATGGCGGACCGCCCAAGATGGCGGATTAGTTATTTTTTACGCACTCCTACAATATATGATGATCCTCTCGAACCGAGCCGTAGTACATCTCGGTTTGCCGGTTCCTGGTCTTCTTATGGTCCGCCCAGTTTCTCGGAAACATTGGACAACTCGCTGCACTGTAGAAAGTGACACGCCTTTTGTTCTTGCTGTACTTCGCTGACTTCTGCCTTCTTCAAACAAAGTGACGATACGTGTACATTCTTCTGGTATTAGCGACATGATAGTAATTCAATAATGATGGTGAGAGACGACAATGACCGCCTTTTATCATTTTGATTTGACAGATTGAAAACAAAAGCGAGCAAAAGTTAAATGACCGCGAATTGAATTCATTTCCAAATGCGAGGTTTTAAATAAAAATACTTATTTTAATTACGTTGTAGATCATTTAAGGTTCTATTTCATATCATGTTTTTATCTAGTATAGTTTCATTTGAATATTTATATCTTCTTTGGTTTTTTTTTAAGTTTCAATTAGCATTGTACCATGTAATCAAATTGTACTATGTAATTAGGAAGGGCACTGTCTCCTGAGATACAGGTTAACTACCTAGTTCAGGAGGCAGAGCTTTTTTTATGTAACAGTGACTTTTGTTTGCAAATAAACGAATTTATTATTATTATTATTATTTCCTTTATTTCATTTTTATACACATCATTTACATTTTTAAATATTTCTCTAAAAACATACAAAATTAAAAACATTTAAAAATATAAAAAATAGTAGCCCACCGGTATCGGGAACAGGGTCTAATTATTATTATTATTTCATACGATATTAAAATTCTCAATAATATAAGTTTCATGCATAATGTACCATTATCAATTTGCAAGGGATTTTCGTCATCGACCCGTGTTATTTGACCGCGAGTGTACAATCTTTATGTCTGTGGATATAATAATATCAACTTCTTGGTTTATTTGTAGAATGTTTAAATGATCCGTATTTACTGATAACACACGGATTCTTGGAAATGCGCGAATTCTGCCGATTAATTATGTTATATTTTATCCTGTTTACATTTCAAAATACAGATAATATGGAGATTTTGGAGAATCCAATGCATACACCTTTGACTTTTCGGGTTTATGTGCGATAATTATTACTTGATTAAAAAAACGGTGACAGAAAACATCGTGAAGAAACGGCCTGAGAGATATTTCTCAAGTGTATCCAAGTCAGAGGCCCATGGGTGCCATAAAACACCAGGCACCAGGCACCAGACACCAGACACCAGGGTAGTCACTAAACACACGAAAAGAAGAAGACCGTAATCAGCGATTTTTCACACCAACAGTAAAAGCACTTGATCTGGGCCTCAAGTCTGCTATTACAATAGTGTCAGAATGGTCTCTTCATTGTGAGTTTTTGACAGATTTGCCATACAAACACTGTCAAATACTCACAATGGCGAGACCATTCTGACACTATTGTAATAGCAGACTTGAGGCCCTGATGTACTAAATGCGTAGATGACAGCTTCGGAATGGGTCTTTTTACACCCTGAATAAAGGAAAAGTCTATTTACCTGGATTGATCTTGTGAAACAAAACTCTCCATGTAGTGTCGATTTTCGCTATTCAGTATTTTCGATTGGTATTTTTACTTTTTCAAAGGCAATAGGTAACACAACTCGAACCTGTGGAAAAACAACCGACTTCAAAAAAAAAACACTAAAAATTGAAAAATTACTTTAATTTCGGAAGTCGGTGTCCTTGGTTCTGTATTTTCGTTTCAAGTACTTTTTTTTTTTTTGAAGTCGGTTGTTTTTTTTTTTTTGTTAAAAACTTTTTTTAATTTTTACTTTTTAGTCATAACTAAAGAGTGAAAAAAAACTTTTTACCTTGTTTTTTTTGTGGATTAGGTACCATAGTACCTTTCCCATTACAATTCGATTACCACTACTTGCTACACCGCACAAACAACAGAGACACAAGATGTATGAAGTGGATTAAATACGTATTATCAAAGCCAACTCAAAAACTACCCAAGCAAAGTTAAGAGAAATCGGTAAAAAACCATTTATAGCCCGAGTGCATCTCATGACAATTCCAATAACCCCAAAAATGGCTAGGATACATTGATTTATTACGGAGTTCCGGTGCATACCTTCTGGCTTCATTTCAGATCAGTTCGATGGTACCATTTTCATCAGAATTATTTATTTAAATTTGCTTCATAGTCGCTTAACTATCTTAATCGAGATATTTTATCGCCACCCATGAAATACTTATCATTGAGGAGCTCCAGTGGCCATCTGTGGTCTTCTTCATCAGTTCCACTTCATCAAATGATACTTTCTGAATGCAAATGCTTAAGTTGTTGATGAAAATACAAAAATCGCTATAGAATAGAATAGAATTATCTTTATTCAAGTTTCAATATGACTCAAAAATGATTAGTAAGACTAGTAACTATATTAGTAACAACTGAGGCTATATGTATGCCTATAATATTCGAGGAGTTCCCTCAATTCCACATGGATCTTATCATCAGAACTTGATTCTGATAAAATTGGGACCAATCTGGAAGAATATCGCACAACAAATAAAAAAAAAATCAAATCGGTTCATAAACGACGGAGTTCGGAGGTAACAAACATAAAATAAAAAACAAAAAAATACTACCGAATTGAGAGTCTCCTCCTTTTTGGAAAGTCGGTTAAAAACGGACAGAAAGTGTTATAAAACTGATATTCCAATTCATAAAATAGAATCGAATAATATTCTCGAAAAGCAAAACGAAATACCAGATACGAACCCAAAAAAAAAAATGCATAAAATATTCCAATAAATTCCATCGTTATAGGTAGTTACAAAAAAAATGGCGGTCAAAATATGATGTGTGAAAAACTATCCATGTCACACATATGGTGACAAAAGGCGACTTCTAATATTGGATGAGCAAATATATTCAGGGGGCCCATTTTAGAGGCAGTCCTTCGCATATGTCATAGACAGTGGCCCCCAAGAGACAAGGTAGAGGCAAAAACTGAATGTTGCAGATATGTTCGCATTATTGCTGCGTATGACCATTGTAAAAGACGATACGGAATCGGGGTGCGAAATTGTCGGACGAAGATATGCACTGAAAAAAATGCACGCCAATCAAGTGACTTTCTAACTTGATTGACGATATCTTGTTTAGATTAATCAAAATCTTAGTTAAGTTGATCATCACGACATGATTGCAGCAATACTAGTTCAAATGATTGAACGCTCAAACAAGTTTCTCGATTACCCATAACATGACATCATTGTATAAGAGTTAAAAAAGAGACCAAGTTAAAAAAATGTTAACTGTAACAAAGTAAGTTAGTTGTGTCGATCAAGCATTTTGATTACTTCAATAAAGATCATTGAAACTTTAATCTAATAATCTTAGTTGGAGCTACTATCTTTTGACTTGATTACTGCAAATAGGTTTTGTGATAACTCCAATCAAGATCCCGTTTCAAATCTCAATCAAATAAAAGTAGTAGCTGTGATCGTTGTGCTTGATAGGCTCAGATGCTAACAAGTTACTTAGTCAATCTAAACAAAATCTTCATTGTGGCAACTACATTATTTTTTTCAGTTTCGTGTTTACTGCAGCTGTTACTGGAGTTGGTGTATTGATTAGGTACGGTTGCCAGCACATCAGGTTATAAGAAACTGTCGAATTTCTCCAAACGGTTTTAAACCTTATGTTACGTTGTGCTCCACAAGACTATACGTTATTATTATTACAATGTAAAACTCCTGTTTGTAATAATAACGTATAGTCTTGTGGAACATAACGTAACATGCTTATTTTCTGCATTTTCATTCTATAGGTAAAATAAAAGAAATCACCAAACAAACAATGAGGGGTCCCACTGCGCGCTCGGTACTCGTCTTAAAATGTTGACGGTTAAGTTAAAAACCGAATGAGATTTGACAGGGCCTCAAGTCTGCTATTACAATAGTGTCAGAATGGTCTCGCCATTGTGAGTATTTGACAGTGTTTGTATGGCAAATCTGTCAAAAACTCGCAATGAAGAGACCATTGCAACGTTTGTACATTAGTAGACTTGGCCCCCAGTTTGTGGTTACTTGATGTGCCTACCTATACTATGACGGAAGATTTACATTTTTTTTTTTAAGGAATTGTAGGAAAATTGGCCGTTATTCGCCGTATAGATACTTTCTTGGAATCAATTATGTATGAAAGATTAGCTACAGAGTTCTTCGCCAAACAGACACATAGGTAGGTACCTAATGCGATCACTTAAACATGGAATCAACGCGATGATTGCGGTAATGTTTCGCCCTAATGCATATTTCGGCGGAATTCCAGAGACACTTATTGTCCTCTGTATGAATTGTGCCGGTACTCGGAGTCGTTACTCGGGACTTGTTAATTAGTATCCAAAATAATAGACAGGTATAAATTTGAACCCTGTCAGTCAAAATAGAACAGTTTCAAAACATTTCATTTTTGTTGGTGGTGGTATCTAATTGGTTTTTGGGTGACGTCTGAGTGTGGAAATTGTAACTCCCACCTGTAAAAACAAAAAATGGAAGTGGTAATAATAAATAAATAAATACAACTTTCATTGACAATTCCTTTACGTTCCAGGCCGCTCGATTGTGGAATGCATTGCCAGATCCAATAAAACGCGCGCAATCGTTGCCTGTGTTTAAAAGACTCGTGAAGGAACATTACTTGTCGTTGTGATTTTGTTCTCGTTGTTAGCTGTGATAATCTATACACTTCATTTATTTTCTTTGCTTATATAGTTAGTATGTATGTATCTATGTATCTATTATATAGCTTAAATCTGTGTATCTATTATAGGATATTGTACTGTTATACTTTTTATTTGCACCAATGACAACCCCATTTTATGTCCAGAAATTCATTATCCATGCCAAGATTGCCTGGAAGAGATCGCAGTATGCGATGAGACCGCCCATTGTATATTTTATAGTGTATAAGTTTTCCTTTTCTTTTGTAATGTGTAATCTGATGTACAATAAAGTATATATATATAAATAAATAAATATAAATAAATACCAGCATTCTACGAAAACTCCAATATTCAGCAAAGGACATAAAATAAGTGGACTATAATACCTTATGACAATGGAAATAAGCCCCCAAGTACCTTATACATAATGGATAACGGGCCCAGCTAGTTTCAATAAAAGGATTTTTTGTATGCCCCTCATACACTCACGACGATATTGTTACATTTCTACGCTAAATTTATTCCTTTTTTACACAAATCATATTTTAAATGACATATTCATGGGATGAATTGAGTATTGTGCGATCTTTTATAGATGGACTTACGAACCCTCGTAAGGCTATTCGTAGTTTGAGATAACTATCCGTTTTCCATTACATAAAATAATATTATTGCTGTATAAAGAACATCTAATCCACACAAAAAAAAAATTGATGTGTCTGTAATGTCAACAATAGCTTTTTACTAAATGCATAATATGAAAGTACGGCACTTAAAACATAAAAAAAAAATTCAAATGTTTTTTCTGTCTGTTTGTTTCGGCTAATCTCCGAAACGGCTGGACCGATTTCGACGGGACTTTCACTGGCTGAGCTTATGTTATAAGGAGTAACTTAGGCTAGTTTTATTGTCGACCAGCTGTTGCCCGCAGGTAAAGCCGTGTAGATAAAAAAAAAATAGTTACATTAAAAACAAACATTTCAATTTTATTTATTAGTATAGAAAAAGTAACGTGGGTGAAGCCGCGGGGAGCAGCTAGTATAAAATAATATTATTGCTGTATAAGAAAATCTAATACATAATAATACCTATGACTTGTGGACCGAGTTTACTTTGTATAAAGCTGCTTTCAGACTACGCTATAATATAATAGCACTATTATTATTTATTTAAGTATTTATTAACAAACTTACAGAAATCTTAAAATAAAAGCTATGCCCCGCACAACCGTTTTCACGGTTTGTCTGTGGGAACAGAACAAATAGTTTTATCTAATAATGTTTATTAGTGCGGACACTTAATTTTCACTTATTGCACTTATGAAACTTACAATAATATAGCATATAGTATATAGGTCATAGCACAACAATATCGCGCACCATACATTCCAGTAATATATAGTACAGTACAGTGTGAACGTGTCCATAACAATGTATGGTGCGCGATATTGTTGTGCTATGAGCAAAATACTATAGGCTATTATATTATAGCTTAGTCTGAAAGCAGCTTAACCCTGTCTGAAGTCTAAGCAAACAGACAACCTTTCAGACAGGTTTTAATAAGAAAATTGCGTACACTTAGCAAGAGTTCAACCAGGCAAGATGATGATTTTTTTTTTTTTAATTTTCCGGTCCTTTGTGAGTTGGGAGGACATAAGATTTAATCCGACCGCTAAAGTGTACACGCTGCTAAAGAATGTAAGGGAATTTAGGGTAAGCTTTTACAAAGACATTTAAATATACTATACCCAAAGTCTCTAATTCAGATCATTTATGTAAACAAAGTAATGTCCAAAAAATGTCACTGTAAAATGACAGGACAGTGGTGCAAAACATTTTATCATACTTTTTTATTGTTGTAAATAGTCATCGCTAAAATTAAAGTGAATTAATTATAAGAACTATGCAAACAAAATACCGTTGCCAAACAATGTATTGTGTAGTATGTCGGAGACACGGCATATGATCGTCATAATTAGCCCTTTTAAGTCCAGTGCTAGAAGACGTAGGCCTCCCAAAATCGATTTCCACTCGAAACAGGTTACAGCCGTTTTCATCCAAAATGTGCCTAGATATGCTACTTACAATATGAATCTATGAATGAAAATTGTAATATTAGTGTTGTTAAAGATGTAAAACATTTGAATTTTTTTGGATCTCCTGCATTGTTACCAGTATCATAAAATATTTTATACCAGAAAATCTCCTTTTCTTAATAACTTTGCTTAAACCCGAAATTTATAAAAATAATTTCCTATACCCCTTTTTTTTTGGGTAGGAAATGATCAAATAACTTTTCTCGCTCTGGGTGGAACGGGAGAGCGTGTCAGACTTTTACAGACTAAAACTCACCCGTGTTTCTTCAGTTGCCTGTGTGCCAGGGCCACGGTATCCCTTTCGGACAAACCCGCAACCCTGGTAGGAACCTATACCCCATGCCTGTAATGGTTGTGGCACATAACTAGAGCCGGTCTGCTAACGAGACACTAGCAGACCGGCACAAAATCAGCAACTTCAGGCGCAGTCCACTACAGGACATAGCCCTATCCCAAGCTGCGCTACGAGCCGTTCTTCACCTTCCGCATCTAGTCCATTCCAGCCGCCTCTGTAATGTCGTCGGTCCATCTAGTTGTGGATCATTACACGCTAGGCTTACCGATAAGCGGTCTCCACTCGAGGACTCGTCTGCTCCAATGGCTATCGTTCCTGCTACAAACATGGCTCTTCAGCTAACTCTGCAAGAAAATCAATAAAATGGTCTAAATATTGACACTATTCAAACTTAAAAAAAGTCGTTAGCGAAGCCCTGATTTCAAATGTCTATATTAGCATACATATGTGTGAGTACTATGTACCTAATACTATAAAGCTACCATTTAATGGGTATGTCTTTCATTGACTCGAATGTGCCCTGGCGGCTAAGAGTATGTCATGCTCATTCTAATGTCTCGCTGATGGTGACGTGTGTGTTGAATCGTTTAGCTCCCTTCGAATGGTTGAGCTGAATGGTGTCCATGCGTCGCGTTCGTGAACGGGAGCCGTGAGTAAGGACTGCTCATCTCTAAGCTGCCACGGCTTATTTTAATGTAATTTAATTTGGAATTGTTATTTTATTTATTTCGGACGGTTTTAACGTTCTGCATCGTTCTCACATGTATAATTTCAACATGAATGATGTTACTAATATACTATTGCGCGCCACAATGAATGCCTGGTACATCGTGACATTAAGTACCTACCACTAGCGCCATCTAGTATCGAGTAGCAGAACTAGCAGACCACTAGCGCCATCTAGTATCAAATAGCAGAACTAGTAGAGTCGAGATGCTTCTAGAAAGTTCGATGCTAGAACTTTCTAAAACTATCGACATCTGGTCAGTCGGGGCCGGTATATACTCGAACATTCTAGATGTTTCTACAGTGACAGTAGAAGATTCTGGAACTATCTCAGGAATATGTAAGGCCCGTATGGACCCCGACCCGGGTCAGTCGAAAAACAAGCCATCAAGCGACAAGTAAACTTCAGACGATACAAGCGATCTTTAAGTGCGACTTTAGGGTGATCAGTAGTGCAGTTGTGTTTTATAATTAGTGTGTGTGAGTTGTTATCAGTGTTGTTTAATTAAAGTGTCATTTTTGGTTATCAAATCGGCAGTTTTTATTGTTACGAACCCCAAGCTCGTAACAATATCATACTTTGATTAAAAAGAGTGTCCGTGGAGTTTCTTGCCTGTTCTTCTCCATAGGTACCTACTACACTTTGGAATGGGTAACTAGCTTAATCTTTCTGACTCTTGAATTGTCAAGAGGTCGTTAACCCCTTGACAACTCAAAAGTGCCTGTAATTGGTTTATTTGAAATAAATGCTATGAGTTTGAGTTTGCAATACCCATCTAAGAAAAAGCATAGTTTTACTTCTACCAAAACTAAAAACCTGCCTAAACTAACCTCCCAAACTGCAGTGGTAGTGGCACATTACTAGAGCATGAGTTCAGTAGAACAAGGCAGACAGAGTCGACGTCGAGACAGCCTGATCTGAAATGCAAACCGCGACCCAAAGAATCTCATTAGCAGACGGGACCACGCTACCTTGGCGCGGGACTATTCTGAATATGCGGCGGTGGATATCGTTTCATTGTTTTGTTTCATGCAAAGAGGTTAAAATGTGAGATTTTCCTGTAACTACACTTTCTTATAATATGGCAAAATCATGTTTACCTTGTGCAGGAAAGGCTTATACATATGTATTCGATTCATAATATAAAGTTCCATTAGCGGTTATTACCAGCCTCCACCGTTCCACTACCGGGTGGTCGACTGCTTATTAGTTTTGCCCAACTCGCCCCGCCATGTTTTATGTGGTTTTACGAGAAAATCAAGTTTTATCAGAAATTGAATGTAGGTAATGATGCGAAGAGAATATTTGGAACATGTGCTGGAACTGTTCAGAATAGAATTTACAAAGGTGCACGCTTACTGCTCATTCACTCATTTTAGCAACGCTTTATTTTACCTAGTTTAACTTCAAAATGTTATCTGGCTGTTTATTTTTTTAACTCATAACTCAAACTCAAACAAAGCATTTATTTCAATTAAACCATTTACAGGCACTTTTGAATCGTCAAAGAGACGGTCAGTTAGTCAGAAAGTTGAAGCTAGATGCCCATTCCAATACGTAGATCACTATGGAGAAGAACGGGCAAGAAACTCCAAGGACACTCTTTTAAATCAAAAAAATCGCGAAGATATTACAAAATCCTGGGTACATTATTCTTGTTGCTTCTATATGTGAGACAATGTAAAAACTTATAAAACAATTCAAAATATAAAATTACTAATTAAAAATAAGCCTGGCAGTCAAGAGATGACCAGTCCCAACTGACGGCGTCCGTTCACGAACATGACGCATGGATCAGCACCATCCAGCTCAACCATTTTGTAGGGAACCGAATGATCCAACACACGCGCCACCATCAGTGAGACATTTAAGTGAGCATGACATACTCTCAACTGCCATGCTCTTTCAAGTCAACATAAATCATGATAACATAATAAACGGCTCCATGGTATTCACATTTACAAAATTGAAAAAATGCTGCTAAATTATACAGAACTATTTAAGCACAGCTACAGAGTCACCTGTTCTTAGGAACTTAAATAGACGCGATAGCTATATCGCGTATGAATTCGCCACTAGAGGCGCTAGTGTAGTGTGAGGTCTTCGAAATTCCAAATGTCACTGTTTGTAGGTACGCGGGTTTAATTAAAATTAGATTAATGATGTGAATATTTTGCAATAATAATAATTGCTCGGAGGAAGGAAGTATTCCAGTAAGTGCTGGTGACCTTGACCATCTTCCGGGCTTTGGGATTGTTCTGATAGTCGTGGAATACCTCTCCAGTCCTCAAGCACCTTAGTATATGTTGCCCCCTTGTTGCTGCGACACTAAGTGCTAGCAACCGTTTCCGGGGGCCCATTATTGAGTATGCAAGTTACCCCCTGCCATTATAACCGTGTACAATAAAACATTGATCCGGCAGGGGCCATAGTTCTTCCATAGTTTTAGGTAACCAGTGCATTTTAACCACCGAAACCCATAGTCCAATTTTTTTTTTCCATATCCTGCAATAGTCCTACACCAACCGGAGGTTATCCTTGGGTGCACTTGCATAGTGCGTACAGGGATAATCGTCGGTTGGTGCCTCATTTAATTAAAAGCGTCTAACGGGTCTCTGCGAGTTGGCTTTGGCCCCTCGTACGCCTTCCAAAGGTCCGGGACTCCAGGGTCCCAAAATATGTCAAAAACATTTAATAAATAATAATAAGTTTGTTTTCACGCCAATAGTTGTCAAACTTTAGCAGCTATACTTCAGTTGCCGTAGCCAAGTTGAGTCTCCCACATCGGAAACATCGAAAATATACTGAATAATCGAATTATTAAATTCAGAATACGGCTTCGTCTTGTCCGCGGCACACTGAAGACATCGCGTCTTTGCATTCGTACCAGCCCGCTCATTGGAAAATCACTCCCACCCTCTGAATACTAAACCAGCTCGACAATATCTGCGAATCTCTGTATTAAATCTCATATACCACTGACATACTGTTCATATCGACTGGGATTGTATTCGCTATGCAGTATGAATATTGCATAGTCTAACTATACACATTTTAAATTAAAGTAACTTTTCGTGTCTGTCTGTGTGAACCAGTTGTTCTTCTTAACTACACAATGGATTGTGATGCGTTCATCATTTCAGCCGAAAAACGTCCACTGCTGGACATAGGCCTCTCCCAATTGGGGGGGTTGTGCCATAATCGCCACGCTTGGCAGGCGAGTTGGCGATCGCAATATGGTGTTAAAAATGGATAGAGAACGCTGCTGCCCATTCTCTAGAAAGTCCCTTAGTCGCCTTTTACGACACCCACGGGAGGAAATGCGGCATTCACTATCATTTAGAGCAGGGGTTCACAACCTCTTTCCTAGAGCTGACCCCTTTTTTTAATCTTCTTGGATGTCCTCCGCCCTGGAGGGGGGAGGGGCCCGTCAGACCCTTACTGACTAAAAACCGCCCCGGTGTTCCATCTCACACCTAGCTACGACGGGGGTCGCGGGAACGTATGATCATTCGGCGCCCCCTAGCGCACCCTAACCAAGACTCACGGACCCCTAAAAAATAAAACAAGAAAAACTGCTTTTAATATTTTTATTTGCTATATTTAATTAGGTATATTTTACTTACATTAATGTATCTATGTTTACTATTAACACTTGAAACGGGATATTTACCATGTTTACTTTTTGTTTCGAGTTCTCGATTTCGGCGCTGTTGCAAGCACCATGATCACGGATAAACTGAAGTCATTGCGGGTTTATGAGCAAACAAAACGGTCTACCCTCTTTCTTGTTCGTTTTTTGCGCTCAGGGGCCTTACTCCCGACAGCATTGAGTTCTGAATCATTGGTTTCAAATAAAAGCTAGTAATGAGACGATTCCAAATATATATATATTCATAAAACTAAAACATGAAAAAAAGCAATTAAAAAAAAAACCCCGACTGCAAAAACATAACTGAAAAGAGAAAAACAAGCATCATCTTATACTCGTATATAAAATTCTCGTGTCACAATGTTAGTTACCATACGAGTACTCCTCCGAAACGGCGTGACCGATTTTTATGAAATTTTATATGCATATTCGTCATATTAGTCTGAGAATCGGCTACTACCAGTATTTTTTTTTTTAAGTTTTAGGTAGGTAGGGTAGGGTAGGTAGGTAGGTAGGTAGGTAAGGTAGGGTAGGGCAGGGTAGGTAGGTAGGTAGGGTAAGATAAGGTAGGGTAGAGTCGTGTAGTGGAGTTTATACTATAGCTTTTGACAGAACGAAGTCTGTCGGGTCAGCTAGTATATTCATAAAACTAAAACTTGAAAAATAGCAAATACACATTGACTGCCACTGCGGTCACATGGTGTCCGCAAACAATAGATTTTCTATTGTGTCCGTTGTCTGACAGTCAACGTGTTAAAACAAAACCCAACTGCAAAAACATAACTGAAAAGAGAAAAACAAGCATCATGATCTATAGAATTTTGGTATTGCAGGCGGACAAACCAACAACCTGAAATATATAATACAAGCTTTTGCCCGCGGCTCCGCCCGCGTGGATGTCGGTTATCTCGTAAAAAAGTAGCCTCCATATCTCAGGCTATATCTCTGCCAAATTTCATGACGATCGGTTCAGCGGTTTAGGCGTGAAAACGTAACATACAGACAGACAGACAGACAGACAGACAGAAAGACAGACAGAGTTACTTTCACATTTATAATATTAGTATGGATTATATATAAACCTTTGTTTGTCGGGGCCTAGGATACACACACACGCGATACGCGGTTTTTTTTTTGTTTTAGTCGGTAACTCGATCCCAAGAACTGACTTAACATTGTAGATGAAAAATAAGTTCTTCCATACGATATATATGGGAGAACATGTTATTCAACTGTAAATGTAAGTTGGTCGACTATTACTCGGTAACTTGTAAAGCTTACTTAGCTGTGATAATTTTCCTTTTAACTTCGATACATATACTTCTGCTGTGATTTTTTTTACATATCGAGGTGCAACCATTGAGCTGGCAGGGGGACACCTGACTCTAACAAAAATTAGCACTTCAAAAGTTTAATATTACGCAAACGGATCCCTGAATCGAAATATGGCTTTCACAAACCCACAATAATTTTACACGGCCTATCCAACAATACCCCAGACCATGGGATAGACGAGAAAAAAAAAATATCATCCCCACTTTACGTGTAGGGGAGGTACCCTAAAAAATTTACATGATTTTATTTTACTACTGTCGGCGTGATTAATATGATGTATACTCATGGCAAGTTACAGCTTTCTAGTACTATGAGTAGCGGACATAAGACAGACGGACATGGCGACCCTATAAGGGTTCCTTGTTGACTACGGAATCCTAAAACCTAAATGCTGACCGATTTGGCTATTTTTTGTTTTTCAATCTTTGTAATAGTCCGAATAAGGTTTTTAAGGGGAAAAAAATTAAAAGTTGCGTGGAAAATTCGGGAAATTTTTTAAGTGGGCAACATCGAATAAGTCCGAAACTACTAGACCGATTAAAAAAAAAAACAATAGAAAGCAAATTATCAGGAAGTAACATAGGCTACAATTTATTAAAAAAAAAAAATTGAGATCCTTAAGATCCTACCTACCTACTTGCAATTATGTAATAAGCGCTGGCGGGCGATGTGATGCGACGTGGTGGGCGGGGTAACATGAAATTTCGCGAACAGAAGCTAGTAATATAATTAATATATAATATGTCTGTCAAGGCGATTTACCAAACAACTATTCCCATTTTGTATTTATGTATTTTTTGGGTTTCAGACGACGTTAAGCCTGTATACAACCTTTAGATGTTTTTTTAATTTTTATTTTCCCCTAACACATTCATACATCACATTTGGAGCACAAAAAATGTTTTCTAAAGCGTCCATCAAAATGATTTCCTTGTAACAACATTAATCGGACAAGCCATTCAAAAAACTCGGACAATTTTGTTCGCTGTCCGTCCGAACCCACATCATGTGCACAATAAGCGCGCGAGCATTGTCGCCATTTCGGAAAAAAAACGCGGCAAATCTTATTGTGACAAATCAAATAATAAATTATTTTCTTCTTGTTATACGGCTACGGCAAACTCTGCAGTTTGGTAAGAACAACTTTGAGAGGGAGGCTAACAGAAGAATTCAGCTGGGCTGGGCAGCATTCGGGAAGTTTCGTCGAGTATTCTCGTCGCGTATTCCACAGAACCTAAATACCAAGGTCTTCAATCAGTGCGTCCTACCTGTTATGACTTACGGAGCCGAAACGTGGACACTCACGGTACGGCTGGTCCATAAATTGAAGGTCGCTCAGCGAGCTATGGAACGGGCTATGCTTTCAGTTTCTCTAAGGGATCGAATCCGGAACGACGTGATCCGGCAGAGAACGAAAGTTGTCGACATAGCTCACAGAATAAGCAAGCTGAAGTGGCAATGGGCCGGCCATATTAGCCGTAGAACCGATGACCGTTGGGGTAGACGTGTTCTTGAGTGGAAGACCGCGAATCGGAAAACGTAAGGTAGGACGTCCTCAGGCTAGGTGGAGCGACGATCTTCACAGGGTGGCTGGTAGCAGCTGGATGAGAGTTGCCGAGAATCGAGCTGAATGGCGTGCAATTGGAGAGGCCTATGTCCAGCAGTGGACTGCTATAGGCTGATGATGATGACGGCTACGGCTCCTGTACATTTTCTTTGCATATAATAAAATAGTAACGAAGTCAAAACAGTACTTGAATTTCTTTGAAAAAAGTCATTGCTACGAGCTGTGTGAAGGAGTCTGATGCCGAAAGTATAGTTTTTAGAACTTTTGACCTATGGTCTGGATGTATGTTTTGGTAATTAGCTGAACAGATTTGGATGGAATTTGGCACGCAGAAACTATGTTCCCATGGGATATTTTCCGACATCCATGCGGGCCAAGCCGCGAGCTAAAACTAGAACTTAAATATTTATTTATTTAACAATTTATGTACAGTCACTAAGAAATATATTAGTAGTAGTTATACGAGTATATTAGTGTATAGCTATTTTGATTTTATGTATATTTTTTTCTCTTCTACTCTTCAAGTAAATTCAAAAGCAATTTTCATGGTGAATAACGATTGCAACTTTGAGATAAGACCTATTATATAAACGTATAAGTTTATACTATTTTAAGATAGGTCTTATCTCGATGGTTGCGATCGTTATTTACGAGAAAATTACTTTTGAATTTTGCTAAGTGTATACATATTGGTGCTCGTGACTGTACACACATATAAACAGACAAGAAGAAAGGAACAGAAAAATACGTACAAAGGTGATGCTTATTTCTAATGAAATCTCTTCCAGCATACCTGCGATAGGAAAGTAGATATAGAGATGTAGACAGTGTGTAAGAGTAGAAGAGAAAAAAATATACATAAAATCAAAATAGCTATACACTACTATATAACTACTACTAATATATTTCTTAGATAACGAAGTCTTTCGTTCAAATAATTTTTCAGTATATAAGCAAACATGCTGCATAAAATAATTCAGCGCTAGACAATGTGAAAATATTGCTAAAGATAACCTACTGAGCTACAAAGTTATGCAATGCATCTTAACTATGCACATCTTTCAGAATTTTCCAGTCGTATTCTGGAAATTATTTTGACGCAAACACGCGAGATAGTCAAAACAAGCAAAAATGTAAACATTTAAGGCAACGTTAACCGGCTTTTAACGATTTAATTCTCAAGATCACGTCTAAACGAGTAGTGTTAATCATTTGGAAAAAATATATGTTAAATTAGAGCATTTTCTCAATAACTTAATATATGAATATTTTAGATTATATTTATATTACATAGTGAAATTAATTTGTAAAGTTATGTCTAACGCGGATATAAAACTGAGAATCACGCAAAATCTATTAAGCGTATTTTTCTATAACCTTCACTTTTTTAAAGATAATTTAATTATTGATTTTTTAATATACGTATTTTATTAAAATATCTTTTGTTTTATGTATAATAAATTAATAATGCGTCTTATTTGGGACAGTGCTCCTGGATGGGCGAGTCCTATTACTGGCTGGACGTACGACGCGTGACGTGAGCTAAGTACAGAACACGCAAGCTAACCACTCAAGGTCACTGGCATGTATCTGTGCCTTAAGGAGTTTACTAGAAATCTTTGTATCAATATACCTTCTACATTTGCGTCAGAACAATGATCACCTTTTTATACAACACGTCTAGCAGTCAGTACTACTGCATCAACTCCACAAATTCGTCGACCAGCTGTGTTCTGCATCACACTGAAAGACAAAATGGCTCGAATAACAAAGTGTTTAAAACTCATCATCCATGTCGTCATTTTGACGCTCATCGACTACTTTATTAAGAAACAGGAACCGATAGAAATTGTGAAGAAAATCGAAAGATATATGCCTGACATGAAGCATATATTGATGTGGACTAGAGTTCCTGGCATAGACGAGGATGGACAGGGATATTTCGTAACAAATCGTTGTGATCATCTAAACTGCTACTTCACTATGAACAGAAGCCTTTTTGCTGATATTAGATACTTTGATGCTATAGTTTTCAATGTCCAGGACATCACTCGGCAAGCTTGGCACTTGCCGAAGTTGAGAAGTGTAGTTCAAAAGTACATTTTTGCTTCAAACGATTCTGCTGGTAACTATCCTGTTTGCAATCCTGTATATGATGATTATTTCAACTGGACCTGGACGTATAAGTAAGTAGTTTTATTATACAGGGTGTTTGGTAGAAGGACCGACACAATTTTCTTAGGGACAGGGACCGTCATTTCCTAATGTGTGTCATGCATAAAACCAATGTCTTAACGGGGAAGCGTCAGTGTAGCCCGTGAAATTCAAATTATCTTATGTTTTTTGCAATTTGCAGGTCAGTATCAGGCTGTATGCTGATATAATTATGATTCGCGGCTCTATGTGTGTATTTGAATTTCACGGGCTATCCTGACGCTTCCCCATTAAGTGTCACGGTAGGTAATTGAGATACTAATATTTATGATTGTTTTTTACCACCCGAAATGTCGTCACAACTTTTTTGTTTGTGGTTATAATACTCGTACTCGTAGAACGCAATAACTTTTAGTGTACACACGGCTACATATCAAGCTCATTTCTAATACTTATAAGCTGATCTCTCATTGTAGGGAAATTTAATGCGAGATCACCTTATATCGGATTTGTATAACTTGATATGTAGCCGTGTGTACATTTATGTACTACTAGCTTTTGCCAGGCGGCATAATAAAAGCACACTTTGTAAACAAGCATATTACAAATTAGAGGATTATATCCAAGATAAAAATGCTTGGAAACATGCTGGTCTTGCTCCCAATCAATTAACAATTTTTGTAATTTTTGACGTTCAAAAGTGCCTATTTGAAATAAATTATTTGACTTTTGGCTTCGCCCGCGTGTATTTTTTTTTATTTTACTATGGGTTTGCTCTTGACTCTAGTCTAGATCTGAGTGACAGAGACAAAGTCTACGATGGAGTGAGCTAACCCAGAAGTTGTATGCGTTCGGAAACACAGACGCAGGCAGAGAGTTCCACTCCTTTGCTGTGCGCATTATAAAAGACGTTTGAAAACGCTTAGTGCGAGTCGGTGGAATATCAACTAGGTAGGGGTGGTAACTTGCAGTGCGTCTAGATGTTCGATGGTAGAAGGGGGCCGGTGGAATGAGGTCCTGGAGTTCATGGGCACACTCGCCGAAGTACAGACGCCAGCACATCAAGCTACTACAATCTTTCAAATTTCTTTAATAGATTTTCAACTTTATCACTACAGTATAAGGTTCAAGGTTGATTGCGAAAATTTGATAGTTTCGGGTAGCTTGACCTGCTGGCGTCTGTACAATCTGTAGAAGACCGACAAGCAGGCAACCTTGTGTATGTCGGAAATTATCTCGCGGGAGCGTACCACCGGGATAAAAAGTATCCTAGTGTTAATTAAATACCTGTGTGCCACATCCAAATCCGTGCAGTCGTTTTTACGTGATTGAGTAACAAACATCTAACATACAAACTCTCACATAATACTAGTAGGATTGGTTCTAGTAATGAAACAATTTTGTACTAGTAAACCACACCAATCCCCCAAAAAAATTTGTCGGTCCTTATACCAAACACCCAGTATAGAGTCTAAAGAAATATTTAGAGAGTTTAGTTATGTGCTAAGATTGAGGTTTTTGGTTTGAGTGTATAAACAAAAGGATTGGTTACTGAGGTACCCGTGGGTACTCGTATGACTAACTCTCGAAGTTAAAAAAAACCAAACGTTGCGAATACGCGCAACAATTTAACAGAAACCAATAATACTTTATTGTTGACGGGGGCCCTCATGTCTTTCAATAAGTATTTAGTTTTAGTAGTAAATTGTAGTTTAGTGTAATCAATTGATCCTCACAATAGACATAGCATATTCAGTCTTTAATGTTCCCACTGCTGGGACGCAGTCCTCCTCTCTGTGAGAGGAAGGGGGCCATAAACCACCACGCGGGCCCAGTGCCGCACTGGGCCCACGTGGTGGATTATGGCCCAACCCGCAGCGGGTTGATCATCATCATCATTTCAGCCGAAAGACGTCCACTGCTGGACATAGGCCTCCTCCAAAAGGGCGGATTTGCCATAATCGCCACGCTTGGCAGGCGGGTTGACGATCGCAGTATGGTGTAAAAATGCATAGAGAACGCTGCTGCCCATTGTCTAGTAAGTCCCTCAGTCGCCTTTTACGACACCCAAGGGAGGAAATGGGGTAGTGCTATTCGTTACGTCCGGCACCACACGGAACCGTCCAGCGCGGCAGCGGCGTCCGTCAGCGGGTTGGTGGATGTCATATATCTTCGAATATTTGGTTCTAGGACATGCCGATTTCCTCATCGCTCACTTAGTAATATACTGGCACATTCACCTTTTTCACATTTTACAGAAACGAGGGTCAAAGATTTTATAAATGTACTAGCTGACCGGACAGACTTCGTTCTGTCAAAAGCTATAGTATAAACTCCACTACTCTACTCTACCCTACCCTACCCTACCTACCTACCTACCTACCTACCATACCCTACCCTACCTACCTACCTCAAACTTAAAAAAATAATAGATAGTAGCCGATTCTCAGACCTACTGAATATGCATATAAAATTTTATAAAAATCGGTCAAGCCGTTTCGGAGGAGTATGGTAACTAACATTGTGACACGAGAATTTTAGGTGAAAAAAGTGAATGTGCCAATATATGTATTACTAAGTGAGCGTCATGATGTTTTCCGTTTTGAGCGTGGTAATGAAATAAATACAAAGTAAAGAAACAGAAATATAAATAATATTTATTTGCATAAAACATGGTGTCCAAAGTTGTTTTAAAAATACATTTTAGAGCATACATGTTTTGCTTTTATCATAGCATGCAAAGACATATATTACTTACATCACATTGTTACATTACAAAATATTTCCCGTCAATATATTTTTTTGAATTTTTTTTTTTTTTTTTAATATTCTAATATCATTTTTTTTTTCTAAATCTTTTGGAATTTTACTATACATCCGAAGACACATGGCTAACAACTTTTATTATTTTTCGCCAGTCTTGGTAAGTCACTTAATATAAGCCTGTGACGATTACTCCGGTTTCGAGGATATACATACATTTCTACCTTTTTAAATAAATCTTTATGCTTCTACGAGTAAAGCACCTGCTTGGGTTCAAACCCACGACCTACAAATCGAAAGTCGGGGCCGATACCACAGGGCCATCACTGCTCTCTACAAAAGACATGATCGGCCTTATTACTAAACAAGGTATACCTTTAGATTCAGGATTAAAACATCAAGCTACTTTTGAATTCCGAACTCTGTTTCGAAAAAGTTCTTTAACTTTTTCGAACCAGAGTTCGGAATTCAAAAATAGCTTGCTATAATAATATATTAGAATATGTTTATAATTACAAAAAACTGACGTCAAACCCGAGTCAAAATTATCAATTTTGCATTAAGAATTTTAATATGCTCTGAATAAAGTTCAAAATACAATAACTGGCTCGAAGGTTTGGGCTTGAACTAAAGTTAGTTTTTTCTCCCCAGGTTGGACTCATCAATACCGTATAAGTTCATCACCGTATACAACACCAATAACGAAGAGCTTGGTGCAGACCTACACTGGAAGTACGACATGAAGCCAATCACCCAACAATTCAAAAGCTCTCTCTCGTCGAAGACCCAAGCTGCTGCTATATACCTCGACAAGTGCACCAGCTCCAGCAAAAGAGAATACTTCCTTAAGAACTTACAAGCACATCTAGCAAAATACAATCTCACTATTGATGTCTTTGGTCCCTGTGGTACGAGGAAATGTGGCAGGACCTCTCTAAAGCCATGCTTCTACAGATTTAGGACGACATACTACTTTTATCTAGCTTTTGAAGATTCGTTAGCAGATGATTTTATCACCCGGACTGTATTGTTTGGTTATCACAACCATGCTGTTCCGGTCGTGCTTGGTGGAGCTAACTATAACAGGTATTTATTAATTGCTTGGCAACTTTCATCATCATTTCAGCCGAAAGACGTCCACTGTTGAACATAGGCCTCCCCCAATTGGGGGGGTTTGCCATAATCGCCACGCTTGGCAGGCGGGATGGCGATCGCAGTATGGTGTAAAAAAATGCATAGAAAACGTTGCTGCCCATTCTCTAGTAAGTCCCTTAGTCGCCTTTTACGACACCCACGGGAGGAAATGGGGTGGTGCTATTCTTTACGTCCGGCATCACACGGTACAACTTTATCCTTTAAAAAAACTTTCTTTTTTTTTTTCATTCAGAACACGTTTCTTATACTGATACTGAAATCTTTTAGTGCCCAAATTCTATATGGTAATTATTATTCTCCGCTTATACTGTACCACGTGCAAACCACGGCAATATCGTGTCTTGTAGAAACCCAAAGAGTATAATAATAGTATGGGAGTAGAAACCCATGTCACGGCAAGGAGTCGAAACGTCATATTCTGTATGCTCCAAGACAAAAAAATATATGAGCACGATCCCTTACGGTTGTCAAGCGTGATATCGTCGACTGTAGGTTCAATTGAGGTAAAAGACAAAATACGATTTTTCAGGAGAGGCCGACAAAGTTATATTATCACCCATAACTATTTTTGTTATTAACCTTTTTCGGATCTGATTTGACACATAATCTTGTATTTTAGTGCTCTATCTACCTGTGTAACATTTATTTAAATAAGTTATCTATTTAAGAAAATAGACGTCCCTTACACCAACGTATTTTGTTTGTTAGTAATGTCGCTTACTGACCAAGTATCTTGTAGTCCCGTCCCTTACATTAAATTGACCTCTACATTGGATCAAAAATATTGGAAAAATAGTGAAAAAAATAGTGTAAAGGACTTGTTAAAAAATTTATGGAAAGAAATACAGAGTAAAGGGATTGTTGACAGAAAATGAAGTACACACTTTTGGCGTACGGATATCTTAAATTTGGAAATCGTTACCTACCTTACCTTATCTTACCTTATTTGATTCGATTGGCGGCGGTAATTACACCATTTCAAGTTGCTATATTGCATAGTTTTTCAGAGACATTGTTATTATGAGGCTGATTTGAAATTTGGATCCAAAAAATCAGTAGAATAATGAAAAATTTTCTCAAGCTAGAATTTTTTCATTTACATCATTCGAAAGAGCGAAAAATTCTGAACAAAATTGTATACTCAACTCATTTTGGGTATTTTGTCCCTAACCTCAATTGAACCTACGGTCGACGATATTTTGACAGTTCAAACCACGCCAACTTCGCGTTCATTTCGCGCGGTTTCGTTCATTGTGTCAATGTCATAAAGAATACGTTATTAGCAGATGTCGTGTTAAGCTAAGGAGTTAACGTGATTTCGAAGTAAAGAATCATAGTGAATTAGGGCCCAGATTAGATAAGGTCAGTTAAACTTTCATCCAACCTCTACCAAGTCTATGGATCAGAGTCTTCATTTACCTACATCGTATTTTGTGGTGGCCCGTACAAACTTGTTAAAATTTAGAGCCTTCCACTCGTCCACGTAGGGATGCTCTTACGCGCTGAATTGCGTTGAACCCGATTTCTTCTTGTATCCATTGACGATGGCAGTTGCGGTAGTATTTGAGGAAAAAGTAAATTACCAGGAGAGTTATCACTGCAAGAATAATTATGGTGACTGTGCTCAGCCGCTCCATGTGCCCTCCGATATCCTTCAGAAGAGCGTCATTGTTTCCGCCAGCAGCATTTTGATTTAGGAATACCTCGTCCTTTTCTACTTTAGAGTTACACATTTTTTAAATTGCTGCGCAACAAAAACTTTGCTTAATCTGCCCCTTGGCAGACCTTATGGCAGGGTCGCCATGAAATGTTGGGAGTAGGGTCTTTTAAATCAGACAACCAACTCGATCGAATGTACTTTAATCAATGTAAATATGGAATATATTTTCTAATACGCATTAAGGTAAACTGCTTACTTAGCTTAATATTATACTTATATTCTAAAGGTGCATACTCACTACATTATACACTATTAGAGAGCATACATACACTTCAAGATTGAGAATAAAGATAGTCAATAGCAACAATAGCGTCTCTTTGCGATTGGATATTTTTACTTGCTCTTTATCGGAATTCCAGAGGGTGACACTTGACTTAAGGCTCCTACAAACAGGCGCTACACGCGACGCGACACAATGGCACCGCATGTAGCGCGTCGAGCGGTGCCTTTGTGTCACGTCACATGTCGGTCGCGCCTGTTTGTAGGAGCCTTTATTGTCCTTTGTATAATTTGTGCCGGTACTCAGAGTTGTAACTTGGGACTTGTTAATTAATATCCACGTTAATCGACAGCCTTTATGATCATGCTGACTAGAAATCAAAACGTCTATGCCAAGTATTGCGTAAACCTTATATTGACTAGGAAGCACAATGCCTACCTTGCAATATGTCTATACAGTATTTGAACTAAACCTTATTCTGAGTATGAACCAAAATGCTTACCTTGCAATAAGTCTATTAGTTTAGGGGAGGAAAGAGAGTCACAGTTCTAACCTAACCTAACCTACAGTTCAGAGGCCCTAGTGTGAGTTTATTTTAACTATCTCGACTACTTATAAATTATTTCATTTTAGGCATTTTGCTTGTTAAACACTGTGTAGACATTAATTTAAGGCATTTTGCTTCGTAGACGAATTGAAAGTTAGACACTCTGATCATAAAGTATCGCCAGGTATAAATTTGGAATCTGTCAGTCAAAATAGTAGGTACAGTCTAAAAACATTTCATTTTTGTTTTGATGAGTGGGTGACGTCTCTGAATGCGGAAATTGTGACTACATTACATACTATAAATAAATCTTCTTCTAAATTGTATATATAAACTGTCGCCTTCTTTCCATGGGGGTAGAGAAACTAATACAAAACTAAAGAATGCCACTTCCTACGATCCTTATATTCCTTTTACTTCGTTGTATGTAATCCACGGACCAACCACGGCAAGCGTAGCTTAACCATCGACCGACCCGTGCGGCCGTAAGAACATCACCAATAAAGTCACTATTTATGTCTTTTTCACTCACATCTGCCTATAAATACCTTTTGTTAGTCGCCTTTCATTCATTCTTTCAACATGACCAAACCATCTAAGCATACTCTTTTTACATTTCGTCCTTAAAATTATTATTTTTTCACATTTCTTTATTTATTTATTTTCACAGACATTTACCCCCAAACTCGTACTTAGAGGGCTCAAAACTGGGTGAAGAAATGACAGCGAAGCTGATGTACGAAGCAATTCAAAATAAAACTAAGTACTACGAATTCTTTCGCTGGAGAAACCACTACGCTATGAAGGAGGCTAAAGTTCTAAACGCATGCACTCTGTGTCAATTACTGAACAATGAAAACTGGCTGACACATAATTGCAGTTATAAGACATTCAGAAAATGGTGGAATCCATTTTATAAATACCATTGCGGCTTCACAAAATATTGGTAGTTAAAGATATTGAAGAATGCTACGCATCATTAAACTTTGTTGAAAAGAAGCAGATTCTTAATGATTAAATATTTTACAATCTAGACTGTAACATTTAGTTCATATACATTAGAAAGCTTATATTCAATATATAACACAACAAACTATTAATACTAGGTACTAAATTAAATGACTAACTATACATACAAATAAATACAAAAACGAAAGGACACTTAGGCTCTTAATTTCCCTTACTTTACATATCGTCGACCGTAGGTTCAATTGAGGTAAGGGACAAAATACGATTTTTCAGGAGAGGCCGACAAAGTTTTTTTTCGGACTAAATCGCCCATAACTTTTTTTGTTATTAACCTTTTTCGGATCTGATTTCGCACATAATCTTTTATTTTAGTGCTCTATCTACCTGTGTAAAATTTATTTAAATAAGTTATCTATTTAAGAAAATAGATGTCCCTTACACCAACGTATTTTGTTAGTAATGTCCCTTACTGATCAAGTATCTTGTAGTCCCGTCCCTTACATTAAATTGACCTCTACGTTGGATCAAAAATTGTGGAAAAATTGTGAAAAGATAGTGTAAATCACTTGTTGAAAAAATTTATGAAAAGAAATACAGTGTAAAGAGATTGTTGACAGAAAATTAAGTACACACTTTTGGCGTACGGATATCTTAAATTTGGAAATCGTTACCTACCTTACCTTATCTTACCTTATTTGATTCGATTGGTGGCGGTAAATACAACATTTCAAGTTGCTATATTGCATAGTTTTTCAAATACATTGTTATTATGGGGCTGATTCGAAATTTGGATCCAAAAAATCAGTAGGGTAAGGGACATTTTTCTTAAGCTAGAATTTTTTCATATACACCATTCGAAAGAGCGAAAAATTCTGAACAAAACTGTATACTTAGCTCATTTTGGGTATTTTGTCCCTTACGTCAATTGAACCTACGGTCGACGATATGTAGTTTAAAAACCTTATCACATCACCCAAAAAAGTTTAAATTTGACGTGAACACGTCATTAAATTGGAATCAAATTTAATGACGTGTTCACGTCAAAATTTAAACTTTTTTGGGTGATGCTGGAAGGCAATTCAGAAAACTGAAAATAATAAAATCGGGGGATGCAGTTTGGTGATGCAGCTACATATATCTATCATTTACATCCAAAATTTAATTACACCACTCGATAGCTAAAGGATCAAAGAAATCGTCACGTTGAATGAGGACTGTGACGCATCGCGCGTGCCGGATGGGGAGGCGCCGCCATTTTGATGTCGTTTTGCTGCGTCATAAAATTTCCGTTTACTATAAATTTTGTCTCGGAGAAGCTACGACGTTCGTTTGAGTTTCAATCATCAGCTCTTGTTAAGATCTATCTATTGCATATATAAAACATTCGTGTGAAATAGTTATCGTGAAAATATATGGTGAAAATTAAAAAAAAAATGCAATATTGGTCTATACTCGTCAAAAAGCCAAATTAAAACATAGAGATCGTATACGGTTAGAAAGGGCTTTTCAAGAGCAATCCAGTAATACCCATAAAACACCATATGACAGAGTGAAGCAGTGCCAACGTAAGAGAATGAAGGCGTCCGGGCGGATCAACGACGGCACCAGTACATCTGCAGTGCTATTCTGTAACCATCTCACCGTGAAAACGTAGGTGAAGTGAGCGTGGAGTGAGCTGTCAATAGTGTCAATCCCAAGCATCAGGTGGAATTGCCGCTCACTTCAAACTCACTTCACCTAAGTTTTCACCGTGAAATTTTGACAGAATAGCACTACTGGTAGAAAATATTTCCCGTTACTTACATGTATTCACGTAAAACGTGTTTGGCCACAACACAGCCACACACCATTTTATTTTCTCCACAAAAGCTTCAACAATCTTATCCATAAAGCCCAAGATTGACTCCTCCACCAACTTTTATTTTTAAATCACAGCAACAAAATACAGAAAGTACTTGAGAAGCGTTCAGGAAACAATTTCTTAGTGCCGAAGAGTTGGACGGTTCATTAAAAATGTGGTGGTATTCCCGCCAGCGGCTTAGCATCGGGTGCCTCCACAAAACTAGCAACTTCCCTGACTTATAGACTTAATATAAAGTCTGCTGACGGCTTTGGATTCCGGTTAGTTATTTATAGGTTTGTTTCTGGCTAGTTGATGTTATTTTATAGTGGAAATAGTTTTCAGGAGATGATTTGAAGTTTGATGGGGCAATACAAATTTTTTGATGCGTTATTTGGAGCCAATGAGGTTATGGAGCTTAGATTACTGAGGTATCTGAAAAACAAAAGTGTTTCTTTAGAAAAAGCAAGTGTTATGCCAACTTATTGGTATGGATTTAAGTGTCCGAAGTATCGTAAGACACGAGCTAACTAGAAACATATCTACAAAGAATGTATTTAGCCAAAGGTTTATATATTTATTTATTGATGTATCCTGCCACTGGAACGTCATACAGCAATTACAGCAACTTGCTTAGCGCTGGACATCGAACGGGCGGCGATTGATCACGCTGTCACGCAGCGCCAAGACCATCCGTAGGTCCATAACTCTATCCATATTGCGCAGTCTTTGCGATTGTTTGAGACTCAATGGATTTTTTCAAAATTAATACATTTAATTGAAAAAAACGGAAAATTTTGATGTGTCATCCTGCCTGACAGATAACAGAAAAAAGGGAGTTTTGTAGGGAGATTCTGAACTTCCAATATCCAAGTGTAAATAATATCGTGTCATACTTTAAAACCTTAATCTATAACCACAACTTAAACATAAAAGGTAAAACAGCACTACCTACTAAGGCTGCATTCCGAATTGCGCTATAATAGATTTGAGCGTGCTTCCACTCGTTCCGAATTAGCGTGAGTGTGATAATGACAATGACGTATTATATATAGACACGTTATCAACAAACATCTCGGCGCTTAAAAACGGCGAAAATACTAGATAACTACTTATACTACGTCGCACGACAGGTTGGTGCGTGACTGAGCGCAATGTGGCCAATTGGCTTCATTTCATGTTGCCATTTTAGAGTGCGGACAACGTATCTATAGTTTTATACATCATTGGATAATGACGTCATGATATGCGCCATCTTGCGATAACGCCGACCATGCCCTAAATTAGGCCGCTTTCCGAATTGGCTATAATCGCTCACAGCGCTCACATCGTCTCACATGCGTTCCGATTTAGATATTAAGATTATGACAGCCGAGGGCTGTCAACAACTCGGAACGCTCGTGAACGCGCTCACGGTGCTCACGCAATGTCAAAACGATATTAGAGTATTTCTCTGTGTATACACCCAAAATTTGTTTTTCTTAGGTTAGGTAGCAACTGGAGCCAGAAGAACAATTTTGAAAATGCCACGATACGATAAGATGCGACTCAAAACAAAACAGCACACTGTCATTTTTGACAGCGCTCACGGCGATATTAGTAAAAGGCATAGTGGGCGTTATCGCAAGATGGCGAATGTCATGACGTTTCACGGGACATCGTTATCTCGCTCACGCTAATTCGGTACGGGTTTTAGCACGCGAATATCGATATTATCGTAACTCGGAACGCAGAGTTAATATCACCGTGAGCGCTGTCAAAAATGACAGTTGCGCTGTTTCGTTTAGAGTCCCATCGTATCTTGCATACCTGAAATGAGTGTTAAACTCATGCGTACTAAATTTAATTATTCTACTTCTACTGCTAGTCTATTTAATTTGTGATTTGTAGTATTTTTATTCCGAGACGTTGAGCGAGTACTGTGAGCGCGTTCACGAGCGTTCCGAATTGTCGACAGTTCTCAGCTGTCATAATCGTGAAATCTAAATCGGAACGCAAATTATTGATGTGAGCGCTATGAGCGATTATGACTTAATTCGGAATGTAGCCTTACTGAGCCAAATACAATGACAACAAAAAAACCTACTGCAGTAGATACAGATAATTACAATTTCGCCTCAGAAATAAAATGAAAACCCAATCACGAAACCCAAACTACTTAAACCACTAAAACACACACACAGATGTCCAAAACACAATTTACGTGCAAAACTCTGATCCTGTTTAATGTGTTAAGAACAATAAATACAATATGGGAGCCAGAGCAATCTGCTTAAAAACAGGATTTAAAGTTAAATTAACATTGGACCGGAGTGTCGACAACGGATACACTGTTTTATCATGCGTTTTAATCTCTTAAAATAATTTAAACTCTTTAATCCTTGTTTGTATATGTGAATTTGGTCGGTCGGCTTTCGATGCCGTTATTGCTGGTGATAATTTTCAGGTTGTTATAAAAAGGGGTTAATAACAGTCCGATTTTATTTGTCAATAAGGCCCAGATTTGTCTGTTTAATTTTATCGTTGGGACATTGTGATTCGGATTTACAAATACAGGTATAAAGAGATACAGATGTTACCTGGTTGGAATAAGTATCTATTATTTACTATCGAACTGCTTAGCCTTTTCCCAACTATGTTGGAGTCTTCCAGTCTTACCAGACGCAACTGAATACCAGGATTTTCCATGGAGCGATTGTCTATGTGACCTTCATAATCCAGTTACTGGGAAACACGATACCCCTCGGTAAGACCTGTATCGTTGCCTTAGAGTGAAAACCTCATAATGCGAAATAGGCAACTTTACAAGAGGAAGAAAAAACTGCGTCCTGTAAAATATTACCACAGCTTCTTCAAATATGTGTCTTTTAATGTGCAATCTGGACACATTTTCAGATGCATAAGATACATATTTCATTTTATCATCGTAAAAGCGTAAAATGCTACTTGCGAGATTTTCTTAAAAAATAACATGGTTTGCTGGTGGCAGTTATAAGTTTGAAACAATAAAACATTGTAGAATAAAAATCGATATATTTTTTAAATCCGTTTTATTTTGTTTCCTTACTTAACTATAACTTCCTGTCACTACTTCATACAAGTTTAGACGCGATTAAAAACTTGCCGACTAAAATTACGTCAATTTTCGTCAAGCGCTGATTAATTTGACAGGACTAAACTAAAATTTATCTTCTGTCCTTTTCTTAATGAAATAGAAAGAAAAATATGCTTCAAAATCCATGCTTCATATGTTCGACAAATGTGTCTGCTCAAATTATCAAGGGCTGTAAAAGAAAGAAACCCCGAAATCGCAGGTATTTGTAAACCGAGCCGCAGACGAGGGTTGTAAATATGCGATAGAGGGCTTTCTTTTTTACTGCCCGTGGTGAGTACACAATTTTACGTCTTCACCTGGCCACAATGCGAGTTTTTACGCGTAGCGTGCGGTAAAACTCACATTATGGCCAGGTGTGACGTAAATAACTTAACGTAGATGAACTGTCAAAATGGAACCCATTGCTACTGTCAGTGTATTTATAACCCCGCTGTTTTAAATTAGTTAAACTTACTCACAAACTAGAATATTAAACTAAACCCAACCTGGTGATCGAGTTCCTGCAAACAATAGTGGCTGTAAAATGCATGGAACGTCAATCGCTTACAGTTTGCGGGCCCATCGGCCATCGTCTTTATTACGTAGTATCAAAGAAACCCTTTTCGCAGTCTACTTTTACGATTTAAGGGACTGACAAGGATTTTATACGTAGGTACTATGTTTTACGATCACTGCAATCTGTGGAGTAGATTCCAAGTTGTTCCTGATAAATATAACTATAGAACATCCTCTCTCTCCATCACACAATTATTGCTGAGAAAACCGAATTAAGTATCATCGAAATGAAATGAAATTGTTTATTCTGTAAGTAGGTTATCGGACTCACTTTTACACGTCATATAAAAAAAAAATATGGAGTTGACATTTTCTATCTGACTATCCCTGAGAAGAAATGGCGAAACAAACTTAAAGGTCAAAGTCTCTTTTAAAGTCCAGACATAATCTTGGTCAGATCATGTGAGGACCATGTAGATCCGCGTCTGAAATGGTCTTTTGAGGAAAGAACCACACAATTTTGAGTGGACCTGTCCAGTCAGTGCAAGCATTTGTCAGTGTAGCTCAACTCAGGATTTAAGAAACTCAAGGACTCGACGAACAATACCAAAAAAAAGGACATTTGGGTAGGCCGCATAAAGTATTCAAAATACCAGACCGTCATTAAAACTTTAGAGGTACGAGGAACAGGTTGTATAGTTCATTCATACTCTATATAGTAAAGGGAGGATCCTCCGACCAGACTGGTGTTGTATCTGGTGGGCAACTGCCCGACGGTTGATGTCGGGGTGTTGTATATATGCTATTGGCACGGTAAACTCTGATTGCGCGATGCAGGATTTGTGACGTCAGGTCTTTGATGCATATAGTTCGCATGTGGCGTTGTCGATACCGCCACAAAACTAAATGAGAAAGAGATTCACAATAATTAAAGTAATATAAATTTAATACTTTTCAAAGTAAATATACAAATACATGTCATTTTGAATATAATATTTAGTAATGTCAAAATCATCATTGTCATCATCGTCTCAGCCATTAGACGTCCACTGATGGACAAACTCCCCCAAGGGTTGTCACATCGACTGCTTAAACTCCATTTACTATAACATTAGACAAATAACGGCTAAATAACGACAGTTATTGTGTAATATTGTTGAAATTACTGCACTTTAGAGTTATTTTTTTAATGTAAATGGTAAAAAGATAACAGTGCTTTGTATTTATCGTGAAATAACGGAGTTTATTAAACGTTTACATCGAAATAACGAAAGAGTGAGAACAGTTATTTGTCGAATGTCATAATAAATGGAGTATAGGTCCTGTCAAGTCCTGTGAAACAAGAGTCATGTTAATAAATTAAGTGACTAAAGTAAAATGAAGTCGAAATAAGTGGACGGAATGGGGGGGGGCCTTTGCTCAGGAGTTTTTTTTATTTTATTTTTATTATTTCATTAACAATTTTACACCGTATCGAAATGTATTAAATAAAAATTAAAAAACCCGACTTCAATAAAGGCAATTTAAAAGTAATGCACCAAAAAGACCGAAACAAGAATGAGATAAACAAAGTAAACTCTACTTCGGTTTAACAGACTATATTATGAGCTGAAAGCCTAAGTTAAATACCCGCATTAAGTTTAGTAGCAGGCGAGACCCAATTGCAAATTATTGGGTTTTTTATGGGAGAACATGTTTTCAACTGTAAATGTAAGTTGATCGACTTATTACTCGGTAACTTGTAAAGCCTACTTAGCTGTGACAGTTGTCCTTTTAACTTCATTAGGTTACTACTGCTGTGAATTTTTAAACATGTCCCAATACATCCATTTAGCTGGCAGGGGGGGGACACTTGACTCTAATAAGAAATAGCACTTTAAAGCTTAATATTATACGCGAACGGATCCCTGAATCGAAAAATGGTTTTTACAAACCCGCAGTATTTTTTAACGGCCTATCCAACGATACCTGAATGAAAAAAAAAAATATCATCCCCACTTTACGGGAAGAAGAAGTACACTACAATTTTTTTTTAAAAATTTTGGTTTATCACTTCGTCGGCGTGATTAATATGTATACCCATACCAAATTACAGCTTTCTAGTACTATGAGTCTCTGAGCTATGCCGCGGATAGACAGACAGATATGGCGAAACTATAAGGGTTCCTTGTTGACGACGGAACCCTAAAAATCCAATAATGATGGCAAATCTTAATTGTTTTTTATGAAAAACTCCGTTATCAAAATAAATACGAGCCATGGGTATTTATTTCATTTCTACTTCGAAGGCCTAACGACTCCTTAAATCAATATGAACCAAATCTTCTAAATCTCATTCCACCCAGCAAGATAATAAAGCCAACGCATCCACATTATTAATTCCCCGGCACATCCAAAACACTTAATTACTATGCTAAACGCTTCCTCGGTCTACAGAGCGTAGTTTTTGTCCCCCGAAATCTACATTTCTAATCACAGTGCACACCCGAAGTGCTAATAAATTCAACTATAGAGCATATTATAGCGGCCAAGACGTTCCGTGAGATGAAGATAAGTAATAATGTTGTCTTTGTTGTGATTCAATTAGTTTCAATCATTTCGTGCGTGTTGGAATAAGACTATATGCTTTCTAATCATTATCATCATCATTTCAGCCGAAAGACGTCCACTGCCGGACATAGGCCTCCCCCAAGCACCGCCACTTCAACCGGTTCTGTGCTTCCCACGTCCAGCGGATTCCTGTGGCCTTCACAAAGTCATCGGTCCACCTTGTGGGAGGCCTTTCTAACGCTACGTCTTCCGGTACGCGGTCGCCACTCCAGAACCTTTCGGCCCCATCAGCCATCTGTTCTGCAAGCAATGTGCCCTGCCCACTGCCACTTTAGTTTGGCAATTCTTCGGGCTATGTCTGTTGTCTTGGTCCTCCTACGGATCTCTTCATTTCTGATTCGATCACGTAGGGAAACTCCAAGCGTAGCCCTCTCCATTGCCCTTTCGGTGACTTTTAGCCTTCTAATAAGGCTTTTAAATATCAGCATATTAATGTCCCGCTGCAGGGCAAATGCTTCTTCTCATACAGAGAAGGCACTAGCATTGATCACCACGGTTGCTCAAGACGGGTTGACAATTTCAGTCTTACATTAGTCCAGATTTCCTCACGTTGATTTATTCACCGATGTCAGTAATGCCAAGATAAACTAAGAAAGTAGAGACTTATGAATTGAAAAAGTCACATTGTTACTTGCCCGGATGTGAACCCACAACCTCGTTTAACCAAGATTAAGCTTATCTTGTGGAATAAATTTTTCATCTGCGGTTTTATCAAACCGAGACGTGGGGTCTTCAAGAAACGGGAGATCCACCGGTGGAAGAGTTGCGCATAGTCCATTGGATGTGGTAGTTTTTTAATATCGGGTGGCCAAAGGCAGCATACTCCTGTGCTCACTATAAAATTATCAACTTGTTAGAGAAAATATTTAAGTAAATGTGTTTGATGCTACTTACATAGGAATCGATCTTAATCAATTCCCTAGATTAACGATACCTATAGATGATAATTATTTTTGTTCGTCATCATCTTTTGGTCGGCTTACTTCGTCGGTTTTTACGGGAGGACAATCCCAGATTCTGACACTACAACTTTTATTAAATTACTTTTCTCTCTTTTCCAATTTAGCTTTAATTGCTTACAAGCTAAATACGTTCGCAATTGTAGACGCCCGAGTTCATGACACATAAACTTTCGAGGTGCAGGAGATCAAAGCCCTCAAGACAAAGAAATATCACAAATTCCAAATCCGGTGACATCATTTTCATTGTGATACATTTTGCTCGGAACGAACTAAGATCACACACGTTACACGATCAATGAGGCATGCCTTACTTAAAATATTGACTAGATACTTGCGACTCGCGCAATTTAGAAGATTATAGATTTTGAATTTCGATTTGCTGCTTAATAAGTACTTACCTTCTACTGACAAAACAGAATGCTACAAAGTATGGTCATCCATGCTTGACCATCTAACATCCACACCGAAAGAGACGGTGTCCATAGTAGCCCATTCATTACCAAAAGCAAATCTATGTAGCTTCCCACTTATCACAATGCAATTGCAAAGCTGTTTAACTTGCCAACAAATGCACTAAACTCTCTAGTTAAGCCAACACTCGAACGATAAGTAAATTCAACCGAGGTAATTCAACTGGAACGGATTCCAACGAGCGGCGATCATAAGTCTGCAGTTCCACACTCTATTAGTTAAATATTGTGGTTACCAGTATAAACCGTTCGTGTTTGAGTTTCTAATGATTTTGATTCAGAACAATAAGGAAATTTTGTATGGAGTTTAAATTAAAATATGAATGAGAGCAGAGTAAACAATGCAGTCTTGCAAGATCTGAACTACGAATAGGTACCTGCCGAACTCATCGTCAAAATAATAATAATAATCACTTTATTTCGGACGCAAATATCCTATAGTGTTAGTAACATACAAAAAATAACTTATTGCCTAGTTTTTGTAAAAAACAACCTCCGCACAAACTGCTGTATAATCGGAGAGCCGAAGCTCTCGGCTACAGTTTTCAGGATGCTGTTTTGACTGCCCCTCACTCTCCTCAGTAGCGACGCAGTTTTTTTGCTTATGATTGCATAGAAGCCGTCTGTGCGGGCTCGCGCTAACATTTCCGATGCGCTACAGTAATCTCAGAGGCAGCCTCAACAACATCCTGAAAGCATTATCTATTATATTGGACGGGCAGGACATCCAGCGATCTCTTAGTACAATTGACCCATAGATTGCCCGTGTACAAACTTTGCCAATAAGCCTTGAAAAGTGTTACTTTTACTAATACCAGTTTCAAACTAAACATCTTTCGTTAACGATAACTTAATTTTTTTGTACTAAGACATATCAAAATAAGAAATAGGTGTATAATAAAACACGTTTAAGTTTAATTTGTCGAAATTTGCGCACTGATTAAAAACTTTTCCTGTATATAAAATTCATCAATAGCTTTGTATCATTTGATCAAGCAGCCTTTGAGTAAGTGCTAAAATGGTCCTTTCCACTTTTTTTTAACCACTTACTAAATACACTCGCACCATCTCATTAAACTCACGGCAGTAAAGTCTGACATCGTTGTTGTAAGTTCAAAACATGCATTGCAGTGCATGATCAGGAAAGAGACGTGACGTCACTCAACGCGTGCATAACGGGACCGGCGGCCAATGGACGCGGCGCTGCCCTGCCGGCGGCGGGGGTTACACCCGCCGCGTGCGCCGGTTGGCACGCGCGACCATTGATATTATTACGAATAGATTGTGTCCATATTTTGCTGATTTCAAGTCGGACAAAAAAAAAAGTATAGAACAAATAGTGGAAATATGTGTAGTGAACCACCAAAAAAACTTGCACACTGGTTAAAAACTTCTCCTGTATAAAAATCTGGACATAATCTTGGTCAGATCATTTGAGGTCCATGTAGATTGCTGTCTGAAATGGTCTTTTAAGGAATGAACCTCACAGATTTGAGTGGCTCTGTCCAGTCAGTGCACGCATTTGTCAGTTATCGTGCAGCTCAACTCAGTACTTAAGGAGCTCAACGATTCGACGATCAATACCAAAAAAGGACATTTGGATAGGCCGAATAAAGTACTCAAACTGCCAGACCATCATTAAAACTACCTGAAAGAATGAACTTTGTAATGTCAAAATGAAACCCATTACTACTGTAAGTGTGTTACACAACTACCCCGCAGGTCCAGACATGGTCATGGTCAAAATAATTTTCACCAGCACACATTAAATCAACATTAAATAAGCTTGGAAACGATTTAAGACTATTATTTGCCGGTTTTATTTGAAGTTGAGAGAAAAGCCAATGCAATGCGACATGAACTTGAGAATTGCTATAGCTTAATCGAAGCGCGTATAGCGTTGGAAGGCCTCCCACAAAGTGGAACGATGACCTTGTGAAATCCGCAGGAATCCGCTGGATGCGGGAAGCACAGAACCGGTTGAAGTGGCGGTGCTTGGGGAGGCCTATGTACAGCAGTGGACGTCTTTCGGCTGAAATGATGATGATGATAGCATAATCAGCCTATAACATTCCTACTGCTGGGATACAGGCCTTCTCTCTGTGAGAGTGAGCCATAATCCACCTCGCGGGCACAGTGCGGGTTGGTGGATGTCACGTCTACGATTTTTTGGTGCTAGGACATCCCAGCTTCCTCACGATGTTTTCCTTCACCGTTTTGAGAGCCACTGCTCTCATCGTTGTGATGAAATTAAATGCACAAAGTGCCTGCCTGGGTTTGAACTCACGACCTAAATACAACTCGTGAGTCGAGGCCGATACCACCACGAACTAGAAATGGGGATTAGGGATTCTGTTAGAACAGAAGCATAAAATAAAACTCAATAGTTAGACATACAACATAAAATTTAAGCCAATAACATCAAGGAAATTATTATAAAAGCTAAGTTTATAAGCAAATTGACACCCAACTGAAATTTTCAAAATTATATCTACTGTCATTCTTTGACAGTTGTAAGAAATGTCTGTAACACGGCAAATTGTCGTAGGGTGTCTAATTTCTTAACAATTAATTACCTACGATTATTTTGGTCTTAAAGGCAATCAAATTTTGTTTATTATGCAGTGCCGGATTTAGGGCAGAATAACAGGGGCTCTAGCCCCGGGCCTCCACAAAGAAGGGGTCTCCACAATTTAATTTGTTTTAGATATGAAAAAAAAATCCTTTGTGTCCATCAAAGAAAAAAAAACACATTCACATGGTACCTTTTTATTTATTTATTTTTTCGTCTTTTCCTATATAAAATCGGGGGCTCCACTTCTTGGTGGCCCCAGAGCCCCCACATCTTTAAATCCGACCTTGCGTGTTTATGCAATAATCAACCCAGTCTTTAGTTAGCTGCATTTCTTTAACATTCCTTATAATTAAGTGCTGACAATTTTCATTTTATTACAATAACTGCGGACATTTTTTGTTTTTTCTCACTACACTTACTTTATCAAATCAACATTGTTCAGTGTGATTGAAAATTCTTGATGCGATAGATGATCTAATTTATTAACTTGTTTATTTGTAGTTCGTATAATCTATATTAATTTCATGTTTTAATTATATTGCATGTATTACTACTTTTGTACGCCCTAGAGGCAAAACATAGCGCCCTCAATGTATTACCAAATAAGAACCTATATATAATGTACCTATGTTTTACAATAAATAAATTAATCTGAATCTGCAAAATCTCCTTTAGATGCATCATTTCATCTCATATTTATCTGTTAAGCCAAAAGCAAACTCATAATACCTACACTGAAACTTTCAATCCAACTACTAAGTATATTTCAGAGAAAAATTAAAGAGCCGTACAGAGTCAAGGAGGCAATCTAACTTGCTCACAGACAGAACTAGCAACTAATTTACCTAGGCAAACGTAGAGCCTTGCCTTTGGCGAAGCGGATTGCTTTTTCACAACTATTTCATTTTAAACTTGAGAAAATGTACCTCCATTCCTTTGCTTTATCTTCAACGTTTTAATAGGATTGATTTAGTTTACTTTCTGCTATGTTTATTTCGTTTGTGTTAAATGGAAAACGAGGGATGGAGAAAGTTAGATTTGATATTTTTTTGTGACAAGCAAAACAGAATTTAATTTAAAGCTTTGCACAAGTAAAAAAAAATACCGTACAAAGGCGGACTTAATACCTGAGGCATTTTCTACCAGTCAACCTTAGAGAGATACAGAGAAGAAACGTGGTAGGTGCAAAATAAGGGATAGATAAGGAGTGCCCGTGACTACCTCCCGGCTCCATCATCAAACCCTGAACACAATCTAGTGTAATAGCACTTCTCAAGAGAAATCTAATGAAACCACACACGACAGGGCTATCTGGTTTACTTGAGGAGTGCCCGTGACCACCGTCCGGTTCCATCATCAGATCCTGAACACCATTTAATATAATAGCACTTGTCAATACATAACCAATAAGTCCAAATACGATTGTGCTATCTTGTTTGATTCTGTCCATCATCAGCCCCATGGACACCATCTTGGGCTATACAAAATTAACGAATTCAAACTCAACGACGCTATCTTATTTAGTTGAGGAGTTCCTATGACCATCTTCGGGCTCCATCATCAGACCAGCTCCATGGTATCATATTTTTGCGTTGTCACCGAAGTTATATCGATGGCCCCACCAAATAAACGTATAAGAGAAAAATGACAACTTTTCAGCAAAAAATAAAAACGTTTAAACTTCAATAACGCACATTTCATTGTAAATAGGTATAAATAATGTATAATCGAATTATTGGTAAAAAAAATAAGCTATGTATATTTACTTTCTTGGCGACTCAAAAAGCATGTAATTATAACATAAACTATTATATGTGTCGCTTAACTTCAAACTCGGGTAAATCCAATTTTGGTACCAAATTAAAGGCCAAAAACAGACTTTTAAAACAATTTTATCAGTTGTATATAAATCCGCATAGTTCTTGAGAAAAAAACCGTTAAAATCATAAAATTTTATCTAATTCCGATAGATCCATGAGACAGTTTTATTCAAATGCAGTTAAGTCCATGAGAGCCAATCAGCTAACCGCGTTTGTTCAACATGGCGGTCAGTCGACGTCAACTCTGCGACATTAACACTACGCTCCGGTTTTTTATTGTTTCTTTTTAATCATAGACAGTTCCCATGGATAATGCCATTAAAATAATTACACCGAGCAATGCCCGCAAGCGGCCTATTATAAAAATCCACACTGAGTTTTTTCAAAAATTTATAAATTGCATTCCATTAGATCAATGCATTAGATCAAATGAAGGTAAATCCAATCTTAATTTTACATTTTTGAAAGAATGTATGGTTATAATACTAAATTTGCTTTATAGGATCGTTACCTTCAGTATTGTTGACATAAGAAATAAAAAACCGCCTTTTAATTCATGGAATTAAGACTGTTATCACTTTTTTTAAATATCTCCCAAGAGGGTAAAGTGGATTTACCCGAGTTTGAAGTTAAGCGACTCAATATTATTCCTATCATTTTTAAATTAATTATTTCCCTAGAATAAAGAAATTCACTATTATAAAAGGCGTGTTTTGAGTCTAAAATTCATTAAAAAAAATTAAGTGGGTGCAGGATAGGCAAAAGAAACGAAAAATGTAAAAAAAAATCGTGTAAGAAGCATTGCACGTTTATTCGGTGGGGCCATCGATATAAGTATGCCAAATCAAGAAGTGCTTGAAAAATGGACGACAATGCGACTAACTGGAAACACATACGAACGAAGCAAGCTGTTATATAGCTTGTAAAAAGTCATTAAAGAAAAAAGTTAGACGACAGAAATACTAAAAGCTTTTGCGACCATTACTAATTTGAAAACTTTGTAAAGCGAAAATAGGTAAGTGCCACAAACGTTACCGGAAAAAGGGGAGTTAATTTTCAGATTGAGCTTCTTGAAACTGTATTCTAAGGTAAACAGTCGGTCCATTTAACATTTTCACGGGGAATGGCCCCGTGAAAATTTTAAATGGACCGACTGTTTAGTGACGACAGTGGCCAAAAGAAAAACCATAAAGAATTAAGCTTAATTAATTAATTAAGCCATAATTAATTAATTATTCTTATCCATCAAGCTACACGAAACTTTCAAATTCTCCAAACGATTTTAAACTTTAAAGCGTTAATGATTAAGTTGAAAATCTACCGAGAAAAATTGACAGTTTGTGGTAACTTCATGTGCTGGCCACCGTAAAATATACCAGCTTCAAATTAAACACTTTGTTTAAAATATTTTTATAGTTAAGCAAATCTGCATATAAATTAAGGAGTAAGTATGTATTATTTTAATGAAAAACAAAGTGTGTTAACTAGATTGTTACCTCGGTAAACGTAACTTTTGGGGTGGTCAAGAAGGAAAAGGGGCTCGCCAAAAGCTTGAGGAATGGAACTGCATGCACAATCTCTGGAAGGGGTAAGCATCCTTTGTAAGCAGTTAAGTAGCCCGCCCTCTAATCCGCATGTAGGTTAAATGACTGCATAGATCTGTGCGGTCAAGCTGCTATATAAATGGTTGTACTTACTTCAGACTGCCTCCGGCTCTCAGTACATAGTTCTTCTTCTACAGTACACAGTTGTGAATCGGCAGCCTGGTACAGCAGACTAGAAAAAGCAATGGTTCGGTTCAAAAAAATTAAAAACCTTTAAAAAAAAGTACGATTTGTTAAAAATAATGTACCACGTTGTCTCTGTCTGTTTCTGATAATGATGTTATTGAACTAGAATTTATTGAAGTAAACCACCACATTTATTTCCAGGCTGCTTTGGCTGTATAAAACGTAACATTACATACGAGTAACGAAACGAAAACGTCAACAACGATTTGACAACCACCCAAATTGACAAGTAAATGAAAACATCTGTTGAATTTCGTTAAAAATAAACGAAGACATCACAAAAAGTCGTACAAAATAATCACAACTACAATAAAAAAACCTGATGTGTAGTTTTAGTTTAAAATATTCGCGTGGAAAATCGAATAACTTAACGTTGCTTTGTTGTAAAAGTTAGGTTATGTGTTGTTATGACTCAAGGTGATTGTATTCGATGATTTGACCGTTTTCATGCTGTGCCGTTGAGTAGGTAGCCTTATATGGGTTACAGAGATTACTGCTTTTACCTCAGCTCAGTCAGTTTGTGTTAAGTTTTCGCAATGGGCGACCGCGAGAATCCTAGTAGTTCGGGGTCTCAGGGATCCGAGAAAGGTGATAAAAATACTCGTAGTGCATCACAGCCAATGCCTGCTGCTGCTTCAAGGTTTGTGGCTTCTTTGTTATGTTTTAGTATCTAGAACATTTCTTTAAAGTTTCGATTTTATTAGCTGAATTCTTATAAGAATCAACGCAATGTAAAGCAACACTACATACGCAATACCTAACACTCCTGACAGTATCACAAAATAAAATTGGATAACCAAAGATTGGAACTGTTTCAAACCCCCAATACGTACTTAAAATAAATTACAACAATAAATATTATAATATTTTGTGTGATGCAAATATTAATGAATCAATTCAATCCTATGAGTCACTAATCATAATAGATGTCAAGTCATAATCACAAATAGAGTTTACAATATTTCCTATGATTGTCATTGTTTACAAGCAAAACAAAATTTTACAAGTCTTTTACATAAAATTAGCATGCTTATTTGATCATGATGTTTGATCAATTTTAAAAAATCAAATAAAAGAGCTGTATTCTAGAACAATGCTTGGTAATAAATCTCAATTTAAAACTAGATTAGAGTTGAGATTAATATGAAATCTGTCAGATTTTAATTGAGATCTAAACAAAGCATTGTTCTGGTACTTCTAGAATACTAACCTTGATATCTATCTGTTGTATTTTCTTTGTTCAGTACATTATTAGTTTATTTTATTACAATTAACTTCCTTAATTTTACAGTAACTCTATAACAGAAAATTGATTAATGCATGACATAAGAATACCTGTGCTTAATACAAAAAACATTGCCCTCGTGTTGGGCACTTTTCGGTCCTGCCGTAGTCAACTAATAAGGGTGACATCAAAATATATGGAGAATTTAATCTTAACTGGATCTGTGGTCTAGTAGTAAGACCACCTGTCTCAGACCCAGAGGTCCTGGGATCGATTCCCAGTGGGGGCAAAATTTTCTGCTCAGTTTGGTTGGTGCTAGAGCTTGTTCTAAGTCTGCCTGGCTAGCTACCACCATCTTATCTCAATCTGTCGCCATAACAACAATGTTAACAGAATTTGTTGTGTTTCAACAGTTAGAGGTAAGATAGCCAGTTACCCTGTGGTTGAGGATTCCGAGTGCTCGCTTCCGCCTTCTGCCTTATCATCACTTACCATCAGATGAGGTGAAGGTCAAGAGCAACCCTGTTGAGGATAAAAAAAAATTGTTCTTCTATATGACTACTCCATGAGTCCATTACTCATGGAGTAGTCATATAGAAGAACTATTTTTTTTACCAGGGCTTTAAATACCAGTAAATTTTCATAACGTTACCTTGTATTGACAGAGTAAACGTTATTATTCAAATAACGGTAATCGATTTAACGTTATTTATGCGAATATTAATTTTACCGTTATTTTAAACGGGTGAGATGTAAGTAGTGGAGCCTGAGGCGTGCGGCGCGGCGGGATCCCGCCCTCGCGCCTCTGATGCCGTGCCGATCAAAACGTTTCCTGAATCTGCCTGATTCTTACCCACAGAACGGCAACGTAGCTAAATTAACGTTAGTTATCGTATTTTTGTTAATGTTAATTAACGTTATATTACTGGTAATGTTATCAAGTAACGTTAAATTTTTGTAACATTTAAATTTAATGTTACGTAACGGTATTTATTATGTTATTTGGTAACGTTAGCAAGCCCTGGTAATGGCATTAGTTTATGTATTTTTCAACTTCTTCACAGCTACTATGCCAGCGAACCAATACAATTCAGAGTGAGAGGATCAACAATTACTGGAGCCTCTCCACCCAAGTTTGTGACCCTGGAGGACATTATGAAGGCCGCCCATGGCATGCAGAATATGGCCTTAGCTCATGAGATTGCTGTCGACCAGGATTTCAAGCTGGAACCTTTTGAACCACCAGATAATAGGTATGCTATATTTTATAACACAACTGTTGAACTTGTTAAGTTCAGGTTCTTGTATAACGTCAAATTTATTGTAATAGAAAAAATTTGTAACCAGAACTACGACTACTAAATGAGCTACGAAAAATAGATTATTAATTGTGCCTCATTATTTGTTTATTTGTCCATTGACAGGTTATACTCCTGTATTAATGCCTGTATTGGGTTTTTAATAATAAGTATATAACATTAGACAAATAACAGTTCTCACCCTTTCGTTATTTCGATGTAAACGTTTAATAAACTCCGTTATTTCACGATAAATACAAAGCACTGTAATCTATTTACCATTCACATTAAAAAAAATACTCTAAAGTGCAGTAATTTCAACAATATTACACAATAACTGTCGTTATTTAGCCGTTATTTGTCTAATGCTATAATAAATGGAGTATAGTATAAATTGTTGCATTATTATTTGTTTAAAATATTTTGTTTGAATGTATCACTTTGGAATTAGTCAGATATTCTTTTCTAGAATAGAATAGTATGTATTGTGTACATGTTTCCAGCTGTAAATAAATCTTAACCAGGATATGCTATTTATAAACATACCAAAATAATAAGCTTCCTACAGTAAGTAGTACATTGTAATACTTGCAAGTTGTTTACTTCCTTATATAAACCTAGAAGGAAGTCATGTACTTGAAAGGCTTAGAAGATAACTTCCTCATGTCTTATTATATATATATACTAGCTGACCCAACAGACTTCGTTCTGTCAAAAGCTATAGTATAAACTCCACTACTCTACCCTACCCTAACCTACCTACCTACCTACCTACCCTACCCCACCCTACCCTACCATAAAACCTAAAAAAAAATATAGTAGCCGATTCTCAGACCTACTGAATATGCATATAAAATTTCATGAAAATCGGTCAAGCCGTTTCGGAGGAGTATGGTAACTAACATTGTGACACGAGAATTTTATGTATAAGATATATATTCTCATCTCATTCTTACTTCCTATTTATTTATTATTTTTTTTTCATTACAGCTATCAGAAACTAGTCAAGGAGACGATGCACAAAGCGTATTTTGATATACTAAGAGAGCAGCTCAACTCTGACCCACCAGAATACAAGCAGGCTCTTGTACTATTAGAAGATGTCAAACAGGTATGTTTATGAGCTATCTTCTTCTTCGTCGCTCCCTCAATGCTGAGGATCGCGACCACATACGACGCGTCTCCAAGTTATGCGGTCTTCTGCAGTGTGGACCGCTCGGTAAATGTTGCTTCCGACAACCCTCTCGATCGCGTCTGTCCATCTTACCGATGCTCTGCCTTGAGCGCGTTTTCCTTCTACCCGGCCCAGTATCATAAGCTTTTCCAGATCATGCTTAGGTGAACGCATAATATGTCCGAAAAAGCTATGGACATGCTCCTGGCTTTATGAGCTATAGCAGGATTTAATTTAAGGGCCAAGACTTCTGGTATGGAGAAGAGAGAAGAAGAAACTTATAATATTTTATGGCTATCTAGGAATGATCAGCCTAGCAGAGGGGCTTGATTTATGAGATCATCATCGTTTCAGCCGAAAGACGTCCAATACTGGACGTAGGACTCTGCTTCCCGCATCCAGCGGATTCCTGCGGTCTTCACAAGGTCATCGGTCCGCCGTATGAGAGGTCTTCCAACGCTACGTCTTCCGGTATGCGGTCGCCACTCCAGAACTGTTCGGCCCCATCGGCCATCTATTCTACGAGCAATGTGCCCTGCCCACTGCCACTTAAGTTTGGCAATTCTTGCAATTATTCCCCCCCCCCCCCTCCCGCCAGCTAAATGGTTGTATTTGGATACGTGAAAAAACCAAGCAAAGGGTATCGTGTTACCCAGTAACTGGGTTGTGGAGGACAGATAGGCAGTCGCTCCATGTAAAATACTGGTAGTCAGCTGCATCGTGATTATATTACGTTGAGCTCCTTAAATCCTGAGTTGAGCTACACGTTTACTGATAAATGCTTGCACTGACTGGACAGGTGCACTCAAAATTGTTGGTTCTTTCCCCAAAATACCATTTCAGACACGGATCTACATGGTCCTCACAAGATCAGACGAAGATTATGTCTGAGACTTTGACCGAGTTTGTTTCGCCGTTTCTTCTCAGGGGTAGTCAGATAGGAAATGTCGACTTCATCTAGCTTATTTTTTTATATAATAATATAGTTAGTAGACGTGTAAAAGTAATTCCGATATCCTATTTACAGAATAAACGATTTCATTTCATTGGGAAAAGGCCAGGCAGATGATGATTCCCAGTGGCAGAGATATTTCAATGCAAAAGTGTCGGGACCTCATTGTAATTATCAGTAGTAGAAGTTGCTCACATATCCAAGGCCAACTTAACCAGGTTACGCAGTAATAGAACGAAACATGCCAAGATGGCTGCATCACAATATTATTATGTAACTGTTACAGTGTTCTTAATTATTTCATGCTCTTAAATCCAGCGACTGTCTTATGTGAAGTTGGCACACATCCAATGCATAACAGTTATTAATAATTGTTACATTAATGAACTTAATGAACTCGTTTCCATGCATTCTTGGAATTGAGATGCAGATAGAGTTTAAGAACAAAATAATACTAACAACTTTCACGTTTATTATTTTATAGTATTCCTGATAATAGGAATAGGGCACTGATTAAATGATTTTTCTAGGAGTGGGATCGAACTGGCGAAGATCGAAACAACTGGTAGAGATCGAACTTGCGACCTTCGCTCACCATTCCACGCCTGATAATGATCTATTTTGTTTATGGAAACAAAATATAAATTTCGGAAAGAATACTGTGCTACCATTTTCTTAATTCTCGCCTCAACATTTTTTTTTATTTTTTTTTATGTAACCAAGAATCTTAACTACCCAAACTAAATCGCACACAAAAATAAGCCTTACCTCCCTACAGCCAAAGTTCAATTTCCAGGGCCTCTTCGCAATCCTCCTCCCCCGCCACACTCGTATTCGTGAAATGATTGAAGAGGTTCTAGACTCGGAGTTCATAAAACAGCAGGCTGAGAACAATAGCCTGGACTTCCACAAGTATGCTACCTTCGTCATCGATCTGATGGCGAAATTAGCTGCGCCGGCACGGGACGAGATCATACAGAATATTTCTACACTTACCGATACTGTGAGTTGTATTTTATGTTTTAACTTGCTCCCTTCCAAGGCATATTGAAGCTATCTCTCTATTTAGCTAAATACTCTCCACAACTGAGATGAATATAGTAGATTGTACAGCTAGTGCATAAAAGGAGCCATTTTACCCCGAGACTTAATATATATCTACCCGAGTCGCAGGCGACGGTGGATAGTTAAGTCGAGGGGTGGAATGGCTCGTTTATGCCCGAGTTATACACTCTGCTTTTCACTTCGATTGCGAGAAAATGAAACTGGCTTAAATTATATAACAGTATTTTTTGATATTCAATATGTGTCATTCGACTTGGGTACTTCATACAACCAAATCATAAAAACGTTTCTTTGCGTTTTTAAATAATAAAGACAACTATTTTATCTGGTTTTATTAAATAAACGATAGAAAACACGGAAGTGATATAAATTAAAGCAAATGACTGTGTCTGCGCACATACTTGTGCACTATCTCCCGCGCCGAAGGCTGATCTTCGCTGAGATTGGTCATTATAATAGTTTACAAGCATAAAAACAGGAAATTCTCAAGTAGTATGACTAAATGATTTCATGCAGTTCTTTGTTAAAAACAAACAAACTTTAATCAGTTTTATAGTAAAATATTTTCATCTACATTCCATACTGTACCGTGTGCTTCAACATCCATCGGCAAAGCGGAAAATGATACTTAGTTTCAATAATGCTACTGGATAACCCTTCATGACCGTCTGCCGAGAACAACAAAGCAAACGGTTTAGAATAATGGAATGAAACTTCCTTTTTTCCAGGTGGATGTATTCCGTGCAATATTAGAAACGCTAGAGATCTTGAAACTGGATCTGGCAAACACTCTAATCGCGATGATCAGGCCCCACGTACAACAGGAGAGCGTTCAGTACGAGCGGGCCAAGTTCGATGAGATACTCAAGATTTCTGAAGGTCAGTAAAGTTTTAGTATGGGACAAGCAGTTCATCATCATCATCATTTCAGCCGAAAGACATCCACTGCTGGACATAGGCCTCCCCCAATTGAGGTGATTTGCCATAATCGCCACGCTTGGCAGGCGGGTTGGCGATCGCAGTATGGTGGTGTGCTGCTGCCCATTCTCTAGTAAGTCCCTTAGTCGCCTTTTATGACACCCACGGGAGGACATGGGATGGTGCTATTCTTTACGTCCGGCGCCATACGGAACAAGCAATCTGCCCGATGGGAATGGATTTGGTGGCTTTTATTCTGTCTCCTAGTTTGTCATATGAGGCGTCTAATTGCAAACCCCGCTAAAACGATTTTACCTTGAAACCGACTTTATTCTCTCTTTTGAAAGTTTTCTCAATTCTGTACTAAGTGACAAACTCATTTCCGAGCAAATCTCACTCTAACAGTACTAAATTGAGCCTCCAACCTTATGCTTGGTAACAAAATTCATTATAAATGGCATGGGTAAAATTCAAATTCCTCTACAACGAAAACAACCAATCACAGCGCTTGCTTTTGCACCAAGTGACCTTACGAATAGTATGGCGGACCAATGGAGACTTGTGTAAATGTGTCGTGCACGAAGGAGTGCGATTACATTTTATTGAATTTAAAACTCATCAATAACTCAATATCCAGAAAAATCGTTTTAGCGGGGTTTGCAATTAGATGCCTCATATATGAAGAAGATAGCAGTAATAGAAATACATTTTTTTATTTTATTAAATTTTTCCCTATGTCGCAACAGATGGTCTCCAATACACTCGAGAATGGCTGAAACGTCATATAGACTTGGAAGGGCTTACTCTTCCAGTCACAGATAAAAATATCATCAGAAACGTGACGGCACAGACATTAGCTAAGGCCTACCTTGAGTTACTGGAGTGGGACCCATCTAAAAACTATCCTGAGGTAAGCCGTCCAACAATCCTTTTAATTTAAACCTTATATTATCTATACAAATAAATCAAATTGAAGTGTCTGTTTGTAATGTCAAAATAACAACATGCTTAAGAAAGTATATACGGTACATACATAACACAAAAAAAAAATGTGTTTTCTGTCTGTTTATTCCGGCTAATCGGAAACGGCTGGACCGATTTTGACATATAGCTGATGTTATAAGGAGTAACTTAAGGTCATGGCACACTATACCGGCACCGCAACGGCACCGCTTCAACCCAGCAATTGATTTGTCATTCAAATTAGAGCATTAAATCGTGTGTCGTATAATATATTTCATAATGTCAATATGAAAAAGCCAACGGCGAGCAGTCAGCGCGCTTGCCGCTACCATAGAACTCGACTCGCAGCCCGCTCACTGCAAGCGAGCCGACCGCGTGCTTACAGCGCGCCGACTCCGAGTCGCAATGTAAACAAGTCAATGTAAACCGAGACATTTTTCATAATGTCTCGGTTTACATTGACTTGTTTGCGTGTCCAATCATAAATGCCATATTATGTGTTCGCGGTGACAGCAAGCTTGCAATATTTAATTGTTCTTCTGTAAACCAGTTTACGCTCTAATGAGGTACGCTTTAAATGAGCCTCTAAAAACTTTTCGTGCTTCTAAGGGAGCGCAATTTTTGATGAATGTTCCTCTATGTAACTTTATGTCTACAATGTGTGAATATAACTTTCTGGTGTTTTTCCAACGGTGGCCGCAGTATCTAAGCTAATGCCCCATTCAAATGGTTAGGTTAGGTCAGAACTGTGAACACAGACACGCCACGGTGCTTCATGCATACACAAATATATATTAGAGTGCCCATTCACCCAAAATGGGTTTTATTTGAGGTTCGATTAAATACATGCCAATATTTTACTTCAATTCCAGACAGTTTCCCTCGACGCCCCCCGCTTCGTCGAACTCGGCACGCAAGTCTACCGCCTCATATGCGTCACGTCCATATTGTTATCCAGCCCGGCTTGTGGCAGCGACCCAGATACGGCCGCTGCCCATAAACAAGCTTTGAAGGAGAAGATACTCATCCTCATTGATAGTACGGGCAATGATATGTAAGTACAGAACTTCAAGGTAAAGTATACGCTTCGGGAATTATCGCCAAACTTCGGAAATACGAACGCGCGATTATAAGATCCGTAAAGACTGTCAAAGATCTAGGAATGAGAGGCGGGACCAACGGTTTGACGTGCTTTCCGAACCACGGATGGGTCTCGGTATGAAATAGATGGTTACCCATCCTTGGCAAATGTAGCTTAACATTCTATCGACTCATCCGGCTGTTATTATTTAGCCACGAACCGCTCTAGCGCCTCATATGCGTCACGTTTATAATGCTATCCAACCTGGCTTGTGGTAGCGACCCAAATTCAGCCGCTGCTCATAAATGGCTCGAGCTGCCGGGGCTTATTTTAAATCTTTTTTTTTTAGATTGGTCTCACTTATATAAGGAACAAGAAAAATGTACCCAGGATTTTGTAATATCTTGATTTAAAAGAGTGTCCTTGGAGTTTCTTGCCCGTTCTTCTCCATAGAGATCTACGTTTTGGAATGGGCCACTAGCTTCAACTTTCTGACTAACTAGCTGACTCTGACAATTCAAAAGTGCCTGTAAATGGTTTAATTGAAATAAATGCTTTGAGTTTGAATTACGAGGATACTCATTCTTATAGTATACGGGCAATGATGTGTCAGTTATTAGTGTGCGGAAGTAATTTTTTGATTCGTATAAAGAAAAGCTCAACAACCGTATTTCATACAATCAGCTTTAGACTAGAGAGTGTCGTCACACTGAGCGTATATCTAGTGTTGGCGTTATCATCGCGTAGACAGCCTAAACGAGATTACGTCGCGTTGAACACCAGATGCGCAGATATCCTTAGATGTCCACTGCCAGGGAAGCCTTCGCCTCGTTGGATTCGAACGATCTTATTCATAGTCCGTGACAAGTCATTTTGAAATACCGAAGATCGTTAAGAAAGTCAGCGATGGCTAGTGATAAAAAAAAAGACGTGTGGCACTCGGGGACTGCCGCGGTAAAGCTATTGCATAGCATTTTGTATCAACTTATGCAATTATAATTATTTATTTATTTTATTTATGCAGTATTTCTTTTTCTTTGATATTAATTCAAGTTACACTTTTTGAGCGTGGTGACCGATAAGAAAGTAAAGTCAATCCATAATCGGCCCAGAACTTTGGAGAACCATTTAAAAGTGGTTTTTATAAGCTATGAAGAACGTTAATGTTTAATGTTAATTCTAGCTAGGAGAATCATAAACACGAGTAAAATTATTGATTTATAAATAAATTGCTCACATACCTCAACAACCTTTCAAAAACTTTTGAATTACGATGCCTGCCATCTAGTGGATAAAACCGACAACAAAACACAACTGAGACCACCAACAGAGCAACGCTTGTCTCGATTACGAATCACAAGCCACGCCAATGTCACCTCTATTTAGTTAGTTCTACCTGCGATTACTAGATGGCGTTGCGTTGCGCGGTAAATCCACCACAGAGTTTCGTAGAGTCGTACAATACGTCTAATCGCACGCACACAACGCCGTGTCGAAGACTGCCGAACTGAAACGACGTTAGACGATGCACGGCCTTCAAGCCACACCTCCGTGCCCGTCGGAGTGGGGAGCGTGAGGTTTTTTCGTTACGGAATTTCTGGATTCGGTCCCCGCGCTCAAGGCCCGCGATAGAAGCTATGCAATAGCTTAAAAACAAACATAATCATCATGGCAAAAAAAACTGCTGAAATCTTGACTGTTGCTTACTGTATGTCCACACACATGGTATAACTAAATGAAACACCTGTGGTTGTTACAGCGAACTGAAGGCCGTCCTCCCATCCTTGGCTGAAGAGATAATCCTGGTGACGGAACAACTCCTAGAGAACCTCAACCAGGCGCCTCTTACTGCTGAAACTAAGGAGATCATCAGAACACAGATTTTGTCGCTCGGAGACCCCGAACATAGGGTCCGGGAGATAGTTCGTAAGTATTTACAAGACTTTTTAGGTAAAATGGCCAACTACGAGTATATACCTTAACGAGTTTAAGAAAACTCATACCTGTCTGACAGTCTCTTTCTAATGAATATTTTTTAGAAAGAGAATGTCAGACAATGGATAAGGGCAAGAGAAAGATCAGACGGGTGTTGTATCTGGTGGGCAACTGCCCAACGGTTGATGTCAGGATGTTGTATATATGCTAGTCGCGCGGTAAACTCTGATTGCGCGATGCAGGATTTGTGTGACGTCAGATCTGTGATGCGTAGTTCGCATGTGGCGTTGTAGATGCCGCCACACATTATTTTTTCGGATAACGGACGCCTTCCATTTTCGTACTGTCAAAATGTTGACAGTAAGTAGCTGGCAGGATAATAAGTCTCATGCACATTACTATAGTTTGACCGAAATCGCTGTACCGAGCCTTAGGAATGCGTGGCTCACGGGGGGCGGAACGCCGTGACCGTTGACGAATGACCCCCCGTGAGCCGCGCACGCGCATGGTGCGGTATAGCAGTTTTGGTCAAACTGTAGTAGGAATTGACTTCACAGTGCTTAATCTTTTCGTTCTCCGACTATTATACCAGAAAAGGTTCAAATTCCGAAACGCACTCGACATTTCACCCCTCCCGCACAAATTACACTTGAAACATTTTTCTCCACAGGCCAACGAGTCCTCGAATTCCTCAAAACGATTCTAGTATGCGGAGGAGGTTCCCGTCAGATACCGGTCGGTCTATCAGCCCTATCTAGGGAACTGACGTCAGTGTCCGGTACATTACTCCGTTACGTCATGCACAATAAGGCAGTCTTCACGTCACATTACATGGACATCGTCGGAGAAGAGCTGAGTAGAAGTTAAGCTTTATCACTTTACTTTTAGAGGTGATTTTCCAACGTCAGGTATCTGTGAAATAAAATTGACGTTTGAGAGTTTTTGTTTCGAACAACTATCAGAAATTCAAAATTATTCCTCGGTTTAAAGATATCTGGAGTTGGTAATATAAGCCGTTCCTTAGAAAATCGTGCTTATGTAATGGCGATTAAAAAAAAAAATTGAACTTGAATTCAGAATCTTAGATCGTTGTGAATCTCAATGTCAAAAGAACGTTTTTATTACAAATGGTCACTCAAAAATCAACTTAGACTACACAATGTTAAAGTAGATAGTTTAATAACTGACTATTTATCTATGATTCTGAATTCAAGAGTTTGATCAATCTTCTCTCTCTCTCTCTCTTTATAATGGACTATGATGCATTTCAACTAACAATTAATGTGCTTCCTGATATATGTACGGAATAACATAACTGTAAGTACTATTTAACAGTATTTTGTAGTAAATACAATATAATTGAAGCTAATATTTGTATATTTTAATAATATTCAGATATTTTTGTATGTCTCTTGATAGAATTCCTGATATTATACTGCCTTTAATACATTCAAACAATCTAATTAATAGCTGAACTGGGGTCAAAAACTCGACAGTAAAAAAAATGAAGACAGAGTTTTATAGTGAAGCGCATTGTTGTTATCGATAAATTATTGTAATTTATCATTACACAGTGTTTGTTTTAATTTGGGCAGTATTGGGAAACTCTCTTACTAACCATTAGATATTTTTTAATGAATTAGTTTTTAAATTTTTGGTCAAGTGCGAGTTGTCCATAAAAATTAGTAAAATGAACCAAATTTGTAATGCGTTTCGACTGTTTAATTTGAGGATCATTTTATTGTATTGGATAACAAAATCTAGACAGCAGAACTTGGTCAAAAGGAATATCCTATGTATTCGGATTTCCCCTTACTGCCCAGTTGAATAAAACACTCTGTATACCTGTTTCCTAGGTAACGGACACAGCATGAATGTTTTATGCATGCGGCGAGTTTTTGGCCCGAATATAAGAGTTTGAACTACCAATAGAAAACTTGTATAAAAAGATCGGTAGTCTGTATAGTCGATCTCGTAATTACTTTACCACTTTTGACAACAATTCCCAGTAAATTGTAACTTCATTAAGGTTGAAAATATCTATATGTGACATAGACAAATAGAACTTGTCATTTTATGACGTACAAGTGACATTCAACCTTATCGTGATGAAGCAAATACGAAATCGACTTTACACATTATTAAACATGTCTTCACCATACAAACATACTTGTAGTAACGATTAATCATTCCCTAGATTTTTTACTATTATAGTAAACAAAGAAATACAGGCTGGATTTTTGAGATGGGGCAGCAAAGGCAGGCACCTTATCCGTTTAGCTACAAGAAAACGGTCTTAGGAGACTGTCCTTAACTTTTTGAGAAATTTCGATCGGCATTCGGAGATTTTGAAAAAAATGTATAGGCAGCAAGAGAATGGGCAATTTTCCCAGAAACTTTTTTTGATGCCATATCCTGTTTATGTTAGTATCAAAAACTATTGGACAAACTGAGGTTAGAGTACAAAAAAAAACTGTACCCATACATTTCGTAGAAAATGAGACTCCGACTGACCGAAATCCACCCTGTATAAAGTAGACTGTACCTTTTTAACCTGACTAGCATTAAAATTAATTTAATAAATAATACATGACTGGTTTCCGAATAGCAGATTCATGAAATACTGAGAACTTTTAATAAATGATTGTCTAGTCAACATAACGGTGCTTAAAATTTGATTGAAAAAAATATTTAAATTGGAAAGTTATTGTACAATACCATATGGTGTAATCAATTATAAAGCTGAATATTACGCAAACAGATCCCTGACGCGAAAAATGGGTTTGAGAAACCCCAGTATATTTTTGAACGGCCTATCCATCCCCGCTTTACGTGTATGGGAAGTACCCTAAAAAAACGATTTCAAGATTTTATTTTACCACTGTCGGCGTGATTAATATGTATACCCATGCCAAATTACAGATGTCTATTACTAAGAATCTCTGAGCTAGGCCGCGGACAGACAGACAGACAGACATGACGGACATGGCGAAACTAAGGGTTCCTTGTTGATTACTGAACCCTAAAATCAATCTTCTGTGATTGTAAAATACAATTGAAAGGAACAATCACTGATTAATATGGACCTACGTAGGAATACTAGGGACCATCTGCACTTTTGCCTAGCTCCAACTAATAGAGGTTTGAAGATGTCAATGCTAGTTTTAATAGTACATTATTTAGACAGAAATAGAGTTGGTGTATTTTATTTTATTCTATTCGGGAAACTTACAGCTAACATAAAGAGTGTTCTTAAACAATATGCATTTGAAGGCCATTTACAAGTTTCCACTGATAAACACTTGAAACAAGAAAGACAACAAATAAGAGACAATAACTAATACATTATTCATTTCTTATAATATTCAAGTAGTTCAGTATGGCGTTCAGAAAATATTTAAAATAGAAATGGAACGTTTTAGCAGTGCAAAAAAGCAAATATCGAATTCTAAGAAATCAGGCTGTGCAGCTGTGATCACTTACCATAGACAATTCTGTAGCTACCGGTTTAAAAACCAAATTACTAAATTAGTATAAGAAGTCCTCTTTGATACAAATGGGTCGGGTGGAGGGTGTGTAGACTACTAACGATACAAACGACACAGCAGAACAAATGCAGCAACAGCTATTCCAATGAAAAAATCCTTGCTTCCCATTGGTGTTATTTCCACTTAAACAAATGTCAACTTATTACTAGTGTAAATAAAATTGATTTCAGAATTACTAATATAAAATCAGTAGCGCAAACTGAACTTTAACCTCCTTACTAATAAACGTTGTATAGCGTCTGTATAGTTACACACCGATTTCTCTCTTTCACTCGTCAGTAATTTGACTTTCGAAAGAAGAAGACAAAGCGTTGTGTAACTATACAGACGCTATACAACGTTTATTAGTAAGGAGGTTAGTGTGGATATTAAAGCAGTTTTTCCAGAAGCACGTATTTTTACGTCTAGAAACTAAATTCGGGATAAGCCCGATTATTTGGTATTTGGCCTCTAAACAATAAATTGTATACTGTCGTATTTTTGCATGCAGTTCAATTAGGGATAGCGTTATTAAACCATATTATGTGTAATATTGTTAGCTTTTTGCTCGAGTGAGATTTTCGCTATAGGTTAATTTATTTACAATTGATCCATTAATATTATTATAGTTATTACTTGGTAGAACATGATGACATTGTATTTATTTTTTTGTTATAAACGAATTAGCTTATTGTCTTAGACAATCCATTTTTTTTTTTTTTTTATTGTACATGTGTGAATAAAGGCTACATATTTTTGTAGAACATTTTCCTGATAATTTATTCAAGAATGATAAATATTCAAATTGAGACTAAAGACACTTCCAAAAAACTATGTATCCAATTTTTTTTTAAATTATGTTTGCAATAGTTGTGTTGTGTCAAAAGAAAAGGGAACAAATTATTTTTATTTGTAGTTGTCGTTCCGAAATATTCGTTCAATGAATTTTTATGTAATCAAGTGAATGTTGCACTAATAAAAGTATTGATAAAATACAAGGTGTGGTTTGATTTCTAGTCCTTTCACGCTAATTAGACCAATTTTTTTCTGATTGGTTAATGTCTGGACCGTAGATATATTATTATAAAGGAGTCAGATGTCACGCAGTAATACAGTCCCTTCTCAATTATTTTACCTATGACAGCAGCAACCTAACAGCAGCCTTATTGCAACGAGAATAAAGAGATCAGTGATTCTGACAGACTTTTCAGTGGCAGCAATCTTATTGCAACGAAAATAAAAATCATTGATTTTGACAGACTTCAGTGGCAGCAATCCAACAGCAACCTAATTGCAACAAGAATAAAGATCAGTGATTTGGACAGACTTTTCAGTGACAGCAACCTTATTGCAACGATAATAAAGATCAGTGATACTGACAGACTTTTCAGTGGCAGCAATCTTATTGCAACGAGATGAAAATCAGTGATTTGGACAGACTTTTCAGTGACAGCAACCTTAAAATCAAAGCGTGGACGGGTACTTGGCAAATTTCGTTCTTTCGTGAGGATTGAGTTTGTGTAAAAGGAGTTTTTGTGTGTTGTTGTAATAAAATGTTGAGAATGAATGTTTTTCGGACCTTAACCCAACCTTTGATCTTTATAAAAAATGCAAAAGTCCTCACCTTTGCATTTTTTATAAAGATCAAAGGGTGGATAGAGCATTGACTTGATGTATGGATGTATGCGCAAAAGCGACTGTTTGTCTTTTCAATCTGCGCACACTTCAGTTCGAATTAGTCCTTTTGTAGTTATTTTACCGCTGATAGCAACCCAAGCAGCATAAACCAGCAACCGTATTGCAAATAGAACAACGATAATGCAAAATCAGAGGTAAAATAATTGTGAAAGGACGGAACTTGCTTTAGGCAAACGCATAACAAGCAAAAGCGTAACTTTACCGAAAAAAAGACACAACATTATCCTTAATGCTTTATTGAAATTACACTTTACAAGTCAAACTGAAGCAACGAAAATATTCAACTAATAGTGAATACATTGTCAGGTTTTGTCGATTTAGTCGGAGCCGCTGTGAGCAGATGACGCACTGGATGCCGACGCACTGCGGCTACGGGAGCCCTGGAAACACAAAAATAATTAATTAAAACTGTTGAATAACAATCAAACAGGGCCTCAAGTCTGCTATTACAATAGTGTCAGAATGGTCTCTTCATTGTGAGTTTTTGACAGATTTGCCATACAAACACTGTCAAATACTCACAATGGCGAGACCATTCTGACACCATTGTAATAGCAGACTTGAGGCCCAGGGTTGCACCACAAATGACAAAATGCATTTAATGCTAAACGTTAAAAAAAAAATCTGTCATCATCTTCGAACCATTGACAAAAATAAATTCGTGTGACGCTAAATGCATTTATTGGATTGTGGTGCAAGCGTGTCTCAGGCTGATAAATCAATATTTATTGCTTATCTGTGTACATTTGTTCTTATTTTAAACATAACATTGTAGGTTCAACAGTCTACCCATGTTGGATATGCAATAGTATTAAAAGAAATTATAAATAACATACTATTATAATCCATTCGCGTTAAGAAAATAGTGAGTCATAGTTGTGCGCCGACCTAGGCCGCCCCTCAACCAACCAATTAGAAAGCTTAGTTCACATCACCAGTGATCTAGGGATGCAAGAAGTGCCAAAAAAGTATCGAAATATATCGTATCGATATTTATTTCGATATATCGAAAAAATTATCGATATAGCGGTAAAATTTTCTAAAAATATTTGTACTTAATGATTATTTTTCTTTTTGAAGTGAAAACCGCAATGCGTGACATGCTCGTGACGCCAGACTGTCAGTTATTCCAAAGTTTTGAGCTGTCACTTCTGTCGGTAGTCCTTATGACTGGCAATTTTTTTTAATCCACAACAGCTCTTGGCCTTCACAGTTAGGTCCACTTGCAATGCATTAAAATTATTTATTTTCCGAACTAGCAGACACATGCAATAAAAAAAACCTACTTTTTTACGGCTTTGAACTCCAGTGGTTTAAGTCAGTGGCGACAACGGTGTTGCTTTTGGAAATACATATATCGTATTTGATACATTTTCGATACTTGATATTTTATATCGATATTTGATATATATCAATACATCGGTATTTTTTCTGCAAGCCTACAGTGATCAGTTGACGTCATGACTAGTGATGTAACACTATTATTACGTTAAGCTTCATAATATTATTAACTTTATTAGTGCATTCTATTATTACCAAATAAAAACGTATTCTTTTATCGTATAACGACAGATAACGTTTCAATTGCCTAGTTATTATTGGGACAGCAATAGAAAAATAAACATTTGAAGAAATAACAAATTCAATATCAAAACTCACCTTTCTAGACCCACTTCCGGACCTACTCCTAGACCTGTCAGATCCGCTTCCCGAAGCCGAGTTTTTCCTAGAACTGGCTCTGGAAGACGCCTTAGAGCCTGAAGCTTTGGACTTGGATGAAGCACGTGATGCTCTGGACGAAGCTCTCGAGGAACGCTTGCTTGCCCGCGATGAGGCGCGAGAACTTGCCTTGGAAGTTGCTCTGGAGCCCTGGGGAACGTAATAAATTATGGCTTTTAATGGAGGTGGCTCTTAAGTTTTTATGTTGTGGTCATAGAAAAGAGAAAAAGAAGCAAAGTAGTCTTCTATCTTGTCTTTTGTTTGCCAGGCATATAATTATGAGTTATTAAATTATTTACTTGCTTGTAGTAGATATAGTATTATTCATTTCACTTTTGAGGTACTAAAAGTGAAATGAAATACTAACTAAATGACTAACTTAAGTGGCTAGAAAGCGTATGAAAGAAGAAGGTGAACGTCATGATGGCCGGTCACTTTGAAATAGTTCTTAAAAATTCTACCTTATTGCTACCTATGTATATTAAAAATAAACTACTTTTTGAGGTGACCCGTCACCCTTTTTTTTTTGGGTGGGAAATTATCAAATAAGTTCTCCCGCTGTGGGCGGAGCGGGAGGGCGTGTCATACTTTTACTGACTAAAACCCACCCGTGTTCCTTCAGTTGCCTGTGTGCCAGGGCCGCGGTATCCCTTTCGGACAAACCCGCAACCCTGGACGTCAGTATACTACAGGGAATTTATGAAATGTTCTTTGATCAATAAATTGCTACCTACATATTTATCAATCTGCGTCCCGTAAACAAACAAACAAACGTTTGATAAACAAATATTAAAAAACGAAATTAATGAAGCCTTGACGACGACGCCTGCAAAACGAAGATAGCAAATAACGCATCGTCAACATACCCTACCCAAAAACTTTTGATACATTCATCGAAATATTCTGTCTACTGTTTTATAGGAATTTGTTTTTTTTTTTGTTCTCGAATCGGATTTGATTTTTATAGCGAAAGCTGTTTGGTATGACGAGTAGAATAACCCCCATACATAGGTGACTAAATCGACACCCAGTACATATAAGGCGTTATTTTATTTTTTATTTTTCTGAATGTTTTTGTACAAATATCTTATTTTAAAACCAAGGGGATGCAAGTGCACCCTCTTGCCACCCGGCGCCCATGCCTCGATGTACAATATTACGCCCGGGTACTGTATATTTATTTATTTATCCAGTTTCGGACAACAACATAGTCCATCTTGTTAGTGAATAATACCTTATAACTAATGTTAGTAATACAAAAACACAATCAACAACACAACACCGGCAACACATACCGAATTAAATGTCCGAGGCAGGTTGCACAGAGAACAATCAAGCAAGAGATCGGCTACCTAGTTGACCATCCTCCCCACAAAATGCCTCAGAACAGGGGAGTAATTTTGGTTCCAGCATATCCTGCCATGATATGCTGTGCAAATACATTTCATGACAGTGATACCGGCCCATCCCCCCTAGTAAAACGATATGTAACCACCAAGTGACCATGTTTACCTAAAAGTCACAATTATGTGGCGTAAAGTACCGGAACGTCCCCAAAATACCTTTGTTATTGTTTTAATCGCGTTAATATTATTTATTAAAAGGGCCCTTCCCGGTCCGTCCATCGTCAACGCGAGCATGATTGAAAAGCTTGTTGTTTCATCCAGCGCAATGTTAATGCTAACAGGCAAGTGAGAACGCAATAAAATTGAACGAAAAATAGTGTTAAAAAAAACATGGTACGTAACGCATAGTTCAAAAACCCCCTCTCGCCCCTGAAACTCATCGTAACTTTTTACAAGACCCCTCCTCCCCCCAAATTCGTTTCGTAATACTTAAACGCTCCCTAAGCGCAGCTGCCTTCTTCAATAATGATAACCATTACATACCTTGCCACTAGCTTTAGAACTGGCTCTGGATCCTCTTCCACTGGCAGAACTGGCTCGCGAACCCTTCCCACTCTTGGAACTGGCACGGGAAGACGCTCGCGACGATGCACGGGATCCGGACTTTGAGCGGGACCGAGAGCGACCTGAACCGGATCTGTGAATGAACGTGTGGGAGTATTAATAAATCATATCCCTTAAGGCGACAGCCCCAGGGGAGCCCGCAAAATTCATATATTCTTACGTTTTTATGCAATTTGCAGGTCAGTATAAGGTTCTATGATGATCTAAATATGATTCGCGGCGTATCAAATCTTTATTTAGGGCGGGTTGTTTCACGTCCACTTGACGCACGCGTATCGTCATAAATGGCGCTAACTATCCTCAAACCAAAAAAAGCGTTGGTTCACAAAATTATGCCCTTAACGTTCGTTAAAAAATAACGATTACAGTAACCCACTGGTTAACGTCATTTTATTCTTCTACATTTGAAATTTCGATCAGTTTTTTATGCAGTGAAACAACGCTTTGTATTTAACGAACGTTAAACATCATTATTTAATCGTTATTATTTGACGTACGTAATAGGTTGGGGAAAAAGTTTCTATGCATATTTTAAAGAAAATTTAAAACATTTTTTAATATAGTTTATTTACATTTAACTATAGTATGTAGGTACCATTTTGTTCGGTAACTTTTTGCCATCTTGTAGGTAGGGACATGATCCAAAATTCAATCAATCAATCAAAATTTCTATAGCAATGGCTATAGAAATTTTGGGACTTCTGATCAAAATACCGCGACAAGTGGTTTTGGCAGTCCTCTCGTGATGTTAACCTGACACTGCCTAAAGAATTCTGAAGAGACCGAAACAGGTGGAAATCTGAAGGTGCAAGGTCAGGACTATACGGCGGATGCATTAACACCTCCCAGCCAAACTCTCTTAATTTTTGCTGAGTGGCTAAAGATGTGTGAGGTCTAGCGTTATCATGATGAAAAACCACACCCCTTCTGTTGATTAATTCCGGCCGCTTTCTCTCAACTTCTTGCTTTAATCTCATCAGTTGTTCGCAGTAGAGTTCAGAATCGATGGTCCTGCCTGGTGGTACCAGCTCATAATGAATAATGCCCTTCCAATCCCACCACACCCACAGCATCACCTTGTTGCGAGTTAACCCGGGTTTCGCCACAGTCTGTGAAGTCTGACCGGCCTTTGACGGGCCGTGAAAGGTCGTGCCTTTTTCGCACGTTCTTGTCGTAAGTGATCCACTATTCATCACCAGTTATCAGCTTCTTCAAAAATGGTTCGGTTTCATTACGTCGTAATAAAGAATCACAAATGAGTACACGGTTCATTAGGTTTCTTTCAGTGAGCTCGTGAGGTACCCAAATATCGAGCTTTTTTGTGTACCCAGTTTTTTTCAAATGTGCCAAAACTGTTTTGTGGTCAATTCTCAGTTCTTCAGCTACGTCGTAACTACTGATATGCCGATCTTGCTCAACTTTTTCAAAAATGGCATCCATTTTATCCGTAATAGGGCGACCAGAGCGACGTGCATCTTTGACATCAAAATTTCCGGATTGAAAACGCTTAAACCAAATTTGTGCTACTCTCACAGACACTGCACTAGGTCCATAAACATCGCAAATTTTTTTCGCGGCTTGCGTTGTATTTTTACCTTTTTTGTAGTAAAATTTTAAAATGTATCGAATTTCTTCATTAGATTCACTCATCTTGACAGTACGAAAAACAAATGAAAATCACACATTTTCCTAATTTGAATTTGGAATTATGTTCTTTAAAATTTAAACTTTCAATGATACCAAAACCAGCCAGATACAAATAGTATAGCCAAAGAGATTTTATTACAAGTTCATACATACTATAATGCGAAAAGACTTTTTCCCCAACTAAAACAACGTTAAGTTAAACAACCGTTTGAAACAACCGGCCCTTATAGAATTATAATCTTAATAATCATCAATACAACTCTCTAAAGTTCATTATAATCCTATTGAATGACTATTTCATGAAATCATGACTTTTAGGATTATACTAAAAGTCATGAGTCGGAGTTGTATTACTGATTCTAATGATTATAATTCTGTAAATACATATTTGTTACGGTCGCGAATCATACTATAATCAACATACACCCAGACAATGAGTTGCAAATTGCAAAAATCGTAAGAAAATTTGAATTTCGCGGGCTAGCTTAGCGCTTCCCCTTAGGCCTCTGCCTCGAATCTTACGGGCAGCAGAGCGGCGGCGGCGGCGGCGCGGGAGCGGCAGGATCTAATGCGTAAAATCAAACGGACCGGCCCTCGAAAACAGCGGCGCGGGCGCGGGCAATGAGCGGTGCACTCCAGCCAAGCGGTGACCGCCCGCGCGTCTGCATTGCAGTGTTGTGCAATTTATTTTTGTGACGTTAGGAATAAGTTTGAATCAAAAAGATGTTGAAGCCGTTGTTCGGACATTTCATTCGCGAGTAAAACAAATATCTCGACAACACAACCACGAACACAACACTACGCCGCTATAGTGTCGCGCGATCTGCCCGCTGCGCTGGTTTCGATAACGGGTCTGCTTTACCCGCGCCGCTCCCGCGCCGCCGCCGCTCGCTAGATTCGAGGCAGAAGCCTTAAAGTAGCAACGGCTTTCATTTTGACAATTCAACAACATTCATTGCGTTATTTACGTTGTTCAGCATTTTTCGAACATATGAAGCAATGGATTAGCAATAGTGATTGTGTTTGATAGTGTGTTACGCAATTAGGGTGCTAGCTGGTTTTGTTATGTAATAGAACGGCAGACAATCAAACGACCGCCTGGGGACAGGTGTCGTAGATGGGGTAACTAACCACCAACATGCCAGAGGTGTTCCAGGTGCGTTGACAGATTAGAAAAATTAATAAAAAAACTGATTACTTACCTCGCAGAACCCGACCCAGAACGAGATCTAGATTTTCTAGATCCTGATCCAGATCGAGACCTACTTCTAGATTTGGATTTTGATTTGGATTTGGACCTGGAGCGATCGCGCGACCCAGATCTGGATCTGGATTTGGAGCCCTTTGACCGGTCTGAGCCTTGGGGAGATTTTGAGCCAGATTTTGAACGAGAGCGCGATCTGAAAATATATTATAGTGATTACATAATAATGCTTGATTTCTTTAACAATATCCATTCTGTAGTTTCTTGCTTTAAATATATTTTGTGTAGCACAATCAAATAGGTAATTAAAATTCATTTATTTAACTTACACATAGTTCATAAACAAGTTTAAGTCCCATGTAATAGGCGGCGAACCTATTCCCATCATCCGGGCACGAATCCAGACTCCGGGCTGCTACTGAGGGCAATACCTATGTCATCATCTCAGCCTAGCCTATTCCCAACTATGATGGGGTCAGCTTCCAGTCTTCCCGGATTAAGCTAAATACCAGTATTTTACATGGAGCGACTGCCTATCTGACCTCCACAGCCCAGTTACTGGGTAATACGATACGCCTTCAGAATTTCGGGCTTCTGACGACCCGTAACGACTGTCAAAGATCCGGGACGAACGGCTTAACGTGCTTTCCGAGGGGTCTTGGTATGTAAAGATGGTCACCCATCCACGGACCAACCGCGGCAAGCGTAGCTTAACCTGATCGTTCGACCTGTGCGGCTGTTATTACTTATACCCAAAGTCTCAAATTCAGATAATTTATGTAAACAAAGGGGATAACATAACAAAAAAATATCTTCGTAATGGTAATCCACATAAAATGGCGAAAAAAGAGGTTTCATTTTCTTTTAAGTACTGATTTTATGAAATAATAATTAAAAAATAATCATACTGTAATTATTTTTATAAATTTTCTGTTTTAAACAAAGTTATTAAAAAAAAAGGAGATGGGTCATTCTCAGTACACTCATTATTTGGTTGACTTCGGTGGCAATTTTTTTTTTTACATTTAGGCATAACTAACATGAAATATCAAATCTAGAGTTAATTTAAAACATATTAGTAGTACTCTATCTGATGAAACGAGCGCCTAAAATTGTGTGATACCAACACGCAGTTTATCAACATCATGCTTGAACATCCTCCCGGCCTTGAAAGATAGCCTTTCAACGTATTCATTCAGCTTTAATTTTTTTTTAGTCTTCAACAACACTCAATATTACAAATCTCATTCATAGATTCATATTTTAAGTAGCATATCTAGCCACATTTTGGATGAAAACGGCTGTAAACTGTTTCGAGTGGAAATCGATTTTGGGAGGCCTATGTTTAGCAGTGGACTTAAAAGGGCTGATTATGACGATATTATGCCGTGTCTCCGACATACTACACAAATCATTGTTTGGCAACGGTATTTTGTTTGCATAGTTCTTATAATTAATTCACTTTAATTTTAGCTACGACAATTAAAAAAAAAAAAAAAAAATTTTTTTTTGTACCACTGTCCTGTCATTTTGACAGTGACATTTCTTGACATTACTTTGTTTACATAAATTATCTGAATTAGAGACTTTGGGTATAAGCCACAAGACCCTCAAGCACTATACCTATGTATAAATACTAAATAATATTTACCGGTCTTTATCTCCACTTTGTCCTTGTTTATCTTCGTCATCGTCATCATCGTCTTCCTCTTCTTCTTCGTCTTCCTCCTAAACGAGTCAAAATAAAAACTTATAAAACAAAAATCTTTATAACTCATCTAAATCTTCCACAGATTTTAATAGGCTGTATTGCAGGCCTAGAAACACTGATTAGTGCGTGATTATAGATGCAAAACGTATTTCAAACGTTTTAAACCATTTGGTTTTAAACTGTCTTTTTTGTTTAAAATGATTTAAAACCACACTTAGCGATTTAATAATGGTTTAAAATATTTTTATTTAATAGAATGCACTGAGGCTTCACACAAAGTGATCTAGACCACACCTACTTCCTGATTTAGGATATATCAAAGGAAATTATATTTTATGTATATTACACAAATTTTTTGTATACAAAAATGATGTAAAAAATGTTCCATTCAGTATTTTAAATTTTTATTTTTCATTTAAACTAAAGAAACAGTTGACACAAGTGAAATTATTGCTTAAAATTCCTAATCAAGTAATAATAAAATAAAAAATGAAACTATTAATTAAATTAAATAAAAAATTATATAAATGACTTTACTTAGATTAATAAAAACGGTAAATGTTCAATTAGCCTTTTAAACTTAATTTTTAAAGTAATACGTAATCAATGGTGCCGATTCCCTTGCTCAGAAACTAAACTAAATTTAAGTTCAGTGCATCTTTTTCTTTCTATTTCATTAAAAAAAGGGCAGAAGATACATTTTAGTTTAGTCCTGTCAAATTAATCAGCGCTAGACTGGCCTGCCGGCTCGCCGTCTCGGCGAGCTGTTTGGAACCGTCAGCCACGTCCCCAGATAGTGCCAGAGCTCAGGGAAGCCGCTATTCAAGAATGGGACAGGTTACCCTAAGAAATGCTGGATAACTTGATTCTCAGCATGCCCAGGAAGATCACCGCATGTGTTCGAGCCAGGGGAGGAGTTATATTATATTGAATATAAACCTTTTATTAATAAATTGTTGTTTAAGTTTGGTTAAACAGTCTTTTTCTTTCTATCAAATTTCAGTTACATTATGATTAATTACACTTTTTTTTTTAATAAAAAATAAAGTTAGTTTTTTTTTTTTTAATTTCAAACAGGGTATTTCTATTTAAAGAAAACACCCAACAAAGATTTTATCTTGATAAAGTTCAATTAAAAAAATTATATGAGCTAGTGATCACAAACTTTTTTTGATGTGTGTATGTAAATGCTCACCTGTGGCGGTTCAAGCTGCTTCTCTCTCAGCCTTAACATGCGATGTTCGGTCGCACTGAGTGGTCTGTGCGTGACGACTAGTCGCGTCAACGCCTGTGCTGCGACTCCGGCGCGCGCACGTCGTTTTGATAGACGCACGCGCGTCTCCAACTCGTTGTAGTACACGCAGTGGTTGCGGACCACCTGTTGAAGAGTTTGGCTAGTATATTTGGATGAAAGAAAATGGTTTGTGTTGGTGAAGACTAGGGGAATCATTTAAGAGAGAAAGTAAATTTGTTTTTGCGCCCAATTGAACTTTCGCTGGTGCAGAAAAATTGTATGATAGGGTTACTCTTGCTTTGTGTTGCAATTTTATGCACTAAATTATCTACTCCACTAATATCAAACTTATAAGGACATTTTGTAATTGGCAATATTATTATGCAAAGCTATCAGCACAGAAGTATGGCCAGCAAAGGATATAGGGATAATGGACAGCCCTCTGTGCAGGGCCTGCATGGAGGCGGAAGAAACCGTTGCGCATGTGCTCTTCGAATGCACAGGCATCACCCAGATTAGAACAGAAACCCTCGGGACACCCAGATCCTGTACCGATATTCTGAACAGACTAATAGACATGATTAGCTTCTGGAAGGAGATGGGCTGATTGGAATAACCACCACGGCCGCCATGGCCCACGCACAATGGTCCATCTTAAGGACTAAGTGCGGAAACCAAACCCTCCAACATAGAATTTAGATGACCAGCAAAACTAAAAAACATAGGTATCACATATTTTAGAATTGACACTGCACAATCAATACAATCTTAAAGCAGCACCCTCATTGCGTAACACATGTTCAATCAAAATCTGCAAGCCACTGCTACTGTGTGTTATGCAATTACCCTGCTGGGCTGATATTTCACTGAGTGAAATACACTCAATCATTGCATTATTTTAAAATAATTTTAACGGACAAGCGTCTCCACTATTTTCAAAGGTATCATAATATTCATCATTTACCACAAACACAATATAAAAATTGCATCTCCACACTTACCAAGAAATAGTTCTCCTCGTAACCCTTAGAAGCCTTACTCTTGACGTTCCAGTTGTACTCCCTAGCCATCTTATATTCATATGTGTCACCGTCCATGTATAACATACTCTCTGTAATGTCGCGACGGCGTTTCAGTATTGTGTCTTCAGTTGGCAGGCAGTACGCCACAAACTGTTCTCCACTTTCGTCCATCACACCTCTGGAAAACAAAAGAAAAAAATTAATTGGTGAGTTTTTGGTAATATTTTTAGTAGTACATATTTTTATTATTTAGAAGTATGGAAGAAGACAACCTCAAATAAATTGGGATAAGGGCAAATGATGACTGTTAGAGATACAGTGTGAGTCTTTATAATGTGCACATATCGAAATTAGGGAATCTCTGCTTAAATTTATCTATGGCAAAAATATAAAAAAAAATCTAAATATTTTATTTTATTTTTCATGGAATTAAAAAAAAAATTGTTCCCAGCGTAAACAAAACGGTGTAACTTTAAACTAAATGATCTATCACGATGAAACAAACTCCATAATGATTCCAATCATTATGGAGTTTGTTTCATCATGATAGATCTAGAATTAGGTGTCCAAAAATTGGGGAAAAACTACCCTCAATTGAAAAGAAAGATGTTTTTTTTAGCAAAAATCTGTTTTTTTTTAATCATTTTTTACAATAATAGTAAAATTTCTCAAAAAGAAATTTTGAAATAAAAATATAAAAATTCCATAAAAAATAAAAAATTAATTTAGTTTTTTTTTGTATTTTTTCCTTAGATCAAATTAAGCATAGATTTCCCTCATTTCGATATGTGCACATTATAAAGACTTACACTGTATTTCACAAAATATTACAGAAGTTTAAGAGTATTTTTCGAAACTTCATAGCTCAAGGCTGGGCTGTATAGTAGTGTTTAAATTAAGTCATCATTTTCTGTTGCAAAAAAGCAGTAAGCAGAACAAAAAATTAAAAACCATCGCTGTCCAAATACCAACCGAATCATAGCCTGAGACATGGCCTCAATCTGTCCAGCCATATTCTTATCAACAGGTGCAGGATCTGAATCAAATATGACCTGAGCACATGGGTATTTCCACATTTCAAAGTCAGGAAATACTTCCATAACCTCCACGGGTGTAACACCCGGTTTGCTGTAATGTTTCTCTATAGCTTTCTTGTTGTCTTCAAATGTCTTTTCAATAGCCTTGATTTGACTCTCACGGTCCATGTAAAGTGTCTCTTCGCTGAAGATCTTTTTAACGTTGTAACCGACTTTCGCTTCAACCTGAAATGTTAATCATTGTTTTAGTACATTTTTGTTTAGTTTGATCTTTAACTAAGACTACAGCAGTCCATTTTTTAATAAGTGACTATTCCAAGTTTTACTCATTATATTAGACTAGCTTTTGTTAAATAGCCATCCTCAAGAATTGGGGTGACAAATGCAAAAAGAGTTTTTTAAATCCATCTGGTAGTTCCCGAGATTAGCATGTTCAAACAAACAAACAAAAGAACAAACTCTAAGGGCGAATTTCACTAATGAAACACACACACACATCTAAATCGTGTCAGGGTCAATATTTCAACAAAGAAAACAAGGACACTGACAGCCTTTAAACATAGTTTATGTGCTTATCCCGTTCAGTTTCTTTGGTGAAATCAGCCATTTTTTTTTTTGCGGATGGGAAATCATCAAATGACCCCTCCCGCTCTGGGTGGAGCGGAAGGGAGTGTCAGACTCTTACTGACTAAAACCCAACCGTGTTCCTTCCTTGGCCCTTTATGTTCCGGGGCAGCGGTACCCCTTTCGGACAATCCCGCTGACCCGGCAGGCTTGGGCCCTAATAGGCCCCCTCGTTGTTGCTGACATCCCTTTGAGGCGCGCGTCGAACACGTACGCGCCGTCCGGCACGGGCCTGGTCTTGATCGGACGGTGCTACCCATTACTCACCGCCCGCAGGCCCGCGCCTACGGTGGCCGGGAGTCGTCACGCGGCTCCCGACGCCCGGAGCGTCTACCGCGGCGGCTGGGACAGGGGGCTCTCTCCCTCTCCTATCCCACCACCTCCTTCGCTAGCATGACTGCTTCGCAGGAGGTGACTGCCTCCCATTCCCTCTCGCCCCGGACCATGGCTTGAACCAGGGCCGGGCGTGAGAAGTCGTGAAATGAGCCCTAAGGCTTTGTTATTAGTAAAGACATTGATTCATCCTGTAACCTATCTACATACCATGAAGTATTGGTTACACTTGTAACATAAAACGTATACAATAGTAGTGCTAAAAATGAAATTGATCTGAGTGGATCAATTTGTGGTTATAGTCTGACAATTTTAAAATTAAAATGGTGGAAACAAACCTTCTCCATAGACTGAGGCTGGAACCTCGTCTGTTCAGTAGAGATATACTCGGAGCGCCGCAACCACGACACGTTCTTGGCATGATGTCGCGACCTCTTCGAGTCTTGAGGTGTGAGGATGTCATCCTCAAGCAACTTCTCGTCAGCCGGGTCTAATATCGCATTGCCATCGCCCTGATATATATCCCGATTTATAAGATCTATGTGAACTCCCAAATCGTGCTCCGTAAGCACTTCATACCGATAATTCTTTTCTAAAGAGGTCGGATTATACTGAATGAATCTCGTCGAGGGAAACGGATATGTTATAAATTTTAAGTCAAACGGTATGTCTGGAAGCGTGTTGCAGTACTTCACACGCGTCACAAGCTCCGATCTACAAATAATTTGAGAATTTAGTGCAATAATTTCGATGTTAGTCCTCTTTTGGTTGAAAGTTTTGAAAACATACTAACCTCCTTTCGCCCGTCCGTTGTGGACGTTTGTCTCTTTCCGGCTCATTTGTTTGAACGGTAGGTGGCATTTTCACGACCTAATTTATTCACTTAATTGCTTATCATTTCAAAAACAATGCATTATCGAAAATATTAAAATCTGCAAACAATTTCAACAAAATTACAACAAACAACGCGACGACTAGTCTATTTTCCCGATATGACAATTGACAGTTCATGAATTGATTTTGACAACATGGCATTATTTGGCGCTAGCAACACCAATTTTGGAATGGAGTTTCGTTCGTTTGGTTCAGTTGAATGCACCAGGTTGAATGTGAGTTGAAAGAACCTTTACTGTCCTACACACTAAAAAATTAGTCTGTGGTTCCACAGCTGGACAATGGAGGTTTCCGCCTATCCTCCCTCAGTCAGTTACTTAAAATAATTTCATTGCCCCCATGGGTTTTCCATCACTCTCTTTTCTCTCTGCTACCTTCTCCACAGCTTGCTTCGATGAAAACGCCTACCTATCATCAGAGCAAAGTTATCCAATGCGTGACGAAATGGTGACGAAACGTTTCGTCAATGAAACAAGCTCTAGTGGATTAGTGTCGAATGGCATTCGACACTAATCATCATCATCCTCTTGCCTTTATTCCAATTTATTTGGTGTCTGCCACGTGTCGGCGCAACATTTGTCTTTTTTTTTTTCCTTCCTTCTATATTTTTCGTCATCTCAGTAGTCATACATTCGACACTAATATGATGTCAATTTATATGCGTGTCAAAGCTATCCAATCCCACATAAGTTGTTCAGCTTTATGTTGTCGCCCACATTCAGTGGCATAACTTCAGTTCAGAGGCGCAGTGCAAAAAGCGTGTTTTTTTTTTTCAAACCTGAAGTGTAGATTTTTCAAATTCAAGTTGTCAGCCTCCGTGTTTTCCTCAAATAACATTTATTATTTAGATTGAACTTTTGTTTGAAATGATTAATTGAACATAACATATTGCCGCAGCTGATGTATGTGGCTCCCTTTCTGGTTGCTAGCGACAGCGCTGGCGACATCAGCAGAATAGTTTCAAAGAACGAATAGAATCTAGGCTGCAAGAACGAGCTCGTTTAGCTCCTGGCCTCGGATTGGTTTGATTTTATCTTGACCATTCATAGTATGAATTCCCTTAAGCCGCGTCCTATTTAAAAGCGATAGTCGCGCGAATACGCGATCGTCGCGTCCATAATTATATCACTTTTTGAGCGGAAAACTGGAAAGTCCTCTTTGTCGGCACGACCACGCGATCAGGTTCACCGAACAAAAATTTATACCTGTTTGGATTACGGTACACTTTCTTTTTAGCTTAGGAATAATATTATTATGTTATGATAAACCCTCTCGCCAACTGAGGCCCAAGCCCGTGCCTTGTTGACTTGCCAGACCTCCCGGCCCAGACACTGAGTGGGCTTCCAAAGGCCGCGGGCCCTGGTGTCTCACACCATTTTGCACCTTAGTAGTTCCTCCACGCCACTGTTCACATCCGCGATTCATAATTGAATGAACTTTTGAAACTTTTTATCTTTCTTTTTACAGAAATAAATTAAGAAAAATTACCAATTTGGAACGGTATTGGGAACAACAAAGTTTTGATGCCACAATCATTTTTCTCCCGTGTATTCGAAAATATTGTTCGACGCCTGAAAAAAAGATCCGGAAATTATGGTAAACTACATAAACTTGCCAGACTGCCAGTTTCATTATGTTTCCGTGTTTCGTTCGTTAACTTCATTTCATTCACCGTCATTTTCAATTTCAAGTAACTGTGGTCACTCATTCGCCGTATTCTCCGCCGTCGCCATCTTTCTTTTCACAACTTTTGTCGGCAGTGAGGTACGTTACTGAAAAGGGATAATTCGCTAAATAAATCGAAATTGTGATAAAAAAATTGTCCAACCGCTACTTCATTAGCTTTGCAAGTCCGTTTATAATCCGTAAGTGGTATTAGTTTTCTAAATTGTGCAAGAACAAAGTCGACCATGTGGTCGGCCAGAATGGTTTTCCAACGTACTACGCATTATGTTTTACATGGAAAATCATGAAGTATGCTGGTTAGATAGGTTATTTGAGTAGTTCTAAGTTAGTTGGTGCGGTAGTGTTGTATTAGGATATTGAATGTAAAAGTATTTGTCGGAAGCCGGTATGGTAACCAACGTGGCGCGAACGCCGTTCTGACGAGATGCTCTTGTTTTAGATATAAACATGGGTACAGTGGAGCGCGCTGGTGATGACCACACTTCCGAGGTGGAGTCCGGAGAGGAGGAGGAAATTGTTGGGGGTGGTGAGCTGGCTCAACACCTGATGAAAAGGTAAGACTTCCTTTGTATAGGTTAGCCCTGTCCTTACTCTTGTTGTCAGCCACATGTGTTGACTTGACATAAGAAGAACTCCTTGCATTCTTCATAAAGAAACCAAGATCTATGCTAACTCAGTATCAGTCAAGAAATTTATAAATTAAAATAAACAATAAATTGAAAACATTTTATTTAATTGAATTTTAGCACTTGTCATGAGGTCCTTCATAACTGTCACTAATTGACAGTTCTCATGTAATTTCATAAATCTAACAAGGTCAGGGTTACCCTAACGGTCTAATATAATTATTTAGTCATTATATAAAAAAACAAATTTAGCTCTGCGGTGAAACAACAGTGCATCTCGTGACAATTTTATCTCTTTTTAGTAAAGATCAAAATCAAACTTCAAAGTTTCCAGATAATGTTCCCTTATGTATCAGAGATCCCAGGTTCCAACATAGTTTAATTCGCATTATAACGATTACATCACATGGTAGGTCCCAAATTCATGTAAGATGAATCACGCTTCCTGGTTAGCACATTCATAAAATGATGAAACAGCTCATCGGCTTAAGTCAAGCTATTTTAAACTTCAACAGTTATGTTCCAATTTTAATAGTAATACTCCTGATAGTTTTGCAAAAATATCGTCAAATAAAAATATGTTCAAGTAGTAGGAGTATCTTCAGAATTATGATATTCAGGATAAAAAAAGAAAAGTTAACTAGTTGATTTAAAAAAAGAGGCTCAAAATTAAAATAAACAAAAAATTTTGTGGACCCCAAAGAATGAAGAAAAAAAAACACTACTTTGTTTCGTTTTATTCGTATTGATGTCTCTTTACATTACATGTTGATTAACGCATTCACTCTACTTTCTAATAAAAATGCAGAAATCTGTAATATATAACAAATCTTAGTAATGTTAAAAAAAAGTTTATAAAAACCTATTTCGAATTCCTACTGGCCACAGACATTATCTATGATTACTTTGACTCAGATCTAGTTGTTAAGGCGCATGGACAAAAAGGCGCGAGATGAGATTACGGGTCATTGAACTAATGAGTCATTTTACGCTCTACTTGATCAATAAATGTTCGGACTAGCTGACGGAATTTATAAGCACAACGCGGTTAAGTTTAACCAAGCATAAATCTTTGTGCATCTTTGTAAGTAAATACAAAAATGCACTGATTTCAAGCAAAGTGCATTGTCCATGTATAGATTGTTAGAAAAAATCTAAATACCTACCACCAGTACGACATTATCCATACTAATAATATTATATTGCCTGGGATATGGAGAAGGACATAGGCTACTTTTTTACGCGATAACCGACGTCCACGCGGGCAGAGCCGCGGGCAAAAGCTAGTACTATATAAAGCTCGATCTTATTATAAACGCCAAACTTGAGTTTTACCACGTGGGAATTGGGTGTCTTTTAATTTTAATGGCGTAAGCAATTTGCTAAGTAGGGACTGATCAATCTCCCATGATTGAAATCGCGAATAACATTTTCTAATCAAGTTTTAATAAAAATCAAAAATTACTCGAATGTCAAAAATTTCAAAAGCCTCTCAGAATATCCACACCTCAGTCAGTCCACGTGGTGCGATTTTTTTTAAATCGATCGCAATAACAAATCGTGGGAAAATATCGCCATAGGTATTTCACACGCGTCGCACTCGTCATACATATTTTCGTGAAATTGCACCCAAATTGTTGCTTATCTTAAAAAAAGTATGAATGCATTCTAAACTCTTTAGTCCCGTCATTTTCAGTAATTGCACCAAAAAGGCTGGTACTCATTTCATGACGAAATACTCGTTCCTTTCAGGCCAGTAGCTTATCTTTCAGTTATTGATAAAACTATTAGGCCTGTGTTCACCAACATTCAAACCACCGGTTAGGTATTTAAACAGTTGGTTTAGGTCAAATTTCCTATGAAATTTTGAGTAAACAACTGATTAAATATCGAAACAGTTGATTTAAATGTTGGTGAACACAGGCCTTAGGCCTGTGTTCACCAACATTCAAACCACTGGTTAGGTATTTAAACAGTTGGTTTATGTCAAATTTCCTATGAAATTTTGAGTAAACAGCTGATTAAATATCTAAACAGTTGATTTAAATGTTGGTGAACACAGGCCTTAATCAATTCGTGGCTAACCTTCCGTTAACGACCGGTTATGAGATTATTATGATCCACGTTTTATACGCAATGATAATTTTAATAATAAGACCGTTAAAACATCTCATGCTCTGATAATTTTCCAAAAAAAATATTTTGTTGCAAAAGTATGTCCTGAATGTGAAGCTGTCTGCTTTTCATACAAAATAATAAAGCGCACAATTAAAAAATTGATCATCCGTAATCCTTTTTTTTATTTTTTATTATTTTTTATCTAGGGTATCTCGGAGTGTAACCACTAAGGTTCCGACTCTTTAACCGGACTTTCCTGTGGCTGCCTTAGGCCTGTGTTCACCAACATTTAAATCAACTGTTGATATTTAATCAGTTCTTTACTTACGAAATTTGACATAAATCAACTGTTTAAATACCTAACCGGTGGTTTGAATGTTGGTGAACACAGGCCTTAGGCCTGTGTTCACCAACAGTCAAAACACCGGTTGGTGAACACAGGCCTTAAGCTCCTAACGAAACTTAATGCCTCCAGCCAGGGCGTAAAAACTATAAACTAAACGACTGCTGCTCGCTAAGGGCACCCCCTGTGGGGTATGAACCTCGGCTTAGGGCAGCTGAGTCGGAGGGCTGGCTGGATAAAATCAGTGTTTTGATTATTATCGTGGGGAGTTTGGATTACATGCTGCTCAGCTAAAACGCGTGCTGGCGCTTCACTTACAGTCAAAGGTCGGGGAGGTCCGTAATCCGTACCAGGCGTTCCTTTTATACCTTCGCTTAAAAAAAATAAGCTATTGTTACAGTCGATTCAAAGGCGTATTGTACAAAGATGTCTTGGCCTTAGCAAAGTTATTAGCTTGCCAATTTCACACCCTTTTTGCAACACTTCCATTAGAGACGACCTTTATTCCGAAGGGCGAGTTACAAGTTACAGTACCTATGTAACCAAGGTACCTCACGATCTGGTCTGTTAATGGCATTGAGTCAGGATGGGAGCGAATACGTTGCATTAATGTTATGCGAAGTGAACTTAATAAGCCATTTCCCTCCGTTCTTACTACTCAGGATGTGGGGCAGCTGATACTTGTTATTTCTTTTATTTCCTCTCCTGCATCCGCAATTAAAATAATTTTAAACGAATTATATTTGTGAATCTTGAAATATTTCGAAGGAAGGTTGAAGGTTTCATGTCGCATCTGCAAGTATAATTTTTAACCGAAAAGTTTATAACTACACGCGGACTGAATTAATAATGGAGGAATACGCTAAACTTAGCAAGATCTTCGTACATGTGAAATGTATCCTTGAGCTGATTTTTGACGACGGAAGTACTACCCATCTTACGTCGAATGTATGCAGGAAGCCGATACATAAGTGTACATGAATATGTAAAAAGCCGGTTCTTCCCTGCTCTCCGGTTCTTTACACCGACGCAATGAAAAGATTTTTTAAAAGTCAAATAGGTGCCTCTCGCTGACTTCTGTCTAAACACCGACAACTGATGATGTTTCCAAGTCCTCGAATTTTTGCAACATCAATTTTTAAGTTCGATTTTTGTGACGCAATCTTTCGATCAGCAGCATATAGTGCTAAATTCCAATCTGTATAATAGACAACACATAACACGTTTAAAATATTAAATTAAACCAATTATAACTATCACGCTATAATATAGTAAGAAGGTATTTTATCTACCAATCTTTGTCTAATTAATTTCTTTTTGCGCTCTCATAAAGCAATCACTACACGAACTTCGCTAGATAAAATCAATTGTAACGCCAAATATGTCGGTTTTTCAATCAACAAAAAGTGCTTTCATGGCTTGCTATGTAAAAAATATCGGCATACAAATGGTAACCGTAACGAAAGTCGGTCTGCGCATCGAAAAGCTTTCATAAAAACTTATAGGATTTCTAGACTGCGCTACGTATTGGTTTCCGAGGCAATTATATTGAGGAATGTATGTAGTTTGTGTTTGTATTGAGCCGTAATGGTGTGTACCTTTTGTGGAGTTAACAGCAATGCAATCAAACAACAAGGGTGCACAATCAATAAAATTAATACTTTCATAGACTTGACTCGTTTAGTTTGATAAAGACAGAGTTTATCTGAATTCACAGTTTCTATGGGCAACCCCAAGAATTCGTAAAAGATCACCCGAGGCCTCGACTAAAAATAGATAAGTATACAGGTGACTAATTGCCCTTCTTGGGTGCTCCCAACCGGTTCTTCTTTTCATACAACTAAATCACGGCACTTGTCACTTGTGCGGCTTCGATTTATTCCGAATCAAGTAAAATGCGATCAAATAACGTGATCCAACAATCGAATGAAATGACGCACTCGTTTAATTGGTTCGTCTCAGAATCACTTCAAACAATATTTTACAGTACAGAAGACTGGCACTAATGGAGCGAAACGATTTCGTGTTTTCTTTTCAATTAAACACGAGTTAACGAGGGTCGCATTCAATCGTAGAGTCAGCTAGAAAATTGCGCAAAAGGATGACATACTTTACAAGAGAATCTGTGTATCGTTACTACGCACTAAAGCGCTGGTAGTAACGGCGAAGGTCGTTCCTCTCGTATAAACTAATAACCCTTGAAGAGGTAACACCGTAACAGTCTACCTCACATCTCGGATAGGTTTACTGATGTTTATAACAGTATACTGTTTATTTTGTTGCGCAACGGGGCTATTTCAGGGAATTCGGGAGCAACTGTAAATCTACTGCGCACCGGGATAAAAAGTCTGGTGTTTTTATGTCGTGAAACGTAAATTAGGTTGTTATGTACGTAAGCCCTGTTTGTGAAAAGAAACTCGCGTGTTTTGAGATTTTTTCACATGACGACAATGATTTTCAATTCAATGCGAGTGTTGCTTTAATAAATCTTTAACTAAAATCAACACGACTCTGCAGAACCTTTGCAAAAAGTATTGTTAAATCGATTATTTTATGACAATTCACCGTTCAGTTTCTATGAAACAAGGCTAGCTCAAGGATTTACAATGTTTATTGGAATCGGTTACCTATTTTAACTGGATCAAGTTTATTATAACTTCTGAGAATAACAGGCAACCGTATCTAGTCCGTAAATTATTCGATAAATCCGAAATGTGTGGGAGTAAACGCAATATTTACATGTGGCTTGTACTATTACCAACTTTGACACACGTATATCTCATACTTAAAGGGAACTACAGGATACTAGTGATGGAAAACATGGGAGCAAAAATACTAGAATATCTGCTGCTATTTCTTAGCTGTTTTTTGAAACATGGCTGTGACAAAGAGCTAGCATAGCTGATTGCTGGAGCAAATTCTACTTTTACATGATGACATACCAACACCTTTTACTGAAACAATCATGATAAGATTTGTTTAACATGCATCACCAACTGAGGAATCACCTCTTATACACAAACAAACCTCTTTCAAATCAAATATTTTAATGTTTATCTCTCTTGTCAACAGCGGCATCACCCGTAACGAGATGTTAGCAGCCATCACCAACCGCATCCATGTTGAAGCAATGGCGTCGCTGCCACCCAACGTGCGCAGGCGCATCCGTGCTCTGCGCACGCTCCAGAAGGAGTTCGTGGACATCGAAGCCAAGTTCTATAGCGAAGTGCATGCTCTTGAGTGCAAGTACGAGAAACTGTATAAGCCTCTGTTTGAGAAGGTAAGATGATCTCGGACTTACTAAAGCCCCATATTTACATAACGCAAGTTTCTTGAGTGTTGCATACGATACAATTTTAGCAACATATTACTTGCATGGTTTAAACACAGTTTAGACAGTGGAACTTGTGGTTGCTTCAACTTACGCTATGCCAGAAGCAATTAAATCGCGCTGTGTAAAGCAGACTTTATTCTTTTTGAAAGCCTGACCAATTCCAGGCTTCAAAACATTTAAACGCTGAATGCCAACAACCATTTGCGTGGACATTTCTTAAAGTTACGGGAAAATTCGTCAAAAAAAAAACCTTTGAAGCAACTCTGATCTGAGTTGTAACAGCATGGAATAGGCTCCCGGAAAATGTGACGGCTCCCACACTGAATTGCATTAAATATATCCAAGCTATTTGAAACACACGCATCAGATAATAAGCAGCCTATCTATAGGAGTCCACTGCTGGACATTGGCATATCCCATTACACGCCACACGATCTTCGGCCACTTTGAGCCATCCATTACCTGACATCCTGGGAAGATGTGTGTGAGTATGTCCTATACGTTTGCCGATTTACTGTCTCATCGCTGGAACATTTGTATCTGCTCCAGAGGCTGTCGGTATGACGATTCTGATTAGTAATTCTGATTTCCAAGCATGTTTGTTGTTATACTGAATAGGATTTCAGAAAACAATGTATAATATAACTATGTAGCTCCTGCCCGCGACTTTGTTCACGTGAAATTTCGGCCCCCGACCCTCCGCGTCGCAGCCCATCGCCCGCGCTCGCGCTATTACTTTGCTTAGCGTTCTTTCTGATATTTTTTTTTCATTTGGCTCGGCTCCTAAGGGATCGTAGTTTGATGCTAAATAGCCTATAACCTTCTCAAGAATTGGGCTATAAAATACAACAATAATGTTTCAAACCGGATGGGTAGTTTCGGAGATTTGCGCGTTCAAACAAAAAAAAAAAAAAACAAACGCTTTAGCTTTATTATTAGTATAGAAGATATACAGCTAATATTAGAAAGTTAAGTACGCAATATCGACGGTAAAGTTTTTATGAGTACTGATAAGGATAGAGCGTAATGAAGATAGTTCTAGTGGAATTCCCACGAATCCAAATCAATATAATTATCGAGTGATGCCTCGTGCGTGCAGTGCTGAACCAATTTAAATCGAAAAATCTTTTCAACTTGACTCAAAATAAAACAACAGTATATGCTGCTGTCTTTTGTTTTAGTTCAAATCCGATTTACGCATTCGAGAATGGTTTTTGAAATGCACGACTTCTTAACTGACATAACTTCGCGCTTGTGTTCAATGCTGTAACTTTAGAGTACAAACATTTCGCCAGTTATGTTTGGTCCAAAGTAATAGGAGACGATCCTATGGCGGATCTACAACACATGGGAACTACGCATCAAAATCCGGACGTCACAAATCCTGCATCGCGCAATCAGAGTTTACCGCACGACTAGCATAATATACAACATCTTGACATCTACCGTCGGGCAGTTGTCCACTAGACACAACACCCGTCTGGTAGGATCCTCCCCTTTCTATGGAGGGTGAATGAACTTTACCACCCTGTTACTTATACCTCTATAAGCCTATTGCCATCAAACGGACACAGATATCTCAGTAGCACTCTAGGCACACAGGCCTCTCTACGAGAGGGAGTGGCTGTAATCTACCACGCGGGCCCAGCGCGGATTGGTAGATGTAAAATGTCTTCGAATTTTCGATTCTAGGACATGCTGGTTTCCTCACAATGCTTTCCTTCACCAGTGATGATGAAATTATTTACACAAAGTAAAGGGTACTAGTGAGAAATTCCAGTTGGTAAAATACAAGAACACTATACCGAACCTGAAGATTGACTCCAGGACACCTAGTTCCCCTAGTAGCATTTTTAAGTGGCCCAACTAAATACCAACAAAAAATGCTATTAAAGTCAGCAGCTGCGTGTAGTCTTTAATCAAACTTCGAAACGACAACGACTCTATGCTGTTTTGTTAGGCCCCTCGCCCACGGCGACTTTTTGTAGCGATACAGTAGCGATGCTGTCGCGCGTCCGCATCGATACAGTCGCGAAGCGGTCGCTAGCTGTGTGCCCTCGCCCACGCGCCCAGATTCAGTCGCGATGCAAACGCGATTCAGTAACGCCACAAAAATGCCACAGTTGCACTGATGCTCGGTTCTCCACTCACGCGCCACTCTCCCTCCGTTTTCTCCCCGATGTGGTCCGACACGGTCGCGCGTTTGCATTGATACAGTCGCGATGCTTTAGCGCATTAGTAGCGCGTTGGCATCGCTTCTGTGGCGCGTTGCAAATGCGACTAACACGCGTTAGTAGCGATGCTGTTGCGCGTTTACGAAGCGCGCGACAGCATCGCTACAAAAAGTCGCCTGGGCGAGGAGCCTTAAGGGCAAAAATCGTAAGAAAATTTCGCGAGCTACCTTAGCGCTTCCCCCATAAGTTTACTTGCTGATAAACTGCCCGAGTTCTTATTTAACCATTTATCTTTTCATTACCAAACAACTATCTTTTGTACGCAGCGCGCCTTGGTTGTGAACGGCGGTTACGAGCCCAATGACGAGGAGTGCCTGAACCCGTGGCGCGATGAGAACGAAGAGGATGAGCTGGCCCGCGCTGTTCAGAGCGCTGCCATCACCGACGGCACTGAGGAGAAGAAGCCTGAGGAGAAACCTGCCGAGTTAGTATTGTTATTTGACTTTTCCGAAGTATCCCTATACTTGGGGATGATAGGGTGATAAGTTTTTTTTTTTTTTTTATAAAACATGCTCCTGCGCTTAGCTGTTTTTGTGACAAGGTGCTGTGTGACCAAGTTCCCTAATCAGCAATGTTAAAGGATAATTCGTTTAATCATTCAGAATAAAATATTGTAGTGTCTTCTGCCCTTGTATCGAAAAGAGCTATACGAGAATCAAAGTTAGAAGCTATGACACAGAAATGTAACACATTGAAGCAAATTCGCGTAGTTGTTGTGTTACACAAATGTGGTACACAAATAAAGTTGAAGTGTGTTTGTAATGTCAAAATAACAGTTTTTACTAAATGCATATGTAATTATATACAGTACTTAAAAAAAAAAACAATTTTTAACATTTTTCTCTGTCTGTTTATTCCGGCTAATCTCCGAAATGGCTGGACCGATTTTGACGAGACTTTCACTGACAGATAGCTGATGTTACAAGGAGTAACTTACTTACTTACTATTTTAGAAAAAGCCACGCGGGCGAAGCCACAGGCAGCAGCTAGTATTTCATAAATTTGGATGACTAATTTGTATATTTGATAGTCCTTGAGCAAAGTTAGTACTATGGCCATAGTATAGTTTACATTAAATTGTAAAGTTAACTAGATAATTTCAAGGGGCAAGCAATACCACTTTTACATGATGACATACCAACACCTTTTACTGAAACAATCATGATCAGATTTGTTAACATGCATCACCAACTGAGGCTTAACCCAAATAAAAACTCACACACCATATCCATACAATCTTCTAAATAAAGACAACTTTCAGACCACCAATGGACCCCAATGTTAAGGGCATCCCAGACTTCTGGTACACCATATTCAAGAATGTTTCAATGCTGTGTGAGATGATGCAGGAACACGATGAGCCTATTCTTAAGACGTTGCTGGATATTAAAGGTAAGATAATCCAATTATAGAACACATTTCAACAAAAAACGAATTTGGTCCTGTTTCAGGATTTACCTATGTACTATCCCCCAGATTAATAAGAAAATGGAACAAAATAACTACGATTGGACCCTCTTATTCATAAAAGATCCACCCAATTTTTTTTTTAAAACATTGTGAAATTGTTACTACACACAAAGAATCTCTGAATTGAGTTTTATATACAAAAGATCTGTGAAAATATAGTTAATTATATGACTCATGACCTTTATACACGAAACTAACAGTGTTAGTTGGATCTTTTACACATAAAAGGGTCCAGTTAGTTCCTATAAAGACTTATCCAGAGATGAGTGAACGAGTCCTAACTACAAATGGGCATAAATAATTACTAAAATTTAATGATGACAATCCAACACCCAATAACTGAAGAAATCATGATTGATTTGTTTAACATGCATCACCAACTGAGGCACTCGTTCCAACACCACCGACCTCCTTACTTCTACCCAATATCTAACATTTTTCAACATTTTCAGTGCAAATGCACGAGGACCCCATTGGTTTCACCCTGGAATTCCATTTCGCGCCTAACGACTATTTCACAAACACTATCCTGACTAAGGAGTACTCAATGAAGTGCAAGCCTGATGATGAGAACCCTCTTGAGTTCGAAGGCCCTGAAATCTACTCTTGCAAGGTAAGCTTACGATGCTTTTTTTTACAATAATTTCACACACCCATGTATAAAGCTTGATAGTTCTCTTAAAAAAAGTTCTCTCTTGGGCACTGTGTAGGTATGTATGAAACATTAGGTCTAAGGACAAAATTTTCTGTTCTACCCCATTATCATTTTACTTGGTTTCACATGGGATATGTCCTGGATCATTGACATTTTACTTAACACTGAAAGCAAAGCAATTTTGTAACGCACAATCCCCTGTACGCCGGCCATTTACGGCATTATTTTTATTATAAACAAAGCGTTTTCAATAAAAACATTTTTTAAACACAAGCGAATGAGCGCCATCGTGGCGGCCGGCTCGACGCTTTCCTTGCGATCCCTCCCCTTACTTAAATGAATCGCCTATACTCAAAGTCTCAAATTCAGATAATTTATGTAAACAACGGGGATAACACAACAAAAAAATATCTTCGTAATGGTAATTCACATAAAATTGCAAAAAAAGAGGTTCTATTTTCCTTTAAGTACTGATTTTAAGAAATAATAATAAAAAAATAATCATACCGTAATTATTTTTATAAATTTTCGGTTTTAAACAAAGTTATTAATTAAAGGAGATTTTCTGGTATAAAATATTTTATGATACTGGTAACAATGCAGGAGATCCAAACATTTTCACATTTTTTAATCTACAACAACACTAATATTACAACTCTCATAAATAGATTCATATTGTAAGTAGCATATCTAGCCACATTTTGGACGAAAACGGCTATAAACTGTTTCGATTGGAAATCGATTTTGGGACGCCTACGTCTAGCACTGGGCTTAAAAGGGCTGATTATGACTATCATATACCGTGTCTCCGACACACTACAAAAAACATTGTTTGGCAACGGTATTTTGTTTGCATAGTACTTAAAATTAATTCACTTTAATTTTATCGATGATTATTTACAAAATCATTTAATGATAAAATGTTTTACACCACTGTCCTGTCATTTTGACAGTGACATTTCTTGACATTACTTTGTTTACATAACTTATCTGAATTAGAGACTTCAGGTATGTGCTACTTCAGTGTGTAGCTAAAAAGGTCGTATTTTCAGAATAAATTCAAGGAACTGTCCTAGTGTCGTCATCGGCTGTCAAAGTGTTTTTGCTTTCAAGTGGAATCATGATATCGAAAAATCCCAGGACACGTCATTTTATGTGAAATAGAGTATCAACATTACCCCTAGCACGAACTTTTAGCTAATAGTATAGTCACTGTTATAGTATTATCATCGACACATTTCGAACTCTATTATACCGGATGACATTTTTTACCGTCTCGTAAAAATTTGGGTATACTAGGTGAACGGAGTAGAAGCCTATGGCATAGTTTTTATTATTTTTTCTTTAACCTAGAAAGAAATTGATCTATGGATAAATATCACACATTTGAAGTAAACTTATCATACTATAACAATAAACACAGAAATTTAACAAAAAACATAATTCAATAAATAAATACGATAAATAATATTTAAATTTAAATCATACGCACCCAAATTTCAATATTTTTATCTTTTATTTTAGTTTTATTTCTGAAAAAAAAAAAAAAAAAATTGCTATGCCATAGGCTTCTACTCCGTTCACCGAGTATACCCAATTTTTTTCGAGACGGTAAATAAGTCATCTGGTATACACGAACGACATCTTTAAGGGGGAAGCGATAAGGTAGCTCGCGAAATTAATATTTTCTTACGTATTTTTGCAATTTGCAGGTTGTATGTTGATCAGAATATGACTTGCGACCATAATAAATCTGTATTTATAGAATTACTAGCTGCACCCGCGTTGCAACGCCACGAAAAGTAAAACAGTGTTTGATAAAAAAAAATACATTACAATCTGATCAATGGTTTTGGAACGCATAGAAGACGAACACACAAACATTGATTTTTATATATTTACCCTAATACAAATAAACACGGAATACAGTTATGCTAGGTATAAACGTCAAAAAAATTATGGTTATACCGAAGTTATTCCTAGGATAACTTTATTCCATGTTTATTTGTTAGGCCCATAGATTATAATCATAAAAATCATCAATACAACTCTCTAAGTTCGTATAATTCAATTGAATGACTATTTCTTGAAATAATGAAAAATGCCTTTATTGGCATTTCAGCAAAAAATACACCTTAAAACTATAAAAGAACAATGATTTATAATGCCAAAAGAGCCTCAGCTCAGCATAATGTCAGATGACAACCATTTTTTTTTTAAACGTTGCCCCACACTAGTAATTTCTCCTGTATTGTGGGTGCTCCATCAATCATGACTTAAGATTATACTAAAGGGAGTTGTATTACTAATTCTAATGATAATAATTCTATAAATACATATTACGGTTGCAAATCATGTTCTAACATAACAAACTTAGAAAATTTGAATTTCGCGGACTACCCTCGCGCTTTCACCTTAAAGAGTCATGAGGTCTTAAGGTGAAAGGTTGGTCTGCCTGTGTACTTGAGGATTTTATGACTGCGTCAGCGCGTTCAAACTCGTAGTTCGCTTGGCTGAATTTTGGGCCAAACATTATATATTACAACTTTTTTTATCTGCTATCGATATGGTAAGATGGGATTTGGTCGCACGAATAATGTTCCCACTGTTGGAATTCCTTTCTCTATGAGAGAGAGTGGGCTTTAACCCACCTCGAAGGTGTTAGACTGACTTCACAGTTAAAGCTAGCCATCGCTAACATTAGGTAGACCCATTAGTTCGTGCCAGGGGTACTGCTTAACAGCTAAATAGATACCGCTTTGTCCCGCTGCTCACAATTCGCGCTGGATCAGTACCGACAGCGCCGGCGTCGCATGCTCGTCAATACGCAGGTATGCACACGATTGGCACAATCTCATGCTAGTTAAAAGTCATGCTAGATATTCAGAAATAAAGTTTTTCCAGAACTATTTAGCATTTCAAATACAATACACGGTGTAAGGGACATTGGCGCGCAAACTATTACAATGAATTCAACACAATTGGACGTAGTTTAGCAGAAAGGACTCGACCCCCGGTAAAAAATGAGTTGTATATACCAAAGAGGTCCTAATGGTTAAAGGAAGGTACACACCTTCATGTGGGTTGCTTCCCATCATTAAAAAATCAACCTTATCTTTGTAGTGTCATGGAACTTTTTTGCTGAGTGAAAGAACCAACCTTGGGACCTCTACGGTATATACAACTAATTTTTGAACATGTGGGTCACCTTCATGTGGGTTGCTTCCCATCATTAAAAAATCAACCTTATCTTTGTAGTGTCACGGATCATTTTTGCTGAGTGAAAGAACCAACCTTGGGACCTCTACGGTATATACAACTAATTTTTGAACATAATGTGGGTTGAGTCCAACATGCTAAACTGCGTCCAATTGATTCTAGAACACTCAATTTTTTTTTTCGACAGTTTAGGGAATAAAAAAGTTTGTTTCATACAAAAGTGCAGTACCTACACGGTCTAAATGTATGAAACATCTGTTTTTAATAACAGACAAATAATTCCTACACTGCAGGGTCTAGAATCATGTGTGCTGAATCCATGGTAACATTTTGCGCGTCGATATCCCTTCAAGTCGAATATATTAAAATCTCGTGATTATATAAAGAATATGTTCATCAAGGTACCCTATGTTCGACAATACATGTGCTGCCTTAATTAAACGAACCAGAGCGGTATCACCTTTACGTAAATGACTTCAATGAGGGACTCAAAAAAGGTTGCAAAGAATTAAACTACAGTTTACTACCAGTTAGGGCTCAACCATCTAATTATACAAAATTCATAGCAATGTGGGTTGGGCATTACTGTGAAGTATTCCTGTTAACCCCTCTTACAATTCGTTTTGTCTTTGGTTCACGTCGATAAACTCAAACTCAAGCGTTTGCAATTGTCAAAGGAGTCAGTCAGTCTAGAGCGTAGTAGGTTCTTATGGAGAAGAAAGGGCAAAAAACTATGGTAACTCATGGATAGTGCAACAGAATAGGGAAAGATGGACGAATGTTCACTAGTCAGTCTGCGATTACTGTTATGTTTAGCTTGGTTGTTATTACATCTGTACCATACATTCACGTTAACAGGGCTGCGAGATCAACTGGAAGAAAGGCAAGAACGTGACAGTGAAAACGATAAAGAAGAAGCAAAAGCACAAGTCGCGCGGCTCGGTGCGCACCGTCACCAAGTCGGTGCAGGCTGACTCGTTCTTCAACTTCTTCTCCCCGCCCACCATGCCCGATGATCCCAACTCTACTCTCGCCTCTGATATCCAGGTAAATCCGAAGTTTATGATTAAACTCTTCATTGCCAACTTCACCAATGAAACTGAACGCTTTCAGAATATCTAAACTGCGTCAAAAGACCTGTCAGTGTCAATATTCCACAGAGAATACTCAGTAGGTTTTACAAAAACATGATCATTGTGGACCCTGTCGGGCACAGCAAATAAGGAGAGAGGAAGCAGGCTTTTATTTGACTACCTAGTTTTCATATTATGTTATTGTGATTATTTTATAAAACGATCCCGTCAGGTTAAGCTACGCTTGTCGGGGTTGGTCCGTGGATGGGTGACCATCTTTACATACCGAGACTCCTCACTGTCATTCGTGGATCTTTGACAGACGTTACGGGTCGTCAGAAGCCCAAAAAAAGTCTCGACAGCCAGTCTTACCAAGGGGTATCGTGTTACCCAGTTACTGGGTTGTGGAGGTGGGGTCAGATAGGCAGTCGCTCCATGTAAAATACTGGTATTCAGCTGCATCCGGTTAGACTGGAAGCCGAGCCCAACATAGTTGGGACAAGGCTAGGCAGATTGATTATTTTATAAAACATCTAATTTAAAATTTGTCATTTAAATATTCATTGATATTGTAATAGCATTTAGATAATAGAAATTGTTTTAATTTATTAAATTTTATTTTTCTTGAATTGTTTCTGGTAATAATGACACTTGACAGCTCTTAAACGTGGTTTACGCATCTGATCGCGTTCAGTTTCATTGGTGTAATTCGCTTTATGTGTACTCAGCTGCATTGGCACATTACATTGCAAATTAAAAAAAAACCCTGCCACCCGCGGCCGGTCTATGGAGTCCTGACGCCTGTGTGAGTGTTATAGGAGGATTTTTATAATGCGTTGCGGCGCGACCCGTCCAAATGTGTAAAACTTTGTATGCATTTTATGCCAGCGATAGTTATATGGTGTCGATTTATCATAATTTGTTCGACAAAGTCAAGCCTTGCAGATATAAATCCTAAAGTGGGAACCAGGTACTTGCTAGGAACCTTAAACCACTGTATTTTTCCTTAATCGGTGATGAAAAATTCTAATGGAATATGTTCGTAATTCGCGCAAGACTCATTATTATCTGTTCGATGTCACATGAATTGAGTTGAGCACACACTTTATAATAAATTAAAGCAAAAAGATATTGCACCATTGATTATTTATTTATATTAAATTATTTATGTACACACAGTTAAATACATAGAGATACGACATGACTATACTTTCAGTACAAAGGTACTGCTTATTTCTTAAGAAATTAAATCCAGCAGACCTGGGAAAGGAGAAATGAAAAAAAAAATATGTAGATAATAGTGCGTGAGAATAAGAAGAGGGAAATATGAATATGCGAAGTCTTAAACTAAAATATTAAATATAACATATACTTAAATAAAGCTCAAAAATATAAATACATATATATTATTTATATATTTACATACATAAAATACTCACAGTTGAGAGAAAAGGTAATGCTCCATTACTCGATATTTGAATAGAGATACAGATTTTAAATCGCTAATGCTAGGCGGAAGCGAGTTCCATAATCTTACAGCATGGACGAATGAATATGGTTACGTCAAATTTTATTTTCGGAATATCAAAGAAATGGTACAGGTGGATAGTCTTCTTAAAGTCGAGTACCTCTGCTTTAAGGTGACAGCTCAAGGGTTGCTTGCGAAATTAAAATTTTGTTTTTTTTTTTTTTTTTTTGCCTTATAAACTATCCTTACAGGTCTTAACCTAATGCGATGGTTAAGTCACACACAAAATGAGAACAAAATACATCTCAAGATCAAAATGATCATTGCTTGTAACAGTGTAAACAATAGTACTTAATACTCTCACACACTCTTAATCGGTAAATTGATGACCTTGTCAAGGCGGCAGGAATCCGCTGGATGCGAAAAGCACAGGACCGGTCGATGTGGCGACGATTGGGGGTGGCCTATGTCCAGCAGTTGACGTCTTTCGGCTGAAATGATGATACTGCACAAAGAAACAATTCCAACTCTAATACATACACACGTAATTTCCAGGCGCTGCTCACAGCTGACTTCGAGATCGGCCACTACATCCGCGAGCGCGTTGTGTCCCGCGCCGTACTGCTGTACACCGGCGAGGGGCTGGACGATGACGATGACGATGACTATGAGGAGGAGGTCAGTACTACACGCTTGCACACGTGACACCACCTGTAGGGGTCTGTCGAGGAAGTATGATGCTAGAAAGCCGAGAGAGTATGATGCTAGAAAGCCGAGAGAGTTTAGTGGAAGTAACTAATACCACGGGGTCATACGAAATCTCACTGAATTGAAAAGCATGTCAGTTTTCTAAATACCATATCTAACTGGGGTAATGTACCTAATATCATATAATTATAGGGATACAGGGACTATTAAGAATAAAACTAGGCATTCAAAATCAAAATATTTTATTTCACATAAACCTACATGGGCACTTATGAAACGTCAGAAGCTAGGTGGTTTCAATTATACCCAAAGTCTCTAATTCAGATAATTTATGCAAACAAAGTAATGTCAAGAAATGTCACTGTCAAAATGACAGGACAGTGGTGCAAAACATTTTATCATTAAATGTTTTTGTAAATATTCATCAATAAAATTAAAGTGAATTAATTATAAGAACTATGCAAAGAAAATACCGTTGCCAAACAATGGTGTTTGTAGTGTGTCGGAGACACGGTATATGGCAGTCATAATCAGCCCTTTTAAGCCCAGTGCTAGACATAGGCGTCCCAAAATCGATTTCCAATCGAAACAATTTACAGCCGTTTTCATCCAAAATGAGGCTAGATATGCTACTTACAATATTAATCTATTTATGAGAGTTGTAAATTAGTGTTGTTGAAGAAGTAAAAAAATTGAAAATGTTTGGATTTCAAATTGAAAATGTTACCAGTATCATAAAATATTTTATACCAGAAAATCTTCTTTTAAAAATAACTTTGTTAAGGACCAAAAATTTATAAAAATAATTACGGTATGATTATTTTTTAATTATTATATCTTAACATCAGTTCTTAAAAGAAAATAGAATACCTTTTTTCGCAATTTTATGTGAATTACCATTACGAAGATATTTTTTTGTTATGTTATCCCCTTTGTTTACATAAATTATCTGAATTTGAGACTTTGGGTATAGTCATTTCCTATGGAGAAGAGCTGGCAAGAAACTCCATGGTTACTCAAATAACATTGTTAATAGGTATGGGAGGACAGTGTAGGCCTTTCAACAATTACCAGGTACTTAAAAAAATAAAAAAGTGCCAACAAATCTACACTCTACTAGGCCTGCATAATTTACCATTTTATATAAGTTTCTTTTTATCTCTTCGATATACAAGTTAAAAACTGTCTGAAATTTAGAGATTGTTTGCTTGTTGAATGAACCGGTGTAATGAATATTGACTCGCGACATTAATTCATACGACTTTTGATATGATTTGTTGGTTTAATGAACTCCTAAAAAATGTTAGCAGGGGCTTAAACAACATAACTATTAACTTTATTTTTATTGTTTTAGGTTTACGAGTCTTTAACAAATATCCTCATTTATCGTCGTTTACATGCAACCATTTTGTAATGATTCTGCATTTACAGACCTCATCTCAAAATATTCTAATAGTAATTTATAGGTTGTATTCAGTTTCATATATTTTGTTTTTGGGGGTTGTAATGTGGTATAGTGTGCCCAGGTGTTCTAGCATAGTGCTTCCCTGATTGACCTTATTGTATTTCGATGTCAGTGAAATACGCTTAAAATAGGCAGGTAGCTTTATAGTAGTGACATGAATCTCATAATGAATGCTGATTATTTTGTTTCCAAAACAGTTGACGGTGTCAAATCGTTCAATCAGAATTATGCAGTAACTTACTAACATAATTATAAAGTGAATATTAAATTAACGAACTAACCATTGCTTTTAAGTGCAACACAATCTCAATAGGTTATTGAATTTAAAGCTCTTTCTGATTGAAATTTTTTCCCAACAATCATGACGATAATTGATAAACTCGTCTAATATCAACGCTTATCTGCATAACTTCAGGAACAGTGAATTCTACAGCCATCTAGCATTTCCACGAGGTGTTAGTTTGAACCACATGCATGGTAGAACATTTGTATTGCTTGCTTAGCTAGTTTAGCACTGGATGTGCTAATATTGATTTTGCCTCCCCCCACTCCCCGCATATCAGACGAAGGTACAGTATGTATTCTAAACCCCGCTCCCCTATATCATAGTGTATTATAAGTGCGTCTGCATAAATCTTCCTCGGGTAACAGAGTATACAGTATCTACGTCTGGTGGGTGTTGGCGGTGGCTGCACAAACAAAAGCGGTATATTTGGTTTCAGGAGGATTCGTACTTTGACGAAGACTCTGGGACGGAAGAAGTGTCCGACGCGGAGGATTGATGCAAGACGTTGTCCAACCGCCCTAGCGTTTATATAATCCGTCACTCGGCAGCTCGCTACGTGCCCACGTCACTCGAAGTGGGCCCCTAGCGGCTCGGCTCACGAGCTCTGCGCGCTTTAGTCTTATCGCGACCATATCAACCCATATCTCTTTCAAATTGTACCAAAAATCGATTCGCCAAGCGAAACGTGATAACCAATACTCCTGCGACGCGTCGGGTTATTGTCCTAAATCGGTAGTATTTGTACGCTAGAATATTTTTAATAATTAACTTCTCGCTCATCCAGTCGTCCGTTCTATGCATGGTTTATCCCTCTGGCCAGATAAATATGTTTTAGAGTAGATTTAGTAGCGAGCTCCCGAGGGGCTCGCGTAGTTTTGACGCGAGAAGATTGAGGTGCCTTCATTATCGATGTAGAATGCATGTTAACTTGTTAGATGTCTGTTACGACAACTATTTTGCATTTCTAGTTTAGTTATACATTACTCGTTTTTATTTATTATACAGTAATTATAGTTTGTATTTTTGTTTACGAATTTTATATATTCGTTTGAGTACTTTGAAATTTCATGTGATATTACTATTCTCTAAGGCTATGTTTAATGTTTCCTGTTGAATGAAAACTAAAGTACTGTCATTCCATTGAGACGCTAGTAGATCCTTCGGTGTGCGTAACGGCAGCCTGCCCAGGAATTGAATTCGCTGAATCTCTTTTTAGTGCCAAAATGCATTTTTTACATCATCACTTGAATTGAACATCGCCAACTGTGATCTATCCGATATAATATGTATTTTAATAATGAATACTGATTGACAATAGGTCGGATAATAGATGTATATTTTTTATTTATATAACCTTCTATTGAAGTTAGCATAATAATGTCAATGTATAGCAGCTCGACAGGTAGTTTTTATATATCGGTAATGGCTTTATGTTTTTGGCATGATGTCGTAATGATGACATTAAAATTGTATGCTTTTTACTTGAGTGTTTTATTTATCTTATCCTTATTATTTGCATGCGAATTGTGCGAGTTTGACGAGAATGCAGATGGTTGCAGAATTCACGTTCAATGTTATGCGAGGTAACGAGTCGAGGTTGGTGTTTAGTAATATGTGTTGACGTTGTGTTGGCGTTGTCAGGAGGAGGAGGAATGTTCGACGGAAGAGAGTGAGGATGAGGAGCCGGCGCCGCGGAGACGAGGCAAGAAGCCGATCAAGGGCGGGCCGCAAGACAACCCGGCCGAGTGCAAGCAACAGTAACGCGCGCGACCGCGCTACTCTTATCTAACTGTCGAGGTCTGTGCATACGAGAAGTATGTTTGGTGCTGATAATCTACTTTCCCTTCACTACATTCGACCGGCTGTAGCTATTTATATTCAACTTGGTTCTCGTGAGGACATCCAAGAAGGTTTTAATTAGGCAATCTTTTAACCTACAATAAATTTTGTTTTGAAATGTATCGGGGTCTTGTAGTGAGCGGCAATGTTCCTTAATCAGTTCTTATAAGGTAAATTGTATTTATAGACCTTCCTAATCAATTTCGTATACGTGTTCGACTCTTCGTTTAGAGGCATCCGGGTTTTAAAGCAACATGTTTAAAGTTTAATTAAAACAATTATGATATCGATATTTGTGATGTTGTAAAGTCTGCTTTTGTCTCCGAAGATTAATGCCGTGAACATACGCAAAGAAAAACAGTCGCCAGCGACCTCGCCATAAACAAATGCACTAAATTATAATGCAGTGACTGATATTTAGTATAGGATGCTTTTTAGAAAAAAAAGAGGGCTGAGTGACCTCGCAAGCCGTATTTTCCTTCACATTCCTAATTTCATGTCGAAACATCAAAAGTAAAGGAATGTAATAAGGCAGTCTTCGAAACGGTGACGATAACTTCGTTGTATGCTTTCATTGAACAATTTTACTTCCAGACTGCATGTGAGCGCCGTATATTGTATTTAGAGCGCTCAATTAGTTAATTGTAAGTTTCACCGTTGTCGCCTCCGCTTCGAAGCTTGAGCCCGATTTAATATTAATAATCCGCCTTCAGTTGTTCAATGTCGTTTATTATTATTATTTTTTGTCCATTGTTTTAGTTATCTAAATCGGTCTGTGCTTCAGGCACGATAGCTAGGCTAGTTTGAGATGTGATGTAGTTTAACACTGCCTATTAACAACTTGGAATTAACGGTCTATGAGACGGTAATTAATGTTAAAATAATGTTATTTTGTATTTGTAAAATGCGCCGAACTGCGGTGTCGCTACTACAATAAGCATCTTTTGGTGGTAACAGGTCTTCACAATGCAAATTATTATGTTATAGGCGTAATTGTTATGTTGTTACAATTTCGGTGTGATTCCAAGGCTATTTGAGTGATCAGTGGTTCGTTTTTTTTATAATGAACTGTATAGCGTTTGCTCGCATCGCGTACACCACAGCTAATAGGGTATTTGTACACATAACATTTTTAAATAAATTTCGTAATGAAATGTCTTGTATTTATTTTATTTCTCTATCCCACCAGTGTTATGCGCAACGGGTTATGCGCACTTCGTCCCATTCGACCTTCGTCCCATTCGCACTTTCGTCCCGCGTTGCGATGTTTTATTACCTACTATATTTATTGATTTTTTATAAATCTGACGTGACTTTAATCAATAAACCTTACAAACTACATGCATGGGACGGAGTGCTAATAATGTGACCAACGGCGAACGCGGGACGAAGTGCGCATAACCCCACACAACAACTATTTACAATGGAGTTTGCTTCAACTCTAGTGGTGTGCACATTTCTTTGTCGGTGTGGAAATCCTCATGGATGTGCTCCGCCTTGGGGTGGGCTGAGGGGTCTCACTTACTAAAACACCCCGGTGTTCCCTCGCACGCTTGCGTTGGTGGAGCTGCGGGTGCGAATCCGACTTCTGCTGGCCCCGGACTGGTGACGGCCCATGCTAGCTCTAAGACGTAACGAGGGGACTTACTTCTTAGAGAAGCGCATGTGGAATATTACGCACCGCCCTCTCATATCCGGTGGACTGGGGGGCGATAGACATTCCCGAGTCCGTCGCCCCTGGACCCATTTAGAGGGGGTTGGAATAGGGCATTGTCCGTCCTCCGCCGACGCCCAGTGCGCCTGCTGCGGGATGGGAGAGCAAGAGCACTCGTGATCTCCCTTTCCCTGCAGCTTCCTTCTGCGAGATAACTGTTTCGCACTGCCGACCATTGAAGGAACTAAGGTCGACAGTGACACGTCGCTTCTCACTTTCAAAACTAGGCCACGGCGCAGTTCGTTCCATGCGACACATTCGGCCAGCGTATGCCTGGTCGTGTCCTCCAGACAATGGACGCAGCATGGAAAAAGTATCGCAGTTTTATGTAAAACCTAGATTTGAATCTGTCAATAAAAAAAAAAAAATACAATATAGTAAGCCACCTTTGGGATGGCTCAGCAAAGTACCAACTTGCTGCGCTTGACTCGGTGGAAAGCAGAGCTAAGAGGCTCATTGGCGACGTAAAACTGGGGGATGCCAAGCTTCACAGCTTTTCACCACTCCACCTTCCACCACCCTTACCTAGTTGATATTCTACCAACTCGCACTAAGCGTTTTCAAACGTCTTTTATAATGCGCGCAGCAAAGGAGTGGAACTGTCTGCCTTTTTTTTTTTTTTTTTTTTGGGTGGGAAATTATCAAATAACTTCTCCCGCTCTGGGCGGAGCGGGAGGGCGTGTCAGACTTTTACTGACTAAAACCCACCCGTGTTCCTTCAGTTGCCTGTGTGCCAGGGCCACGGTATCCCTTTCGGACAAACCCGCAACCCTGGCAGGCACCGGTCCTGGCAGACCCCGTCAGTGCGTGCTGACATCTCTTTGAGGCGCGCGTGGAACACAACGCGCCATCGACCCGGGCCTGGTCCTTACCGGACGGCGAACTGCCCATAGCTCGCCGTCCGCAAGCCCGCGCCTACGGTGGCCGGGAATCGGCTACCGATTCCCGCCGCCCAGGGCGTCTCCTGCGGCGACTAGGGGCGTGAGGGCGCATAGACTGCCGCTCCCTCACGCGTTCCGCCTCCTCCTTCGCGAGCATTACTACTTCGCAGAAGGAGGTGACTGCTTCCCATGCACTCTCGCTCCGGACCATGGCCTGGACCAGGGCCGGACGCGAGAGATCGCCGCCGCCAATCGCCTCCGTGAGGACACGGCGGTGCTCTGCCCAAGCCGGGCAGACCTCCACCGTATGCTCCACCGTGTCCTCCGGGCGATCCACACAGTGGTAACACCCGGGCGTTTCCTCCCGCCTAATCCGAAACAGGAACCTCCCGAAACACCCGTGTCCAGTGAGGACCTGTGTTAGGCGAAAGGTGAGGACGCCGTGGCGCCTCTCTAGCCACTCCTCAAAGAGGGGACTTATCGCCACAATTGTGGCGTGCCCAAGGAACTGTCTGCCTGCGTCTGTGTTTCCGAACGCATACAACCCTAATCTATTCAAAGTGAGAGTGAACAGGCTTCTGGGTAAGCTCACTCCATCGTAGACTTTGTCTCTGTCATCCAGACCTAGACTAAAGTCAAGAGCAAACTCATAGTAGAATAAAAAATAAAAAAAGTCCTGGGTTTATATTTCAGGAGTTGGTAAGACTAAAACCCCATATCGCCGATATCTCGCTGATTCAATGGCGCGGCCACGTTCATACCCTTGTTACTTTTTAACCATAACTTTGACAAATTTATGGTTTTGGGAATAAACTTTTACAAAATCTAGGCACTTTTTTTTATCGAAACTCACCCATCTCTACCAGCCTATTGTCCCGCTGCATGGCAAAGGCCTCTTCTCATACAGAGAAGGCACGAGCATTGATCACCACGCTTGCTCAAGACGGGTTGTTGATTTAGTATAAGTTATAAAGTTCAGGTTTCCTCACGTCACGCAAGTTTGCCGCTCTGAAACCAGCGGGGTAATTGCGTAGGTAATACACTTACAATTAGCAATGGTTGTCATTCATTTTGACAGTTCAACATTAATTGAGTTATTCACGTTGTTGTGCTGACAAAATTTTCCAACTTAAGAGGGCGTACAAGGGTCCACTAGCGCCACTTTAAAAAAAATATCTCGTGAGAGGAATTATGAAAAACGGCTCAACAGTGACCTCGGTAAGTGTGTAAAGAACAAATTACGCGATTACCAAACAGTGTTTTAAATAGACTCAAATTAAGCAAGGTTTTCGTCTGCATGTACCTACCGTGATACAAAAGCGTGACAATTTCATGCTACTGGTGTCTCGAATTGAACACCGAAAGGGAAATACGCTGACCCCGTACAAAAGACACCGAACGGCATCGTTCGCACTACACTAGTCTTGAGGTTAACTAGAGCCGCAAGCTCCTTAAAAAGTTAGTAACCAGCACCCTACCCGGTTAACCGTAGCACACTCATGATGAGTGTGCTATGGCTAAATCCCTTCAAAATCTTTCAGCAATCTGAAAGATTTTGAAGGAATTCGCTAATCAGGCTAATCTATTATTTTATAAGCATTTTCGAAAACTTCGTCTGCTCAACAACGTATAAAACGCAAAGTTGCACTGGTACCGATTCCCTTGTTCACAAACTAAACTAAATTTAAGTTCAGTGCATCTTTTTCTTTTTATTTCATTAAGAAAAGGACAGAAGATAAAATTTAGTTTAGTCCTGTCAAATTAATCAGCGCTTGACGTAAAATACTGGTAGACGTGATTCAAAACTTGCCGACTAAAATTACGTCAATTTACGTCAAGCGTTGATTAATTTGACAGGACTAAACTAAAATTTATCTTCTGTCCTTTTCTTAATGAAATAGAAAGAAAAAGATGCACTGAACTTAAATTTAGTTTGTGAACAAGGGAATCTGCACCAATTTTCACTGCGATAGGCATTTACTTACGATTTTGTTTTGTTTGGGTTGTTTGTTGTCATTTACCAGTGTTGCACAACGCAATATATTACGCATCATCTGTTGTCTGTGGTCTTTGCCTGACATCAAGCAATGGACAACAGTCAAACTATCTTTTATTGTTACATTTAAGGTTTTGAATACGAGGCTTTTGGTTACTTTGTATTAGTATGTGTATTTTCTCTATTTTTCATGTAATGTGCATTTTCTCTATTTTTCATGTAATGTGCGTCTTTTTCTTTTTTTTCATTGATACTGTAACTGAGTTATGCAATTACCCCGCAGCTTCCCCGGCCTGAAATCAATTGGGTCGAGTCAGAGCGTCGATGCCGCTCGGCGGAACCTTGGTATTATTTGGTAACGGTAATAAAACACAATTTTGTAATATCAATTTATTAACTTTCAATGATTGTAACAATTTATTTATCACGATTTGTCTTTACAACGCGATCAGATCTGGGGTCTACATAATATACATTTCGTGAAAAAATTTGATCTATTTTATGACATCAAACTCTACGTCAAGTTTCTACCTAAATAACCTACATGAGGAAGGTTTTAGCTGCCCTGTGTAATAGTTATCGTACAGCATTATAATAAAGACAATACTATCGAATTATTGCTTCGTCACACTATCATCTCATCATTATCTGCCTAGCCTTTTCCCAACTACGTTGGGGTCAGCTTCCAGTCTAACCGGATGTAGCTGAATTCCAGTATTTTACATGGAACGACTGCCTATCTGACATCCACAACCCAGTAACTGGGTAATACGATACCCCTTGGATAAGACTGGTTGTCAGACTTTCGGGCTTTTGACAACCCGTAACGACTGTCAAAGATCCACGAATGACAGCCGGGACCAACTTCTTTACAGTGCGACATAAAATAGTAGAAATTAAATAAAATGGAACTAAAAAATTTCCATACTAAATTGTTGCCATGTTTAGGCATTTTACGTCAAAAAATGTGTACGTAGAAAGTGGCGCCCTCATTTAATTTCTACTATTTTATGTCGCACTGTAAAGCCGTTGGTCCCGGCTGTCATTCGTGGACATTTGACAGTAGTTACGGGTTGTCAGAAGCCCGAAAGTCTGACAACCAGTCTTACCAAGGGGTATCGTATTACCCAGTTACTGCAATTAGCTGACCCCCCTTGCTCAAATGGTTGATGTTTTTTTTACTAACAAATCGTATGATTTTCATATTTTTCTGGTTTTGGGTTGATTTCGTATAGGTATTTAAACAAAATTAAGAATAAATTAAATACCATCGATTTGTATTTAAAAAAATCTCAACCATTTATGCAAGGAGGGGTCAGCTAATTGCAATAACTGAATGTACGTGCTTTCCGAGGCACAGAGGCGTCTCGGTATGTAAAGATGGTCACCCATCCACAGACCAACGCGCAACACGCGTAGCTTAACCTTATAGATCGACCCGTGCGGCTTGTTCTTACTTAGCCTCGAGCTCCTCCTTTATCACACTGTATGATGCCATAAAATAAATTACAAAATATACTAATTAAAATATGTCTAAAATTCATGTTAAAAGTTAACATTATTGACAAAAAGTGTACCATGTAGGTGTTTCTAGTTACCACTTGTTAAAAATATTTTTTGTACTCAACATCTGCATTACACTATTAATTTCATTAAGTACGAATTTCTTAATATTTCACGATTGTAGACACAACTGGGATATGTCACTACAATATTTACGTATAGCCTTCATTGATTACCTTGAACTATAGGCTATGATACTGATTTGTTGACTGACATTGGCGTAACAAAATTGGAGCCTTGAATTAACTCGAAATGATTTTATAAACAACTGTACAATAGAAGATGGAACTTATGTCAGGCTCATTAAAGATCAATTTTCATTAACGCCAATGATTTATTTACTAAGACGGCAGGAGCTAAACGCAACAACACGTTACAATTTAGTACAAAAACCACATAGAAACGAACAGAATATTTAAAATTCATACAAAAATTTGAGCCATGCGCGGTGTTCAGTCTGAAAACGTTCATCTAGCACCATGTTGCCTTATAAATAATTCTACACGTACAGCTAAAAGGTCGATAATATCGCTATCATAACTACGCAAAAAAGGGAATGATGCGATATGGTAAACTCGTGTTAATCATAACTTCGATTAGTTCATTAAACTAGCAAATGATTTACAACCGCGGCGTTTCTGAAAATATCTGCCGTTCTACTAATATAATATTTAGTACTATTATAAACGCAATACATTTCATTGATGGCCAAAATAAAAATAGAACTATATGTAAACGGTTAAGTTCGCTGTGCAATAAATCATTTGCAAGTTTTCATAAAATATATACACAATGATGTAGGAACACTAGACATTTTCCGAAACGCCGTAAACACTACAATAATCACAACATAACTGAGCGCTCATCCTTATGGTCGACAGAAAACTGAACTAGAAGACCAAACAAATTATATGGGACATACAACAATGTTATTAGCGTTTACAAGTAAATTATGTAGTATACACGAAACAAATACATAACCAATGACAAGAAAAGTGGAAAGAAAAATTTTTATGACAAGTTAACTTTGTAAAATTTTCAATTTACAATTTAATCTAGTCACAGGATTAAAAAGCAAATGAAAACACGCATTAGGCAGTCAGTTACAAAATATAAATAATTTAATATAAAATAAAAAAATAAATTGACGACACATATGATTTTGTGATCTTTTATAGTAACTAAAATACGTTTGCACAAAACAAGGGTTCCCAGCCTGACCTTTCTTAAAAGATAAAAATAAAATATTCGTTATATTACAACCTTGAAGAAATATATATATTAAAAAAAAAACGGGACTGGAGTTTTCAAAAGGAATAACTGGATTGCACAAGACAACATTCCAAAACCGGACAAAAATACTTTAAAAATGTCTTTACACAACTGAAAAAAAAAAAAAAAAAAACTCGGGTTTCTATACACATCCATAGTCGATAATTATCTAAATATACAAAATAAATGTCTTTCATTCTCCTGTATAATTTTGCTACTGCATACAGTAAACACACGACTTGAGACCCATCTTTACGAACCACAGCAACACAAATGACAATTTCTGTTCCTATTATTCGATAACGTATAGTTTCAAATTAGAGCTATAGTTTGACCGATACCGCTGTACAGAGCGTTAGGAGTGCACGGCTAATGGGGGGCGGGACGCCGTGAGTGTTGAAGAATGACCGGTCTGCACTGTCCCCCCGTCTTACTGCGCATATAACTATGGCGCGGACAGCGCACGGTATCGGTCAAACTATAGGACAATCAGCAGCTCAAAAGATTTACAGTTTCCCATCTTTCATAACCGGGGTGAAAGTCGGTTATCGTCTGGAGGGAGGTGGGCTGGTAGGACTAACCCCCGACGGTAGCCATGGCCCACGTAAAATAGTCCACCTGAAGGACTAAGTGCGGAAAACAAACACTCTAACATAGAATCGCGGTGGAAGACTCATTCATGTTATATTTGACCTACATCCGATGAACGATCTATGAAGTGTGTTTAATGCATGTAGTTATGATTGAAACAAACTTTAAATGAATATACTTAACAATCATAATCATATTCCATCCTAACACAGATTTCAGGACATGATATGGGCCTAAGTGACATTTCACATAGCCAAACACATACTCAGAAATAAATATCGTTCAAAAGGGTTGAAAAAGGGAATTTAAGTACATAAATAGTATAAAAATTCATTTATGGATCAAAACTACTGCTAATATGTGTAGCCAACTGTGACAAACGTGCAAGAAATCATGTTTTTAGGGAGAAAATCAAACATTGAAAAAAAAAAATGACGCTCAGTCAATTTACAACCGAGTTTTTAACACAACTGTGACGAAGCGCGCTGTTAAACTAACATTTAACTTAAATATGGTCATCAAAATTGACATATGAGGTAAAGTGTATTTTTTCTACATTACTTATTGCGTAAACAAATGTTAAGATTTCGATTTTGAGAAAATTAATGAGCGTATATGTTAAATCAGAACATTTTTCTTAATTGTTTATGCGAATGTGTTTTTTTTATTTTACAAAGATTTAGGTTGTCCATACCTTACATATTATAGTGTGTGATTGATGCAAAAATTCCTGATATACCCGATTACAAATAAATTGGGATACGGGTAGGAGAATGATGATGATGATGATCGTATCAAATTTTGTTTACCATAAAAGAATTGTACGAAAAAACACACTATAATAATTATAACTAACGGTCATCTTTACTGACCTTTTCCATGATTTTTGCCTTCTACAATTGACTTTTAAACTCAGAAATGAAAACATTTCTGTAAGCCGAATAATTTATTAATTTTCTATTACTCTACAAGAATTTATTTTAGGAAGGTCAACTTAAAATATGGAAATGGAGTTATTTATTGCCAAAGTAGTTTACATTTTGCTATATTTGTTTTTTATAGTACAAAGTAGGAAGGTACAGTTCTTACTTAACTTGGCACTTGAAGTTTTAGCAGGTTTTTGAGAGATTTTCTATTAAAATAATGTAGTTTTTTTACCAAAACACAAAAACAAGAAAAGAAAAATACGAAAGTAAAAATAATAGTGGCTTTCTAGCAGTCAAATTAGATCATTCTGTAATAACTTCAGCATGTTTTTAAAAGACATATTTGTCTATAGAAACTGATTGGAAGGATTTCTTCCCCGCATTGTTAGTTATGATTTTTCTCTCGCTCTTGTTCATATGAAAGTAAGAGACAGTAATATTTTCTAGCATAATCTACATTTGACAGCGACTATTTTCATCTTCACACTCATCAATCAGCACAAATTAAAGCGCTACAAGGATATTTTGGCGCGTTGTCAAAATTAAACGCCGCCATTTTTTTTTTTTATATTCATTTTAAGTGACATTTCACAAAACAATTGCACAAAGGGGACTAATTTCAAAACCAGCTAAAACGATTTTTCTGGCAAACGGGTTATTGAAGATTTTAAACTCAATAAAATGTAATCGCACTCCTTGCTGCACAACACAATTACACAAGTCGCCATTGGTCCGCCATACTAATCGTAAGGTCACTTGGGGCAAAAGCAAACGCTGTGATTGGTTGATTCCGTTGTAGAGGAGTTTGAATTTTACCCCTGACATTTATAGTGGACTAGCTTTTGCCCGCTGCTCCACCAGCGTGGATATCGATTATCGCTTAAAAAAGTAGCCTATGTCCTTCTCCATATCCCAGGCTATATCTCTGCCACATTTCACGACGATCGGTTCAGCGGTTTAGGCGTGAAAACGTAACATACAGACAGACAGACAGAGTTACTTTCATATTTATAATATTAGTATGGATTATGTTACCAAATCTAAGCTTGGAGGGTCAATTTAGTACTGATATAGAGAGATTTGCTCGGAAATGAGTTTATCACTTGATACAGAATTGACAAACTAAAAAAAGAGAGAGAAATTGGATTTCAAGGAAAAATCGTTTTAATAGGTTTTGAAATTAGACCCTCAAATGTCTATCAACAGTGCACTCTTGTAAACCCACACTGGGCCTATTACGGTCCACTCTCTCTTACCGAGAGGAGGCCTGTGTCCCAGCAGTGAGAACATTATCGAGCACCAAAAGATCCCTGTAGCAGTATATACAAAATAAGCTAAATATAATTATAGTGGTATAAATATGAGCCCGTCATTAAGGTGGCATCTGGGCTGACTTTCTAAGTAATACCACTATTTTATTCCGTGAAATCTCACCAAAAACCTCCCAAACATTCCATCACATACCTTTCAACTTTGTACCAAAAAACTATCATCAATACTCTTACCGTACACGCTTCGTTCAGCTGTGTCTCATCGAATGCTACCGTGACGTGTCCAAGTGACGTCACGCGGGCGTTTTGGCTTTCTTACCGAAAGGCAGGTGTATGCGACGTTTGCGCGGCTTCGGAAGTCCTTCGTCATCCATTAGGGAGGAGTCTGTTGATTCTTCTTCGGGTGGCGTGTTGCTTGAGGGTGTTGGGGCGTCTGGAAGGTGTGAATAGTGATTTATAGTATTTTTATAAAAATCAAAATATTTTATTTCACATAAACCTGCATGGGCACTTATGAAACGTCAGAAGGTGCACGGTTCCAATTGTTCGTTTTCTATGGAGAAGAACCGGCAGGAACTTCACGGTTATTCTTATAAAAATAATTGGTTTTTATAATATTTTCAAATGGACCGGGTCCAAATAACAGTTTTAATAGGTATGGGAGGAAGGTGTAGCAAATCTACAGTCTAATATACCCCAAACCTTAGAGGCATAGTTTTTATAATTAATTAACTTTAATTTTATAAATGACTATTTATTAGAAAGAAAGAAAGATAAAATGTTTTGCACTGTTGTCCTGTCATTTTGACAGTGACATTTCTTGACGTTTCGTCATAACATGGTTGCCACAACTACATTTACAAATCTGAATAAATATCATCTCCACAAAAGCAACTAATAAAGTGTTGAAATTAGAATTGTAGGTATATAAAGTTGAATAATGAGATGATTATTTGATTATGTCAAGGAAGAATTAAAAAAATAAACCATCATTATTTGGAAGCAGCATAGACACACATAATTAGGTCGTTAATGAGTTACTAGGGAAGCCACATGTGCAGAAGGAATTATTGCCAAACTACTTTGGGATATAGTTTCAGGGATATGTTTCTTCTCGAACTTTTAGAGGTACTAATAAAGTGTACAAATGAGCCGCGCGTCTCGCTCTCGAAACATATCCCTGACACTATGTATATCCCAAAGTTTTTTCTTCTCTGTGGTAACAGGGAAGAAAGAAGAACTTTGGGATTAATATGTTCACCTTCAGTTAACGGCTTCTGCCTCGTGAAAGCATTCCTAGGCGGCGGCCGCGGGTCCTCTGCTGCCAGCGCCACTACGTCAGAGCTACGCGAGCGCACGATGGGCGCGGCCAGCGGCCGGCGCGGCGGCGGCAAAGGCGCGCCCCGCAGCGACGCGCGCAGCTGCGGCTGCGACAGTGACGTCACTGCGCGGGACAGCTCCACCGCGCGGGACAGCTCGCCTTCGTTTGACCAGTTTACGCTGGAGAGGAAAGCTTATTTTATTACAATCTATACTATCTTTATACAGGATAGGTTTTTAAATGAGGAAATGGGGTGGTGCTATTCTTTACATCCGACGGCACAAAGCGAGAAGCATGACACAATTCAAAAAGAGCAATTTTTCCGTATGATGAATTAATAGTATATTTCGCACATTAATTTCCTTAACGTCATTAAACAAAAATTATAAATTTTGAGCTAAGTAACGCTTACGATTTTTGTAATAAGTACTGCTACTTTTATTCCATAATAAAAACAAAAGATATGACCGACATAATTACTCTACTTTTATTTATTATATAAAAGTAGAGTAATTATTTCCCTTTCCAAAATAATCAAAACTTTAAACGCTTGTACTGAAAATGTGTATATTTTGTTTAGTGACGTTAAGGAAATTAGAGTGCGATTTTATATCGAGGGACTAAACGAAGCCATAATATCTCGGGAGTCAATGAAACCGAGGGTACATTAAGTTGGCGTTTAGTCTCGAGGTGCAAACTGTACTTTTCATTTTGAGTGCGAGAAAAATAGTCAGTTTAGTACAAAAACATTTAATAAATAATACTTAATAAAATTAAAAAGGTAAATCTTCCGCGATTTCGGCGGCAAAAGATGATCTATTATGTCTTTTGCTCTTTGCTCGACGTCAAACTCTTCACTGTCACTGGATATTCTTAATAAATTTATATAAAACCGAACAGATTTACACTCACCAAAAATTCTGAAATTTCACGGTTAGTTTTTTCTTCTAAACCAGTCACAGATTAACAATTTAAAACACATGGCGCCACCTTCTTTGCGGAAAAGCCATGGAACTAAAACTCTTCAACATTTTCGCAATGAAGATGGTCCGCACTCCACAGATAATAGTATATTTACTGGCTGTTTGAGTTTGTCTATGTCACGTGAAGGAAATTAAAAAACTAATTACTTTTCACTCCCTAGAGACTAAAGTGGTCACTTTAGTCCCGGTTCGTAGGACTATATTGGCGCACTTTTAGAGCATGAGAAGTGAAAAAGTTTAAAAGCAGCAGTAAGAGTGCAACGAAGCATAAAGTCACACCTTTCTAGCTCCCTCATTTTAAGGCTTAGCGTAATGTCTTTTTGCAGCAAAAATAATAAAATTTGCCGCGGTCAACTGTATACTTAACTCAAATTGCAGATTTTTTTTGTTATGTCACCCTTCTTGCCAATGATATCAAGATCTGTGTTTTTCACTATGTTGCAGTCGGCTTCTAGTCTAACCAGGTGCACATAAATTCCAATATTTTACATAGAACGATTGTTTATCTGATCTCCACAACCCAGTTACTGTGTAATGGTACTTCTTGGTAGGACACTCTCGTAACAGGTAGTAAGCAAAACAAAGGTATCGTAACTTACTTGTCACCCCCCAGTATGAACTGCACTTGGTCCTTATTCCGGTCATCAGTGGGACTCTTGCGCAGATCATTGTACGACGCCCTTGCGCGGTACTCTTCGACCGCGGTTCGCTTGTCCTCCGCTCGGCGCTCGATACGCTCGTCCTGACGTCGCTCGCGAGCTTCTTGAGCTAAGCGTTCTTCGAGCTGTAATCTGGAAAACAATGAAAGTTTTAAGAACATGAAAAGGATCAATTTTTAGCCTTAAATTTATGGATTATAGGCACGAATTTACTGTTTCCTATACAGCACAACTAAAGTAGTGGACCAGAGAAAGTCTTCAATCCAATACTGAAGCTTCAGTATAATCAGTCAAAGGGCACGTTATAAAGCCAAACTAAATTAAAATAAATTAAACTACGATACCCGCGATACGTACAAATTTGTCAACTTAGTGAGTACGCAAATCTATATTTTATATATAAAATGGTAAACTGACTGACTGACTGGGTGATATATCAACACACAGCCCAAACCGCTGGTCCTAGAGACATGAAACTTGGAGGGTGTGTACTTTGTGAAGAGTAAGTATCCACTAAGAAAGGATTTTTAGGCTTCCACCCCTAAAGGGGTAAAATAGGGGATGGATGTTTATATGAAAATCCGTCAGTTTTGAAGTTAGGAGCTTAAAATTTTGTGTTTAGGCTGACGATTGAAAATTTATTTATACGTGTCTCAGCGTTTTTGATAATTCCACCCCCGAAGGGTTCAAAAGGGGGATAAAGTTGAAAAGTCCTTAATTTTCGAAGAAAAATCACTAAATTTACTACCTAGGCTTGTGATTGGAAGCTAACGCAACGGTGTTGTTAGAACTTCATCTCCTAAGGGGGTGAAAAGGGGGATGAAATTAACCTGTATTAACCTATAGGTAATTTTTTAATCCCGGTAGTACGTTACCGTCGGATATTTTTCGACATCCACGCGGGCGAAGCCGCGGGCAAAAGCTAGTCATTTGCAAAATCATTAATTATCGGTTAAAAGAAAAGATTTCTTAGCCGGAAACTTTTTTCATTAGTTTCAGCTCTATCTGTCAAGGTAAATAACTCACCTAGCTTCCGCAAGTCTCAGATCCAAAGGATAGTGTGGGGCGTCTGCTTCGCTGCCAGAGGAATCCTCGCGCCACAGGAAGTTATCAACCACTGTAATTATCACAATACATGTAATAACTCTCAACAAACGCCATGAAACAAGCAAATGTTCCCGCAGTTGACATTTTTTACCATTTCACCCTCTTTTTAGGTAAAAAAAAAGCATCTTATTCCGATGAAAGCATGTATGAAATAATATTGAAGTAACAAATTCTACAATAAAAAGCATAAAATACATGACAATCTCTTACCTGTAAAGTGCCAAAGAATAAAAATGTTGCCATAAAAACACTGGTAAAGCATAACTATATAATAGTCTATGTACTGGAAAATCCTTGCAACACTGATGGAAGCCGGGAAGGGTATGGCGGCAAAATAAAACAAAATCACAATCGTCAAAAGCTTTCAAACGTGCATAGAGTTTCAAGTCATTTGTACAAAATCGACTAAATAATCTACTAAAGATGTCAAGCTGGGGTATATTACAAGCGGTTCAAGCTAATTAATATTATTTTGATATCAATAAGCTATTGAGAACATTATTGATTGCTGTCACACAAGCCTTTTAAATGCATGTTACCTATTTAAATAATTATTTAGTACATTTGTTAATTGCGTGCGAAGGAAAATTGCTTCAAGCTTATTATAACCAAATGAGACTAGTCTGTATGTGGTATTAGTTAAGAAACATGCACAGGGATGGACAAGTGAAAGAAAAACCCACACCGATAGGAGATATTATATACAACAATAACATTTATTACTTCATACATGCTTTGCCGCCGGGAAACCTCAGATAAAACTAAATAGGAAACTTCTTTTAACATTTTCAGCCTGAAAGCTTCCTACCGATTGTGACGAATCAATTTTCAAAAAATACGATTTATTTAATCAAATACATACATAAGACCTTTACTTAGAAACTAATACTAATAAATAACAATGTTTTTCATACTTATTATTAATGTCACCGCTATGAAACATTTAAGATCTACATCAGGAACTCGACTAACAATTCGATTGTTTAACGATTAACCGTATAAACATTTTGATGGAAGATGAACTAGATATTATGATTATTAAATGAATCTTTATGATGATAAAATATATTGTAAACTAATAATCAAACTGTCTACGTTCTACAATAAACAATTCGATGGGAAAATCGATGCTCATAATAAGTTATTTTTTATAATAATAATAATAATATACGATTAATTTAAGTAAAAATTACAAAACGATTTATTTATGACATTTAAAAATCGACTAAAATATCTATATCGATACATTAATCGTTTCGTTTAAGTACAACACTAACAATTTATGCTTATGTGATACATAATTTGAGCACAGTTCAAATAGTTTTAGCTATTTCAATGTTAAAAGGTAACTTGTATAGTTATCACTTCACAAGCAAGCTCTTTTGTTACTTGTTAATTACTAGTTTTTATATTATCACATCGCTTTAAGAAATAGTTTATATAATTCAGTTCGCAGAAGCTCGAGACTTGTGGACATTTAAGTTTTTTTTATTTTTAACTTCGAATAATATTGAAACTTCAGGATTTTGTACATTTGATTTAGGATTTAAAACATGATCATGCTAATTATAAATTTATATATTTTTTTTTGTATTTTTATAAAAATTGCTGCATGTTTGCATAATACTTAAAAAACAAAACCAGTCAAAATATGTAAAAAATTGCTGCCGACAAAACTGTTAAATAAATATTTAATTGCCTCAAACATTCTTAGAAGTAATAGCCGCTTTTGAAGTGGACACCGGCAAATCTCACTTATTGAGGTTTTTACTGAACATTATTGTATGAAAGAGACGACTAAAAAAATAATTCTTCAGGACCTCTAAATGACTAACTTCCGGTTGCTGAGGGTCGCAATTCTTGACCAATCTAATGTCAAATCTCACGTAACGCCCTGTCTTATAGTTATCGTACCTCTGACAGCAGCAAACCAACTGCAACCTTATTATAAAGATGATAAAGACCATTATTATTAACATAACCGGGATATTTACCATGTTTATTCATTTTTCTGAGTTCCCGATATTTCGGCGCTGTTGCAAGCACCATGATCACGGAATAATAATGTTAGTGACCATGACAGTTTAAAAACTTATATGATAAAGACCACTGTTATTTTACAGATTTGTCACTGGCTGCAACCCAACAGCAACCTTATTTTAACTATAATAAAAATCACTTAGATTTTGACAGTGGTGCGCAATCAGAGGTAAAATAACTGTGAAAGGTCTGGATCACAACCCTTTCCCCTTCCAAAAACCTTAATGTTTTTTGTAGAAGAGAGTTGTGATTCGTTGTTAGGAAAAACAACAGCCAATCAAATTATTTCATGAGTTTTGACCACAGATTAAAAATTGAACTAGCCTTCAAACAGGTTCTCTGCCTTTTCGCCGAAAATTGTTTGCCAGATTTTCACTTGCCCACAAACGTTTCGCAGAATTTTATTTCGCCGAATAATTATATGCCAACTTATCATATAATTTTGTTTTATTTCCCAACCTCACAGTTACCAACTGTACGTTTGGTCTGCTTTTCATAATGACACTTTTTAAAATGGCAACTTTCAAGTAGCAAAATGTTTTAGTTTGTTCCTTTTACAAAAGCGATTCGCTTCTGGCACATCGCCGGCACGACCGCGGCACGCTTGCTTCGCTCGCTCGGCTCGTGTGTTGTTTTTCATACTCTAACCTAACCTAACCTATCGCGTAATATGGCTCTGCATTGCTGCCAATTTAAAGGTTTAATGTTATTTTTGAGATTCTTAAATAAAAAATGTATGTAAAAATTACACTAACAAAACGTCACGCGTCTAATAGTTGTGTGGCTAGTGAAATGTTTGACAAATGATAAATGTCCCAAACGTTTTGTGTCATTATAATAATCAGCTTAACAATAATTCTACCAAATGAAACGTTGTCATACAAAAATTTGCTAATCGTTAGATGTCAAAGTGAAACATCGGCGAAACGTTGGTTGGCAAGTGATAATCTGCCAAACAATTTTCGGCGAAAAGGCAGGATACCCTTCAAAAATTATTACATTAGGTTATGTTACCTCTGTTTTCGTTCGCAGGCCGCTACTGCTTACAAAACTTATTATGAAGTGTTTATTTTTTTAATACATGACGCCCTATTGAGATTCAATTGAAAAATATTGTCAAATATTGCTCAATGATTATGGTATATATATATTTTGAATTTACACTCCATAGCAAGATTTCGAAAATACGTTTGCTAAACTAAAGGCAAAACAAAAATGTCTATCGAAATTATGTCTTTTGGCAACCTTATATAAAATGTACTCTATAACTGCCGGTTTGACGCAATCGTTCAACTTTCGAGTTACGAACTTTCGAACACCGATAATCGATTTAGGTATCGACATACACATTTCGATTTAAGCGAATCGAGAATTCGATTCAAATTGTTTGATAAATGAACTTAATTCATTTAAAAACGAATGATTTTATGTTCAGTTCGAAATTGAAGGATTGTTCAGAACCAAATCAATGAAGTAGATGCATTCATAGTGTGTATATTACTAAATCGAAAACATTTGTCTCGACTTGATTTGCGTGCTACATAAGATACAGAAAACTTAAGTATGGGCGATGTGACGTTAAAAAGCTCTTAAAAAAAAGGACCTGGAATTTTAATTGAAGCGGTAAAGGCCTAATGGCAGTCATTTCTAGCCAACGAGAGCTCTTGGGTATAACTTTTCCAGTTACACTATTGGATTTGATATTAGAGCCTTATAGCGACTTTCCTTGGCCTACAAGTAATCTTTGACTCCACACTATAACTCCCTGTATCTTAGTACTTTTTCCCATGCGGACGTACAACACTATAAATGCACCTATACTTGAATTCCTAATCCCAGATAATTTTAAATTCCATCCTCATTTACTCAATACTTTGAAGAACAAAAATGGCGTTTTGACATATTTTCTATGCAAAAGCTGTCAAACTGCCATATTTATTCGTCCGATAAAACATAACTGACGATTTCGTCCAAAAAGTTTTTAGTTCCAATGGAATTTGTACTTTGTCATGTGTGACATTGAGTTTGTTGTTCAAAAACTTGATAATTATCTCAGATTCTGAATTCAAATGTACTGCTACAGGGATCTTTTGGCGGTCGAATGACATTGACAGGTTGGTTGTGCAATTGTTTTGTGAATAGGGATTATGCACGTAATTCCAAACTTATCTATTATTTAAATAACATTGGTAAGACTCAAGAAACAAATTCATACATTTTTTTTTTACTTTTTTTTTAATGCTCACTTATTTTACAATTTATTATTATATGTTGCGGTTTTTGGTGGACCAGAATGCAAACTCGGAACGCGTCTTCTTCGACAATGTGACGAAAAAAACTATGTGAATAAAAATCTATTCTTTGCAAAGTGCTTGAAATCTCACTAGGGTAAGTGCGATTTCTGAATGAATAAAGCACGAAAAATAATTTAATTTATATTATTTGGGGCTAAAAACCAGATATGAACAAAGCAGATTAGTGGTAAATGACTTCAAAAATTGTAAATTGTTTTAGTTTCATAATTTTTTTGAGCAACAAGCAGTAGTTGAATTTAACTTTTAATAGGTACTTTTCTCGGGTTTATATTATTGTCTAATATTGATATAGTGAAAAAAAAAAAAAAAAAATTGTTGTCTGTGAAGTTGGTTTACGGACGATAGTTTAACGTGACTACTTCATAACAAAACGATGCGGCGCAAGCGTACAATGGGCGTAACGGGACAGTGAGCGTAACGGGACAATGAGTCATCCTTTTTCGTGCATGCAGCCGGCGTTCATCGATTTATTAGACGTTGTCACGTCAAAAAAATTACATGCATATTCTCTATTGCATTGTTAAACAAGATGGCGGCGTCAGATCTAAGTTTGGCCATGCGCCAACAGATCCTTGTACAGCTATTTACTTCAGTGCCGTTAGCGAGCTTATTCAACGTGTTCGTGGAAGAGGGACGTCTCATCGTAGTTCTTACCTGAACCGCATATAGACGCGTCGTCACCAATACTCAAGTCGTCTTGAGAACTGCTGATCCGACCTGGAAGGAGAAAAGGGGTTTGAAGATATGTTGGTAGAGTTGTTTTTGGATGAGAGAAAATTTACCAAAACAGGTCATGCGTTTTATTTTCAAGTTTAAAATATCAATCTGCCTAGCCTTTTCCCAACTATGTTGGGGTCGGCTTCCAGTCTAACCGGATGCAGCTGAATACCAGTATTTTAGACGGAGTGACTGCCTATCTGACCTCCACAACCCAGTAACTGGGTAACACGATACCCCTTGGTAAGACTGGCTGTCACACTTTTGGGCTTCTGGGACGACCCGTAACGACTGTCAAAGATCCACGAATGACAGCCGGGATCAACGGCTTAACGTGCTTTCCGAGGCACGGAGGAGTCTCGGTATGTAAAGATGGTCACCCATCCACGGATCAACCCCGGCAAGCGTAGCTTAACCTGACGGATCGACCCGTGCGGCTGTTATTACTTAGCCACGAGCTCCTCAAGTTTAAGCTCCTTTAGTTTCAAGTTCAATCAGCTTATAATGTTGCTACTGCTGGGACATATGCCACACGCGCGCCCAGTGCGGGTTGGTAGATGCGACATGTCTTAGGGTTTCGTAGTCAACAAGGAACCCTTATAGTTTCGCCATGTCCGTCCGTCTGTCCGTTCCCAGCTTAGCTCAGAAACTCTTAGTACTAGAAAGCTATATCGATGGTCATACGTTGACAACTAGTAACCCACATTTTTTCGCAAAATAGATAAGTACATAATTTTGTTTTTTTAAATTAAGCGCCAAGTCTTCCCATTGATGACTCGTAATGCATAAAAAATCTGGGTTACGAGCCGTCAACGTATGACCATCGATATATGGCATGGATATACATATTAATCACGCCGACAAAGTGGCAAAATAAAATCATAAATAAAATAGTTATAGGGTACCTCCTGTACATGTAAAGTGGGGATGTTTTTTTTTTCGCATACCCTATGGTGTGGGGTATTGTTGGATGGGTCTTTCAAAAATATTGCGGGTTTGTGAAAACAATTTTTCGATTAAGGGATCCGTTTCTGAAATATTAGGCTTTAAAGTGCTAATTTTTGTTAAAGTTCCCCAAAGTAAGTCTGTCTGGGTTCGAACCTGCGACCAACTAATCGTAAATCGCAGAGGTCATACGTAATTGTGTTACTAGTTACTCAATACTTTTATTGCATTCCACATGTAATTAGATCATAATGGACCCTGTCGGGCACAGCAAAATAATTGAGTTAGGAGAGAGGAAGCATTTGTTAATTATATAATACTAGCTTTTGCCCGCGGCTCCGCCCGCGTCGATGTCTGTTATCGCGTAAAAAAGTAGCTTATGTCCTTCTCCATATCCCAGGCTATATCTCTGTCAAATTTCATGACGATCGGTTCAGCGGTTTAGGCGTGAAAACTTAACATACAAACAGACAGACAGACAGAGTTACTTTCACATTTATAATATTAGTATGGACTAGCTGCTCCCCGCGTTTTGACCCGCGTAAGTTTCGATTCCGTGGTTTATAGGCAAAATTTTGCTACCTTGGGTTAAAAAAAAAAAAATGAGAAAAATATAATATAATGATGAATGATACCTAAAAAAATTGCAATAATACATTATTGCAATATTCAAAATAGTCTCTAATTTTTTTGAAAATAAATTATGGTCTATGTTATTTACTTAAATAAAAAAAGGGGGAGGCCTATGTCCAGCAGTGGACGTCTTTCGGCTGAAATGATGATGATGACGGTAGATTGAAGTAAACGAAAATTATTTTGCCAAGCATCATCGATGTGTTCCAGTTTGAGACAGACACATGAGACATTTTAACTCTGTCTCTGGTGAAGCAACGCATCTGCGATGGTTATAATGTAGCAGTATAAAGTTTACCTCGCCCAGTAGGCCGTCCGTTAGCGTTCCTGTAGAGGGCAGTCTCGAGGTACTGCAATCCATTGTTGTTGATAATGTTGAACCCGCACATACGCTCGATCTGTTTCCACCTGTGCATTCGCTCCTGGAAAACATCACGTATACAGGATAAGTTTAAAAGGAGTGCGTATATTTTAGGAGGTAATCAGGTGCATAAAACTGGACAACTTTCCCCAAGGAACATAGGTCGAAATCTTATTGCGTATTGAGTTATTGTTACCGAATGGAATGTTGCCATTTTAAATATTATATTTTAAACTTTTAGAGGTATTGTATTTATTTTGTTATTTTTGCCTCATTATATGCTGCATTATTATGCTGCTGGAAATAAACTCTACCGATTCCGATCTCTGATAATATCATTAAAACAGGTTTAAATAAAAAAAAAACAAGTCAAAAATGTTGGGTTTGACCTTCAATATCACCGTAACCAGAAGGTTCCCAGGTATGGTTCACTACAAAAAATTATCACAATAAAGTGAAGAGCAACTGACTCGGCTGAAAAAAATGCAAAAAAGCAAATGTGCTATACATAATCAAAAAGTTCAGCCACTTATAATTTTAATTTAATGTTAAATGAAGAAGCGTGCATTACGGTATCCTGCCTTTTCGCCGAAAATCGTTTGGCAGATTATCACTTGCCAACCAACGTTTCGCCGACGACGATTATCAATATCTAACGATTAGCAAATTTTTGTATGACAACGTTTCATTTGGTAGAATTATTGTTAAGCTGATTATTATAATGACACAAAACGTTTGGGACATTTATCATTTGTCATACATTTCACTAGGCCACACAACTATTAGACGAATGACGTGTGTAATTTTTACATACATTTTTTATTTAAGAATCTCAAAAATAACATTAAACCTTTAAATTGGCAGCAATGTAGAGCCATATTACGCGATAGGTTAGGTTAGAGTATGACAAACAAAACACGAGCCGAGCGAGCGAAGCAAGCGTGCCGCGGTCGTGCCGGCGATGTGCCAGAAGCGAATCGCTTTTGTAAAAGGAACAAAATAAAACATTCTGATACTTGAAAGTTGGCATTTTAAAAAGTATCATAATGAAAAGCAGACCAAAAGTACAGTTGGTAACTGTGAGGTTGGGAAATAAAACAAAATTATATGATAAGTTGGCAAATGATTATTCGGCGAAATAAAATTCTGCGAAACGTTAGTTGGCAAGTGAAAATCTGGCAAACAATTTTCGGCGAAAAGGCAGAGAACCCTGCATTACCTGTAATTCCTGCGTGACTTCGTTGAGCGCCGTGCGAGCCTCCACAATGGAGCGGTCGACGTCATCGATAGACTTTCCGTGCGTCGATACGAAAGCGCCCACCAAACTGGACCGCTTCTTGCGTAGTTTCTCGCACTGGAAGAATGAAATGGAAAGGGTTTAGTATCATTCTAAATTATATTTAGTTGCTGCTCGCGTGGCTTTTTCTAAAATAAAAGTAGCTTAAGTTACTCCTTATAATATCAGCTACCTGCCAGTGACAGTCCCGTCAAAATCGGTCCAGCTGTTTCGATGATTAGGCGGAACAAACACAAAGACAGACAAAAAAAAAAAGTTTTTTTGTTATAAGTATTGTATATACTTTAATATTTCGTTCACTGAATACAAAAGGGCCACAAATCAAAAAATTCTGAAAATAATTTTATTGCACCCAAATTTTTGCAATAAAATTATTAATCAGCGCCTGTCACTACTCCATACAAGTTTAGATGAGATTTAAAACTTGCCGACTAAAATTACGTCAATTTACGTCAAGCGCTGATTAATTTGACAGGACTGAACTAAAACTTATCTTCTGTCGTTTTCTTAATGAAATAGAAAGAAAAAGATGCACTTAACTTAAATTTAGTTTAGTTTGTGAACAAGGGAATCGGCACCATTATCATAATAAAATAAATACTGTCTATATCTATACAATATTATAAAGAGTAAAGATTTTTTTGTTTGAATGATCTACTGAAAGACGACTACAGGAACGCATTCTCTCAGCGTTCGCACTGTTAGTAGGTCTGACATGTAATAAAGATGACGATGATGATATCATTCTGCGGTATTACGGCGCAATATAAAATTCTGAGTCGGTTAAATTGATTCTATCGTGCCATAAGCAGACTAAAATAACCCTTAAGGTGAAACTAGTCGATACATTTTCCATAAAAATTTCGGGAGGGTATTACTCCACTGTTTAACATTTTACATCATTAAACATGATATCATTTTGCCTCATTATTCATTTTGTCTGTACGGAAGCAGAATATTAAAATCAAAAGCCATTAAAAAAATTATGAGCCAACAAAGATTCGTTTTTCCTGCTCATTTTAACGCAACTTTGAGCGTCAATAAGTAATAAAAGAAGTGTGAAATCTCCAAAACAAAGTCTGCTCCGACAAAGCTCAATTATCGAAGATTTCAATAAACTTTATTTGTAATTTATTTATCCAGTAGTTTTTTCATAAAACTCAACCTTCCAAAGGACTTTTCGTAATTTTTTATGCGCGCAGTTTACTATGAATTATCGTGCATTTCACTCAACACACCATGACGGACACGATGCTAGGTGAGACAGCGTGCTTTTTGGCCACGCCCACCAGTGAGTTCGAGCCCGCGACTAGTTGGCTCTTAAGCTTCTGTACTTGATCTATTTTGTGGTATAGTTTACTTGTGTTAATACTCACAGCATCTCTAGCTTGCTGCAGCTGCATATCAGCCTGTTGTTTTTTCCTTAGATAAGCCCTGTTTTCGACCTCGTGGGTTAACTGTAGCCATTGTTGTAAGCCGGGAGGGGGCGCCCAGCATCTGTCTTCTAATTCGCCTTCTGCGCGACGAAGTTCAGCGCGTAGCATCTGGAAGTAAAAGGGGGAAATGTTTTGTTATTAATAATCGATTTTAGAAGAGGAGATAGAGGAAACTACTTATTATGATTACAGTACAATCTCGGTATTCCGGCACTAATTCCGTCACAAGGATGTTGGACTAGTGGCAAATTCGAATTAGTGGATTATGCAGCAGCGTGCAGTCTGTGGACCAACTATACTCAGCGGGCTATCAGCGCCCTACGGGTCCAATGGAATAACGGGTTCAGGATGTTGATGGGGCTGCCCCGTTTCTGTAGTGCATCAGGTATGCTTGTACAAGCACACGTCGATGGCTTCCACGCCATCGTTAGACAGAAGTCTGCCTCTATGCTCTGCAGAGTGCGGGGCAGCTCCAACTCCATCTTGAAGACTATAGCGGGGAGGTACGAGTCTCCTTTATTAGGTGATGTATTTCGAACAACAGCCTCGTTACCAAAGAGATAATAAGTTTACTAACATAGATATAAGTTATCTTTTTGTTTACTAACCCATAATTATGGATGTTGCTTATCCGAAACAAAGTTTTTTTTTTGGGAAAATAATGCGAAATATTGTGACATGTGTGTATATTCTAATTTCAAAAACAATGAACTAAGGGCCGATTGTTTCGAACAGTTCGTTAACGTAACATACGTACGTCAAATAATAACGATTACATATCGACGACTGAAAGGCAATATTGACCAAACGACATGTTGGCAACTTTACACTAGAGCAATTCTTTTTTTTCATTCGTAGACACTGACGGCATCTACAACGCCACATGTGAACTACGCATCAAAGATCTGACGTCACAAATCCTGCATCGCGCAATCAGAGTTTACCGCGCGACTAGCATATATACAACATCTCGACATCAACCGTTGGGCAGTTGCTCACCAGACACAACACCCGTCTGGTCGGAGGATCCTCCCTTTTCCTGTTCCTCATAGGTACCTACTTCCGTTCCTCATACTGAATGAGCTATTTATTAATGGTGGTAAGTGAAGTCTGAAGGGAAGCTGGCAGGAATGGAATTGTTAGCACGCTACACCTCTGTAATACAGCTAATGTTTTGAACGTGCAATGGCATTATACATAAAAATGAGTACAAAATAGCAGCGGAACAAAAAAAAAAATCTTCAAGTCATCACATTAGCAGAAAATGGCGTATAATTATGATGGCAGTCCCACCATTATTTCACACCATTTTGTACTGAAATAACAGTTAATAGATGTACTTCCAGAACAAACATACCTATTCGCATTTTATAAGTTGAATGAATTACAGTTGGAGTTGGTATTGACAAAGATTTCGACGCTTGAAAGGCAATATTTACCAAACGACATATAGGCAACTTTACACTAGAGCATTTTAAAGGTTTTTTCTTTTTTAAATCTTCAAAATGCTCTATTGTATACTCTACTAGAGTATACTCCACTAGAGCATTTTAAAGTTGTTTTAAAGTTTTATTTTTGGGGAAAAAAATATTTAAAATGCTCTAGTGTGAAGTTGCCAACATGTCTCAGGTCCAACTGAAGTTGACATCATGTATAGTAAACCCACCTCAATCTCCGCCTTCAGCTGCGTGACCTCAAGGTCTGATGACGCAGAGTTCAGTAGCGGTGTGTCACCTGCTTCTCTTAGTTTCTTCTCCAAATTCTTCTTTTCTGTTGTCACGTTCTCCTTGAAATGTTAAGAGGATAATATAAAAAAATTGTTGAAACGGAACTAATCAACCACACGGCAACAATAGGCGCCAGTGGTAGATTACGGTTTGCTCCTTCTTTCGGAGAGAAAGCCCCGTAATAATGTGTTTTTAAATTATTTTACATCACACCTGGCCATAATGTGAGTTTTACCGCACGCTAGGCGTACAGTAAAACTGGCATTGTGGCCAGATGAACATGTAAAATTGTGTACTTACCAAGGGCTATAAAAGCAAGACAGCCCGAAATCGCAGGTATTTGTGACCCGAGCCGCAGGCGAGGGTTGTAAATATGCGATAGAGGGCTTTCTTTTTTACTGCCCGTGGAGAGTACACAATTTTACGTCTTAATGTCCTAATTTGTTTGCGGAATAAAAACTTGTATTATTTTGATAAAAACGTCTGCAACACCTTTGATGCTCCAAAACATTGTGTACGGTATGAAAACCGACAGCTCAAGCAGAATCAGACAATTACTTAAAAATTACATAATCTATTTGTAAAACTAGTTTCTAGAGTTTTAAGAAAACAATGAAACTTTATTACATCATCCTTCAGACATAACTTTGAAAACAATTCAAATATTTCACTATATTTAATCGCTTTTCGCGCCAGAGCAAAAACGGTAACTCATCAACTTTGCCATACATGTTTCGTCAATGACGCACTGAAGTTTTGCAGTTAATTAGCAATTTTGATGAGACACAAATAAGGTCGTAGTAGACCATTTAGTTAACAGCAGTTCGTTAACATGTCGGTGGCGAAACGCTAAGTGCGTATATTGCTGTGACTGGAGCAAACGACTGAGCCCTGCCTTATACTCAAGGTCTAGAACCTTAGAGTCATTAGTTTGGTTTTGGTGGCCATCTTTGTTCGGTGAAGTTTTTGCTTAGTGCGCAGTGTGATATATATAATACTAGCTTTTGCCCGCGGCTCCGCCCGCGTGGATGTCGGTTATATCGCGTAAAAAAGTAGCCTATGTCCTTCTCCGTATCCCAGGCTATATCTCTGCCAAATTTCATGACGATCGGTTCAGCGGTTTAGGCGTGAAAACGTAACATACAGACAGACAGACAGACAGAGTTACTTTCACATTTATAATATTAGTATGGATATATAAGGTATATCTATTCATACATGAAATATTTTAAGAGAAACATCTATAGATGGTAAAAAAGCCATAGCAGCGATTTTTTTTTTATCTAAGTGTTTTATATTTTTACATAATTATAATAATTTTAAAATTGCTTGAGACATTTTGCAAAAAAACTTTAACTCTATGAATGACCCGCCCGGACGCGGCAACGGTGGCGGCACGAGCGCGGTGCCTTTTGAAAATTAACCATCATATTAAGTAATTTAAAATTATTTAATTTTTTAAATAATATACTCAGATTTAAAAAATAATCGTTTCCATGGCTTCTTTACCACCTTTGTTTTGAATTTTTTGTTCTTTTTTTTTTTAAATAACGTTTCCCCACACTACGAATTTCTCCTGTATCGTGGGTGCGTTTACATACCTACCACCACACCATACCTATAGGTGTATCTCTTAAAAATTTTCGTGTTTGAATAGATACACCCTATATATGGTCGACTTATGATAACTGTCAGGGCACCGAAATAACTAGACTAATCGCACATACCTACTGTCTACTTTATCCACTATTTAACCAAGCATGGAGAAAAGAGCTAAGTGAGTCTGTTTTATACTATGTGTAACTGAATTAATGCACAATAAGAAAGTATAAAAAAAGGAGCTACATCTATCAATAAAATGCTTTGCAGTTTTGCGGAGGTATATTATATCGTGTTAACAACTGTTTCTGTGAATAAACGCTTTCAATTTTTTTTTTTTTTAGCGAAAGCATCGATAGTAATCTTTTAATACGCAAGAATTTTCGATAATTTCATACTTTACTACTTCATACATGCCAATATTTTCATCGCACCGGTTTTTGCTCAGCCATGTAAACTAAGGTTACCAACTGACCTGTTCCAAACGCGCTTTCTCCAGTTCCTTCTGCATATCGTTCAGCGCCATCTCCGCCTTCCGGAGCTGTTCCATATCGCGTAACATTCGCTGAACCTGATGACGGCTGGCGCGTCCCGCCCGTAAAGCCGCCCATCCGCCCACCACGGCGCCCAGGAGCAGAGAAGCGAGGAGCCAGTCCTTCCATCTACTGCCTTCTGGAGACACAAGCATGGGGTTTAGAATATGGTAAAGGTGGAGGAACTGGAGTCATCATTGTTACAGTGTGAGAGAGACGCATAATATTCGTGAACGGGCGCCGTCAGTTGGGACTGGTCATGTTTTAGCTGCCACGGCTTATCTTTGAATTGTGTTTTTCTCTGGACGCTATTAATGTGCACGTATTTTACATCGTTCTCACATATAATATTAATAATATTACAAATATTTTGTAACAATGTAATTTAAAAGAGTGTCTCTGGAGTTTCTTGCCCGTTCTTCTCCACAGGAGCCAACTACGCTTTGGAATAGGCAACTAGCTTCATCTTTCTGACTGACCCACTCCTTTGGCAATTCAAAAGTGCCTGCATGTAAATGGTTTGATTGAAATAAATGCTCTGAGTTTGAGTTTGATGGAGCTATACGGACACTATCCCTTTTTCACAACAGAACATCGGCCATGATGGATTAACACGTCATTGTACGGATTCAAAGAGCCTCATTTGAATCAACCAGGTTTTCGTTCCCTAACAAACAACACTTTGGCCATGGCAGTTTTATTTAGCCATTATTTTCAAGAGATAGGGAAGAATTGTGGTTTATGAGATGATGAATGTGTTATGATTTCAGAGTGACTTGCGTGCCACTGATTACGACCTTTTCTTCCTGGAGAGACAAGATAATTTAAATCACCTTAGGTGTTAAAAGAGCTTTTAAAATCAAAATACATGTACATCCAGTGAGGAGCTCGTGGCTACATGACAACAGCCTCACGAGTCGATCAAATGTTAAGCTACGCTTGCCGCGATCAGTTCGTGGATGTGTGACCATCCATTTCCATATCGAGACCCCTCCGTGCCTCGAAAAGCACGTTAGGTTGTTGGTCCCGGCTGTCATTCGTAGATCTTTGACAGTCGTTACGGGCAGTTAGAAGCCCAAAAGTCTGACAATCAGTCTTACCAAGGGGTATCATGTTACCCAGTAACTCACATACCCAGATCACAATAATGATTTTTGTCTTTTGATTGATAGGGTAAAGAAGTCAAGGCAGTAGGAGGATGCAAAAGGCGGAAACATGCTCCGGTGCATACTGCGATTTCTATATTCCGTCCACTGAGAGAATGCTTTTTTGACACCTGTCAGTTTCATACAAACGAATATGTTTCACGAATTGAACTTTATTAGTTCCAAATCTTGTACAACTGACAGGTGTCAGAAAAGCATTCTCTCGGTGGACGGAGTATGAGCTAATCAATTTGGCAAACATACAGGGCGTAAAAAGACCCATCACGAACCCGTCATCTACGCATTCTGAACATAAAACTAAGTTTTTTCAAAAATTATAGTTGTGAAACGACTTCTATTTACATTACTTACTTTTAAAACATTATACTTATCAAAATCAAAAGTCATTTATTCAATTTAGGCTGAGAATCAGCACTTTTCGAAAGTCAAAATTACATAAGACAGTCCCCCAAAACGCGCGCCCTTCACTACTTCCTGGTGCTTTAGCTGGGAAGAAGAAGTGGCGCAACAAACTCCCCAGCAGCACATCTGTCTGTTCAATTAGACAAACCCGACTCTGTACAATAGTAGGTATGCAAAGTAATTAACATTACGAGACAAAGAACAGTAAATGAAATGATTTGATATATTTCAACTAGCACACGCCAATATACCAGCAAATACAGTGAAAAACTATACTCAAGCAAAAAACAAAAAATGCAATAAAAATAAACTAATATCCTAAATAAAATTCTCCTGGCATAAAGGGAATGGCCGCTTACATATGCAATGCTGGATTATGTAACACAAAATGATAAACTAGAACTATCGAAGTTAAATAAATAAACAGTTAATTACTAATAAAAATAACGAAATCATGGTCAGCAAGACGACCAGGCACCACAAGCAGCACCCGTTCGCGAGCATAACGCAAAGATCAGCCATTACCCCCCTCGCCATATTTGAGGGAAGGAGGCAACCCGACCCCCGACGCTACCGCAAGCTGCCGGTTGCATACAATCAACTGTCGAGGTCGTTAGCTAACCACATATTTCAATACAACCCATTAAAAAAACATTGTAATGAGAAGATCATGTCAATAGTAAACGAAAATAATTAAAATAAATTGACTTATACAGTCAAAATAAACAATTTTATGAACTCATATAACCTGTCAGTAGGTAAGCTAATTCTGGAGAAAGAACATAAACATTGTCTTGAGTTAATCACAGCGACCAACTATTCTTATCATTCAAGTAGTCGTTGATGGAATAGTATGCCTTTGAACAAAGGTTGGACTTATTGGTGGAACAACAAGTGACTCTCGGCTTCATTAAAGGTAATTTTGAATTTTTGAATTTTAATTGTTCACTGGGTGTATTTTTGAAACGGGGCAGCCAGGGCATGTACCTTAACCGTTGTCGTTACAGGAAAACAATCTTAGGAGAGTATCCATTTTCTTGCGAACGGTATTTTTTTTTTTTTCAAAATCTGTGAATGAAAATCTAAATTTCTCAAAAACGTTAAGCAGTTATGTTATGTGCCCTTAGTGTCCCATCTCAAAAATCTATCCTGTATAGTTATTGATAAAGGTACGTTTCAAGATCTATGGGTGTTTCAGAATGTCTTTCTCATCAAACAATACTTTGACTTAATGACCACAAAACTGGGCTGACTCGGTGTGGTCTTGCTCGTGTTATCACTTTACGTGCTAACCTACTAAAAGCGTCGATGAGGTAAGCTACAAATTAGCCAACGCGATTGGTGATGACATGTGACATTTTAACACTCTGTATCTTGCCTAGAAATCATGTGTAATTACTAGATGCGACAAATTTTATACACCTATATTACATACATACGTGTTCCTAGTGTAGTCCATATCCAAGAGGATAGATTTTTTTGTTTGTTTGTACCGAGTAAGCTCCGAATTTTAAAACTGTATGAGTTACGACATACCTAATTAAAAAGGTAATACTCCACTATCAACAGATACTTATGCCAGCAATGCTTGAGATTACAGCCCGTAGGTCACCAGCTAATCTAAAGGTGAGATCAGACCATAAATAAGTCATAAGTAGACATATTTTCCTACTAGCTAGACTGTGACAACTATTAAAATAAGGTAAATTGCACGTAAACAGTCGCAGCACGGGCGATTTTTTATCGCGCATTGGATGTTCAACCCACTGCTCAGCTCCGAGAGTTGAAAATCCCACAGTGCAGTTTTAAAACGCGCTGAGATGCGCTCTGTTGGATTTTCAATGCTCGGGTCAATAACGAGAGTTAAAAATCAAGTGTGCGATACTAAATTGCCCGTGCGTAGTGCAATTTACCTTCATTTCAGCCGAAAGTCGTCCACTGCTGGACATAGGCCTCCCCCAAGCACCACCTCTGGTGTCATTTTTTTTGTGCTTGTTCTTTTTGGGGGGGGGCGGGGGGCGGTTGTGTTGCCATAATCGCCACGCATGGCAGGTGGGTTGGCGATCGCAGTATGATGTTAAAAATGCATAGAAAATGCTGCTGCCCATTCTCTAGTAAGTCCCTTAGTCGCCTTTTACGACACCCACGGGAGGAAATAGGGCGGTGCTATTCTTTATGGCCGGCATCACTGTTTACCTTACTGTTGTGATTTTCACAGTTAACAAACGGCTAATAGTGGGCGAAGCTATTCAAAAAGGTGAACTAAGAAGTCTAAAAACATTAATAGCTCTTATAAGTGCTTCACGCTTTGTTAGTCCACGAGGAATTCTCATTTGAAGGTTATGTTTTTGTACATACATTCAACCTCAAATTAGTGGTAACACTTGCTCTACGAAAACCGCGTAACTGCTACAGTATTTTTATCTCACGAAGCGACGCGATCTTACTTGTGTTGTGGTTACCAAGAGAAAAGAATCCGATTCCCGACATCCCCTCTACGACTACACGACTACTCCGGGTTAGGGCATACAATATCGGAAGGTTCTCAATTCCGGAACTGAGTTCCAATACTGGAGATCAGATTCCGGAATTCCGGAACTGGTAACTTTTAAAGTTTGTTTCAAATCAAACAAGATTTATAATTTATATCAGTCTTTTAATCATTTTTAGTAATAAAATAAACGTCTTTCTCCCTTATTATTCTTATTAAACATTTTAAACCGTAAAATCAACAAGGCTTATTTATCACACAATAGAAGTCTTTTAATCATTTTTAGTAACAAATGAAACATCTTTCTCCCTTATTACTCTAATTAAACATTGGCCGTCTAGCGGCTTGTGGAAAGTTCCACAGAATAGTTTGGTTGCGTTTAGATAAAATAAGAATAAACATATTAAAAAAAAAAAAAAACTGAATTCCGATATTACTCCTCTCAATTCCGGAATTCCGGAATGCATGCCCTACTCCGAATACACAAAAAAGTCGCAGGAGCAAGAAGTTTCTTTTTTTTTGTTTGTAAAAAACGGTCCACGCAGGCGATCAAAGACAGGCCATCCAGGGAGCGAAGTAAACTGTGGGAAGAGAGGTATCCACCACCTCAATACTCCGTAAAGCCCCAGGAGCACCTGCCTCCCGGTTGCGAACTGCAGTGGCCTATTTGGAAAGCTCACAATCGACTGCGTACTCAAGTACGCCGGTGCAAACATAACCTGGCGAAGTGGGACATAGTCGATTCATCTAACATTCAATGCGAGTGCGGTGCTCCTGAACTGACTATGTCCCATCTGCTGGAGTGTCCCAATTGTCCGTTCGCCTGCACCCTTGACGATCTGAATAACGCTTCTGAAACCGCAATAAATGTGGCCATTTACCTGGGCCCAAACAGTATAGATGTACCGTCGAAACAAAAAGAAGAAGAAGACTAAGAGAACAAACACGCTGTGAATGTGTGTATAAGCGCAGAAGCTCTCAGTGCCGTCCGCGTTCGAGACAATGGCGAAGTCGGAAGTGTGTGTTAATGTGCTGACGCTACTCGTCTTCACGCACACATACACGGCGTGTTACACGTCTTGGTCCACAAGCACTTGGCACCACAAGTCAAGCGCGAGTCGACGACATACTCGTAAATGCGTTTACATTGTCAAATTGCTACCGCTGCCTGTGGTGTGATTGACTGTACTCACAAAACGTTTTGTTTTATTTTATGAAAGCTACACTTTTGTCTTACTAGTAAAACTATTAACTAGACGTATAAATCTTGTAAATAGTTTATATTACTTTACTTAATTTACTAGTATATTAGCTTTATTAGGCTTAGCCCGTGTTCTTTTTTCTAAAAAAAAGTAAGCTTAAGTTACTACTTATAACATCAGCCAGTGAAAGTCCCGACAAAATCGGTCTAGCCGTTTCGGAGATTAGTCGACAATTGCTTTGAATAAAGGCCAAATGAAGAAGGAAAAACTATGACAATATTGTCCTTGTTGCCTTTATTCTTCTCTACTCGTGGATTTTTGTAATGGCAGACATAGCTACACTGTAGTACACACGGATAGATACATCAAGCTATAATTTACAGTATAAGCTGACCTCTCATTCTACGGAAATCCTATACAGTGCGAGATCAGCGTATACTGGAAATGTATAGCTTGATATACACAGTGTGTACACAAATCATTTATGACAATAATTGTGATTGAAAGTAGCTAATTTAAATGCTTATTCACATTAACACGTTTAAATAGCCAAGAATAGAAATCAAGTTTATTCATTACGACAAAAATTTGGGTGGTTCTCGCCGGAGTAGAACAAAATCCGCCAAACATGATTATTTTTACAAGGCTTTTTGCTAAATCTGATAATGTACCCAGACATAAAACTGAATCCTAGTTATTTTCTACTTTTTTAGGGATCCGTACCAAAAAAAGGAAAAACGGAACCCTTATAGGATCACTCGTGTGTCTGTCTGTCCGTCTGTCACATAAAATTTGCTCCGAATCTACTGGCCGGATTAAGTTGTTTCGTACACATATGAACTTCTGCGACCTAAACACTTTCTGAATTGTTCAGAAATACAATGTGTCAACATATCGAACTATTAGAACTATCGCATAAATAAACTCCTGTTAAGAACACATTGAACCGGGCGACAAACAGCAATACGCTATAGGTACGAAGTCAAGTATATTATTGTTCTAGGTACTAAAGGTATGTACATTTTTACCATCATCATTTAATTCCACATAACGCCCATTAAAAGCCAGGTATACACCATACGAAGCACACACTGCGATCCAGGTCTCAAACATTTATTATCACATATTAGTAGCAATCACTTCACGCTGTATCCAAAATGCGTCATCACTATTGATAGGAGTGCTATTATAGGAAAATATGCACTATTTCTACATCAATAATCACTATATTTCGTTAAATATCACTCAGAAATAAGAGTAATTTTTGCGCATATTTATGAAACTGTTTCACTGTCACAGCTACCGATCACAAAAGTCAAGTTTGAATGAAGCTAAATGGCTCTCGTAAGTTCTGATGTAACGCTAGTGACACCATCACTTTAGTTTAACGTGAGATATACCAGTTACTTCGGCAAAAAAACCCGAATATTGTACTGTACTCTTGACATAAACTTATAAAAGCACTTTTGGTTTTTCCTACGTGGTAATCTCAAGCACACATGAGTATTTTTTCTTTGAGTGTCTTATTTTGGTAGAAAAATTTGAGACTAAGTGCCGTATTACAGAACGTCACTCAATACTCAAGCATTACTTAAAACTAGTTTCAACCAATCAAATGGCTTGAATCTAGTTTTAAGTAATGCTTGATTATTGAGTGACGTTCTGTAATACGGGCCTAAGGTACGTATTACTGAACGTCACTCAATACAAAGGGGTTTATTCATAAACGTTGCTTGAAGTTAAGTGACGTTCAAACGTCAAAAATGTATGGTTAAACAGTCACTAATCATTACTTAACTTTAAGCAGCGTTTATAAATAAACTCCTCAAGCGTTACTTAAAACTAGATTTAAGCCATTTGATTGGTTGAAGCTAGTTTTAAGTAATGCTTGAGTTTTGAGTGACGTTCTGTATTAAGGGACTAAGATTAGTTTTTTTTAAATGTATGTGTTACACAGGTTCATTTGAAGCAGTTTTTTATGTTATTTATACCGCATGTGTTTCTTACAAAGAACAAGAGACGATCACAATCAACTTGAGAGTAAGTTATTGATTGATGCGAAAATTCATGTATGTATTTGTTTACCAAATAAGTCATGTAAGAAAAAATACACTGTATGTCTGCGTTAACCCGTTACGGTCGCCGTATAGTTTGTCAAACATGATGATATCATGAAAACTTGTGAGACTAAAGACGATGAAGTCATAGCATGAAATATTGAATTTTCACACTGCACATATTCTAGGTTTTAAAACAACGCTGTGTTATATGAATGCGAACGTATACATAATAAATACTCTATAATATTGGCGTGTGCTATCTGACATATGGCAAATAATTCAATTTAATGTTCTGTGTGTAGTAATGTTAATTACTTTGCATACCTACTATTGTGCCACTTCTTCCTTCCAGCTAAAGCACTAGGAAATGGTGAAGGGCGGGCGTTTTGGAGGACTGTCTTGTAATTTTGACGTTCGAAAAGTGCTGATTCTCTGATTTTGATTTATTTTGAATGAGACGAAGATTTGTTAGAGATGTTAATTTTTCTGTTCCTTTCTTCTTGTCTGTTTATATGTGTGTACATAAATTGTTAAATAATAAGGTGAAAAAAAAAAGAAACCTTCGAGTAAGTTAGTGTTTACGTGCAAATTACTTGCATTTGAAGCTTGTAAAGTTGTAAGTGATCACGCGCATTTATAATGTCGATATTTTTACAAACCTGAGACGCTTCTAATTTAGACATTTCTAGCCTCTTGTTTCATAAAACTGTTATAAATTAACGAAACGTTTCAGAATTACTATTAAATAGAATTACGATTACTGACAAATGCGTGCACTGAATGGACAGGTCCACTCAATCTGTGTGGTTCCTTCTTCAAAAGACCATTTCAGACACCAGTCTACATGGTCTTCACATGATTTGACCAAGATTATGTCTGGACTTTAAAAGAGACTGTGACCTCTGAGTTTGTTTCGGTCTTTCTTCTCAGAGTAGTCAGATACGAAATGCCGACCTCATCTAGTTTTAAAATATGATTGACGTGTAAGTGTTTGTAAAAACCTACTTACAGAAATAAAATCATTTATCATTTATCATAATTACAGAAACACTCTAAATACAGATTTATTTTTACCTTCTTAACTAACTTGTTTTCTTAGAATTGATTATGATAACTTGCTTCGTTGTTTTTATACGAATTGCTTTGAATAGTCTGTTGCCAGGTAAAAAATAGACACAACGCGCAAATATTACAACTCATTATAGAAGAGTGGGCAGCAATCAAGGACATAAGGAGGGCAAAGCTCAACATAATTTAGACCGATATTTGTAGGAAAATCCATGGTAATCGCTCATGACTGGTGACTCTAGTAATAACACGTTTATAAGTTGTAATAACTTGTGGTCTGACATTACGTTCCATGCATTCTAGCGACACAAACCATAGGATATCGTTTAATCTAGTTTTATTGTGGAATTAAGTAACAAAAGTGTAACGTTCATTGTTAGTAGCGACTGAGGATTAACTATGTGTATCAATTGCTTAACCTAATGTAGTCAATAAAGTTATATATTTATAATTATATTTATACAGACTTACATAAACACAAGTTTTCACCAAATTTATCTCTCTCTCAATACATACACATATACATACCCCCACATTGGTACTTTAATAGGCAACTTCATATCGATGGTCATACGTTGACAACTCGAAACCTATATTTTTTTTTTTCATTACGATTTATCAATGGGAAGATTTAGCCTTTAATTAAAAAAAAAATTATGTACTTATCTCATTTTGCGAAAAAATGTGGGTTACGAGTTGTCAACGTATGACCATCGATATAATTATCTCATATACTTCATTTGCTAGCAAGTAGTTATCTTATTAATAATATACTGTGCTCGTCGTACAGCTACTGTTAAATGTTCAAATTATAGGCGAGGACGCTGGCACCTTAAACACAAGTTAAATCTTACTCTGGGTGCCAGAGTTCATCTAAAACACTCTTTGTCTTAGTTGTAACCCTGCATTTTGTTTTATTATGTGTTTTTTGTACAATTGAAGTAATTTTTTTATTATTTATTGTTAGTTAAAGTTGTTAACTTTTGTGGGAGTTATTATAAATTTAGTTCGTTGATATCTAAGCGTTTACTGATGAAATCGTACCTTTTGAATCTTTTCATATGCATAATTAGGCGTTTCAATACTTAAGAGGGTTGTCACCAGTCCATTAGGGCCACTTCTTTAAAAACATATTATCTCGTGACTTCTTCTTCTTCTTTTCGTCTCAATGGTACCCAGTTATTATATTGTTTGAGCCCAATAGGGTGCCAAGTTAATTGCGGCATCAGTGGCGTTCATTAGGTCTTCTTTAGTGCAAGTGAACGGACACATAGGACACTCCAGCAGGTGGGACATGGTCTGATCAGAAACACCGCACACTCGCACTGGGTGTTGGGTGAGACAGTAATCCCCACTTCGATAGATTGTGTTTGCAGCGGCCTACCTGGGTACGCAATCGATTGAGGGCTTTCCATACAGGCCACTGCAAATCACGCCCGGGCGGCAAATGTTCCCGGGGTTTAACGAAGTCGGGAGGTGGTGGATGCTTGTCTTCTTCTCGTGACTGAGAAGGAATTATGAAAAACGGCTCAATCAACTATATCGGTATCTAGAATTTTCTAATACCTCTTTAAAAATTTCATATTGAGACACGAAGCAACAAAATCCATACTAATATTATAAATGTGAAAGTAACTCTCTCTGTCTGTCTGTATGTTACGTTTTCACGCCTAAACCGCTGAACCGATCGTCATGAAATTTGACAGAGATATAGTCTGGGATATGGAGATGGACATAGGCTACTTTTTTACGCGATAACCGACGTCTACGCGGGCGGTGCCGCGGGAAAAAGCTAGTTCGATCTAAATAATGAAATGAAACTTTAAAAAAGGTATTAGAAAATTCTAGACACACCTACCGATTTAGTTGATTGAGCCGTTTTTTATAATTCCTTCTCAGTCACTAGATAATATGTAAAGGAGTGGTGCTAGTGGACCGGTGACAATGCTCTTAAGACGATATTATTTTAAACATAAAGGACATACACAAAGGCAACAGACATAGTATTAACCACAATTTTAACAGACAAAACAACATTTAGTAGCCACCTGTAGTGAGTATCATGGTTGCATAGTAACCACACTGACTGAGCGGACAATATCATGAAGACTACTTGGACCAGTAAATACGATTTCATGGTCACAGTACAGGATAAAATATAATTAAATTAAAACTGATTGCCACTCGTAAATGACAAAGTAAATCAAGTTTTGACCGTTTATTCCTACTAATTGAATTAATGCCTACCTATATCTGATAATAAATAAGGTGGGTACCTAAAAAAAAAAATATTGTTTATAGACTAACATTACAGTAACTCAAATTAGTGCTTTAGTATTCTAATCTTCAAGACCAAGAATAAAAACTTATTGCTAATTAACTTTTTTTTTTTTTAAGATTTAACATTATATTGTGTAATGTTTGGACTTTTAAAGAAACTTTAAGTATGTTTCGTCATTCGTTCTCAGAGGTAGTCCACGAGTGAGATAGAAAATGTTGACTCTCTAGCCCATTTTTAACTGACTTCGAAAAAGGAGGAGGTTCTATGTTCGACTGTATGTATGTTTTTTTTTAATGTATGTCCACCGATTCCTCCGTCAATTTTGAACGAATTTTGTTTTTTATTTAAATATCACGTGTAAGTGATTACGATATCCTATTTACAGAATAAACAATAACATTTATTTCTATGGTCGTTTTTTTTTTTTTTTGATTTTCAGATAAACTTATAAACTGCTCTCAAAACGGTGAAGGAAAACATCGTGAGGAAACCGGCATGTCCGAGAACCAAAAGTTCGAAGACATGTGACATCTACCAACTCGCACTGGGCTCGCCCACTTGCTCTCGCAAAGAGGATGCCTGTGTCCCAGCAGTGGGAATTTTAGAGGCTGATTATGTTTATGCTAGATAAACTTTTGACATCCTAAAAAAAACTCACAACCACTCAATTTTGAGCTATGAATCACAACCCAGACTTCGATAAAACTGTCTGGGAGACTTGTTCGTCCGGCGGGGAACTCATTAAAATAATATGTATGATGACTAACCTTCGAATTTTCCAAAGGTAAGCTAAATATTTTGTTAAACTCGTACGTTTTCTTGTTTTCTGAACGACTTTGGCGACCTCTAGGATTTTATATTATGTTTTTTTTTTTTTTTACAAATAACTCTGTATACACCGCCCACCCGCGGCGAGCCCCAACGCGCCGCCGGGCCGCAACTCCAACTACTTATACATACAATATTTTACTATGCCAATATCAACCACCGCCACCTAAAGAAAATATCAGGAATTTCAATGGATTTGTTAATAAATCGAGAGCTGTAGCGCCATTCAATAAACTCTATAAAAATAAAACTGAGTGCGCTGTCAACACGAAATTTTCAAAGCCACTTCCGTACGATTATACATTCACCGTTTTCGCTCAGCGCCACTAGACTGGATTGGGGCGCGTGGGTGGTTATTTTGAATTTAGTTTATAATGACAATTATATTTAAAAATTAGAAAGCATGGCGGTTTATAGGTAGGCTTAACTATCGCAATAGAGCAACCTGTAATGATTGATTTAAGTTGTTATAATAAATGAATATCCAACCATATTTTCAGATGAAAAGAAAACCCACCCTAGACACTTTGAATCTTCGGTCTTCCTCTTAGAAACACCATCCTGTTATCAAAACACCATACATAAGCACCACAATTAAAACTGACTTATTTTCGCAACATAAAAATCTTTCGTCTAGCGTCAGTCAGACTCTTTGGAAAATATAAAAGGAACCAACAGAGAGACAAACAGTAGTAATGGCTTCAAGAACAATACCCAACGTGCACACACAATCACTGAACACTACGCCTTCATACGTTGACATGTTATAATTTCATATCTTAACTAGTCATTACAGCAGCGGATCTTTGAAATAATGTTTTTCAGGGTACCGTAACCAAACGGAATTGAGATTTTGATGTCTATCTATCTTTGCTAGTGACCTGAGGATCTTGGTAATGAGACATCGAGGAGTCGATGACAAAAAAAAACCCTTTCTCGCGAAGGTTTCATAATAATTAGAAAAGTCGCGTAGCTTCCAGCCCCAACTAGGACACCCTATTACTTCCCACCACTTTCCAACACTTGATGTATAGCAGAAGTCCTAATATATTAGAATACTTTTATTTCAGACATAGTCCATAGGGTTTTTATACTGAAGATCACTTCTAAACGAGTAGTGTTAATGATTTGGAAAAAATATATGTTAAAATAGAGCATTTTCTTAATAACTTGATATGTGAATATTTTAGATTATGTTTATATTACATAGTGAAATTAATTTGTAAAGTTACGGCTAATGCGTATAAAAAATTGAGAATTAAGCAAAATCTATCAAGCGTATTTTTTCTGAAACCTTCAGTTTTTTTTAAATATAATTTAATTATTGTACTTTTAATATTTGTGTTTTATTAAAATAACTTTTGTTTTATGTATAATAAATTAATAATGCGTCTTATTTGGCAAAGCGCACCTGGATGGGCGAGTCCTATTACTGGCTGGACGTACGACGCTTTGCGTGAGCTCAATAACAGATTTTTACTAAATGCATATGAAAGAGTATCATCATCTTCCTATCATTATCCGATGTTACTTGGGGTCGGCGCAACACTTTTTCTTTTTCCATTCCCCCCTGTCCACCGTCGCTCTATCATTCACTCCCTGCTCTTTCATATCATTCTTCACAAAATCCATCCATATTTTTTTGTGCCTTCCTCTCCCTCTCCATCCATACACATTTCAATAAAAGAGTATATAAGGTACTCATAACAAAAAAAAAAAAAAACAATATATATTGGCAGTCAGCCTAGTTGCAAGTTGCAACCTAGTAGATTGGATAATATTTTTCCCACGTCAAAGCTACTTTCATAGAATAGGTGGAAAGCTACTTTGCTAGAATAGGTGTTCATAGGGACACTATAGCCCAGTGGAGTAACTACAGAGTGGCAAGTCGGCAAAATGCCACGGGCCTCCAGACGGAAGGGGCCCCCGGTCTGTGGAAAAGATATAGTATCTCATTTTCCAAGGAAGTTCTCAGTTTTCGATCCTCTTTTAGACAAGAAATAGAAACGTCATCTTCTATAAGAGAACTTGCTGACTTATTAATAATAAAGAATCATTTTATATCTTCAAGCTTTCCTGAAGTGTGCACTGCATTTCTGTTATTTCTCACCATTCCTGTGACTACGGCAAAAGCCGAGCGATCATTTCCAAAACTGAAATTGACCGATGAATTTGCCACGGGTCTCGAACGGTACAGTTACGCCACTGCTATAGCCCTTCAGAACAAATTTCGGCAATGGCGATCAATCTCAGCGGAGACGAGCCTTCAGCGCGGGAGATATTATAGTGAAGTGTGTGCGCAAATACAGGTGTACTCTCTTTTCCCTCACTCTCATAGTCCGATTGGACGGCAATCCGACACGACCGGAGAGAGTTCAGACGAAGGGCCAACGGCTTAACATGCTTTCCGTTTGCCTCGTTGATCTAGTGGACGCAAGCGCTACTGCAGGGCATGAGGTTCTGGGTTCGATTGCCGGGTCGGGCAAAGCGTTATTGGGTTTTTCCATCTGGAATTTCTCAGTAGCAGCTCGGAGTTTAGATTTGTGCCCGGTTAATGCCTATAGGCTCGCCCCCTATTACATGAGACTTAAACATAACTGGCGAAATTTTTGTGTTCTAACCTCTGACTAACCTTTTGGGGATTATGGGCGTGATGTTATGATATCCCACTATATTATTCTTATGATTAATAAAATAAAATAAATGGCTTTGTCATATCTCGGGACCCTAGGGTTCCAGACCTACCATCGCATAAGAATGATTTACCTATGGAAATCTGCAATGTAATAAATGCGAAGAACTGTTCAAAGGTATTAAAAAAATACTTTCTAGATTGCAGTGCGATCTAGTCTATTAAAAAAAAAAAAAAACAATGTACACCTACCTAATTGACAATTAATTAATAATTAATATTTAGTGGCAGCGAGTTGCCGTGTCTGGTCATACCGCTGTTAAATCCGCGATGGTTAGTGTGGTATGTTTAAAGTTTCAACAAATGCTTGTAAACAGTTTTTTTTTTTAATTAATAAACGAAAAAAAAACCTTTGGAAGGCGTACGAAGGGCCGAAGCCAACTTGCAGAGGCTGAGGCTCGCTAGACGCTTTTAATGGAATGAGGCACCAACCGACGATTATCCCTGTACGCACTATGCAAATGCACCCAAGGACAACCCCCGGTGGATGTAGGACTATTGCAGTATATGGAAACAAAGATATTGGACGATGGGTTTGAGTGTTAAAATGGACTGGTTACCTAAAACTATGGAAGTACTATGGCCCTGCCTGACCAATGTTTTATACATACAATACATAGTTAAAATGGCAGGGAGTTACTTGCACACTGCCTTGATTTGTCCCCGGAAACGGTCGCTAGCACATAGTGACGTAGCAACAACGAAGCAACATATCCTGTGGTGCTTGAGGAGTGGAGAGGTATTCCATGGCTATCAGGAAAATCCCGAAGTACGGTCAAGATCCCTACCAGCATCTTACTGGAATATTTCCTTCCTCCGAGCACGTTTGCTCTTGCGAATATCCACTCAAGCCGGCCAATAAAGGCAAGAATGAGGTGAGAGCTCAGTTTCTCATCAGTGTTCACTCCAGGCCAATAAAGGAAAGCCAGAGAGATGAGGAACATGTCTTTTTCCGTGAGATAGCGTCCGTGGGGTCGCTACTACCTAACAGCTCGCTACATGCTGCCCTGCGGGTTTCTGTATCTCTCTTGATTTGGCTCCGCACCCTAGACTTGTTCCGGCAAAGTAAACATTACCGGCACAGATCTAGAGTTCGGAGCGCGCAAGCCCCACCACGACGTCATCGTACGAGGGCGGGTCAATAAGTCCGTGACTTTTTGAATTTCTGACCTCTTTACTGAAACAGCAACACTGCTCCTGTCAACAGGCATCTGTCAGTTGACTCCTGTCAAAATTTAAACTTGCTGCGTCAGTTAGTTTGTGTTTGACAGCTATTTTTATCAGACTACTCACTAATTTGAGGAGAAAATGGAAAAAAGTGAATTTCGTGTGCTTATTAAGCATTATTTCTTGCGAAAAAAAACCATTACCGAGACCAAGGCTAAGCTTAATAAATACTATGGGGACTCTGCACCATCGATTTCAATGGTAAAAAAGTGGTTTACTGAATTTCGTTGTGGCCGTACAAGCACTAAAGATGCCGAACGTCCTGGACGCCCAGTTGAGGTCTCTACACCCGAAACAATCGAAAAAATTCACGATATGGTGTTGGCCGACCGAAGATTGAAAGTGCGAGAGATTGAGGAAACCGTAGGGATCTCGCATGGCTCAGTGGTTTCAATTTTGAATGATCACTTGGGCATGAGAAAGCTTTCCGCAAGATGGGTGCCGCGTTTGCTCACAGTCGACACAAACGCAATCGTGTAACAACTTCACAGGAAGTTTTGGCGTTGTTTAATCGCAATATGGAGGAGTTTTTGCGCCGTTTTGTAACCGTGGACGAAACATGGATCCATCACAACACACCAGAAACCAAACAACAGTCAAAACAGTGGGTTTCTAAGGGTGAATCGGCGCCAAAGAAGGCCAAGGTGGGTTTGTCAGCCAATAAAGTTATGGCGACTGTTTTTTGGGATGCACGCGGGATAATCCACATTGACTACCTTCAAAAGGGAAGAACAATCAATGGGGAATATTATGCCAACTTATTGGACCGATTCAATGACGATTTGAAAAAAAACCGACCTCATTTGGCCAAGAAAAAAGTTCTTTTCCACCAAGACAATGCAAGGGTGCACACATGTGCAGTTGCCATGGCAAAAATCCATGAATTGGGCTATGAATTGCTCCCTCATCCGCCCTATTCTCCAGATTTGGCTCCGAGCGACTACTTCTTGTTCCCAAACCTGAAGAAATGGCTTGGTGGAAAAAGATTTGACTCCAATGATGAAGTCATCTCGCAAACAAAGGCCTATTTTGAGGACCTCGACAAATCATTTTTTTTGGAAGGGATAAAAAAATTAGAGAAGCGTTGGACAAAGTGTATAGAGCTCAAGGGAGACTACGTTGAAAAATAAAATTATTTTTTTATCAAAAAATCTGTGTTTTATTCCAAAAGTCACGGACTTATTGACCCGCCCTCGTAGATACGGCGGTGAAAGTTTGTATGTTTAGATGTTTGAATGTTTGTTACTCAATCACGCAAAAACGGCTGAATGGATTTGGATGAAGTTTAGCACACATGGCAGATAGTTTATAACCTGGATTAAAACATAGTATACTTTTTATCCTGGTAGGTAGTACTTTTCCGTGGGATAATTTTCGACATCCACGCTAGAATAAGCTAGTGGATGAATAAAAAACAGTTTGCCATGCAAATAGTTCATTCGTCACATCAAACATTGCCACACCGCCTACAGCTGGTTGCATGTCGCGATCCATCGACACGTATGAACAAAACCTTATCAGCATACAACAATGGCTGCGGATCTATTATCAAGCACATAATGAAACGTTTTTTGCACTATGACTGACCTTCAACGTACCATGCTGCTGGTGAGTTCCAATTTATTTTATGGTACTATTGATGTTTGTAATTTGGTTGGTATTGTGAGTTGAGTTTTGACATTGGTCATTGGGTTTTCCAGAACGGTAGTACGAGTCGGAAAACCAGCTGACTTCGAACTCATTTAGCATCCTTCTAGGGGTTGTATTTTAGAGGTGCTACACACTTGTTCGGCTCGGCATGATTCGGCACAACCGGGCGGCTAAATCGACTATGTAGATATTGCTCGGGAAAAGCCGCTCGTCTTAGCTCGTAATAGTGCCGAACATACCCGCAGGGTAATTGCGTAACACACTTACAGTAACAATAGCTTTAATTATGACAGTTCAACAACATTCATTGCGTTATTTACGTTGCTGGGCACACAAAATGTTCGAACATATGAAGCAATATCCATCAAAATCATTCAGATTGTGATTGATAGCGTGTTATGCAATTAAGGCCCAGATACATGCCAGTGACCTTGAGTGGTTAGATTGCGTGTTCTGCACTGAGCTCACGCATCGCGTCGTACGTCCAGCCAGTAATAGGACTCGCCCATCCAGGAGCGCTGTCCCAAATAAGACGCATTATTAATTTATTATACATAAAACAAAAGGTATTTTAGTAAAACAGGTATACTAAAAGATACGCTTGATGGATTTTGCGTGATTCTCAGTTTTTTATCCGCGTTAGACATAACTTTACAAATTAATTTCACTATGTAATATAAACATAATTTAAAATATTCATATATTAAGTTATTAAGAAAATGCTCTAATTTAACATATATTTTTTCCAAATCTAACACTACTCGTTTAGACGTGATATTCAGTATAAAATAACTAAAAGTCGGTTATCGTCGCCTTAAGGTGCTGAACATAATTCAGCGACGGTAGATGCTCAATGCAGTTTGTCGATCGACACGAGCCGAATACGTGTAGTAATTGCTCCGGGTCGGCTTTATTGTTCAACAAATACTGCCGAATCGACTGTGCCGAACCGAACAGGTATGTAGCACCCCTCAGAGTTTGTTCCATAAAGAAAGTTGAAAACCTTTCAGGGGTCCTCCCCCTGAAAGGAAGTAGAAATGAAATGATGTATTTAATTTCTTTTTTCATTTAGGTATGGTATGCAATAAAGAGTAGTCTATCTATCTATCTAAATACTGAGCTGGGCCTCAAGTTTGTTATTACAATAGTGTCAGAATGGTCTATCATTGATTTCATAATTGTCGATTTTGACAAGTTTGGTAATCTACTAATATAATGGCGTCATTATGACTTTCCAATGGTCAGCCACTGACACTCCATTAAAAGAATTTGTAATCTCGTACATAATGACAAATGAAACATCCTACTAAACTTCCAACTTCTGACCTACCAATGATCGACCATTATGAATTTAGCAGATTACGAACTTTTAGCAAAATGACAATGGGATCGTGTTGGAGTGACGAATTTATAAAAATAGCAGTTTTGGGCCCCTGGGGCCTAAGTCTACTAATTTACAAACGTTGCAATGGTCTTGCCATTGTGAGTATTTGACAGTGTTTGTATGGCAAATCTGTCAAAAACTCACAATGAAGAGACCATTGCAACGTTTGTACATTAGTAGACTTGGCCCCCTGGTATTCAATACCAGTGACCATTCTGACGATTCTTACATTGATTGAGCATAAAACCGTAAAATAATTATTTTACCTAATAATACTTGTTACATCGTCAAACTATCTATTACATGCGGATTATACTTTAGTTATTTCGCCATTAAATTTCCATTACGCTGAATCATTGCCAGTAAGAAATATTAAACTTCAAGAGGCAAATCAGTATGTGCAAAAATTGTCTGGCAAAATATTAATTTTGTTTTTATGTGTCGATTTTACTAGAATTAAACGGAGTACGTAAATGACGTTAGCGTACTTATACTTACTACCTACGCTTTTTTAAGTAATTATGTATATTAGGTATGACAGACTAAACAAACACACTAGCTACACTTTTTGCTTATTTACCTTTAATTATGCATGACGGTTACTTAAAGACGAATAACATTAAATGACATAGGTACACATCAAGTTACCACAAACTGACAAAGGGTCTAGCCGGATAAATATGATGAGTCGGCCCCCAATTGGGAACCTATATCGCAACTTATGTTTTAAGATCGACTTGATGTGCAAACACAATTTATGTACATTTCGCGACAAGCTTCCGTTTTGTCCTTGAGATATGGAAAAAAAATAACCGTACGCATGATTCGGCTACTATTCAAAGTTCAATTCAATTCGATTCAATTTATTTATTTCAGTAACAATTCACATTGTGTTCGAACATTTAGGTTTCATTACAAAGTACTTTATATACATATTTTTTTTATTTTTATGATATTTTTTTAAATAAAATATAAAAATAAAATAATAAGAGAAAAAAACTTTTGAAAAAAAATGAATATATTTAATTTTTATATAATATAATACATATCTATATTTTTTGTATTATATATATATATATATTTTTTTTTTAATATTAAAATATTACAAACTTCCCCAACATTCACCGGTTATGCATTATCGCTTTCATGAGGGTGGATAACATACATTATCTTTACATAGTATAAAATGGAGTCGCTGTCTGTTCGCTTAGATCTTTTAGACTCCTCAACGGATTTTAATACAGTTTTCAGCAATAGATAGAGCGATTCAAGAGGAAGGTTTATATGTATAACACATACATATAGTACAGATATATAATTATATATAGTACAGAAATTGCCGAAAAATATATTTTTGTGCGCTTAAATCGCAAACGCTGGCTAAACATTACGAGATAGTATTATTAACATAAGCGGGATATTTACCATGTTTATTCATTTTTCTGAGTTAATATCCCGCTTATGTTAATAATAATGTTAGTGACCATGACAGTTTAAAAACTTATATTACGAGATAGATCAAATTAATTTACTGCGAAATTGTATATCTTAAAAAGATCGATAAAAAAGTCCGCAATGGTATATATTTATCTCCTAAGGATAACCCACAGTAACCATTTTTATCTCTTATATATTACAAAAAAAAAAATTGTTCTTTACGAAGCTATTTTATACAATACAGTATTATTCCTAACCCAATTAAATACTTTACATACGTTGTAGTGAAAATAAATACGGTACTTATAACAAAAAAGCAGTTTTTTGTTTTTTTGTCGTCTGTTTGTTCCACGCGGGCGAAGCCGCGGGTAGCAGCTAGTAGCCTAGCTTTTGCCCGCGGCTCCGCCCGCGTGGATGTCGGTTATCGCGTAAAAAAGTAGCCTATGTCCTTCTCCATATCCCAGGCTACACTCTGCCAAATTTCATGACGATCGGTTCAGCGGTTTAGGCGTGAAACGTAACATTTTTTTTTTTTATTCTACTATGAGTTTGCTCTTGACTTTAGTCTAGGTCTGGATGACAGAGACAAAGTCTACGATGGATACATACAGACAGACAGACAGAGTTACTTTCACATTTATAATATTAGTATGGATAATAAAACGTAATTCCAGGCTGGCCCAACGGGTTTCTTATAACTGATATTATCTTAGATGAGGCTACTTGAGGGACCGGTTTTCTTGATCGATCGTCTTCGCCATTAGTATTAGATAATGTGAAACCGGTTATAGTATCAACATGAAGGTATATTTGCGTTTTAACACTTTCAATGCCAAAAACCCAGCATATGGGTCTAAAAATAATTCTATCGCGTGCCCAAAACCCGCATCCGAGTCGTCGCTGTAGGTAGCTATTGGTGACTTCTGTACATGACGCGTCGTGGGCATGTACAGAAGTCATCAATAGCTACCTACAGCGACGACTCGGATGCGGGTTTTGGGCACGCGATAGAATTATTTTTAGACCCATATGCTGGGTTTTTGGCATTGAAAGTGTTAATGAGTGGAATCATAGACGTTCCTTAGACGATCGTTTATGCAACATTTCTTGTGTCCAAATTTGAAACGCTAAAGCCACTGTGTTAATAAGAGTTATTACTTTTTTGGAAGCGTTGTGGAGGGGCTCGTGGCAAAGCTACGCTTACCGCGGTTGGTCCATGGATAGGTGACCATCTTTAAGCGACTTCAAAAAAGGAGATTCTATGTACGACTGTATATATATATTTTTTTTTTAATGTATGTTCACCGATCCACAAAGACCCTGAAATTGCATCAGAAAAACTTAAGAGTAGTCTAGACGACATAAATAAATGGCTAAAGAGGTGGCGAATAAAAGCAAGTGCATAAGTCAGCCCAGGTTACCTTCAGTCTGAGACATATGTCCACCGGTGAGACTAGGCGATCATGAACTTCCACATGAGGACTCTGTGAAGTACCTGGGCATACACCTCGACCGCAGGCTTACATGGAGGACACATATCCAAGCTAAGAGAAATCAACTCAACATCAAACACAGGAACCTATACTGGCTTCTAGGAAGAAACTCTATTCTGTCAATAGGCAATAAACTACTGGTGTACAACACCATCTTAAAGCCAATTTGGACATATGGCATCCAACTATGGGGAATTGCTAGTGTCTCAAATATTAACATGCTCCAAAGATTCCAAAATGTCATCCTCAAAAACATCACAGATGCACCATGGTTTACAAGAAACTGCAAGGTTCATGAATATCTCAACCAAAACACTGTGCATCAGGAAGTGAAAAACTGTGCAGAACGCTACAGAGCACGGCTTGAGACTCATCCAAATCCTCTGGCGAAAGCGCTCACTAAGCCAGATCATAAAAGGCGGCTGAAAAGGTTGGCTGTGGTGGACCTTGCCAATGTCAACTAGGACATGTTGCCATGGAATATTATGAGGGTAATCTCGCTGGAGAAACCAATCTGCACCATCAAATCTGCTCATAGTCCGGGGACTGATCGCAGAGAAACTTAGCTAACTTAAACTTAACTAGATTACTCCGTCAATTGTGAACCGATTTTCAAAATTATTTTTTGTTTGAAAAGATATGCTCTCGAGGTGGTCCCATTGTCACCATGTTAGAATCTGATAACGGAATCCCATAGAAATCCAGGGAATCTTCAATTTTTTATGGGAATTTCACAGATTTCACGGTCAATTGTTTACCTATTTTGAAAGTTCTTCTTTCTTTTGGTTGAAGAAGCTTGCGGTCCCATATAAATTTTATTAACTTTGATTAGGCAGTTTTAAGTTAACTTTGATGATACGTATTTAATCCACTTTGTCTATCTTGATGATGTTATTATACTTCCTGTCACTATTGTTTACACTATTTTTTAGCAAGTAGTGGAAGATGAATTGGTGTGGGGTAGGTATAATAACTAAAAAGTGAAAAAAAAAAACACTATAACGTGAGAAATAACTTCTAAGTATAATAATTTCGGAAGTCAGTGTCTTTGGAGCTTTGTACCTACCCCACACCAATTTATCTTCCAGTACTTGCTATGTACATGTGTTTTTTTACATACCAAGACTCCTCCGTGCCTCGGAAAGCACGTTAAGCCATTGGTCCAGTTAAGCTTTGACAGTCGTTACGGGTCGTCAGAAGCCCGCAAGACTGACAACCAGTCTTACCAAGGGGTATCGTATCGTGTTACCCATTTACGGGGTGTTGGAGGTCAGATAGGCAGTCGTAGTTTACATGGATGTAAAATACTGGTACTCAGCTGTCCAGTAAGACTGGAAGCTGACCCCAACATAGTTGGAAACTTCTCTTATTCAGGAGCCTTAGATTAGTTACCAAAAGAACGATGAAACAACTAACTTTTACTTATAAACAGCAGCATTAACATTTCTAACATCTAGGCCAAGTGGTTTAGGCTGTGCATTGTCTCGTCTGTGAGTTAATATAGTAGTTAATCTAAAGGTTAATGTAAGAAAATTTATTTAGTGGGTATTTATTTGGCGCCATGTAGTGCCGGAAGTAAAGAATAGAACCACCCTATTTCCTCCCGTGGGTGTCGTAGAAGGCGACTAAGGGGCTTACTAGATAATGGGCAGCAGCGTTCTTTATGCATTTTTAACACCATATTGCGATCGCCAACCCGCCTGCCAAGCGTGGTGATTATGGCAAAACCCCCGTTGTTAAATAGACTATAACCTTACTCAAGAATTGGGCAATCAAATATGAAAAAAAAAAAAAAAAATGGTAGTCATAAGGACTGCTGACAGAAGTGAAAACTCAAAACTTTGGAATAACTGACAGTCTTGCGCAACACGTCACGAGCATGTCGCGCATTTCGGTGACGCGAATCCATAAGTTTTCCCCTAGCTAAAATCGCTCAACGCGGCTAAAGAAAATTTCACTTCAAAAAGCTTTTCATACATTCATCGAAATAGTGTGTCTACTGTTATATAGGAATTTGTATTTTTGTTCACCCAAAAAGTACACATACATACACAGTATACGTATGGCTCATGGAAAGCGTTCGGTGACGATCGTGAACCCATAAGTTTTTCCCCTACCAAAAATCGCTCAACGCGGCTAAAGAAGTTTTCACTTCAAAAAACAAGTCCGACTTCTAGAGATTACCCTAGTAGCATTTTTGTTGGCGTTTGGTTGGGCCACATACCTCTGAAGGTGGCCCAACTTTCTTCTTTCTTTTCTTTCTTTGATGGCCCTTGTTGTGTTCAAATCCGGGCAAGTATGTATCAATGTGACTTTTTCTAATCATATGCCTTTTCTGAGATTATCTTGGACATTATTTAGATCGGTGAAGGAAAAACATCGTGAGGAAACCTGTTTTTATCACACTAAACTAATATTATAAAGGAGAAAGTTTGTGAGTGTGTGTGTATGTTTGTCACTTCTTCACGCTCAAACGGCTGGACCAATTTTGATAAAATGTTGTATGGAGGTAGCTGACACCCTGGATTAACATATAGGCTACTTTTTATCCCGTTATTCCCACGGGATCGACACTTATGCGGGTGTAACCGCAGGTCGAAACTGAAACCGCCAACCCGTCTTGAGCAATCGTGGTTACCAATGCTCGTGTTTTATCTGTATGAGACGTGGCCTTTGCCCTGCATTGGGACGCTAAAACGCTGGTACTATTAGAAATCTCTATGCCCAGGAATTGCACGCTACCTTTAGGGGGTCCGAAGAGCACGACGTCCATCGCTTTGAGCGCGAGCTTCTGTTTGTGTATGGGATCCTTGATGCCCAACACGTTGCTCAGATACTGCATGTTGTTTACTGCCAATCTGTTGGGGAATAAACAGGGTTTTGTTAGTACAGGGATGATTTCCAAGTAAAGTTAAAATCAAAATGTTTATTGTCATCGAAAGCCCATACAAGTTGTTGACTAGATACAGGGATGCAGGGATGAAGTTTTCAAAGCGTCCTCTCTCCTACTATTTTGCTGTGGTCCATAATGATCTCATAGATTTATAACTCACATAGATTTATTTGCTGGTACCTCAAAACTAGAGATCCGATATTCGGATGCATATTTACCTAAGTGAATTTTTTGCTATGAAAGTATGGAAGCGGCTTCTTATTTTTTATTCCGCGTGAAATTTCTTGTTCCCCTGTTCCCCAATCCGTTCTTGAGATATCATCAAAAGCCGTTCTGTACAAAATGTAGGTATGAGAAAGTAAATTTTATACAAAAAAAAAAATAATAAAAAAAACTTGAGTTTTTCCTATGTTTTAATAGTTACTCTGCTATTCGGGGCGGAGACAAATCCAACAAATCCAAGATTATTAAATAAAGTATCTTTTCCTGCAGGCTTCAGTGGTAATTGATAAGCCCAAGTGAATTGATATTATCATGATGATGATAGGAGGAAGGGTGGTCTGTGCTCAACATCAGTAGCTAAGTATGCTCCAAAAACTTCAAGCATTTTAGCTTTAACTGCCTTGTTGGTGTCGTGTTCACAAGCACGACTTCGTGCTGCGTGGGGTCCTGGGTTCGATTCCCAGGTCGGGTAAAGTGTTATTGGGAATTTCTCAGTAGCAGCCCAGAGTTTGGAAGTTGGTGGTGTGACTACTCCGTGTCTCGGTGGCCCTGCGCCTGATCTCTCCTCGCGAGTATCGTATCGCAGTCCCTAAGGACTATGAGAGTGAAAGACGAGAGAGTGCACTATAATATCTCTTGCGTCGATGGCTAGTCTCCGTTGAGATTTGCCGCCATAGTCTAAATTTGGTCTGGAGGACTGTGTTCGTCCGACATTAGCCTCCTTACTAATAAACGTTGTATAGCGTCTGTATAGTTACACACCGATTTCTCTCTTTCACTCGTCAGTAATTTGACTTTCGAAAGAAGAAGACAAAGCGTTGTGTAACTATACAGACGCTATACAACGTTTATTAGTAAGGAGGTAGGAGTCTAATCAACACCACACCCAAGGGTAATGCAAAGCTAGTCGTCACGGCACGTGCTGCTAATTCTCAGGCAAATAATAATGGAAGTAAACTGTCTACAATTTTGACAGGAGCGTTCCCCAGTTAGATAAACTTGACTTGAGTGGCAGTTGCTCCATTTAATTTTAAACGAATATTTACCTGCATTTGTCTGTAATAAAATCTTTTTTTCGGGTTCTGTAACTCAATAGAAAAAAAACAAACCCATGATAGTATCACTCGTGTGTCTGTCCGTCTGTCACAGCCGATTTGCTCCAAAGCTACTGGACCGATTAAGTTGAAATTTGGTACACATATGAACTTCTGTGACCCGAATAAACGAATTTTGAATAATGGGGGTCACTTTTGGGAGGCAAATTAGAAAAAAAAAGTTCTTAGCCAGTTTTTATTGTTTGATTTCAGTCTCGGTAATGATATTTGTCATGCTTACTCTCACCAAATATTAGGATAATAATCAGAAGAATACTTCTAAATATTACTACTACTATTATAAGAACATAGACCATCACCACCATATCATCTGCCTAGCCTTTGCTATGTCGGGATCAGCTTCCAATCTAACCGGATATGGGTTATCCTGTGCCTATCGGGATTTGCCATAGTCGCCACGCTTGGCAAGCGGGTTGGCGATCGCAGTATGGTGTTGAAAATGCATAGAGAACGCAGCTGCCCATTCTCTAGCAAGTCCCTTAGTCACTTTTTACGGCACCCACGGGAAGAAATGGGGTGGTGCTATTCTTTACGTCCTACTCCTACCAGCAACCAAATCGAGCAAAAAATGTTGCCCTCGCTAGGAATAGAACTCGGGGTCTCTGGGTCTGAGACAGGTGGTCTTATCACTAGACCACAGAGGCGGTTACTTACTTCATAAATAATGTTTCAGTGACGTCATTGATCGTTAAATTACATCACTATGTAGCGCCCTACCATACTTCGTTCAGGTAACCGTAGCATTAGTAATTTTATTCACACGCAAAATAAACAAAACTATATCAAACAAAAAAGAGGTTAAACGTCCAGATGTGGACTTATATGGGCTGATGATGATGAGAAGATAGACCACGCGGCTGACTATCCGGACGAAAGCTTAGTATCGACACTCGTGGAGGCTCTTTTATGACAAAAAGAAGCCCTGCGCGCGATGGGGTTTTCCATCGGCAAAAATAACAAAGTTTCATCTCCTTTATAACCACTTTAGGGGACGAATTTTCAAAAATTCTTCTTTAGTGCTCATAAAAAAGTACCTAAGTAGTAGTTTCTTTCCTTTCCTACCAAAAGTATGGAAAAAGTTTTTTTTGCGATTTCTGAGTTTGCTTGTACTCAAACCTCAGTCGGTCCAATTGAGTTTTTTGATCCTTATAAGAAATAGGATCGATTGGCATCGAAAAATGTTCTTGCGAAAACTGCCCATTTTCTTGCAATTGCCTACATCAACAGATTTTTTTTTTTCAAAATCTATGAAGGCAGATCAAAATGTCTCAAAAAGTTAATGGCCGGGTTCTTAAGACCGTTTTCTTGTAGCTACAACAGTTAAGGTACCTGCCCTTACTACCCTGTCTCAAAATATCCATCCTGAATAAGGAATTCTTATGCACGATTCCATGCTTCTAGAACCAGCGGTTTAGGTTATGCCTTGTCTGTTAGTGAATTTAGGCGCGGGCCACATATAAATGGCGTCGGGCGCGGTCATGGCACGGGCGGCTTCCTATTCCATTCAAATTTCATACAAAACGCATGGAAATAAAGCGCAATTTAGGACACACGATATATCATCGTAACCACGTCCGAGCAACGATATACCGTGTGTTAAGTAGATGTTGTGTTTTATATTAATTTGTTACCTGGGCAAGGTAGCGCCAGTGACCTTGTGTTGAAGGAACAGGGTCTTGTATTGAGGCAGATCGACTGACTGCGACAGCCATTCTACCGTCTGCTCCACCGTCCAGTTGTGCACCTGTAATTGAAGTTTAGAACATTAATAAGATATATGTGTTATTGTAACATGATTTAACATGAGCTTGTGGTGGCATCTCATCTACAGCGCCACATGCGAACTACGCATCACACTGAAGTCACGCTAAATCCTGCATCGCGCATGCAGAGTTTACCGCGCGAATAGCTTAAATACAACGTCCCGACATCAACCGTAGGGCAGATGCCCTGACAAGACACCCGTCTAGTCGGAGTTTCCTCCCTTTTTGAACGAGGATGAGTAAACTTTACACCCTATTCCTCATACCTCTATAAGCTTCTTAGTAGATTAGAAAACCAACGATTCTAAAGTCAGTTCAGAAGTGGCTCCACTTCATTGACACGTTGTTTGCCTATTCTAAGAGATCAGGGATTGCTGTGAAAAAGCTGTTATTTTCACATTACAAACAAACAATTCAATTTTATTTATTTGTATTGATGTGTATGGATGTACTAACCTCAGATCTGAGCCACGCCTCCCACAGCTCCTTGACGGAGATGTGCATGTCATCGTTGTGATGGAACGCGCGCTGCCGTTTCTCATAACCGCTGTCGTACTGCAACTCTTCGCGAAGGAACTGGAAACAGAATTTACAAGTTATAAGCAAAGTTTTTTTTTATGTTATCGGGTGGTAAACAAACGTGTAGGTCTGAGCTGCTCAACGCCTGTGGACTAAAATACCGGAGGTACCGCAAAAGCGTTCCTATGACTGATCCTTGAGCGAAATAGTGCATAGTTGGTAGGTTTTATAAGAGTATTTGTATATTAACAAGCGCTTCTTGACATCAAACTAATAAGTTTGTCGAGTAAAATAGTAAAGAGAACAAATAATGTACTTATAATATGTTTGCAAATACAAAAAAGGAGCCGTTTCAGCTTTTTTCTCGCAAAATTATATACTCGTACCTACGCTCGACGAGGTAAGAGATGAGACGTCTCTTAGCTTTGTAATTACATTGGCAACCATACCATGTAAAACAACCGACTTCAGAAAAAAATACAACAAATTGAAAAATAACTTTAATCTCGGAAATCGGTGTCTTTGGATCCGTATTTTATTTTTTTGCCACCGACTTCCGAAATTAAAATTATTTTTCACTTATACACCGTGGCATTTTAGTCGTCTTATAAAGACAGCCCACTTCATTTATCCAATGACTACTAATCATTCATGTAAAAAAAAATTTTTTTTAAACATTTGATTATTTTTTTATTTTTTTTATTTTATTAATTATGACACATGACATAGTTTAAAACACCCTGTTACGAGTGCAGTCCGAGCCTTGTGATACAAGGGCGCCGCAGAATGGATTTAGACTAAGTTTAAGTTGCAATAGTAAGAAACAATTTTTTGCGTTAGGGTGAATAAACTCTGATAAAGATGTCGCCGCTCCATTCCGCGGCGCCCTTGTACCACAAGGCTCGGACTGCACTCGTAACAGAGTGTTTTAAACAAAATCATGCGTCATAATTAATAATAAAAAATGTTCAAAAAAATTTTTTTTTTATATGAATGATTAGTAGTCATTGGATACATAAAGTAGGCTGTCTTTGTAAGACGACTAAAATGCCACGGTGTATAATAAATTTATAATATTTTTTATAATAAAATATATAATTTTATTTTTCCGTGGAATTCTGTCTGTATGTATAAATCCATGTATGTGGTCACGACAACGCCCGAAAACTTAACGTATCACATCCATTTATTTTTTTCAAACGCATCAGTATGCGCATAAATTAAGGCCTATTCAAAGTCACAGTCTAATTCAATGTAGTTTAATCATAATTAATACATTAAAATATTCCACTAGTCTTTTGTATATCTATATCTATGAATAAATTAGCTTTAGGCCGCGGATGCGGTTGGGCGCTATAGGTAGCTGATTTAAAAAAAAAAAAATTTTTAGTTTAATAATTTTTTTAATTAATGTTACTTTATTTTACAGAAGGAGGTTTAGTAGAATTGTAAATGTTATTTACGATTTAGGGCGCTTAATGGAGTCAAAAGAGAAATTTTATTTTGAATCTGGCTTTATAATAACAGCAAATACGAGTAGGCTTGTGACTGTAGGCGTGTGGCTATGTAACTGACTAAACTTCTGCCCGCGCCTTCGTTCGCGTGGAAATAGTAAGAAACCACAATATACTAAAATACCAGCCACATTAAAAAAAAATCCCACACCTCCAACACATATCGATGTTACGACTTTTGCGTGGGAGGTCCACGCAAAAAGTCGTAACATGTTTTTTTAGTAAAATGAGATTTTAGTACTATAATGCAATATTATAAAAATACTACACATTCTTAAAAGCGATATTTCCATATTTTCACCAAAAACAAACCGAGTTTCGAACCCGTTAATAGTCTTATCATATTATGTTTTGCGGCTGATCAACACAAAGATGACGTTAAAAATCTCTCCTGAAAAATCACAAATTTAAACATACGGCCTTATGCACGGGAGGTGTCGATATAGTTAATGTATACAAAAATTTAAAAAAATATATACTAAAACCTTAATCGAGAACCACGCTATCCATTGGTGAATACAGCATGAAAATCGGTGTAGAAGTTTTTGAGAATAAACAATTTTTCATTCTTTTTCTTTTATTTTTCCTCCCGATTTTTTGAATTCGGTTAAGACGGATTGCAGTAACGCTGCTTCGCGGCAGACATAGGTAATGATGATAGTACATTTGACCAGACAAGCTCTTCCACAAATACCATTTAAATACTTACTACTCAAAAGAAATTAAATTAAAGTTTTAATAAAGAGGTCTCTTATGGCGTTATTTGAAAGCTGACCCTTGTCAGAACCAGTAATTTAATCATTAAGTGTATGTCTTAAATGTCCCGTGTCATCTTAACCGGCTTAAAGCTCGTACAGACTAGTGCGATATCGCAGGCGCGACGCGACACTAATAGCACAATTTCTTTGTCGGTGCCTGTCGCACCCGCGATATCGCGCGAGTCTTTACGCGCCTTTATAGTTGCAGCAGAAACCCTGTCTTAATTTACTACTTGTAAACAAAATGTCTGTTTCAGAGATCATTTTTTTTTAAGTTTAAGTAAAGGCTCGCACACACTGACGCGATATCGCGGGCACGATAGACAGTGCGACCCTTGTCGCACCCACGATATCGCGCCAGTGTGTGGGAGCCTTAATTCCTTTACTTTTCTAAATTTCACGCCAGCTATGCTCGGAATTCTTTGTTTAGTCAAAAATTTTAGGCATTTTAAAAGCTTTTATTTAATTTGTAATGTTTTTAGCCTAAGATGTTTTAAACTGGTATTAAATATCTGTAATGTGATGTGATACACACACAGGTGTAAGAGTGGTTCTTCTGAAGGGAAGCCGTTAGAAATGAATTTGAAAATATTGTAAAAGCCAATTATTTTTAAAGGATTAACCGTGGGGTTTCTTACCGGCTCTTCTCCATAGGAAAATAGATGGAACCGTACCACCTGGCTTCTGACGTTTCATAAGTGCTGCATTGATTTTGAATCGAGTTGTAAGGAGGGTGCGCCCCTGATCTGTTTACTAGTTCACTGTCTCGAAATGGTCAAACAAAAGAAAAAAATGGAGATTAGTGGACTTTTATAGGTAACCCAAGTTCTGACTTATTTGCCTACGAAATTCAGTAAAACAGATTACCAATTTATGCTACGAATTACGAGGGAGAAAGATTTATTTCAGGTCAAATGATTCAAGTTAGGCCACAATGCTTATATATTAGGTTGGGGCAAAAGTCTTTTCGTATTATATTATATAAACAAGGACAAAACCTTGGCTCACGGGAAGTAAACGAAGCAAAATAATTGTGATTGGTTTTCCTTGTTTTCGTGGTATATTTCGATAACAAATTTAGTTTTAGAAGGAAATGGGTATTTTACCTAAAATCGAAGTATGAGGAAATTCTCTCTATCTCATCGGTTATTCTCAGTATTCTATGTGTCAAACATGATATCTGCATACCTACTTCATGTTAGATGTCATGTTCAACCAAGATTTAATTTTGAGAGGAAAATAGGTAAGTTGTAGGATAAGTATAAACTATTGTAAGTTGTCTCTGTGACTTAGGGCGTTTTTTTTTTTTTGAAGAAGATGAGGCAATTGAGGATGAAAGTGGAAAATAATTTTACTTTGATTTATGTTTTTTTATAATGTTGTGATCAATATTATAATATAACAATGTGAGTCCTGGTAACTAATACAAGAAGGTGATTGTTTTAATTTTATGAGGAAAGTATGAAATCTGTCTTTTTTAACCGCCTCTGTGGTCTAGTGGTAAAACCACCTGTCTCAGATCCAGAGGTCCCGGGTTCGATTCCCAGCGGGGGCAAAAATTTCTGCTCGGTTTGGTTGGTGGTAGGGCTTGTCCTAAGTCCGCCTGGCTAGCTACCACCATCTTATCTAAGTCTGTCGCCAAACAACAATGTTAACAACATTTGTTGTGTTTCGGCAGTTAGAGGTAAGATAGCCAGTTCTTCTGTGGTTGAGGATTCCGGGTGAAGCTCATCATCACTTACCATCAGGTGAGATGAAGGCCAAGAGCTACCCCGTTGGGTGTAAAAAAAAAAAAAACCTACTGTTTTCTCCTATTTTTTTATTGGTGAGCTGTTGTATTTTAGTTTCTTGGGGTTGGCAACACTGGTTAGCATAGTGAATGAATGAATGAATGTAAGATTTTTATTAAGTTGAGGCTCCAGCATGATTCTCCATTTCAAACATTTATTGAGTAGAGACCACAGAATAATGTCATAGTCATGAACTCACATCATCACTCTCGCTGAGGTCGACGTTTCCGTTGGCGTCATCATCGAGCTGATTATGCAGTGCTGTGATGGCTTCCAGACCAGCGCGGTCCTGTAAGCACGTGGGCTCATTGTGGCACGCCTCGAACAGAACTGGAAACAAAAGATGGTGCTGTTAGGAATACCGAATGATCCGGAAGACGGTGATAGATTCCGTGTGAGGCTCTTCTTGTCATAGTCACGACGTGCCAGAAGCTGCAGACTATTTCTGTTTTGGTCTCGTTATTATATGTAGATACTAGCTGACCCGACAGACTTTGTTCTGTCAAAAGCTATAAGTATTAACTCTACTACTCTACCCTACCTACCTCCCTACCCTACCCTACCTACCTAAAACTTAACAAAAAAATTGATACTAACCGATTCTCAGACCTACTGAATATGAATATATGAATATCCAAACTAATATTATAAATGTGAAAGTAACTCTGTCTGTCTGTTACGTTTTCATGCCTAAACCGCTGAACCGATCGTCATGAAATTTGGCAGGGATATAGCCTGGGGTATGGAGAAGGACATAGGCTTTTTTACGCGATAACCGACATCCACGCGGGCGGAGCCGCGGGCAAAAGCTAGTATGCATATAAAATTTCAAAAAAATCGGTCAAGCCGTTTCGGAAGAGTAAGTAACTAACATTGTGAAACGAGAATTTTATATATAAGATATAAGACTCGTAAACATATTAAGTATCTACATATCTGATACTAGCAGCCCGTCCCGGCTTCGCACGGGGTAGACAATACGAAAGACATTTTAAGACTCATTTTTCTACACCTTCGGTTACATTGTTCAAATTTTACCAAGGATCCCTAATTTTTTTCAAAATGAAATGTAGCCTATGTCAAATTAGAAGAATGTAGCATTCTATTGGTGAAAGAATTTTTTAAATCGGCCCAGTACTTTTTGAGCCTATTCATTACAAACATACAAAAATAGGTACAAATCTTTCCTCTTTATAATATTAGTGTAGATTATAAAGACACTCAAGTTCACTATTTCCTTTATCTTATTACTTGTACATTCATGATTCTGTCTGGCCAATGACCTCGACTATCAAATATTACCAAAGATGCGTTTACGAGAAATTTCAACGTTTTCCGATCATCGAATACTCTGGCAGAGTTAGCACTTACACCGATTTCCCGAATAGGTGTGTAAATAAAGAACGGTTAAAATAAGAAATTTACAATATACAGGTATGCAGTGAAATCATTAGGAACTGTTGTTATGCCATGCCCATAATCGTGCAAGTGTGTATTTAAGACAAAACATTTACCTTAAGTACAAATAAACAAGGAATAAAGTTATCAAATCAAATTATTTTATTGTGGGCATAGGTTATACAGACAGATGTTAGGTAAATTACAGATCCATTATGTCCTGCCTAATAGGCATACAATAATAAATTATGTCAACATGCAACATATCAAAAATTTCATCGTTCATCACATTAAAGCAAATCTTACAAAATAAGAATAAGGTGTATGGTGACAGATTATAGTAGGTACTAATTATTAAGAAAATCTTGGATCGTATAGTAAGCTTTGTCAATTAAAAAATTACGCAATTTATATTTGAATAGTGGGAGTTCCTTGGTGTTTAAAATGTCCACAGGTATTTTATGCTAGGTATAAACGTCACAAAATTTATGGTTATACCGAAGTTATTCCTAGGATAACTTGTTTCCGTGTTTATTTGTAAGGCCCTTAATGATTAAGTATTGGCACAATACAAGAAGATTTTTTCATAAAACTTCATCAACGTTTTTCAGACGATTCCAGTCACATTATGATTATTTAAAAAATCTCATAGTAGTATTTAAACCAAGTACAGTCGACTGCAAAAATCCATGGACAATACAGAAACAAAATCGTGTGAAGCGAAAAACGAAAGCTAGTTCTATTTTCGAAAATTTGAACTCAAACGTTCACTGGAAAATAGACACTAAGGTATCCATGCAATTTTGCAGGTGAGTGAACATGAATGTTTTTCCAGATCAGTACAGAGTATCGATCCCGGCTGATAGACATAAATTAACGTTTTGTATGCAAACAAATTAATTTGATCATTAAAAAACTAGGTTAATTTAAAACCCCATTTATTAATAGGCTTGTAATCATTTATTGTCATACAAGACAAAGGATATATACCGACATACTTAGTTATCTAATATATTAAATAAAATTGAATATTGAATAGCTTAGCAGCCGTAAAAAACGACAAAGATAAACATGCACCTGAGCGCTATGGCCAAGTACGGAACGAATAACTAAAAGAAGACTGGAGACGTAGAAGTAAACAGAGAACCGAGTGTCATGGTCACAGCTTACAAATCTTCAAAGGAGTTTCCTTCGTCCATCTAAGAGTAGACAGAAGGTGACAGGACTGATGGAATGAGACACTAAGGTCCAGTTCTCGAACGAGAAATTTTCGCAAAATGTATGTTACACAAATTGTCAAACGCGCGTAAATTGTTGCCATTGGCTGTTGATAAATTTTCGTTCCAAAATCTTGTCATGGAACATGAGATAGGAAGATAAGGGATGAAGTAGACGCACATATGTAACTGTTCGAGCTGCGAGCATAAAGCTTGCAAAGAAGAGTAGTACACACTGCTAAACAAGCTATAAATTTCCAGTATAAGCTGACCTCTCGTTGTATGGAAATCCTATAACAATGCGAGATCAGCTTAAACTGGAAATTTATAGATTGATATGTAGCCGTGAATACTAAAGCGTTCTTCTTTTGTTTGTAACTTCCACTTCTAGAACTAAGGGCGGGTTGTTTCTCGTCCACTTTCCGCACACGTATACGTGATAAATGGCGCTGACTATCGTCAAACCAAAAAAAAACGTTGTTTCACAAAATTATGCCCTTAACGTTCGTTAAAAAATAACGATTACAGTAACCCACTGGTTAACGTCATTTTATTCTTCTACATTTGAAGTTTTGATGATCGGTTTTTTATGCAGTGAAACAACGCTTTGTATTTAACGAACGTTAAACATCATGTGTAATCGTTATTACTTGACGTACGTATGTTACGTTAACCAACCGTTTGAAACAACCGGCCCTAAGTATACCAGTCTGCTATAAAAACTGAATGGATGATCAGATGCAGGGAAATGGCTTACAAAAATAGAACTATTACCGAAACAAAACACTACAAAATGAAACGTCTAGAACTTTTTACTTCATTGTTAATGTAACCACAGAGTAATTTACTTTACTCGCGCAGTTAAACCATTAAAGTGATGGTTTTAGATTATCGTTAAAACACACTTAGCACTACTGCCGTGTACCGTTAGGGCTTGGGTAACAAACTAGTGGCGATAACGTCGACTCAACATAATCAGCATAGCGTGAATAATTTCAGGCGCTCGTGCGACACTGGCCAAAGCCATGACATTATAAACGCGTTAGCAGAAATCGTCTACAATTACGTGGTAATTATTCAGAATTGAAGGCTACTGAACTGCCAAAAACAAACGTAAAGTATACCTGGATGACAAGTGGATTATTTAACTCATCTAGCACTAGACAGAAACATTGCTAGCCGTAGCAAGAGAGTAGAGCTTCGATAAAGAGGATACCGAACTGGGAAAAACAATCCGTTGATAGACCAGCCGCCAGGGTAGACGACATAGAAGTAATGTTATCATTGGCAACGAAAGACCTAGATGCATTCGGCACTGATTAGAGAGGATTGCCGCAGAAGAAAGGACTTAAATTTACTAGGAGGAAGATACGGGTTGAAGATATTGAAAACTATGGATGGACTGTGTTGAAGATGAACAAAGGGAGTGACTACTGAGATGACGATAAATAGAGAAGTATGGAAGAAAAATAAATGTTGCGAGAACTCCAAATAAATTGGGAAAAGGTCAGGAGAATGATGAATAAATTGATGACATAAAAGATTTTGAGAAGCTAATGTCATCTATAGCCACAAAGCTTATCAAGCGAAATGGTCAGATACAAATCACTTCATCAGGAAGTTTCAGTAAGACAGAAAGAAAAGCCGATATATAAATCAAATCAGTTAATGAAATAGTAAATTTAACTATCGTTATTATTATATAGGTGGCAATAACATAAAACTAAATTTGTTTATATTATATACAGCCGTTTCATCAGTCAAAGCGGAGGTTACGTTTATTCAATTATCTAGACCAAAGCCTGTCATGGTCATATACAAAATGGCTACACTACATCGTCACCACACTGTAAATGTGATAAAACACGAACTATGTGATCGAATTAAATGTTGAAATGCATTGATAGAAACTAGTATAGCACCTGTTGTAATTTAATAACATTAGAATATTTATTATAGTTTTCAATTTTTCAGCTGGCCTGACTTTCGTTCCCTTGGGACTATTAAGCACCGATGCAGAAGTGCAGAGACCTGAAAGATTTTCCCAAAAATCGTCAGAATTGTTTTTGGGCTAGCATCAAATGGGTATATTTCGCTAGTGTTGAATGTACTATAGTTATGTTTTGAGTCAGAGCTCAGGGGTACCAAAAGTCCCAAAAAAAAAAACAAACGTGAAATATTCTCGTTTAAAGCGCACTGTTCCATCAATTAATTCAAATCAAATCCACGACCGCAGAACGTTTTAACAGTATTATAACCGTTTTACTGAGTTTTTATTGAAATAAAATACTAATAAACGTTTCCGGGAACATCAATAGAAGCGAACTACATCATTTTGCTCATGTCAACGTCATTATTATCGACATCAATCAACAATTTAATGGGACCACGTGGTTCTTGGCTAAGAATAGTTCACCCCGCTTCCTATCACGAGTGTTGTAACAGCCGTTTATTAATGAGATTATGAGTTGCTAACGCAAAGTGGACTATGCTAGTAGGCCGGGAAACCATCTAAGGGAACTAGGTGACAGGCTTTTTCTTCAACAGAGGATTATACTTTGAAGTGCATACTGCGGTATTTAAGTTCAGTTGATTTGGTAAGACAAATCGGGCATTAAAAAGACCTTCGATTTCCCCTCTAGCTGAGTAAACCTTGGACTATCCTTTACTGTATCTCTTCCTAGGTACATTGAACTGTGGAAGATCAGTCAGGTAACAAAACGTTTTCAAAATTTTTTGTTCGCGGCTTAATTTCCGGAAATTCAGATTCGATTGTGTTAGAATTTGGTTATGGACTGACGACAATAAATTTATTGATTCGTCACATATCCACCATTTTTTATCTGGTATCGCAATCATGATAGGACATTGAACATTTTCAACTACTTTGTAGTCGGCTTCCATTTCAGTCGAAACAGCGACGAATGAAAAGTACACAATACTAATTAAATATGAACAAAAATCCGTCTCAAGTACAAGTTATGCACATAATAAGGGACCAAGTACATACATAGTACTGTAAGTACTTATTTTTACAATGTTACGTCATGCACGTTTAGCTAACACTTTGAGTACTCAAGTCCATGACCGGCCGTTAAATGTACTATAAACATTAGCATTGTTGGAACACCAGTAGCTGCTGCAAAGCTGTTAAACAGATAATGATGACTTTATAGCTCAGATGATTGCTGTAGCAAAACAAATACACGGTACTCTTTCAAAGAGCATTGTTGATGGAGTTATAAATGTTGTTCGATTTTACGAAGATTAATTTTAATATGATTGTATTCTGCGAAGCAATTTATGGAGGAGAACGACTCTTTGTACTCTTCGTTAAAGAGAAAGCTCACATTTCAACAATCATTCCAATTTGAAACGAAAACGAAATTTGACTTCTAGTTTTCATGACATGAAAACCAAATTGCTTTGACAAATCCTTGAAACTATCCAAGTTGACCCTTAAACCCAGATAAATCCTTGGAAAATAACAAAGGCCAATTTAGTTTTAAAATTCTAGTCACGAAAATTCCGTGAAGACCAGGAAAATGCCAAAAAAATCCAATGTTTTGCAAATATTACCTTTTAAGTAAGTTAGTAGTTACTTAATCACGTTATCAATATTTAATCATAGTTCGGAAAGTGCCAGTGCAGGTGAGGTGTTAAAATATATTTCAAATCTATAATATCATCTTTTTAGGAGGCAAAAATTAGGTATATAATTAAACCAAAGCCATTTTCTTTTATAACAGAAAAATCAAACGCTTTGGACAAATCGCTAAAAGTAAAATTGCAGCAGTTTCTAGTACTCGTGTACATTTCTTACAGACAATAAGCCGTACTGAAGTCCCATTAAAGAAACTGGAGACTGGAAGATGACACTACAAGCATTAGTTACACAGACTTGAAGACTCCGAGAGCGTAGCGTAGACGACTATGTATTAATACAATTTTATCCCCAGCACCTTATACAAAATTCATTTATATTACGATGTCATAACAATAGAAGCAGTGAATGAAACAATCAATTCTACTGGCCGTGTCCAACGAAGCAACACACAGAGCCATTTAACTCCCCTTTTATTAATATCAATTGATGTTGTGACGCAAACATATCTTGTACAAACACTCAATTGTAAGCAATAGCTGAGGATTTAAGATGTAGTCACGACAAAGGAAATTACGATGCTGCAAGTTAATTTACACTTCTAGAAAATTCGATTAGAATTTGGTTTTTCTGTCTAATAGAATTCGGTTTTTCTGTGTAATATTCTAGGATGATTACGATGGTTAAATTTACGTTGTTTTATTAAAATACCAGTATTTATTCTAAATTGTGCGTTTCTCGACAATATTTCTAGGCAGTAACTTCACGGTCTGTTGACGTAAACTACTAGTACTATTATAGAAACGGATTGTCGAAGACTTTATTTTAATAGACGTGGATATACAATATGACGTGAGTAGTGTAAGTTCAAATATGCAAATAACGTTATGCTACCTTGAAGACGTTCCTAAGCGGTTGTAAAATTTAATGACTACACGAAACATGGAGATACCAGAAGCCAAACTAACCAAATTGAAAGGTTTCCAGAAACTTAAAACATCGTTATAAGAGCTTAAGTCGCCATTCGAGTAACATATTGTTTCTCCGTTGGCGCCAGTTGCATTTCGAAAGTAAGACACGTTCGTGCGACGAAAAGGTTGTACAAATGATGAATAAAATAAATAAAGGCTTATGGTATCAGTCGAGCTCTAACAATACCAAGACATTGACGGCATGTCGTGTAACTGCAATACGCCCGTAATAAGAATCTAGGTTGCATCTGTTGCAGTTAGGGCTGGTAGGCAAAGTTTAAATAAAAGGCATAATATAATACGATCTACTGAAGCCGAACCACACTTGGGATTGGGGGAAGCCGTTCATATTTCGAGCAATGGTAATGGATCAAGAAGTTGTAGGAAGAAATATACCAGACATGAAAAATACATCTTTGATGGTATGGTCATGTTACATTACTGAAAGGTTTATTTAATAAAGACCAATAAAGACCAGACTTACCAAAAAGGATTAAGTTGATCTTGTTACTGAAGGGCATGCCTTGACTGCTCCGAAGAAGAGCTTGTAAGGACAGCACATGGCTTTTATTTTACTCATGCAGTTTGTGCTTTCATATTATGAGATTGGCCTGATAAAGTACTGTATGACATAATTTATATAGTTATTAAGGGCACAACAACGCGACATATTCGATTGGGTGGTGAAAGACGGGCTTAATTAGGCCAACAACGGATTGATTATGATCTACATTCTCCGCGATATAAACAAACAACGTTAAATCTAGATGAGAACTAGAATTTATTAAGTGTTGAACTACTTTGTCTATTCTTGATCTATCGGTAGTTTCTATCAAGTGCACTCATAATTCCGTAAACATAAATAATGTAATGGCTACCTATTTACGTAGATTGTTTGTTTTAAGTCGGTTATCGATGATTTATGACTATATGATGTGTTGTGTATTCTCTATCTGACTTTCAGCTTCATATCTGCATGAAAATGCAGCTGTATGTATACACATTATTAAAATTATTTCGGGTTTAGTATAAGTATAGGTGACCTCATGCCTTTTTGCAGTATCATTGACAACTAAAAGCTAGCCTATAATATGTTGAAGTCATTCACCTATGCGCTCATAATGAGTTCGAATTTTAATAACAACACTATTATTTTTTTATGTTGTGACTTTTATGGTCTTCTTCTGACTGCCATTGGAAATGGGCAGCATTAAGGGCAGCATTAAGGTCAGCACAAAATGTTTGAATGTTCTATCTTTCTCTGTCTGCCTTCAAGTTATCATTTACTTCCTCTATATTCACCATTGCTCCCATATTTCATCTAACTTTTTTTTGACTCTTCTCATCCATCAATGGCATTCAGTGGTGGTTAACATGGCATCCTTGATATTTATTGAAACAAACATACGAAATCGTCAACGATACAAATATTTTCATCGTGCTTATGACCCTAACTATTGAATAGACGAGAATTAAATGAAATCTATGAGTCAGGCACCGTGCAATAGCGTTTTCAAGTTCATGATAACTCGCTGTAACACTTAATATAGCTAAATATTATACAGTCTAACAATCGCATATTATCATTGATATTAACTGCGGGAGTACCAATAAGTGCTTGCTTATAAGAGTAACGATTATACACAGCCATTGTTTTTAGCAATTGCTCGTTTCCTTTGCCGGATTAAATAGGACTACAAGCTGTAACTACTAGGTGTTCGAATGTTGTAGATATTTCCATGACAGCAGCATGTGATACTTATCGGTCAATTTATGCTTTAACTTGGCCAAAGGACACTAATTCACCAAGGGTTTCTTCCTCCTCTTTCTTGGCGGTATCACTAAGTGGGGGGGCTTTATTCTAACGATTTATTTCGTCATCATTAGAGCACTGTTGACACACATATTGTTCATATGTGTATGTGTTATGTTGGGCTACAGTTTTTTTTTATTGTCAGCAGAATTTGCAGCAGCATCCGCATAAACACTGATACTAAATTATGACCAGTGTCCAGTTTCAAAATAATTGCAAATTCAAACGTATATTGTAAGCCACGGATCAGAGAGGTAATTGTGTAACACACTATCAGTTGCAATGGGTTTCATTTTGACAGTTCAACAACATTCATTGCGTTATTTACGTTGTATAGCAGACAATTTTTTTCGAAAATATGAAGCAATGGATTAGCAGTCAACTTCATAATCATTCAGATTGCGATTGGTAGTGTGTTATGCAATTAGGATTCAGTTCTGGGTTACTATTTCATTTAAAAAACCCTTTTTTTATACTATTTTCAGGGTTTCCTTCTGAAGAGGCTACCCTTACCACGGCACAAGGAAATTCTTTAAAGAATCCAAGTAAATGCTAGAAAGCTCGTATGCAAAGATTTAATCAGTGCATTTACGTTACAGAACGAAAACAGGAAACATCTTCTCCGATGTAAATAATTAATCCATATCACTTGGCTCGATTCGATGTAGATGAGGCTCATAAAATAAACAAGGTTTTCAGACACACCGACACATGCTAGGAGTTCAACAAACTGCCCCAATAAACATGTACTCTGGAAGATTATGATCTATTTTGGGATATTTTCGCAAATGATCAACGGTTTTCCTCGAGATTCGAGCGGCTGTAAATCTAATTTATTGCTTTAGGAGTGCAGTTTTAAGATTCAATATAGACTGTAGTAAATATAGGCAGGTGTGTAGTGAACATTGATAGTACATTGGCATTTCGTACGTTAGTATCCTGTACGCAACGCCAATGTGCGCTTTTTTAAAATTTCGTGACGATATTATCGTGGACGTCCACGTCCAAGTCATTGTATCACGATAACACAGGGAAGTAAAATGTATGGAAATATATGAAGACGCTTTTAAATTTCCGTCCACAATAACTGGTAACAATAAGTTCAGTTCACGTATTTCTATACATTTTATGGACTTGGACGTCCGTGATAATCACGTTAGAAATTATAAAAGCGCACAATGAGTCTTAGTCGATCGTGGGTTTCTTCTCGAAACAATTGCTTGCCTTGACGCGAGAGGAGAAAGCGATAAATAAATCTAGCCCGCTTAGCCAAATGCTTGCCAAATGGCAAATATTCTAAGATCACAAAGTGATGCCCATATTTCCGCATCCCGAATCTTGGAAGAAAATCTACAAGCCACATTACAAGAACAAATCGTAAGTGGAACATCACATTCCACAGCATCCAATTACAAGTCTCATTATTGGCATCTGCGAAAAAAATACCACTTAACAGCCTGAAATAATCAACAAGGGAGCTTTTCACTTGCAGTTGAGAGCTAATAGAACCACAATTAACAAGTTCTGATAACTGGCTATGTGATTGTTAAACCAATTAGGTGTAATTGTGAATACAAACAATGTGCGTTGTTATTGAATGAAACACGAGAGTTGTACGCGGAATCTCTACAGGTTTTGGAGTTGAAAATGGCGGATCTAGTTAATAAAATTATGACTCTTAAGCCTGATATACCAACACAGTGCTATTTAATTGCCTGTGGCGTACCATAAATTGAAGAAAAAAAAAAAAATACATTTTTTCAAACTTTTTTTCCCCTTTTTTAATTATGGTATATACCCCACACCAATTAGTAAACCACTACTTGCTATGTAAATCTAAAACTATCCAAGCAAAATTAATATTTATATGGGACCACCACGCAAGCTTCCTCTACCAAATGCGAAAATATCGATGAACATACATTAAAAAAATATATAAAAATCCAAATTGCGAACCTCCTCCTTTTTAGAAGTCAAAATAAAAATTGCACTGTCCAAACAGTGTTTAGATGCAAGTCAATTTGTTGCTTAAATTTTATTGTAAGTATGCCACAGGCAAGAAATAGGCTTGAATGATAGGAATAGCGGTACTGCCAGAGATTAAGAGACAGCATCAGCACAAGCTATACGAGAATAACCAAAGTCGTGGTGTAAAGAATAAAACTGGATGGATGAAATAGCGAGAAGTTACGGGAACAATCTGCGACTCCCGCATTCCCCTTAAATTTAAGGGGAAAATTTATAAACAATGGCAACCAATGACACCTGCTTTGGCACCCTAAACACAAGGTAAAACTTACTCTGGGTGCCAGAGGTCATCGAAAACACTTTAATTTGACAGGACTAAACTAAAATTTATCTTCTGTCCTTTTCCTAATGAAATAGAAAGAAAAAGATGCACTGAACTTAAATTTAGTTTAGTTTGTGAACAAGGGAATCGGCACCAATATTTGGTAATTAGATCCATGCAGAAAATGTGAACAGCTAAAAGGTGGACTGAAGAGTGCTAGCCTAATTTTTGATTCGCATAACCAAGTAGGTAGTATAGGTACAGCAAAGATATGGTTACAAAATAATTTTACATTATTACTTAGGTAACAAGTTTATTTATAATGACGACAGCTGCAACCTGCAAGAGAAGAATCCTGAATATATGTAATTATATAACAATTTAAATTATTTTAATTTCATTTTTTTCATCTTATTATCTATTATTATGTTCGTTACCTAATCCGAGTTTTACTCAATAATGTTCACTGTATTCATATGGAATGTTGCGTCAATAAACAGGTATGGCTACGTATCAGAACTGGTCAAGGTCAGGTCAATATGATCGGCCGGCAATTTTGACTTTTGGAACTTGATTTTTATGCAGACGACTAATAACAATAAGGTAGTGTAGTGACACTGCTGGTTTTTGGCGACTCGGCGGACAAGATCATTTCGCAAAAAAACATCTTTAACTTTGCTGTCTGAGAGCATAATAGACATAAGACAAAAAAAAAAAACCGAGAGAATGGAGGAAAAATAGTCAATGATTATTATATTTTTATGGTAATCGATTTTACCGAACACACCGAAACTTAAGATGTTAATTCAGTAGAAGAACAAATAATACAAACAGTTAAACTATAATAAGCGATGGACACACTGAGATAAATATGAGGAAAAAACTATAGAACGTATAGAAAAAATCTTAATAGAATGTCCTGTTCAATCTGTAAGTACTAACAGCTATTTAAAATAGCCAATCTGTCAGCCTCTTCACAATGATACCCATCTTAGTCTGAACCGAAAAATAAACAAAATCCTGCCCAGTAAATGTCTAGTTAGAAACGTGGAAGAATTAAAACAAATGGCCTTGAATATAGAGTAATGAATCAATGTATTATCAACGATTTGTTACTGTATACAGGACGTGCTTAGATTAAATAAATTGCTCGCATTTTTTATGAAGCATTCTGCAACTGAAACAGTAGAACATAAAACCCGTCAGCCTAAAAAGCAAGAGTGAACAGGCATCTTCTGGGCATGCTCATTCCATTGTAGACCTCATTCACCGCTTTTCATCAGGCGAGATTGAGGTCAAGAGCAGCCCTATTCAGAACAGTTAATAAAAAAACCTCAGATGAATATTGTTTTATATCGATGAAATGTATGTTAGAATCACTGATATCACACCACGTACGTAGTACGTAAAAATAGATAAAACCCATAACATAGGCAATAGTTATGGGTTTACATCGATGAAATGACAGTGGATGTCGCTGATTTAGCCAGTGGGCATGGACGTCAATGGCAGACCGAGGCGAATAAAACAAATAATGCAAAAGGTAAAAACATTGATCAAATGGAACTCAAGATTAAACAAAGGGCAGTTACCCTGCATCGTCACCAAGTCACCACTCATGCTGAAATTTAAATAAATTCGATTTTAGAAGATCTCTGGGCGATAGAATATACCCAAAAAGCCACAAGGGCTTCTATAAGCAGACTTACGTACGTACAAACGGTACGAATCGCGTCTTTAAAACTATGTATAAGTTTTCCCTTCATAGAAACAAAACAGCATTCAGTGACAAGTAAAAAAATTGTACTGGGAGAAAACGAAACAAATGGAAGTTAATGGTAGTTTATGCCAGCCGAACGCAAAGTTCATGAGCTATAAATATGTAGTCGGTTTAGGTTTATCTCGTAATAAATGAATAAAATAAATCATAACACAAACAAAATTTTTTCAACGAACTTGGTTTTTTTTTTTTTCCATCTCTGAAGTTTTTTGGGTATCTATGCATCTAATCCACACACAATAAACGTGGAGTTTGCTATAGATGTTCTATATTAATGATAACACTTACTCGTTGATTCATCATCCAAAGATCCAAAAGAAAGCCGTGGAAAATCCCCAAATGAACAAGAAACTTTCTCCAAGCCAAAATCTATAAAGGAAACCCTCGTGCGCTGAAACCACGTCAGAAAAAGTACTAATAGCATCACAGTCGTAAGTTGTAATGACTAGACGGTACGTTACTGATATAGCCATGGAATTAATCAAGCGATCGGCCGCCCCGTGCCAACAGATGTTTACGTTCATGTCATATTAGTGGACGCCCTTTAAACATTATTAATTTTCGCCAGTACTTCCTAATGAGCTGGGCAGAGAAACAAATGAGTGTGGCCTTTTAAATTCGTCTATTTGGGAGAGTAGGAAAATATGGAGGGCTCAGGGTTTTCCAATGAGCTGGGCATAAAAAGAAACAAATGGGTGTGACCTTTTCAGTTTGCGTAGGAAAAGATGCAGAGCTCAGGTTTTTTCAACCAAGTGGGCATAAAAACAAACAAACCTGGGTATTTAAACAATAAATGAGTGTGACCTTTTCAGTCTGTTTGGGAGTGTACGTAAAGATGCAGAGCTTGGGAATTTCCAACGAGCTGGGCATAAGAACATGCAAATGAGAGTGACCTTTTTAGTCTGTTTGGGTAGAAAAAGATGGTAAAGCTCAGAATTTTACAAACAGAACACAGAAAGATTAATACAAGGGTCATCTGGGATTACATCCGTTGATTGGTATTGATTAAACGATGATTGGCCGTCATTGCCTTAAGAACGCAGACAGAGAGTGGATATTAATGAGACTATCTGAGTCCTGTCATAATTAATCTCTATTTAGAACTGTCAGATTTCCTACTAATCGTTACTGGAATCTGATGATTATTTTAAATAATGATTCGTGACTACGTATCGTTCTAGAATATGCCTCAGATTATATGTGGAGACATCGCGAAATCTAGCATTATCTTCGCATAAGGGAAAATAATGTGGAAATTACACAGAGCATATTCTTTTAAAGGAACACACGTTAGGATTAAGTCGTTATCATTACCTAGTTCACGGCTGGATAAAAATAGCTCGATGACTCAATTATAGGAATAAGGACACAAATACTATAGACTATAAACCTCTATGGCCTTATATTGGCGGTAAACCACAGTTTCCGGTGCCTTTAGCAAACAGTTATCCGGTTGAGTAGAAACATTTTAGGAGAAAAAAAACAGTTTCCGACACCTACTGACCGATTTCAATAATTAATTTTCGATAGGAAAATAATTGTGAATGCGATTAGATATTTAATTGTTTTGATACAAAGAAGATCGCGGAAATATTTTGACCGATTACCGAAGTGTCGTTTAGTTGAATTTTATCCTCATTAGCAAGTCATTAACGCCGTATTAAGTATCTGTCTGTCTGATATAATAAGATTATTTTGACTTTGTTTGATAATAGTACATTACTTACCAAGAGCTGTAAAAGAAAGAAATCCCGAAATCGCAGGTATTTGTGACCCGAGCCGCAGGCGAGGGTTGTAAATATGCGATAGAGGGCTTTCTTTTTTACTGCCCGTGGTGAGTACACAATTTTACGTCTTCACCTAGCCTCAATGCGAGTTTTACTGTACGCGTGGCGTGCGGTAAAACTCACATTATGGCCAGGTGTGACGTAAAATAATTTATTTCAATTTGTTCTATCTAAAAACCAGCCAATGCAACAGTAACTAATTTATAATAACTGTTGCAACAATTGTTGAAACAGGGCTTTGTACAATTTTCAGTATAGGTACGTGTTGTCTTGTTCGTGTGTGTTACTTTTTAATCTGTGGGTAATCTTCCCAAGCAATCGTTTTTTTCGAGCTGCTAATTGTTCTCGTATCGGCACAAGATATATCTACATACAAACAAATAAAATTGAAGTCTTTTTGTACTGTCAAAATAACAGCTTTTTACTTAATGCCTATGAAAATAAATACGAAACAAATAAAAAATAAAAAAAGTTGTCTGTCTTTGTTTCGGTTTGTCTGTCTGTCCGCTTGTTCCGGCTAATCTCCGAAACGACTGAACCAGTTTTGACGGGACTTTCATGAGCTGATGTTATAAGGAGTAACTTTGGCTACTTTTAATTTAGAAAAACCCACGCAGGCGAAGCCGCGGCCAGCAGCTTAGTATATACTAATAATAAAGCTGAAGAGTTTGATTTTTTGTTTGTTTGAACGCGCTAATCTCTGGAACTACCAGACGGATTTGAAAAAATATTTTTGCATTTTGCAGCCAAATTCTTGAGAAAGGCTATTTAACATCACCCTAGGGCCATAAGGAGCCGAGCAAAAAAAAAAAAATGACAGAAAGAACGCTAAGCGAAAACGAAGAAATAGCGCGGGCAGGCGATGCGATGCGAGCGACGTTCGGGGGAGCAATAAATTTCACGAGGATGAAGGAGCGGGCAGAAGTTAGTTAAAAGAATACTTCGAGAATGGTGCTGATTCCCTTGTTCACAAACTAAACTAAATTTTAGTTCAGTGCATCTTTTTCTTTCTATTTCATTAAGAAAAGGGCAGAAGATAAATTTTAGTTTAGTCCTGTCAAATTAATCAGCGCTTGACGTAAATTGACGTAATTTTAGTCGGCAAGGTTTTAATCACATCTAAACTTGCATGGAGTAGTGACAGGCGCTGATTAATTTGACAGGACTAAACTAAAATGTATCTTCTGTCCTTTTCTTAATGAAATAGAAAGAAAAAGATGCACTGAACTTAAATTTAGTTTAGTTTGTGTACAAGGGAATCGGCACCATTATCGCACTTTCCGAGGTAAGAAGGTAGTAACGAAGCAAGTTAAAAAAACTTGTAAAAAGAATAATCAGTCAGCTGGTTGTAGTTACCTGCCCAGGGTAGGCCGGAATACTGCTTATTTCCGTCAAAAATGGAGGTAACGAAAATAAATCAAAGAATAGTTAGGTAAGTATTCAGTCATCGCTTCTATGAGCTAAAGTCATTTCACCTGGATACTAGCACGTGTCATTTCTTAAGTCAGGTACCTACATACAATCGATGCCACGTCGACACGTTGCTGAGTCTAAAATAAGATGAAAACACGCATCGGTCGCTCGTTCGTCTACCATTGATATCATGTATTTTGATGAGTCATTCACTGTCTGCTAATAAAACTTGTCTAGTTTCTCACGTGCCAGTGGGCTAGTCAAGTTTCGGATGTCTCCTCCGATTTATGTTCTTGGCTCAATAAAAATTAGTAATAGGGAATAAATGAGAGGAAGTTTGGTTTATATGTGATTTTCAGTGGTTGAGTGTAGTTACAGGATAGTTAATTAAATTATGTGGATATTTTATTAGATAAATAATTTGTAAATAGTCTGTGTTTAGAATAGAGTAATTAGAGATAACTTGGTTCTGCTTTACGAACAAGAGATGCTTTCAATTCTTTGCAGAATGGATACTCAGCGGTATTGGCAGTCATAGGTAGCCGCTCAGATGTGATTCGCTTACAGCAAGCAATTCGCCAGAATATGACTCACCTCATTATTTGAATGAGAACAGAAGCACTTGCCTGTGTGGTCATAATAAAAAATAATTGACCATAATAAGGAAACTTCCGATATCAAAATATTTTCCTCCTTATCTCTTAGTTCATGCGGTTCAACAAATAATGATACTTGCATGTAATCTGATAAGCAAACATAGATGTTTGCCGGCTAAATTATGGTAACGATCATTATTAGTATAGCCGACTTTCAAGGGGATTTTTTACATTTTTAAATATTAGAACTACTTTAAAAAAAAACTTTTGTAGGACCCATGGCCACTGGTGGTCTAAAGAAAATATCAGACGCTTCACTTTTTGTTCATTAATTTGGTCTTGCATTCACCATCATTCACTCAAAGTGAAAATTCTGTACACAAAATGAATCAAAAGTGTAAAAAGAACTCATTAGTGCAGTGTTTTTCAACGTGTGGGTCGCGACCCCCTAGGGGGTCGCCAAGCCTCCTTAACACATTGACTGCCACCGCGGTCACCGGTGACCGCTAACAATAGTTTTTCTATTGTGTCTGTTGTCTGGCAGTCAAAGGCTTAAGGGGGTCGTCGTTACTTTAAAATTTAAAGCTAATAAATATAAAATCATGTTAGTTCAAAATGTTATATTTGTTAACATTAAAAAAAAAAAATAAAGTCTTAGTTTAACACAAATCAAGAAATACCTAGTAGCCACATGAATTTTTGAAGTTTAACATACGCATCCATCCACATCAATGTGATAGTTGCGCCTGTTTCTCGCTAACCAATTTTTTTTTACACATTCGGTTAACTCGTTCTCTAATTTTCGGCGATTTCTCTATTTGCCTTTTGATTGAACCATCTATGAAAACGTTATCTCGCGCAAGAAGGAGGTTCCAAATGGAATCAAACACTTCGAAGATTCTGTGTTGTGGGTATTCTGTTTTTCTGTTTAACCAAAAATTAACCAAAGTAACAGACATGAATTCCAAGTTAGAAACCGCGGAGGGTAGGGGGTCGCGAAATATGTTTCCATACTAAGGGGCCACACCATGAAAAAGGTTGAAAAACACTGCATTAGTGTATCAGCTTAACGGCCATAGGTCATCGATTTCGGATGAGTCCTTGAGTGAAAACTGCAAATCGGCTAGCGTAACGTGAGACGGGGCGTCCCACAGTTAGATTGATGACCTTAAAACCGGGACAGACTCAGGACAGGCCTATGTCCGGCATTGGTCTGTGATAGGCTTTGATTGATAGTCTCGATTTTCTTTTTGTATTTTCGTCATGTTTTTCGTCTGTCAAATAAATGTGTCCCTTCCTACGTAACATACCAGACTAAAATAATATTTTGTCAGCCATTCTTACTACTAAAGCCCACTAGTGCCCGTATTACAGAAGATCATTTAAAACTCAAGCATAACCAATCAAATGGCTCGAATCTCGTTAAGTAATGCTTGAGTATTGAGTGACGTTCTGTAATACGGGCTTTAGTATAGTCCCAACTCACATTTGACATGTATCACAAAGAAAAATGAAAATAGTGCTGTGAATCACGAAATAACATTTCACTTTAGTCACACTAAAATATTATTGTACTTGCTTTTGCCCGCGGCTCCGCCCGCGTACATGTCGGTTATCGCGTAAAAAAGTAGCCTATGTCCGTCTCCATAACACAGGCTATATCTCTGCCAAATTTCATGACGATCGGTTCAGCGGTTTATGCTTGAACAGGTAACATACAGACAGACAGACAGACAGAGTTACTTTCACATTTATAATATTAGTATGGATATGGATGGTTACTTCAAGAATTCTTTCATTGCTATTTGACATTCATCATGCTTCTACATTTCACGAAATTTTAATAATCATATTTATTCTGATGACTCATCTTTATTTTTAGGTCCGAAAATGAACATTTACCTGCTACGTGTTTTAGTATAAAACGAAACAATTGATTATCAACAAGTTCAGCTGTTGTGGCAAAATTCTGAGTAATAATTATTATTAATAATCATTGTTCTTTTAATAGAATTGCATTATTTTTTTTAAACTGTACCTCACTAGGAATTTCTCGTGTATTGTGGGAGCGTTTACAAACATTTAAGGCTCGTACAGACTCGCGCGATATCGCGGGCGCGACAGGCACCGACAAAGAAATTGTGCTACTAGCGTCGCGTCGCGCCTGCGATATCGCGTGAGTCTGTACGAGCCTTTAAACTCACATTCACAAACAGTCAGACCCGGAACAACTACTTGTAGGTCATACAAATATTTGTTCCGTGCGGGAATCGAACCCGTGACACGCAGCGCAACAGTCAATCGCTTAACCATTTATTTGACCACAATTTTACCAGATATGCAAAACTAAGGCTTACTTCTTTCCGTTATTAACCCAATGTAGTACTTGTATCAATGTACCTATACCATCGGAAATATTCTTACCCACGTTATACCTGGTAACACCTACTGTAAACTAGGTTCTAAATATAAAAATAAATAATGCAACATAGACATATTATGAAGATAAAACTACATTATAATATATTCTATTTAAAGTTCTGCATACCTTTCTCCTTAGCGGCTGTATGTTAGAATCACTGATATCACACCTACATGTATGTAAACATAGATAAAACCCATAACATAATCAATAGTTATTTGTTTCCCTAAAGGCAGCAGGTAACAATAATAATAATAATAGTGCGAACAGAGATTATTGACGGTCAGTGCCTCATTTAATTAAAAACGTCTACAATCCTCTGCAGGTTGGCTTCGGCCCCTCATACACTTTCCATAGGTCCGTGGTCCTAGGGTCTCGAGAAAAGACAAAATGAATCAAAAGTGTCAAAAGAACACATTAGTGTATCAGATTATTGGCTATCGGTCATCGATTTCGGATGAGTCCTTGAGAGGACGTGGACAGGGTCCCGAGAAAAGACAAGAGGCATACATAAATAATAATATCAGCCTGTGATTGTTCTACTACAGAGCAAAGGCCTCTTCTCACACAGAGAAAGCATGAGCACTGAGGAAAATGTTTGCTCAATGCGTGTTATCAACTTCAAACTTACTTTAGTAAAAATTTTATATGCCAGCCTTTCCCCAATTTGTTGGGGTCGCCTTCCAGTCTCACAAGATGCAGCTGAATACCAATATTATACATGGATCGACTGCCTATATCTGACCTCCACAACCCAGTTACTGGGTAACTGGGTTACTGGGTAAGGGTGCTTACATAAAGAAACTGGTTTCCGCCACAGACAAACTCGTGCGGATCGGTACTGATCGGTGCAGGGTTAATCGACATAAAGAAACAGGTAAATCTGTCCTTATTGGCCTGTTTCTTTGACCCATATGGCTCGGTCCAGGTAGTCGGCACTGACAAGTTTAAACCTGTTTCTTTATAAGTGAGCGCATAATATAACATGGGAATATTATACCTGCACCAATCGGTAATGACCCACACAGACACGCCGGCACAGGAAACCTGTTTCTTTATGTAAGTACCCTAACACAAAACCCCTTGATAATACTGCTTGTCTGACTTTGGGCTACTGACTACCCTACTTCAGTAATAAAATTATTCCATAGTTTGCATAACAATAATACAAACATATCATTGTACACATTTGTTACTTTGTCTATGTTTGAATTTGTGCCAAATTGTATTTTCAAAATATCGTGAGCAGTATAATAATAATAAATAATATTTTTGCAGTTTTATTTGAAACATGATTGGTTGGAGTTTAATTTTTATGTTTATTTTACTTTGTACTTTATGAGATCATAGGATTACTTTAGCCTAGCCTAGGGAGGGACAGAGACAGAAAGGAAAACCCTAAAAAGATGGCAGGATAACTCAAAGACATGGACTAGACAGGCAAGGAACAGGGAGAATAAGGGGTTGGAGGAGGCCTATTCTGCCGTCCTCTAGTTATAATGCCGTTAACCAACATTTGGTCAATTTAGATAATAATTAGATAGATCGATAGATAATTTTTTGCTGATTAAAATGGCGCCTAAAAGGGAAAATTAACCAAAATGTTGGTTAACGGCATTATAGCTAGAGGACGGCAGTATTGGCAAAGGGTACACAGAGCCTCAGAACTGATATAAAATATTTTTTGTAGGTACTACAAAAATCACTCTGAAATAAAGCTATAAATAAAATAAATAACAATAAAATAAATAATTGGTAAGTAATATGTTAAAACTCTTTTATTTGTTCTTTCAATGATGGTATGTTAAGTTCCTTAACCTTTGGATTCAATTGATTGGATTGTTTGTGTTATATTAGTTATGTCTTGTAAAGCAGAAATATATAGTAAAATATGACTTAACATACCATTGTTACTGGTTTATCTGTTTATCTAGAAAGGCTTTCATTCTCTTAACAAATTATAACATAAAGTGTATTGTCTAGCACCCTCTATACCATTCTCTCTGTTTTCTTCATTAAAGTTCCCATACGGTTTGTTCCAAAAGTATCCAATGAAAATGTATACACACATGGATCAGAAAACATAAAACATATATTTTCTGATCCATGTCCTGTGTGGATTCTAATTTGTAGTCCCAATTACAAATTGAGTGCTTTGATTTGATTATTTGAATACCCTGATTGAATTTTTCATTTGACTACATTTTTTTTTTTTTTTCAATTGTTTTATTAATGTTATTCAAACAATAATTGTTGGAAAAACTCTTCATTCAGCAGATCAAAGCAGATCTAAACTGCCTTCATCAGCATTGGGGAATATTGACACTGGCAGCTCTTGAATGCAGTTTATATGTGCTGATCGTGTTCAGTTTCATTAGCGAAATAGCCCTAAGAATTTAACCTGAATAGGGTTTGTTTACAATTTTATTTGATACCTTTGGATCAGACAGTAGTACTGCACATTATATTTTCTAGAAAACAAACCTTCAGCAACTGGCTGACAACAAATACATGAAGCAAACATTCTGTAATAATTTATTTTATGAGCAAGTACCAAAACATTTGAACATGTGGTCACACTGTCAGACATAACTCTTACATCCACTATAACTGACAACAGTGTAAGATTAAGTGTGCACTATAATAAAAGTACCATTCCAGTGGTCCATGAAAAACATCTGGTGTTTTCATGGGTTTTGGCAAAGGAAATTAGATCTTAACATAGGGGCATAATGTGGGAATTGAAGAGATTGGGTCTTGTTTTTGGTAATGTAAACAATAAGACAAGGATTCTAAATTAATTAATTTATGGTTACAGGATGGGTTGAATAGTTGTGATATCTGTACCTACTTCAAATTATAGAGATATTTTTTTTATGAGGGAGTTAAGTAATATGTTATCTATTTCATTTTAGAAAAGCTACAGTTTCAGGGACTCAGGATGCAGCTTGAAATTTGTATAGAAAATTCCAAGGAATGGTGTGCGGTTTTCGTAATTAAAGGTTCAGTTTAGTTTATTTCAGTTTCTAATCCAATTGTGTGTTTATGATTATTTGAAGGTATTACTTAATTTATTAAAATTTTCTCACTGTAATAACAGTTTTTAAATCAATTATTTTCACTTTTCATTAATATTAGAAGCAGAATAATGTGGGTATTAAAAAAAAACTACCAGACACATCTCGAATTTCCCAATACGAAATATAAATTGTGCCGCGAAATTCTACAAAATTATGAATTACTGTTTTGTAACTACAAATGTATAAAAATGAATAATTGGCATGTGTTCTTGTAATTACGAATTGTTTCAGACATGACTCGAGTGAAGGACGTCAACAGGTGTCATGAGAAGTCAGAAAAAATGATTGTATTCAGGGTCGTCAGAAACTTACTCTGTTCATTGGATGCTGTGACCGCGGAGTCGCTCATAAAAGACCCACTCCGCACCACGGGTCCCCACTGCTGCCTTCTGCCACTATCTCTAGTCTCTGTCCTCTCCACATCTTCCGCTTTACACAGATGAAAAGCAAATACGCACCAATATAACACGAAACCGATACGCATCGTGATCTCACAATGACACTAATGCATTAACCGCACATAAAAATACAAAACCACCGCAGTAACACCGCACTCTATACACATTCTAAAATAATATGCAGACAAAATGGTTTATAGTTTTTAAGGCCACATCACAAGTTCAATGAAAAAACATAAAAGCTACGATTTTTTTATCACAGAAAGAAAAACTAGCGAGGTCGAAAAACTTTGACGTTAATTTTTTGTGCGTGGCAACATTGGCAAGAGCGTCAACTATTTGTTTATGTCACAGTGACGTTTATAGGTTAGTCGATTAGTCTACCTATTATTTCTAGAGAGGCTTTTTTTTACAATAATCGATATGAACGCACCCATAATATTTACCAAAATATGTCAAATGACCTTGCCAGTTTGTAAACAATACCTTGAAGAGCAACTTTTGATACAAATTATCTAATTTCCTTTTTGTTTGTTTCACATAACATCTTAGCATAATACATAATTCTCGTTTTTACTGTATTAGGTGTGTAAAATTGTTAAAATGAACATCGATTTTGAAGCCATGGCTGTTTTGGAGGAGGAATCACAGAACGTGAGTAGCTAAAAATTTTCTTTGTTATACTTGCTTGTTTACTACATTAATAAGTTCTATAAATGAGCTCTGCTCATGGATTTTTGACATCAAAGTTATTTTGGTGCCAGGATTGTTTAATCAGAAAATGGTACAAATTATTTACTTCCTTGTTGATGTATTATTGTAATAATGACATTAGGACATGGATTCAAGGGAACTATTTTCTGTAAGAATCTATTGCACAACAAGATGTAGAGTTTCGTCATATGTATGCTGGATCATGATTTTTAATGGCTGATAGCATTAATGGTTGTATGGAATGGAAAAACAAACAAATGGTAGTTTAAAACATTAATAACTGGTCTTATCAGCTGTGTTTACTATGAACATGTGGAGTGGTTTATTATGACATGCAACATGTCCTCTGCATATTTGGCATTATTGCCTTTTAGCAAAGTACCAACGTCACTAATTTATATTCAGGTAGCACTACATAATGGTACCTAATATTCATTAAATGATTACACCTGTAAGGTAACTATAAATACTGTGTTTGATGAATCACAGAAATACTAAAGTTGTAAGAAACAAGGAGCATGTTTTACACCAAACATACGAGCTTCCTGTCAAAAAGCATAAGTTTTTTGATACTTAAAAATAGTTATCAGCTAAATTTACTTTCCACCGTATTGGCATTTGACCTAAAAATGACACACATAGATTATATTCGCAACTGAATTAATTTGTGTTGTTCCCTTTAAATTTCATTCGTTACAATATATTTTGGCTCTATAAAGAGGGAATTTCAACCTTTGTAACATTTGTATCCATTTTTTTTACATATTGGACACTGCTTCGAGGCAATAGTATGCCTCGAGCCATACTATTAGTGGATGGTAGTTGGTTTTCTAAACTGCCAAAATCCACAATCATTACAAAGCTTATTCACAGAAATATGTTGATGGAATAAAAAAAAAAGTTAAAGGAACTAAAAATAGACAATTATTTTTACATAATTTTTATCTGATTATGTAAAAACTGTGCTATCAAAGAAAAAAATAGTTCAATTACACAACAAGTAGCGACACCTAGTTTCGTTATAGAACACGTGTAGTAAACGAGTGTATGTGTTGGTGAAACGGTTCGGCTAAAAAGCTATAGATGGCGCTGTACACAAATTACGCATGTTTTTCCTCTTTGTTGTAATCGAAATCAGGCGGTTTCACATCATCCGTTAACTGATTTTACTCACTACTTAGCATAAAATAAACCTTCAATTCAATGTACTTCGTTACTGTGTTCCAAACTTACTTGCATTCAAATGGTGCCCTTCCCTTCATTTCGCTAGCCGTTTATAGGTAGTGTTAGCGCAGGACTCAGGTCCTGCTTACATAAGTTCATCCTACCACGTCCTCAAAATAGTTCCATCTATGATCCGGTTCACTCAACATAGAACTGAAGTACCTTTTACGCATTCCTGGTGCAGTTCCAGTTATGGTCTGCTTAACTCATGGAGAACGTGATCGAGGATACCGATTACAAAATAATCCGTTTTAAACAAAAACAATTTGTGACAGTAACAAGGAACTGTTTTATTTATAGAATATCAGTCCTATTTATAAAAGTGCTCTTCGCTTTGCCTTGCATCTGATATCCGGTGTGATTTGATAATGAAAATCCATTTATTATTTCTGCCATCATCATAGCGTTTGAAACCTGGATGAAACAGTAGATATTCAGTGATGAAGTTCAGCTACCGTACCTACACATTGCCACTGCCAGCGGCAAAACAAAATAAACCCCCTCCCCCGGTGTTCACAGTTTATGTAGGTATTTATTGTAAAAGTTGGAAAAAACGTGACGTGCGTCTCAAATGCAATTATTATATTATTGGGTCAGAAGTGGTATAAGTTTTAAAGAAAACCACGTGGGAGGTTAACCTTACGTTTATTTCTTTACAACAATTTTATTTAATCTACGAAAAATCAAATAGAAACAGAATAACACCGAACACAGTAAATAGATGAAAAATAGCACTCAAGGAAATGGCTCACGTGACCTATGTGGAGACGACCGTATCTACACCCAGCAGCGATCCGACCACCTCAGCGGCAACGATAGAAAAAGGGTAGTTTTTTTTTTAAACTATGGCATCTCAGAGTTAACCATGAGAGGTTGAGACTCTTTAACCGGACTATCCTGTGGTTGCCTTAAGCTTCTAAAGAAACTTAATGCCTCCAGCCAGGGCGAAAAACTTGAAAGCTAAACGACTGCGCGCTAAGGGCACCCCCTGTGGGGAACGAACCTCGGCTTAGGGCAGTGTCGGAGAGAGGATGGCAAGGAACCGTCGGTGGCTGGATAAAATCAGGGTTTTGATTATTATCAGGGGAATTTAAAAAGCTACAGGTTCAGCTATAGCGCGTGTTGGCGCTTCGCTTACGGGCAAGGGTCGGGGAGGGGGCAGAAATGAGCGAGTCAGCCTTTATATAGGGGTGATCGGGTTGCTGGTAGGGTTGCCAGCTTATAATATTCTATCTACACCATGGGCCCTCTTGCAGACGGCAGGTTTTATTTTTTTAGGGATGTGCATTTTATCTCTTCATTATGCTTGGTACTGACGTAACAGCTTTTACATGGGGGTTCCCCTATGTAAAAGCTGTTACGCTACTAATCGAAAAGCAAGAATGTAGGAAATGAAATCGTTTATTTTGTAAATAGGCTATCGGAATTACTTTTACACGTCACATATATATATTTTTTTTTTTTTAATAATCTGGTTGAGGTCGATATTTCCTATCCCCTTCCTACAAATGAGAAGAAGGGAAACAAACTCAAGGAATTATTGGCGAAACAAACTCAGGATGCAAGAGCGAGCGAAATTGTTTGTTCCCCATCTGGGAGTTCTCTGTTAGGTTTCGTTATTGAGCATTCATACGGAAACAGGATATTTTGCTATATCGACGTATGCAAAAAAAAGTTTGCGAGTGAGCTTGAACATTTTAGCACCTCATGACCCTGCCTCGGAAAGGTTAGGTTTTCTATTGAAAATTCATACAGAAATAGGAGTTAATTGTCGATTTATGCGGAAACTTTGAGAGTGAAGATAATGAAGGATGCAATAGCGAGCGAAGCGATCTTGAAAATTTTAGCACATCACCTTGTGTGTTAGATTTTCTTTTGACTCAATCAACTTAGCCGGCTCCGACCACAACACCTTGTCCTCCGCCTTCCGGTAGTCCATCTAACGGCCCACACTACGCTTGCCGATACGCGGTCTCCACTCCAGGACTCGTCTGCTCCACCAGCCATCAGTCCTTCGACAGACATGGCCACTTCATTTTGCTTGCTCCTGTAAGCTATGTCGGTTACTCCGGTTATTTTCCGGATAACTTCATTTCTGATTTTATCCCGCTCCATTGCTCGCTGAGCGACCTTTAATTTGTGGACCAGCCCAAATGTCAGTGTCCACGTTTCGGTACCGAATGTCATAACGGGTAGGACGCACTGCTTGAAGACCTTGTCTTCAAATATTGCGTGGGATAGGCGATGAGAAGACTTGACAAAGCTTTTTTTATGGCCTTTCTTCTAGAATAGTTAGATATAGGACCTCATCTAGTTTTTAAAATATGATTGACGTGTAAAAGTGTTTATACAAAGTGACACGGTGAACTGTATTAAAACTTCCGGCTTCTTTCTTGTCTTTTATTTCTTCAGAGCCGGCTTGCTGCTGAGTGTTGAGCGACGAATGCTGAATTTTGCGACAAACCGGACCTTTTATATACAATTTTACCTTATCGCAAGTTGCGGGTGGCGCTGAGTGCGTTTGCTATCGTTTATCCAATCCGTTGGGCTCCGAACAGGTTTCGACCTGTTCATGTATGTCTGAGCCGCGCTCAGGGCCACCTTACAATTATTGTATGTACTTATATCTTAATAATACAACCCTATTCTTTGTACAGTAGGTCCCTAACATGGAAATAAACATTAACTGGGTAAAATCAACACTTATATCTATCTTAATTAATCAGACTTATTAAATGACATTAATCATACTTAATCTACTTATTTTCTAATTATTGTGGAGCTACGACGTCCGCAACACAAAGTACAAACCTACTTACAGAAATAAAATAATTTATCAACAAAACAAAAAAAAACTGTTTTCTAAACACTGCCCAACCCAACTGGATCCTTCTGTCGGCTTTTCTCAAAGTTGTACCTACCGAGCTGGATGACATACTCGTTCACAACTTCGAGAAGCTATCCTATGATGTGGATGGACTCCACAGGACGTGAGAATTGTACATGAATTTCGTCTTGTCCAAATTTATGCCGAGGCCAACCCGCCGAGAGGCTCTTTAGTCTGTGTAGCATCTGGTCTAACTGTTAAGGGCCTATACTACCTCAAATGGCTTAGCATGATCCTCCGTTATGTCGAAAATACTGCAGCATTAATTTTGAAATAAATATATGGTACAGTTGAGGATTAATGTTAAGTACTATGTTAGCCGAAAACACGATTCTATAAAATTTTCTCGATAGAAAAAAAATCCAAAGTTACCTCCAAACCGAACAATAAACCGCTGGTATTAAAAAAATACTTCAAATTAGATAATGAAACTTTGCATATTAACTGAACTAACTATAAAGCAGGTCTTATGTTATTTACTTTTTTTGAATGACCATTATTATCACCGTAAAACGAAATTACCTAAACTATCGGCGCCTTGGAGCCTTTTCTCTGCTGCCCTGTCTCGCTTGCTCGCGTGACCGGTAGCAATAGTGTGCGAGCGAGATACAGTGTGAGCTGGGGCTGAGGTAGTAACAGCGTCTCTGCCATTATGTATGACGATGTCATCGGCAAGGCGAAGCCACGCTTATGTTCATTGATTTTATTTATTTTTTGTCATCCTCGGTTACATGTACGGGGCGAGCCAACTCTATTGTCTTTTTTTTCGTTCGAAATGATAAGGGTTCCGTTTTTGCCATATGGCTACGGAACCCTAACAGGGGCGTAGCTATCGCCGTATCAGCCGTATCAATGATACGAGGCCACCAAGCTACAGGGGCCCCTCAAATTCTTTTATTAAAATCACAATGACAGCTTAACATAGTATCCCCGTCAGGATGCTCCAACTTTCGAGCTCGCTCCGCTCGTTCTTGCATTTTCTTAGTAGAATCACAACGATAGCTCAACTTAGTATCCGAGTTAGAGTACTCAAATTTTCTAGCTCACCTCGCTCGCTCTTGCATTCTCTTAGTAAAATTACAATGGAAACTTACCTGGCTTGTTAGTACGCTATTGTGTAAACAAAAATCCCTTCCTTTGGAGTTTCGCCGCGGTCGGGTAAAAAGGGACCCCAACAAGGAGACCCTTTTTACTTTTCGATGCCGGGCCCCTTTATGACTAGCTACGCCACTGAACCCTAACCAACGGGCATAAGTCTCGCGGCTCGCCGTTCCCCAGCTTGAGGCCAATGCACCTAACCAAACAGCCTTGCTAATAAACATGTTATCTATCTGACTACGCCTGTCTTGTCTGTCTGTGTATCCCCCACTTAACGGCAACGGCCCACTAGATAAGATAAAGTAATCACTTCACACTGTATAACTGCATATTGCTTAATCAGGTATCTTTTGCACTGAAATATCGTAACTTGCGAATTGTCTTCACTCTTCAGTCTTTATATTAATTACTAGCTTCCGTCCGCGACTTCGTCTGCGTGAAATTTCTTGTTCGCCTGACCATAGCTTAGCCCGCGATATTATTTTGTTTTCACTTAGCGTTTTTTCTGACTTTTTCTTTTTAGTCGGCTTCTAAGGGTCGTAGCGTGATGAACCTTTCTCAAGAATTGGGCTATCAAATGCAAAAATATTTTTTCAAACCGATTGTCAGTTCCAGAGTTTACCCACTACATACAAACTTACAAATTTTACCTCTTTATAATTGTGAGTATTAAAGTATATTGAGTAGGTATACTCGTATAATCCATACTAATATTATAAATGTGAAAGTAACTGTCTGTCTGTCGGTCTGTCTGTCTGTCTGTCGGCGGAGCCGCGGGCAAAAGCTAATACTTTAATATAATATACTAGCTTTTACCTGCGGCTCCGCCCGCGTAGATGTCGGTTATCGCGTAAAAAAGTAGCCTATGTCCTTCTCCATATCCCAGGCTATATCTCTGTCAAATTTCATGACGATCGGTTCAGCGGTTTAGGCGTGAAAACGTAACATACAGACAGACAGACAGAGTTACTTTCAAATTTATAATGGATGGTATTTAAAAGTACTTCAATTTTATTTAAAAGTACTCCCATTTCATTTACCTAATTTTGCCTGTGTTCCACCAAATATACTGAATGTGCACCAAAATATAACCTAACCTAACCTAACCTTTAATATTTGGTGCACGATCAGTATTTTTCGGGGAAGAATACAATTTTAGAAATGCATACATAGATGTACCTTAAGATTTTTGGTGAACACAAAAATATTATCCATTTATAATATTAGTATGGATATGGATATAAGGTGTATGTACTCTGTACTCAAACACGAAATATTTTAAGAGATACATGTAGGTCGTAAAGAATCCATGGAAACGATTTTTTTATTAAATTTGAGTATATTATTTAAAAAATTAAATAATTTAAAATTACTTGTATGATGATTAATTATTATATTTATCAAATGGCACCGCGCTCGTGCCACCGTCGTCTCTTCCGGGCGGATCGTTCATAGAATATGTAGGTACCTATAATCTCTAATTCAGATAATTTATGTAAATAAAGTAATGTCAAGAAATGTCACTGTCAAAATGACGGAACAGTGTTGCAAAACATTTTATAATGTATTTTTTTTTTTTTGTTTGTAAATAATCATCTATGAAATTAAAGTGAATTAATTATAAGAACTTTGCAAACAGAATACCGTTGCCAAACAATGTTTTATGTAGTGTGTCGGAGACACGGCCTATGATCGTCATAATCAGCCCTTTTAACTCCACTGCTAGACGTAGGCCTCCCAAAATCGATTTCCACACGAAACAGTTTACAGCCGTTTTCATCCAAAATGTGGCTAGATATGCTACATACAATATGAATCTATGAATGAGAGTTATATTATAAGTGTTGTTGAAGATGTAAAAAATGTGAAAATGTTTGGATCTCCTGCATTGTTACCAGTATCTTAAAATATTTTATACCAGAAAATCTCCTTTTTTAATAACTTTGTTTTAAACCGAAAATTTATAAAAATAATTAATAAAAAAAAAATTAATTATTAATTTATAAATTGTTAATTATTATTTCTTAAGTTCAGTACTTAAAAGAAAATGGAACCTTTTTTTTCACCATCTTATGTGAATTACCATTACGAAGATATTTTTTTGATATGTTATCCCCTTTGTTTACATAAATTATCTGAATTTGAGACTTTGGGTATAAGTAAAGTTTTTTTGCAAAATGTCTCAAGCAATTTTAAAATTATATAATAATAATTATGTAAAAAGAAAGACTAGATAAAAAAAAAAAAAAAAAAACGCTGCTATGGCTTTTTTACCACCTATAGATGTTTCTCTTAAAATATTTTTGTATGAATAGATACACCTTGTATTTATTACCACTTGCTTAAAAAAAAAAACGGTGAAGGAAAGAAGTGTGACTTGAATTGGTGATCACCGACTTCGATCATATTATTATGTTCTGACTCTGGATTTTTTGTAAAATAGTTGTAATATTGCTATAGTGAAGTGTGACTTGATGTCACACTATGCCACCTACGCCAACGTGACGTAACTTGAGTCCAGATAGTGTTTAAACTATAAAATAGACCAGATAAGGGCCTAAGAAGCACTAATATTTTCAGTTTTCTTAATAAAATACTCATGACATTGTTACGGTGAAGTGTATCTTGATGTCACACTATGCCACTTACGTCAATCACCTTGAGTCCAATAGAGTTTGTACTATGAAATAAATAGTATAGGACCATTAAAGGTAACTCATATTTTCAGTTTTCCTAATTAAATACGCGTCATAGATTAGGGTGCATAACTCGAGACGGATGTACTTTAGAGCTGAGCTGCCATAGGAACTATTGTTTGAATGGAAGTACTCCACGTATAATAAAGTGGCGTTAGTGTGCCATAAAAAAAAAGGCATCATTCGCCTATAAATTTCAGGCAATGCCCTTTTAGGAACATTTTAGTTACACTAAAATGATGATAGAAGTCAAAATCGGTTGAACAAACTCTAAAAAAGGTTTATTTAAATGTTTTATTTCAAATGGAGTATAGGTAAGTAGGTACTGAAACTTATCATCATTCTCTTGTCCGTATCCCAATTTATTTGGGGTCAGAGCATCATGTCTTCTTCTTTCATACTTCGTATTAAGAAGCCTCAAGAGAGTCCCGCTCTATCCCCTGTGGCGACTAGGTGTTCCCTTTGTTGTGTCCTTACTGATGATTCGCTGGTTTTACCCTTGTGGCAGCATCCACAACGCCACATGCGAACTACGTATCAAAGACCTGACGTCACAAATCCTGCATCGCGCAATCAGAGTTTACCGCGCGACTAGCTTAAATACAACATCCCGGCATCAACCGTTGGGTAGTTGCCCACCAGACTCAATACCCGTCTGGTCGGAGAATCCTCCCTTTTCTATGGAGGATAAGTGAACTTTACGCCCTGTTCCTCATACCTATAAACTCTAAATACAAGGCCCTAAACTAGTGATTCTAATTATAACCACAAATACTGTAACTCTTCCTCAAATATAAGCAGACATTCTGCGTTGAAAACGTTAGTATCTAGCTAGGTATAAGTGTTTTACCTAGGCTAAACTAGCTATAAGACACATCCAAGGCAATCAACTGGCAGCGAGATGACACTTCAATAATCAGAAGTGCGTGTTAATTAGGTAACTACTGACATTATTTTATACTGTACTATGTTAGTTTGTAACGTAATGTCTATGGGTCAGTGTACCCTGTTTTTTTAATTTTTATTATTATTATGATTTGACATTTTTTTTTTAACGTTGCCCCACACTAGGAATTTCTCCTGTATCGTGGGTGCGTTTACAAACATTAAATTCACATACACCGGAACAACTACTTGTAGGTCATACAAATATTTGTTCCGTGCGGGAATCGAACCCACGACACGCAGCGCAGCAGTCAATCGCTTAACCACTGCGCCAACCGTGTCGTCACGGGATGATGTCACGGATTTCTCTCGGGACTCCTGGGGTCCCGAACCTTTGGAAGGCGTACGGGGCGCCAAAGCCAACTCGCAGAGACCCGTTCGAGGTTTTTAGGGTCCCGTTCCTTAAAGAAAAAACGGAGCCCTTATAGGATCTGTTGTGTGTCTGTCTGTCCCTCTGTCACAGCCAATTTGAATACCTATTCATATATTTTATAATAATATATATGATTATGAAAAAAATAAAATAAAAATTTACTCATAAAAAGTCCTTTTATTTAATACTAGCTTCTGCCCGCGGCTTCGCCCGCGTGGATGTCGGTTATATCGCGTATAAAAGTAGCCATGTCCTTCTCCATATCCCAGGCTATATCTCTGCCAAATTTCATGACGATCGGTTCAGCGGTTTAGGCGTGAAAACGTAACATACAGACAGACAGACAGACAGAGTTACTTTCAAATTTATAATATTAGTATGGATTCCACACGGTACAGTTTGCAAAACTTTATTTTAAACACCCTTACATGGTTTTAAATGGAATGTGGCACTTACCGAGGATTATCCCTGTATGCACTATACAAGGTGCACCCAAGGACAACCCCCGTTTAAGTACCATGAGCTATGGAAGGACTATTTCCCCTGCCTGACCAATGATAATATAATATTCAAGGATAAAATGGCATATTATTAAAGCATTTATTAGGGTTCCGTAGGTACCTAGAAAGGAAAAAAATGGAACCCTTAATGGATCACTCGTGTGTCTGTCTGTCCGTCCCTCTGTCACAGCCGATTTGCTCCGAATCTACTGGGCCGATTTAGTTGAAAGGTACACATATGAATTTCTGTGACCCAAACATTGACGTGCCACGTAAATAAATGAATTTTGAATATGGGGGTCACTGTTAGGGGACAAATTAGAAAATTATAGCACAATATACTACTTTGCAATTATACCTACTTTGCAATTATACCTACTTGATAAAAATCGACGAGATGTCCCATTGGCAAAAATTTCGCACTTCCATACAAACTTTCATCTCTATTAAACCCTTTTTAGCCGATGAATTTTCAAGAATCCTTCTTTCGTGCTCACCTTGTTATAAAAAGAACTCTTGCACAAAATTTCATGCTTTTAGACCCTGCGGTTTAGGCTGTACGAGTATGTTGTCTGTCAGTGACTTAATAAATTTAAGATGTTTACTAAGTAGAAAAGCCTTGTGCGATTTCCCATTGGGCAAAATTTCGAACTTACATACAAACTTTCATCCCCTATTAAACCCTTTTAGGGTATGAATTTTCAAGAATCCTTCTTTAGTGCTCACCTATGCTATAAAACAAACTCTTGTGGAAAATTTCATGCTTCTAGATCTAGCGGTTTATACAGTGTGTTGACTGTCAGTGAATGAATGAATTAAACATTTTTAATAAGTAGACAAGCCGTATGTATGCCTGATAGGATTTCCCATTGGCCAAAATTTCGAATTTCCAGACAAACTTTCATCAACTATTAAACCCTGTTAGGGTTTGAATTTTCAAGAATCCTTTAGTGCTCACCTATGCTATTAAAAGGAACTACTATGCCAAATTCCATGCTTCTAGACCCAGCGGTTTAGGTTGTGTGTTGTCTGTCAGTGAATGAATGATTTTTTACAAGATTTTACTAAACAAGTATAATAGATGACATCCGTCAAATTTGTGCAGAACTAGCAGCCTAATTGCGTTACACAGTATAAATCACAATCTGAATGATTTAGAAAGATACTGCTAATACATTGCTTCTTAGGTATGTTCGAAAAATTTGTTTGCTCAACAACTTCAATCAGGGCTTTAAATACCGGTAAATTTACATAACGTTACCTTGTATTGACAGAGTTAACGTTATTATTAAAATAACGGTAATCGATTTAACGTTATTTATGCGACTATTAATTTTATCGTTATTTTAAACGGGTGAGATGTAAGTAGTGGGTCCCGAGGCGTGCGGCGCGGCAGGAGCACACCCTCGCGCCTCTCTGATGCCGTGCTGATTAAAAGTTGCCTGAATCTGCCTGATTCTTACCCACAGAACGGTAACGTAGCTAAATTAACGTTAGTTATCGTATTTTTGTTAACGTTATTTAACATTATAAATCTGGTAATGTTATCAAGTAACGTTAAATTTTTGTAACGTTAGTAGGTATATCATTGAAATTTAACGTTACGTAAAGTTATTATTTTGTTATTTGGTAACGTTAACAAGCCCTGACTTCAATAACGCAATGAATGTTGTTGAACTGTCAAAATAACGTATGTTAACGACATAATTGTGGGGAACAGAACAAAGAAATATCCAAGCAGGTAGGTAGATAGTAAGTATATGACAAAAGTCTACCAAGAAATCTCAAAGAATTTAAGAACATCAAAAAAGAACACTGATGGCGGTAACAAAAATCGAAAATCATGCTTTCCAAAAATTATTACATAGTGATATAAAGGCTTGTCGCCAGATTTAATTACTCGTATTTATTTAGTTTGAAAATTCAAAAAATTAAAAGCAATCATGTCAAGTTATGTAATTTACTTGGTTATCTACACAGGTAAATCTCGCGACAAGCTTTTATATCATATAAATTGTGTAATGAAGTTATAAGTTTATCGTAAAAGTTTTAAAGGAAAAGTTTATTTTATTCTTTTTAGCGCATTAAAATAAAAGCTTGTTTAAAAAAGTTTTTTTACTTTTAATTTATTTTTTACTTTTTAGTTATCGCTGGACAGGTTTCTCAGTCTGTTCATCTCATTCAATGCATCATTGTTGCAAGGTCGTTTGCAGGTTAATTTCGAATAGTAGACGTGCATCAAAAATAACTAGTCCGCCATCTTGGGTGTTCCGCCTTATTGAATTTAGAATGACGTCACTTTATTTTACGAGTTATTCACAGCAAGCCCTTGAATTTGATACCCATATTGTAGACGTGCATCAAAAATAACAAGTCCGCCATCTTGGGTGTTCCGCCATATTGGATTTAGAGTAACGTCACTTTATTTACGAGTTATTCACAGCAAGCCCTTTCATTTGATACCCATATTGTATGAGTGCAATAAAAATAACTAGTCCGCTATCTTGGGTGTTCCGCCATGTTGGATTTAGAATGACGTCACATAGCTAACGATGAATTGTGCTCCAAACTAAACGTGTATACAAAATTTCAGCTAAATCGCTTGAAGATATCTGCTTCAAAATTGAGTTGCAAGAATCCACCCGAACAAACATAGTTACATACATACATACATACATTGCAAGTTAAATAAAACCTTGTAAAAATAGGTTTACCTATTTGTCACAGAAACACGTGCATACCTAAAGACAACCCGAGTAGGTAGGTAAACAGAAAAATAAAACAAAATAGATCTACTATTATCACGAGTACAAAACCAAAATAGTCGGCAGCTGCACGTCATGACTGTGACAAGAAGGCTCCCACTCAGCATGATGCTGTGCTATGAGGGACCCACAGCACAGCGCTGATTTTCAGTGCTTCGATTATTCTTTGTTATAAAGAGAAGACTTTCTGAAGTTTACTCATAAAATTAAGTTACCTTGTAACTGAGGAGCGTCGGAACAAAAACCGATAAATCTTATTTTGAATTTTTTTTTAAGGAGCCAATTGGTTGATCTCGTACATATCTTGCTCTATGGTTAATATAACCCGGTCAAAAATTGATAGGCCTATTCAAACCTAAGCGGTATTCGCTGCCGCTGTGGGTAAAGGTACATACCGCGCGGGATTCGCTCAGGTATTTAGTATCAAGTTCCGCGGCTAGAGCGACCTGAGCGGTATTCGCTGCCGCTGTGGGTAGAAGTGCATACCGCGTGGAATAGTTTTCCGCTTTGGTGTGAACAGTAATATTACCGCATACCCACTTGGTTTTCTCTACCGCGAAATCGGTAGCGAATCCCGCTTAGGTTTGAATAGGCCTTAAATCCGCTCTAAATTCGTCCGCAAAATACACGGATCTGAATATAAACCGATAAATATTATACATCAATCGTACTAAACAACTATGGCGATGGGAACAGATACCGATAAATCCTACATACATTTTTCATTGTTGACTCTTTTGATTATGTCAAAAACCGATTTATCGAATTTCGAGTTTCTCATGACAAAACCTACAATTATAGGATATATTAGTGTTAGCGGCCTTACCGATTTATCCTACGTGTTTTATCAAAAACCGATATATCCAGTTGGTTTGGTCAATAACCGATATATCCATTTTTTTTTTTTTTTTATAACTCAACAGGTACCACAGTCACGAATGCAGTATTTAGGTTTCCAAACAGTGATGCTAACACCAATAAATTGGTAGATTTTGTTTAACTCTAAATTAGAAAACCATGATCTTGGCCATATTTTTACACTTTTCCACAAAAAACAACAATGTGATTTATCGGTTTTTGTTCCGACGCTCCTCAACTAAAGAACTGCGTAGTTGTTTAATTCCATGCACGAAGAACCGATCCCTTTGTTTTTATTCGGAGAAATTTCCAAAACAATGGATTCTTTATGCAAAACTAGCTTCGTCCGCGTGAAATTTCTTGTTCCTTCGTTCCCTAATCCGTTCGCGAGATAATAAAACAAGTACAACCATTCAGCTGGCAGGGGGGACACTCACTTGACTGTTTCATTCGTGGGAGGTTTTTAAAAAAAGGTAAATGTTTTACTCTAAGTATATTTGAAAAGATAAAGAAAATAGAAATGATAAAATTAGGAATTAGAACGAGTCTCGCTCCATCATAACAAAAATTAGCACTTTAAAGCTGTATTACGCAAACAGATCCCCGAATCTAAAATGGTTTCCACAAACCCGCAATATTTTTGAACGGCCTATTCAACGATACCCCACACCATGGGATAGACGAGAAGAAAATAATAATATCATCCCCACTTTACCTGTAAGGTAGCCAGCACATCAAGTTCATGGTTTTCTTTTCATTTTATTTATCATGTTTATTAGAGAGATTTGATCCTTATTGATGCCATAAAAGTACAGGATGTAATTGTTTCGGATTTTAGGCGGTTCGGTTCCCGAGTGTGGTAAGCGAATTTTCGAAAATCTTTAAATGCAGATTTGTTTATAATAAAAAATTAAGGAATGTTTCCTTTGAGTAAAATTTGTTGTCTCCAGTATTTAGAGTACTTTCCCTCCAGGTGAGGTTACAAAATTCCATCCTGTATAAGATGAGAGCATCTGTAACCGAGCTAGGACGATTCCTGTATCTCGGCATACAGCGCCAGACCCCTCAAAACAGACAATTATACATAACATAAAAAGATGCATCAATGCATGATAAACAAGAAACACTGAAAAAATTAAAATATATGGACCATCGGAACATCCGCCTTAAACCACTGTTCTTTAGCTTAACTTTCGATTATAAATTATAAAGCGCCGGAATGAATTTTGGTTCATTGTCCTTCATGGTTGACCTAGGTTAGTTTCTGCGTCGGGGGTCGCGGAAGTATGTTCGTTCCCGTGACCCCCGGCGTAGGTGTGAGACGGAACACCGGGGTGGTTTTTAGTAAGAGTCTGACAGACCCCTCCGCCCGCCCCAGGGCGGAGGACATCCATGAGGATTTTCCACCCCGGAACAAAAAAAAAAAAAAAAAAAAAGGTTAGTTTCTGCGTAGTACGTTTCAAGAAACGCAGTACTTACTACGCCGGAATGGATTTTTGTTAATGTCCTTCATGGTTGGAGGAGCTCGTGGCTAAGTAATAACAGCCGCACAGCTCGTTCCATCAGGTTAAGCTACGCTTGCCGGGGTTGGTCCGTGGATGGGTGAACATCTTTACATACCGAGACTCCTCCATGTCTCGCAAAGCACGTTAAGTCGTTGGCCGTCATTCGTGGATCTTTGACAGTCGTTACGGGTCGTCAGAAGCCTGAAAGTTTGTCAATCAGTCTTACCAAGAGGTATCGTATTAACCATTTACTGGGTTGTGGAGGTCAGATAGGCAGTCACTCCATGTTAAATACTGGTATTGAGCTGCATTTGGTTAGACTGGAAGCCGACCGCAATATAGTTGGGAAAAGGCTAGGCACATTGATTGTCCTTCATGTTTGACCTAGGTTAGTTTCTGCGTAGTACGTACGTTTCAAGAAACGCAGTACTTACCTACTACGCCGGAATGGATTTTTGCGGATTGTCCTTCATGCCTGACCTAGGTTAGTTTCTGCGTAGTTACGTTTTTAGAAACGCAGTACTTACCTATTACGCCGGAATCGATTTTTGCTGATTGTCCTTCATGCTTGACCTAGGTTAATTTCTGCGTAGTTATGTTTTTAGAAACGCAGTACTTACTACGCCGTAACATATTCGCAACAAACTACCATGAACTCCTTATGACAGTGGGGTTAACGTTAAAGTCGAAATTGAGGATTTCTCTGTAATGTCGAGATATTTAAAATAAATTGTCCATTCAGCGCTTCCGGCATCGCATATTTAGCACAAAATAAGATATGGGTCAAGTTTGAGACTTTAAATGATAGATTTATGTGAACGCTAATATTTCGAGACGGGATGGGCAAGGCTTGAGGCGAAATTTTGATGGAAGGGTGTGGCCCTTCAACGCCGGTGTGCGATGCACATTTTTTTATAGGTTTGTTATTTTATCGATCTGTGTGCGAGAGATAAAATATTTCGTATTCATTCCAACATCCAGAATAGAGTAGTTCGATATTCAAGCGCATGTCTGATGGAAATGGGTCTCCAATTAGTGCGCTGCGTTATTGAATCCTGCCTCGATGCACCTAGCCCGGCCAGTTCCCCTTCGACCACCGATGTAACTACTTGTCAAAATGTTGTCTAAATTCATGTTGCTATTGTTGTTTATTTCTCAAGAATCTGGGTAATATCTAGTTGTTTTTTAATGAGGGGATCTGGAGGAAAGCGGCTTAAAAAAAAACCTGTAAGTTTTTTTACTTATTTTTATTCTTAAGTTCAGCTTATGTCAGGCGTGGACACAGCCGTTCTTCCAGAATGCAAGCTCAGCAGTCTGCAGTATTATTGGAAGAAGCAGTAATCTCTTAATAATGTAGCTACATCGCGCTGTAGTAGGTAAGTACGTCTTTATATTGCACTCACTGTTACCGAGTGCAGCCAAACGATAAGGTCACTTTGTCCAAGGTGGGGAGGGCTACAATACGAGCCGTTGCGACACGTCTCGTCCGCTGCTTGTGCGACTCGCTGTAGTCTGTCTGTCTGTACCGATCCATTGCCGATTTAAAAGTTGTTTTTTAAAAATAAGAAGAGTGAACGCGCGCGGTCGTTCCCACTGCGCAACGCGTCGCGCCGCAGCCAGTGTGCGTTGAGGCAGTCGCTAGGGTGGACACGACACTCCGACAATCACTATAAATCGTGAGTAGCGATACAATTCTTTACTGATTCTTGTGAGAAAAATTATGTAGATTAGTTTTTTATTCACACCGGTATGTTTAAGTTGTGTATATGCAGTGTTATGAGTGGTTAATTGCTGAATATTTTAGCTCAGGAACTGACAGTTACTACGCCGCATAAAATGAACTTCGTTTGACGCGAACGAACGACGCAGTTTGCTTGGTATCGGTCGGCCTTTTGTTGCTAACCGAGAATCTAAACTTACTGCGTATTTACTTATTATGGTATTATTTATTATGTATGTACAACATAGTTGCTGACAGCTAGTTACATGGTTATTTAATATGCAATGGTTACTCTTCAAGTCCTAATGTAAGGTCATGGCTAATAAAGAGGACTAGTGCGTTTTCTAAGTGCGTGCTAATAGAAAGTTAAGGATTTTGCCTATAAACACAACATAAATAGTACTCCGAATTATAGGTACGTTTGTTTTATTAGGTAAGTTTAGTAATGTACAAAATATTTATGCAATCATTTATATTTGTTTATCAACATCGTTAATGAGATAACAAAACAAGTAGAGTAGTAACATTGACCAACTTTCTGTAGCCTCCACTCAAACATATTTGTAAAATAGAAGTTGATTGTAATTTTTTACTGTAAATAAATATACCTAATAATTAACCATTTCTCCATAAAAATTATATTACTTTCGTTGAAATATTTAGTTCATTGTTTCTTTAAGCGCTCTTTGGTTTGTGTGAAATAGAAAGTTATGAATTAGGAAAATATTATGCAGCGAGAAATATTAAACAATACCCAAAAAAATAATTGCTGTAAACCGAATCAGATGTCCAACAAAAGCAATTTAACAGCTAGTTACATCGAATGCTCCCATTCTTTAATCGTAGACTCGAAACATGTGTTGGCAATTGTTTGATCACATTGATTTTTAAAACGCAATACATCCAACACGCTAATAATAGGTTGCAGTTAAAATTACCAGTATAGATTACAGTTTACACACCAATGGGCAATTGTTAAGTAGTTCATATTTGCTTACAATTATCATTTACACAATGAATATAAGTGTAGATAGGTATATTTTCAAGGTATGAGATCCTTTGTCATTTAAATACCTACTCATCTGCGAATGCTGTGATTGTATCAGCTGTCTGGGTTTCTGCACAGATGGTGAGAGGTCACTGGAAAAATATAATAATTATTATTTATACATGTAATGTCCTTAGCAACAATCTGTCGTCATGTCAGTTTGCGCTGGCAAACTTGTAATCTATTGTCCTTTATGCATCGTACAGTATAATTAAACATGGTTTTGATAAGTTCATGTAGCTGCATTTAATTGTATGTGGGCTTTTCTCAATACAAACTAAAGCAGAGCTGTTGAAACTTTAAAGGAACTATACTGGATTTACTATAGCATTAGACAAATAACGACAGTTATTGTGTAATATTGTTGAAATTACTGCACTTTAGAGTTATTTTTTTAATGTAAATGGTAAATAGATTACAGTGCTTTGTATTTATCTTGAAATAACGGAGTTTATTAAACGTTTACATCGAAATAACGAAAGAGTGAGACCATTTATTTGTCTAATGTTATAATAAATGGAGTATAGTAACATTAAAATGTCACATATAAACGAGGAAAATATGAACATATTTTTTAAATAAATTATAATAAAGAAAGAAAGAAAGAAAGAAATATAGGTGTATTTGTCAAAGAAACAAGGAATAAGTAAATAAGTAGTAGTAGTAGTAAGTATTTGTAATAAGGAATTCTATACAAGAAATAACAACAAAGAATTAACAAATTATATCATACTTTAGAAAACTTGAATGTCTTGGGCTACCTTAGCGCATCCCCGTTAACAAATAAAGATAGTTTATGTTGCGGGAAATCCTAAAACCGGACATGTCTAAAGTTGTCTAATAATTTCAGGCAACTATTATATATATTTTTTATTTTTTTTATTAAACCTTGGTGTTCCAGACAATGAAGTAAACTCTGCTCACTGCTAGGTATTGATGATATTTTGATTATAATTCTATAAATAAATATTTGATACGGCTGCGAATCTATACTCCATACTAATATTATAAATGTGAAAGTAACTCTGTCTGTCTGTCTGTCTGTCCGTCTGTCTGTCTGTCTGTCTGTCTGTCTGTCTGTCTGTATGTCTGTATGTTACGTTTTCACGTCTAAACCGCTGAACCGATCGTTATGAAATTTGGCAGAGATATAGTCTGGGATATAGCGAAAGACATAGGCGTCTTTTTTACGCGATAGCCGACATCCACGTGGGCGGAGCCGCGTGCAAAAGCTAGTCATAAATATAGATCAACATACAACCTGATACTGACCTGCAAATTGCAAAAGACTTAAGAAAATTGACGCTTTCGCCTTAAGTACAATAAAAATATGATTAATTTATTACTTTTAATTCAAACGAAATGCTTATTTAAGTACCTTTTAGAATGTTTTTGCATTGGAGCTACCTATATCAATTTAATGCTGATATTCTGAGTAAATCCTTTTAATATCTAATTACTCTTTGGTTTAGTTATTACTAGCTGCTGCCCTCGGCTTCGCCCGCGTGGCTTTTTCTAAAATAAAAGAACTCGAAGTTACTCCTTAAAACACCAGCTATTTGCCAGTAAAAGTCCCGTCAAAGTCGGTCCAGCCGTTTCGGACATTAGCCGGTCCAAACAGACAGACTAACAAAAAGTGTAAACATTGTTTTTTTGTTGTAAGTACCTTATAAACTTTCATATGCATTTAGTAAAACGCTGTTGTTTTGACATTAAAAACAGACACTTCAATTTTATTTATTTCTATAGATGTATAGATTCGTACCATCTACTTACCCCATCAACAAAAAGCTGAACAGACAGAAATCACTTGATTGATTTCGATGCGGTTTTCGCCGTTATAATAATTCAAGAAATTCTTAAAAAAGGTTTTAGTATGGAATTAAAGACATGCATGTTATATAATAATATTTCACATCTGTAGCTGGGATGGGTCGTTAGTTTGTTAAAAACGAAGTAGGTACCTACTGCAAAAACGGTTGAAGCTCCCCCATGGTAACATTTAAATTCAAAGGACCTTGAAACACCCTATTTGTAACGTTTTTTGATATCACCCTTGAGTCACCCTGTATTTGATGCCCGAGGGGAAAACCTTTTGTAAGGGATATCAACAAAATTCTTTAGAAACTTTTGAGTTTTTACCCTTTCATGGTCACGTTGGGGCGACGGTGACCTTCGGATTCTGTAGTCTGTAGCCAGTGTTGAAATCCGCACGAAAATATATTATGATGAAAGTCTTAAGCTTTGTTTGGCTTCGTTAAAACTTACCACGTCGCACAGTGGAACGAATGTATGGGAGCGGTTGGACGTAGACATGTCCGAAAAATAAGAGTAAAATTATGACAAACTAATGATGCCATCTTATTCGATTACTTAATGCCTTCATAAATTGTGGTGATGAATTTCTTCATAACTCCCATATTTCGGGAGTAATTTGAGAAAATGTGAAATTTTACTATGAAAATGAGTGTATCGAGCTCTCTCCCTCCTGATTCCGGGCTTGTTTCAAGTAGCGGTCTCTAATATCGTAATGCTATTACTAAGAGCTATATTTAATACTAAGACACATAGTGCGCCAAATGTGCACTTTCTGGGATAAAAGGAAATGAAAATTTAAAAAAAAAAACGTTTTTTCCCCATTTGTATTTACTTTAAACCGCAGACAGACTTATTAAGAGGTCTATAAATATATTATATATATACAGAAATATATATTAACAAAAATATTCACAAGAACTGATGAGAGTATGACTTTTAAGTAAGTTGATAATAAATTACCTAGTTTCATTAAAAGTACAATAAATAATTAAGATGTAAGCTCTAATTTACTAAGTTACACATTTTAAAACAATAACATCATTTAATTATCTTCGTCATCATCATCATCATCAATTAATTCAAATTCAGAATCGATGTCCGCTAAATCATTTATGTTAACAAATTCGATATCACTTTTCTCAGAATCCGTAAGCTCATAAAATTCCTTAAAAGAAGATTTTTTTACAAACTTATTTCCTTTTGGACGGATACTTGTAACAAGTGGATCAGAAGACAGTAAAAGATTGTGCATAATATCTTCATTGCATGAGATACTGCTATGCTTTCGAGAATGCCCCTCTCTATATTTTCTAAAATCTTTATTTCTAGCCTCAGATGCCTCTTCGGATAGAAAACCAATGGGCACAATTGACATGTTCTGAACTATGTCTGGCCCATGCATTAAAATTTTATGAAGTGAAGAAGGCATATAATACCATGGGTATAACTCCACGTAAAGCTTAGCAGTATCAAAGCAGAACTCTCGGAATTTAGTTACGTTGATCTTCTCTCCTGATGAAATACACTGCAAGATCACACAGATTTTTCTTAAAAGCATAGCATCTATTCCGGTCAGTTCAGCAGATTTAGTGTAGTTTTCAAAAAATCTCCTTGCCGAGTTGCCATTGTTGGTGGATCCACTGCCTTGTTTCACAACATCGAGAAGTAAGCCCGTTTCTCTTCTTACAGCCTCTTGAACTCTTTTCTTCCTGTCATCAACTTGCCTTTTTGCTATATCACCCCTTACTTGCCATGATTTTATGTCTAATTTGTAGGAAATGTGTAATAAGCATTCCATTGAGCGAATCCAAGCGTGAAGGGTGCTTAAGCTATATTTATACATGTCCTCGTTTGCGTGTTTATCTTTGATTTACTCTAAATTATTCATTTCTTTAGGACAAGCCTTGCATATGTCACACACTGAAGCTGCTGTATTGGATATAATGGAATGAATTTTACCATCAATCATTGTCAACAGCAGTTGGTGTTTGACACTAATTCCATCAGTGATGGTGGATGGAGTTAAGGCTTCAATCTCTGCTTCGATTTCAGCCATCTCTCTCTGCACATTTTCTTTGGTTTCCTTTATAAACTTAAACAATATTGGCCGGCAAAATGAAGTGGAAGATGGTCGCTCGTTTTCCCAAATTGTTACACCTTTTCAGACGAGCCGCAGTGGTACAAGACTAATCATAAAATTACTAGCAAGATCGATTTGCTCATCTTCACTCGTCCTTTGATGATAAATGCTTTGGCTAGATGATCCGTCAAAACCCCATTTGCTGGTCAATACGAGCTGTTGATTGGGATCAACAGGGGTTTCTAACGACCTAATAAGTCTTCTTGAGGTTAAATCCATCAAGGCTTGTAATTTGATTTTTGCAGAGCTCTCTGTAACTGTGAGATCTTCTTTGGCCGGATAGCACTTAATTTTTTCTTTAACCAACATGTAGTAACTCGGGTATTGAAGAGCTCCTTCTTGAGTGTTGAAATCCCGAAGAGTGTTATAGCGCCATTTCGATAAGTTCATCGATACATAAAGAGCCAATGCCTTCAAAGGGGATATTTCCCGTACCTGAATTGATTTACCTTCAATGAAGGCTTTGATTTTTGAGGCCTCTTCTGGATTCTCCGTCAAGTATTTCATAACATAAGCTGTATCGCTTTGTCCTGCCTTTTGAAGCGCCCTTTCGCCCGAAAACATAATTTCAGCGCTGCTACTGCTGCATGAAAGACTATCTTCAGTGCGTCTTCTTTTTTGCCGGTTACTAAGGTCCTCAAAAGATTTACGAGGACTAGGATGTGTACAAGTTGAAGCATCAGATTTAGCAGGAGAAATTATGGGCTCGATGACGTCACTTATATTTTCTGTAGAAGGTTCCATATTTTCATTCTGTAATTCCGGCCATTGAATTGCAGCCTGTAGCCAAATCTCATGTTTCTTCCGAAACTTATCTGTGCTTCTTCCAGACTGTGTCCATTTTGCATAAATGCGGTAGCAAAATCGACGACACCAGTCTTTTAAACTTGTTTCAGCACTTTCACATAACTGAACACAACTGTTATCTTTTAAAACACTGAACAAATAGTTAAAGTCGCGTAAATCTTTATGTGCGCGTGCGCATAAAGCAACGTGAATATCAAGATTTGTATTAAAATTTGGAAAATACATTGCGAGATTAGCTTGGATACAACGAGGTGTAAATCAACACTGATTTTAAAGTTACTAATAGTGACCTATTTATATAAAATCCAGGTATCCCAGGTATCCTTTGTTAAATATTGCAAGGTAATTAGTTATTGTGATAATTAGTAAATGATGCATGCTAAATTAGTGTATTAAGAGCCATTTAGTAATTAAATAATAGCAATGTTCTTATCAGTAATCATTAGTGCATCAGTTTTATATGTAAACCTTAAGTCCCTAATTATATATCCTAATTAGCTTATATCTTCTCTAATTGGCTGCTCAGAAATGTTATTGTAATAAGGTAAACCTTTAGAAAAACGGTTTTAATCAACAAAATAAACAAAAAATAAAAAAATTGTGTTATAAAATAAACATCACTCTTTATCCCAGAAAGTGCACATTTGGCGCACTATGTGTCTTAGTATTAAATATAGCTCTTAGTATTAGCATTATGATATTAGAGACCGCTACTTGAAACAAGCCCGGAATCAGGAGGGAGAGAGCTCGATACACTCATTTTCATAGTAAAATTTCACATTTTCTCAAATTACTCCCGAAATATGGGAGTTATGAAGAAATTCATCACCACAAGTTATGAAGGCATTAAGTAATCGAATAAGATGGCATCATTAGTTTGGCATAATTTTACTCTTTTTTTTCGGACATGTCTACGTCCAACCGCTCCCATACATTCGTTCCACTGTGCGTCGAGGCTTTTGTCAGGCGGCAGGGAAAATTTAAGAAAGAATCTACATTCCTATAAAAACATTTATGTTTTAGTCAACTGGATTGTTCTGACCCGTAGAGCTTGGAAAAATAGTACCTTCTAATTTTATTATAATCTGTACCGAACCTACATCAATATTAAAATTTCATTCAAAAGGTCTTTTAGGGGCAATAAATAAACATTTCGACCGTGGCAATTAACATTGTCTGATCTACATTTTTGCGATTTTCATTTTATTGCATTAAAGGTCTTAGAATAAGTTTATAAAAATGACCCCGCAAATGATTAAATTCCTAAAATCAACCATCTATATATTTTTTTTATTTTAGGAATGTAATAATTTGCGGGGGCATTTTTATAAACTTATTCTAAGACCTTTAATGCAATAAAATGAAAATCGCAAAAATATAGATCCGACAATGTTAATTGCTACGGTCGATTTGTCCCTTTATATCTAGCTGGTGTAACTCATTAAGTTGTCTATCATAAAGAGTATATCTGCACATTTGCAATATTCAAACTTATATAAAGAAAAATTGCAGAAAGTGATAAGGCCGCCCATTGTATATTTTGTTGTTTGATTTATTTTTTGCTATGTATTTTTGTGGTGTACAATAATATATATTATATAAATAATGAATAAATAAGTTTCAGGACTTAAATATCACATTATCTTACAATGCACCTGTCTAAAACATTACAGGTATCGATTGAAGCCTATAGCCTAATTCTACCTATAAAGAAAACCCAGGTAAAACCCATACATAATTAAAGAAAGACGCCATTTAAACCTCCTTCGTCTGGCGCCAGTCTAGGTGCAGGCCAGGCTGAACGCATAAAAAATGCATGGCGGTATGGCGCCCACGAAAGTATAGATTTAAAATTTTCCACCAGAAATAGCGGCAATAATGACGACGTTCAGTCGTCAATAATAAATGCGAGTAAATGTAATTTGCGACCTAAAAGCCCAATGTAGCGCTGCACGTATTCATATCAACGAAGATACTAATCTCAGCACGCAATATGTTTTAGTTTCATTTCCATTGCGTCTTTTGCAAAGTTAGCTGGGTTAATAGTTGTAGCGTAGAAAGCAATGGAAATGCTGAAACGGTCGTAAGTTTTTCGGTCGGTTTGTTAGTAGTCTTGGGATTGAGACCGCGCCGCGCCGACTACGCAGTTCCAATATTTTGAATTGCGATGACGTCACCGAATTTTTCGCAACACTGACGTTTATCAGGCGTTTAATTTTTGTATAAAAATATAGCTGGAGCTGAGATAATGCCAATTTACGAGTAAAATTAAGATTAATTATTTACGATGTTTTTTTTTTTTGGAAATACATATAATTTTAATTACCTAATGAAAATGTACTTCGGGTTTTTCTGCTGTTCTGTGTTTTATTTTTCTATGTTATTTGAGTTACGTAGCTTTTTTCCTCGTTACGTTCTTTTTTGCACGTGTTTATGTGCGAAATAAATCTACTTTTCTTTCATTCTTACTAAAATAGTTAAAAGCAGGCGGAATTTAATACCTGTTTTTTGTTGTGGAATTAATACTGATCTAATTTGTCGCCTATGAGCAACATTATCGCAGGTCGTAATTTTCTCGTCATAACAAAGGTGCAACATGCGTTATTATGATAAATAACTAACTGATAAGGCGTGCAATCAATTGTAAGCCTATCAAATTCCACTGCTGGCCGAGGACCTCTCGCAAGTCACATGAAAGTAAGTGGAATCGTGGGTACGAATCCAATTTATCTACACTAATATTATAAAGAGGAAAGATTTGTACCTATTTTTGTATGTTTGTAATGAATAGGCTCAAAAAGTACTGGGCCGATTTAAAAAATTCTTTCACCAATAGAATGCTACATTCTTCCAATTTGACATAGGCTACATTTCATTTTGAAAAAAATTAGGGATCCTTGGTAAAATTTGAACAATGTAACCGAAGGTGTAGAAAAATGAGTCTTAAAATGATAATTGTCTACCCCGTGCGAAGCCGGGACGGGCTGCTAGTTGGTTATATTTTCGTAATAAAATTGTAATGTTGTTGTAGTCATTGTGTGAAATACGGTTTTTTGAAAAGTGTCTAGGAATTTTGTAAAACATATTTTGTTGCTTCTTATTTTGATATTTTTTTTTTTTTCTTTACTCCTTTATAATTTATTATTGTTTGCTGAATTGACGTTAAATTAATAAAATTAATGATTACCAATCATAATAATTTCAACGCCATATTATTTAGCAAACTTGTCTGAAGAAAAATTTTTTAATGTAGTCCTGCATGCATTTTATTATTGTATGCAAATATATCTTTGTCTTGCTTCGTTTTCTAATTTGAATAAGTAATAATAAAAATATTGATTGTAAATGGTCTTTCAACGGATTCTCCGAAAATCTTCTAACAAAGGACATCAAACGAATCTAGTCTTTATCCTCTCCCAATTAAAATCGTTTGCCGAAATTTTATCTCGCCCATCGCAAACACCCCTGTCTAGACATCAAAAATATTTAATAATAATCCCCATCTGCCGATCTAACCTCCGCTGTCTACCTACAAAGTAGAAATAATAAACCCGTATAACCGGTTTGCGCCATGGCCCAGACGTCTAACCTACGCAGTTTCGCCCCCATCCCTCTCGGAATAGCATTTCAGGATGCAGTATTGATCTTTGCACGGTCCGGGCGAGCCCGCTCGGCTGCTGCTCGGCAACGGGTGGCTGTAGGGGGGTTAGGTACCTACGGCTGGGAATCAGAGATGCCATGGCGTGCAGCCCCTTATTAAAATGATTTAGTCTGAATTGAAGTGTGGTGCTGGCAAGATGTGCGTTTCATTGTAGTTTTTTTTTTTTTTTTTTTTTGTTTAAAATAAAACTGGTCGACTGTTTTCAGGTGAGTAATTGATTTGGTTTTGTCCGGTATTTAGCTCCGCTGTAGGGGGGTTAGGTACCTACGACCGGGAATCAGAGATGAAAAAGGCGTGCAGCCCCTTAGTAAAATTATTTAGTCTGAATTGAAGTGTGGTGCTGGCAAGATGTGTGTAGTTTTTTTTGAGTTTAAAATAAAGGTGGTCGTCTGTTTTCAGGTGAAATTTTGATTTGATTTTGTTTTGTCCGGTATTTAGCTCCGCTCCAAAACTAATAAAAATTAAATTGTTTTTGGATTTTTATTGCAGGTGTCGGTTAGTCTTTAAAGATTTCTGTGACTGGGGTTTAGGTAATGCGAAATCAATTTTTGGTCAGTGGGCCGTCTTAGGGGTGGTTTTCTACGATTTTTGCAATTTGCAGCTCATTGTCTGGGTGTATGTTGATAAAGTATGATTCGCGAGTGTAACAAATATGTATTTACCAGGGTTCGAAAAAATCCGATTTTTATAATAAATATTAAAAATCCGATTTTTTTATATACCGGATGACTTTTTTTACCGTCTCGAAAAAAATTGGGTATACTAGGTGAACGGAGTAGAGTAGAGAAAATGGCATAGCATTTTTTTTTTTTTTCAGAAATAAAACTAAAATAAAAGATAAAAATATTGAAATTTGGGTGCGTATGATTTAAATTTAAATATTATTTATCGTTTTTATTTATTGAATTATGTTTTTTGTAAAATTTCTGTGTTTATTGTTATAGTATGATAAGTTTACTTCAAATGTGTGGTATTTATCCATAGATCAATTTCTTTCTATGTTAAAGAAAAAATAATAAAAACTATGCCATAGGCTTCTATTCCGTTCACCTAGTATACCCAAATTTTTACGAGACGGTAAAAAATGTCATCCGGTATATCGGATATTATATCCAGGCCAAGAAAAAGAAGGGATTTTCGTTCTGTAAGGGGATTAAACACTTAAAAATGTGAAAGGAATTTGTAAAATAATATAAGTGTCAAATTACCACATTTTTTATTTAAGAAAAGTAACATAAGAATTAGTGTTTATTTGAGAAATATTTTTTTAATGAACACTTATTATATTTGGGAAATATGAAATTAGAGTTGTATTGTTGATTATAATTTTATAATTACAGATTTGTTGTTACGGTCGCAGATCCTTTTCAGATCAAAATACAACCTGATACTGACCTGCAAAAAAGTAAAACAAATGAATTTTGTAGGATACCCTGGAGCTTTAGCCTTAGGTCAACGAGATTTTAATAAAACCGGTATCATACGAGTACAAGACTTGGCAAACTCTCGTGAATGTTCCCAGGTTCGAATCTGCGTTGGAAAAGTGGAAGATTCCAAATAAAGAAACTACATAATTTAATTGTACCTACCTATCTACACTTCTACACTATAATATAATATATTAATATTTAATATAATATTATAAAGAGGAAAGATTTGTACCTATTTTTGTATGTTTGTAATGAATAGGCTCAAAAAGTACTGGGCCGATTTAAAAAATTCTTTCACCAATAGAATGCTACATTCTTCCAATTTGACATAGGCTACATTTCATTTTGAAAAAAAAGAGGGATCCTTGGTAAAATTTGAACAATGTAACCGAAGGTGTAGAAAAATGAGTCTTAAAATGTCTTTCGTCGAATGCGCTGCCGAAACTATTAGCGATAGAACAAAATAATGTACAACAATATTGAAGAACATCATAATGTCTACAAAAAACTACTACTACTACTACAAAAAACTCTACCCCGTGCGAAGCCGGGACGGGCTGCTAGTGTAGAATATTTCACTTCTGTTCGCATATTTTATAGTCAATAACATGAATTAATGTACTTACTCTCGTAAATCCTTCAGTGCTCATACATACGTGATCTGACGAATGCCAAGTAACATTTGTTACCCATCTAAGTGTTCAGGAGGTACTTTGGTTTATATTGGTCCAGCCGATCTATTCTGTAAAAAACTCACCGTGAAAACTCAGGTGAAGTGAGCATCAATACACAGTGTCAATCCCTAGCATCAATGGAATGACAGCTCACTTCACCTGTGTTTTCACGGTGAGTTTTTTACAGAATAGCACTGCTGGTTGGTATTCAGCTGGGATAGAGGTTTACTAATACAGGATGTCCCATCGCGCATAATTATGCCATATGGTGGGAAGAGAGCGTACATATAAAAAAAAAACAACTTGTAATAAGTTTTTGATTTTCACTTTTTAGTTATGGTTACCACTACCTGCAATGTAAGTAACAGTGACAGGAAGTTATTATAACATCATCCACATAGATTAAGTGGGAAAATTACGTGTTATTGTAGCTGAACTCAAAAACTACCTAAGAAAAGTTAATACAAATTATATGGGACCACCGCACAAGCTTCCTCTACCAAATGAATTTTTGAAATTGGTCCACAATTGACGAAACTATCAATGATCTTGTGTCGGCATCAACAACGCCACATGCGAACTACGCATCAAAGATCTGACGTCACAAATCCTGCATCGCGCAATCAGTGTTTACCGCGCCACTAGCATATATAGGTACAACATCCCGACATCAACCGTCGGGCAGTTGCCCACCAGACACAACACCCCCTCTGGACGAAGGATCCTCCCTTTACTATAGAGTATGAGTGAACTTTACACCCAGTTCCTCATATCTCAAAAATAACAAAAAAAAAAAAAAAACTGACGAACGTATTTACCTCGGCTGATTTTGAAGACAGTTAAAAATAGGGCGCTTTTCATAATGGAGACTTCATTTTAGTATCTAAAGTCACAAATATTGGAGCCTCAAATATATTATTTTACTGAACTATACGCGATTGCAGCATCTTGCGTGCTCATCTAGGTCGCACGACGTTTATTGGCTAGATTTTGTCAAATCAAAATGGTGGATTTAAGACGTCAATAGACAATAAGTCATTTTTTTTTTTGTATCTTGTCCATCAGTGGTATCAAAATAAAGGGCTTGAGGAGACGATTCCAAAATGTGTAAGGTTGATAAAAAAAAAACCCCTACTGCCACTAAAAAGTTCAAAACAAGCTTACATTTGATACAGTTGATGCAGTTGTTGTGGTTGTTGATCCGTGTGGTGCCGGACGTAAAGAATAGCATCACCCCATTTCCTCCCGTGGGTGTCGTAAAAGGCGACTTAGGCCTGTGTTCACCAACATTCAAACCACCGGTTAGGTATTTAAACAGTTGATTTATGTCAAATTTCCTATGAAATGTTGAGTAAACAACTGATTAAATATCTAAACAGTTGATTTAAATGTTGGTGAACACAGGCCTAAGGGACGTACTAGAAAATGGGCAGCAGCGTTCTCTATGCATTTTTAACACCATACTGCGATCGCCAACCCGCCTGCTAAGCGTGGCGATTATGTCAAACCCCCCCAATTGGAGGAGGCCTATGTCCAGCAGTGGACGTCTTTCGGCTGAAATGGTGATGATGATGCAGTTGATGGCATCAAATCTGCGATTGAACTAAATTAACTGCCTCATAGAAATGAATACTGACTACAAATATTCTAAACGACGCATAACATTCAATTTAAATTCCTTATTAACGCATTTCTGCTCTGTATTTACGTAGTATTTCATTATTATTTAAACCACGCCATATTTACTGTGATTTACTCTGTATCATGAAGCGTGTCGGTATTCATTTATCCTTCGTTACTCAACGCATCGCTGGTTCCACTTACGCACCCCAGTCCCCTTGTGGAATGTCAAGTGCATAAATTGCATGCACTTCCTGATTAAGGATGAATCTACATGTCACTTGTATACGTAAATATCCTGGTGTGAAGAATGACTTGAGATTTTAAGAATTTATTGCAGACTACAGATACGGGCATAGGTTTTAATAAATTATGCTTTAATTCATAATTTTTGACAGTTGGTTAGAAAGGCTTGGTTTTTTAGGGTTCCGTACCAAAATGGTAAAAAGGAACCCTTATGGTGTGACTCAGTCTGTCTGTCTGTCTTTCTGTCTGTCACAGCTGAATATCTCAAGAACTACTGATGCTATCAACTTGAAATTTAGAATAGTTTTAGATTAAGTTTGCCCAACTATTTTGCAAATCAGAAAGAAACAATTCATTATTTATTTTTTTTGCAACAGGGACTGAAAGGTGGTCTTAAAAATTCGAAATGCCGCTACTAGGGCATGTGGGGTATCATATGAAAGAGCGTTGTTTGCACATTCTCAAACATTTTTTTCTTTTTTCTTTAGGCCGCATAGTTTTCGACTTATGATGAAAAATGTAAAAAAAAGTACCGTTGTCCCCCCTTATCTCCGAAGTTTGCATAGAGAAAAATCTGAAATTATTCTATGTGATAGAAGCTTATGTAAAGACTACAGGAAAAATAAAACTATGTCTCTAAATAGCACACTTTTTTCAGAAATCAACAAAAGTTACATTAGTTCCTTTATCTGTCAATAGATGGCGCTGACCTAAAACTGAAATATTCTACACCGCAGTGTTAAAATTAACTGACGAATAAAGGCCTCGCCGATGAAAATTTAAAAATATTTCGCGATCACAACCAAAATATTCTCCTTCCTACCTACTCGCGCAGGTTGCTTTGGGTGAACCACAGTTGTAGTTTTTTCTGGGCACATAACTATTTAGGTTCTACTTGTACGAATGATGCTTATGAAGCTACATATGATGTTACGGAACCCTCGGTGCGCGAGTCCGACACGCACTTGGCCGGTTTTTTTAAACCTATTCTTACAAATGTTTGATTAGGATTTAAAATCCCTCGTATCTGATTAGGATTTAAAATCCCTCACATCTGATTAAGTAATGCAATGGCTTAAAATAAAGACTACTTTCTAGACAGGCTCTGCAATATTCCACATTGTCCTTTGAATCGATTGCTTGCTTTAATAAGAGAAAAAGCTGTAGCGAGCGTAAAAGCGCTTCTCTGAAAATGGATTAGGAAAATTTTCCACGGTGTAAAATTGTTCTGTACTGTGTATAACCCAAGTCATAACATAAGGCTTCATAGTTCCATCTGCCTTTTCTTTTGTATCCAAAACCCACATACTACTCCACAAATCAAAAATAACTTTACAAAACGCAAAGAAACCATGTTTTCTAAAATTAATTGTGTTTATGTCACCGCATCTCCTCGCACGCAGTGGATACGTGCTTCTTAAAACAATTACCCTCATTCAGCACTGTCACGGTACTACACAGTAGGGTTATTGTTTGATCATATTATAGTCAATTCTGAACCTTATACCATTAAAATAAGTGTTAAGTTGAATGTGCATTCAACTATGTGATACCAATGAGGTTTTAGTGTCAACGAACTAACAGACACTGTGTATAGATGTTTGCCTTGGTTTTTTTACGTGTTGTATTCAAATGTTATGCGAATTGGTCGATACTACGCAGTTCATCTGTACATATCGACGCTTGAAAGGCAATATTGACCAAACGACATATTGGAAACTTTACAGTAGAGCATCTTAAAGTATTTTATATTTTTTTGTGTATTCTCTAGTAGAGTATACACAAAAAAAAGTATTTTAAAGGTTTTTTTATGGGAAAAAAAAGTTGTTTGGTCAATATTGGTGCCGATTCCCTTGTTCACAAACTAAACTAAATTTAAGTTCAGTTCATCTTTTTCTTTCTATTTCATTAAGAAAAGGACAGAAGATAAATTTTAGTTTAGTCCTGACAAATTAATCAGCGCCTGTCACTACTCCCTACTAGTTTAGACGTGATTAAAAACTTTTCGACTAAAATTACGTCAATTTACTGACAGATTAATTTGACAGAACTAAACTAAAATGTATCTTCTATCCTTTTCTAAATGAAATAGAAAGAAAAAGATGCACTGAACTTAAATTTAGTTTAGTTTGTGAACAAGGGAATCGGCACCATTGCCTTTCAAGCGTCGATATTATAAATTAAAGTCGCATTTCGTGTCTGTCTGTGTGACCGCGTTGTTCTTCTAAACTACGTAACTGATATTGATGACGGTTTGCACCATCATTTGGAGAATTTATTCTAGAAGGTTTATGTTATAATACGATAAGTACGGCGACGTTAGTAGCTCGTGGCTAAGTTATAACAACCGATTCATCAGGTTAAACTACACTTGCCGTGGTTGGCCCGTGGATGGGTGACCGGCTTTACATATCGAGACTCCTCCGTGCCGATACCCGGTTTTGGAGATCAGATAACCTCCGCAACCGGGTTATTGCGTAACTGATATCTTTGAAAGACTGGTTTTCAGACTTTCGGGCTTCTGACGACCCGTAACGATTGTCAAAGATCCACGAATGACAGCCAAGACCAACGGCTTCACGTGCTTTCCGAGGCACGGAGGGGTCTCGATATGTAATGGACCCATCCACGAACCGACCGTGGCAAGCATTGCTATTAGTTCAGATGAAGTTTTTTGCATCTGTAAACGAGCATTTATCATAAACTGTGACACATATCCAACTTAATATGTCTTGTCTTCTCACGGTAGCTTCTGCTAACTAGTCCAGCTGATGGTCCAACTTAAGGCTCCCGCAGCCAGACGCGACGCGACTAGAACTATTTAAAACTGCATGGAAATTATTCTACCAGAATGCCTTTACGCTTTGAGGGAAAATTGTAACAAAAGATATTAATAGCTTATGAATGAGACATTTAGACGTATTGCGTTTCGTCTTACTGTCATGAGCTCATTGTTTTCACTGCCAACTTGTAACGTATTCATGTGCGTAGTAGTAGTCTGTTAGTAATGATTTTGAACACGAAATGAACTCGTTTTAATTGATTATTGTATTGTATAGAATCATTTTTTTCTTACTGAACAGACAGCTGTGCTATTAGGGAGTTTAATGCGCCACTTCTTCCAGCTCTAAAGCACTAGGAAGTGGTGAAAGATGGACTTTCTTTTTTAATATTGACGTCGAAAAAGTGTTGATCCTCAGCCTAGTTTGAATAAATGACTTGATTTTGATGAGTCGTCTGATGTCTTCTTTATTTTGTTAAGATTCTTTGGGTATTCAAGCTCATAGGTTCAAGGGTGCGTTTACAAACATTTAAACTCACATACACAAACAGCCAGACCCGGAACAACTACTTGTAGATCATACAAATATTTGTTCCGTGCGGGAATCGAACCCGCGACACGCAGCGCAGCAGTCAATCGCTTAACCACTGCGCCAACCGTGCCGTTCAACGTTTACTTTTAAAGATTTGTAATTTAGATATAAGATTTTATTTTTTTGATTATTTTCATTTTGTTCGAAATACGAGTAGCACATTGGACACCTTTTGGAGTTGAAATTGGTTTTTCGCATATAAGAACGGAAATTTTACATTCCCAAACAAGCTACTACTGTAAAGCAATAAAAAACACATCAATCTACTTAATAATCTAACGTACTTAATAAAAAATCTTAAATTCATTCACTGACAGAAACACATAGCCTTAACTGCTGGGTCTAGAAGCAATAAATTTTGCACAAGAGTTCCTTATATACCTAATGAAAGTGAGAACTAAAGATTTTTTTTTGAAAATACATCCCCTAAAGGGGTTAAATGGGCGATAAAAGTTTGTATGGAAGTTCATCATTTTTGCCGATGAGAAATCCCGTCGGGTAACATGGCTTGTGTCTATATAATTTTCTGAAATACACCTTCCTCATAAAACTTTTCTTTATTTCCAGGAGTCGCTGGGTGGTGGGGTGTACGGCTCGGTGGGGGCGTCGGGTGCGGAGGGTGGGGAAAGGCGTGAGGGGGGCAAGCGTGGGCGCAGACCTGGCCGCAAGGCGCAGCTCGACAAACAGGACATGAAGGCGAAGCTAGGTAAGGATCTCTAAGACAGTTTTGCAGTACCTAAGTATCGAAGTTTTTAGAAGTAAGAATGAAATTACAATTATTTGCGTTAAACATGACGCAAAGACAAAAAAGTGTGTGTGAGCTCCGACGCACGACTGAAGTTTAATCTTTAACCTCCTTACTAATAAACGTTGTATAGCTGCTGTATAGTTACACACCGATTTCTCTCTTTCACTCGTCAGTAATTTGACTTTCGAAAGAAGAAGACAAAACGTTGTGTAACTATACAGACGCTATACAACGTTTATTAGTAAGGAGGTTAGTATATATATCTATACATACATACATGCGTTAGCTATCGCGGAGCATATCCTGTACACGTCGGCTGTATACAAGTAGTAGGATCTTCGATACACAAACATGATTTCAAAGTGAAAGATGCGCAAGGTACCTACCTACGTTGCGCAGAAAAACATAACGCTTTTGAGATAACGCTTGTATTAATTTCACTCTAAAATAAAATTTCCATACCGGGGGCATTTTATGAAAAAAAAAAAAAAAAAAAAAAAAAAAAAATTGCATTGATAGGCCAATTCTTGAGGAAGGCTATTTAACATCATGCATAAAGAAAAAGTTACAAAGAAGGCTAAGCGAAAACGGAAGTAATAGCACGGGCAGGCGATGCGATGCAACGGGTCGAGGAACATGAAATTTCACGCGGACGAAGTCGCGGGCAGAAGCTATCAACAATAAAATAGAAACAAAACGGCTTCGTTGTAACGTCCGTATCGTGGTCTATGGGATTTGTATAGCGTGCCTGCGTGCCTTTCACCATTATATGGTGTGGTATTTCGACATAGTGGATTTAAGGTCAACTAATGATGCACGTGTTTGATTTAGAACACCATGTGTTTGTGATGGAATTGTAACTTAAAAAGTGCGTGGGAGATATTTTTTAAATAAAACCTTCTTGTTCACTTTTCGTGCTTGTCAGGTTTTTGTTCATTCAATAGTGGTGGCATCTACAACGCCACATGTGAACTACGCATCAAAGACCTGACGTCACATAAATCCTGCATCGCGCAATCAGATTTTACCGCGCGACTATATATACAACATCCCAAAATCAACTGTTGGGCAGTTGCCCACCAGACACAACCAACGTCTGGTTTGAGGATCCTCTCTTTTCTATAAAGGATGGGAGAACTTTACACCCTGTTCCACATCGCTCTATAAAAGAGACAACAAAGCCGGACTCCGGGCTGCTAGCTACGGAGCATAACCTAATGGAAACCTTACTTACCGAGGATCAAATCATCATCATCTGCTTCCTGTTTAACGGGATTTAGCTGAATACCAGTATTTACAATACATATGTACCAAACCCACCCTTCCCTCTGTACTATTTCTTATTGTAGATCCCTTTCTACTATTTCTTGTTGTTCTACCAGCCTAGAAATTAATTTAGATATGACAATACAGTCTTATAGCCAAACAAAACAAATGCTATCGGAAAACCAATCCACGCTATATGATCTTGGGTCTTCAATTCTTTTCCAAGAAGTATGCAGTGATGCGTGACTATCATTGGTAGTAATAAGGATTAATGTTATCGTCAACGTTGATTACTTTAATGTTACAACTAGTAGTTGTAACATTAAAGTAATCTTCGTAACTTGTTCGTCACAAACGTCGAAAAGACTTACTTGCTGTTTGCTCTTTTTCTGAGTTAATTCTAATGAAAACTTATTACGGAAACACATTGTACTTCCTTACCAAAATAAAAAATCATAAGGATACCCCATACATACCAGCTATTAATACACCAACCCACTTTATAAATGACAATGCACAAAGACTTTTCCAAAAATCGGACTCCAAGAACCCATTTTCTATTAATGACTTCTATTTTCGCTACATCTTTACATCGTATCCTTGGTCTCAAGCCTAACGTCGGTCCTTCTTCATGTGTTCAAGCAGAACGCAGTAGACAGTCTGCGCGGGAGTGTCGCGCGCGCAAGAAGCTCCGCTACCAATACCTTGAGGAGCTGGTGGCGGACCGGGAACGGTCTGTGATTGCGCTGAGGAAGGAGCTGGATAAGGTTTGTACGTGATAACTTTATATAATTTTGTTTGACTTTATTGGGTGGTGAACAAGTTAGCCTATTTAATTAGAAATGATGGTCACCGCCGCGTTGGGCCAACTGTAATACCAGACACGCTGGTATGCCTCTGGCGCAGAGCAGGTGTTCTATTCCAGAGACAGAAATGTCTCGTATGCCTCGTATGCCTTTAATAACACTGGCATCCATAAACTTAAACCGGAAGTCTGTGATTTTGCTGAGGAAGGAGCTGGATAAGGTGTGTACGTGATAACTTTATATAATTTTGTTTGACGTTATTGGGTGGCGAACAAGCTGGCTTACTTGATTAGAAATGATGGTCAGCGCCGCGTTGGGCCAACTGCAATACCAGAGCCGCTGGTATGCATCTGGCCCAGAGCAGGTGTTGCTATTCCAGAGACAAAAAAATGTATCATATGCCTTCAGTAACACTGGCACCCATACACTTAAACCGGAACGCAGCGATGAGCTAACTACTGCTAAAAATATACCTACTCCTCTGAAAAAGAGTTGCTCAAATTGAAAGATAATGAAGAAACTGAGTTCAGAAAGTAACTGTGCGTGTGTGTAACAGCTAGCTGTTAGGAATAAAGCGATCGCAGATAATGGGTGAGAAGCTCCATCGAACGTCGTATACCCCGCCGTGCGTCGGTCCATAATGACATGGATATTTAGGTACTTTGTAAAGTATTTTATTATTATTATTTTAATTATCGTGAATATGAGGTCTATGTGGGTATTTTTTTATTTTCAGTTAGTATTAGTAACTAATATATACCCAGTAATCTGGCAATTTGATTACTTTATGCTGCCTACCCAAATACCCTTTCTTTGGTATTGTTCGTCGAGTCGTTGAGCTCCTTAGTTTCAGAGTGGAGCTATACGGTTACTAAGAAATGCGTGCATTAACTGGACAGGTCCTCTCAAATCTGTGTTATTCTTTGCTCAAAAAACCATCTTAGACAATAATCTGCATGGTCCTGAAATGGCCTGATCAAGATAAAAGAGGCTGTGACCCCTGAGTTTATTTCGGTCTTTCTTTTGAGTGTAGTCGGATGGAAAATACCGAACTCATCTAGATATACAGGGGTTCATTCATAAACGTTGCTTAAAGTTAAGTGACGTTCAAACGTCATAAATGTATGGTTAAACAGTCGCTAATCATTACTTAACTTTAAGCAGTTTATAAATAAACCCCAAAATGTGTGTTTTTTTTTTTAACCAGTTTACAGAAATAAATATCATTTATCATAAGGATATGCGCCCAATATTAGATGTTAAAAACATATCTCTCTTCTATTCCAGTATTACAAGTGGAACTTGGAGCTGGACCAGGGCAGGATGCCGGAAGGTCTCGAAGCCGTGCTCCAGGAGATGGGAATCGTCAAGCAGGAGGAGAGTAAATCATTTTTAACATAACCTTTTTGTGTGTTTTCCTTTAATTACACCGTAATTGTAACTTATATATAAGGAATGAAGAGTTGAGGATTCACATTACTGTGGGGTTCACGATGCGACAATGCTGGATTTCGTCGTCAACAAAATAATAAAAAAAACAACGTTGGACTCAAAAAATTGAATGGATCAATATTCAATAACAACTGCCTTTTGGCGCACAATTGAAATGTCAAAGATTGAAAAAAAAAAAAAAAAAAAATTAATATCATGAACAAGGTTCTAACTGCAAGCAACCTTCAAAAACTCCGATGGACATTCAAATTAAAAACTCTTAAGGTTTAGCTTAAAAATACTAGCTGTTTTCAAAAGGGGATGAGCATTTTGCGGGCAAGTTGCATTATTTTCTATAAAGGTGTGGAGCGATGTCTGCTGTGTTCAGTTGAGCTATGATAGTGCCACTTCCAAATTTTATTTGTTGTTTGAAGCGGTACAAAAAGTGTTGAAATCACGTTCATGTTTTTATTTAAAGTACAATATATCAGCTGTATGCCACTGTTTCAACTCTTCTTTGTACGGCTCAACACGAGGTCCAATTTCTAGGCGCTTCAGCTCAACTTTACACAGCTCAACTCGGTTCTGCTCTTGGTTTCAATACTACAACCTGCTGTACGTACTGCCTTACTTGCGCCAGATTTGCTGGCCCCCTTTAGCGTAGGTATTGTAACAATTTCCATCCTGTTAGGCATTGTAACAATTTTTATCTAAAGAAATGTTAGAAACTTCGACATCTATATGTTAAAAGAACTTTCAAATTGGAAACGTAACAGTCTGAAAATCCTAGCTGTTTATACCAATAAGGGATCAGCATCATGAGAAAAGGAAGCGAGGTGGAGCGTTGTCTGCTGAGTTAGTTTGAGCTATGATAGTGTCACTTCCAATTTACGTTACTGTTTGCAACGGTACACAGGATGAGTTGAAATCTTGTTCATATTTTTTAAGTACAAATTAATATCATCTGTATGGCACGGTTTCATCCCTTCTTTATACCGCTCAGCGTTAGGTCTAAATTATAATAGACACTTTAGTTTAACTTTACTCAGCTGTACCTCTCTCCGGTCTTGGTTTTTGTCCCATCTTGTGTATATTTTGGCAAACATCATTTGACATGATTAAAAAAAAAGCTGGTTGTGAAAAATGTTGACTATGTGACTTCCAGAATAATTATGTTTAAATAGAAAACGTAACAGTCTGAAAATCATAGCTGTCTTAAACATTCAACCAATAAGCGTCGTAGGGAACAGGGGCACAGTTTTTCTATAGAGGTGCGGAGCGTTATCTGCTAAGTTATGTTGAGCTGTAATAGTGTTACTTCCAACTGATTTTACTGTTCGAAGCGGTACACAGGACGTGTTGAAATGTTGCTCATATTATGAATTACAAATTATTATCATCTGTATGCCACTGTTTCACCCCTTCTTTATACCGCTTAACGGGAGGTCTAAATTTTAATAAACACTTTAGCTCAACTTTGCTCAGCTGTACCCCAATCCAGTCAATCCAGTCTTGGTTTTGGTCCCGTCTTGTGTACATTTTGGCAAACATCTTTGGTTATGCTAGAAATCTATACTGGATCTGAAAAATGTTGACTATGTGACCTCCAGAATATGTTTAAAGAACTTTCATATTGAAAATGTAACAGTCTGAAAATTATAGCTATTTTAAACATACAACTAATAGGGATAAGCGTCGTAGGGACCAAGGGCACAGTTTTCCATAAAGATCTGGAGCGTTGTCTGCTGAGTTAAGTTCAGCTGTGATAGTGTTACTTCCAACTGATTTTACTGTTCGAAGCGGTACATAGGACGTGTTGAAATGTTGCTCATATTATAAAGTACAAATTAATATCACCTGTATGCCATTGTTTCACCACTTTCTTGTGCTGCTTAACGCGAGGTCTAAATTCTAATAAACACTTAAGCTCAACTTTCTCAGGTAGACATTATTCCGCTCTTGGTTTTTGTAATAGGTACCTTAGTACCTAGGCCTTTCTTGCCCCGTATCGCTGGGGTCTTGTGTAGATTTTGGCAAACTTCCTTTGATATGATAAACATCCATATTGGATGATGTAAGACGAACTTTCAAGTGATAATCTAATAGTTCGGAAATGTTAGCTGTTTTCAACATTCAACCAATAACTCAATAAGAGATTAGTGTCAGGGAGACAAGGTTACAGTTTTCCTTAAAATGTGGAGCTTTTTCTAAGTTAAGTTGAGCTATGATAGTGTAACTTCCAACTCATGTCACTGTTTAAAGCGGTACACAGGACGCTTTGAAATCTTGTTCATAATTTTAAAGTACAATTGAATATTACTTGTATGCTACTGTTTCAGCTCTTTGTACCGCTCAACATAGGTCCAATTTCTAGACGGTTTTGCTCAACTTTGCTCAGCTACTCCTGGTTTTTGTACTACAACCTTACCTATGTCCCTCTTTCGCTCGTCCTTCTTGTGTTCACGTCCATTGATATGATTAACATTTAAATAGAACCGGATTATTAAAAAAAAAAAAAAAACTTGATGTGCTAACTCATAAAATTAGAAAATGTTATAGGAATTTGTTCAATAGTGAACAAAACAATAGTGTGAATCGAAGGATATTGGTATATTAGTTATTCTATTATTTTATCAAATTCTGAAACAGAATTATTGATGTCGTTTGGCCAAAATATTGTATAAGGTTATTATTTTATTCGTTTTCAAAATTCCAAAAGTTTGGAGGTTGGATGGAGGTTAAGTTTATGTTTACTTTCGAATTTTAATATTTTGTACATAACCGCGGATTCATAGCGTGAAGTTCGATATCGAATTTATAAGGCATTCAATGTCAATTTAGTTAGTTTTATTTAAACATCGCGATTTATATTTTGGGTAGAGCTAAGGGAAGTTTTTTTAAGCGTGTAACCTTGAATATAATTATTTTTCGAAAAATATTTTAAGGCAACTATTTTTATATGGCTGTATCCTAAATATTAACTTTAAGGGGAGGTCCTTTTAAGGTGTGTATATTAATCCTTTGCAATGTCGGAATTGTTTATCGTCAGTAGATGCGCGTTTTCTTTTAGTTTCTTTATTTTTCATATCGTATCGTGGGACTTTCGTTCAATCAAAGAGTACAATTTTATTTCGTATTTTTAAGATTTTAAGAAGTTAAACCACTATTTTATTATGTTTTTTAAGGCTTTAAGTGTAAAAATTAAATGTCTTTGGTTAAATAGTTTAAATATTATCGTACATTTAAGGGAAACTTAAACAAAAAAAAAAATGCAAGCTGTCTAACCGCTCTTTTAAAGTCGTCTTACCTGGGTTTAAACGTAAAACAAACATCAATTTTCACTTTAATTATCCTGAAAACTAAATAGTAAAAAAATATATAAAATACTTTTTATGGATTTTTTTACTTTTAACGTAACACACGTAATATGACGTAATATTTTTAAAAACAGGGCATGGAACGTTGATTTTCTAAAAAATATATTATTTTATTTTTACGTATGATTGTGATTAGGCATAAAGCCGTATGATATAAGTATTTAAGTAAGAAAAAAAAATTGGTTTACTTAGTAAGTAGGAATAATACGAAAAAATATATATTGGTGTATATGTATTTTGAGGAAGCAAAGAAAGGTAGATATAATATAATTAAAATGTAATATGTAAATATATATGAAAAAAAAACGTGCGCAAAACTGTCTAATAGCAACTTAAGTACTATTAAAATAAGAGCGATTTTTGAGTGAAGATATGTAGGTGAGTGTATGAAACGTATTCTAAAATCGTTAATTAAGAATTGTAGAGATATAAAATGAGAGTATGAATGAAATTTTGATACGATTTTGTTTCTGTGTGTATGAAACGAAATATTCTAATTGCTTGTTCCAATAATGTGTAAACTAACGCAATGCGCGCGCTTTTACTGAATTTAACTTTTATTGTTTTTAATGGAACTATATTTTTTGTTGTGACATTTTTATTTTATCTTTGTATCAGTTCTATTTTTATTTTCAGACTTTGTGAAACTAATTTTTTCGCATAATTATTGTTTTCCAATTATTCATACTTCCTTTTTTTCATGGACATTTCAGATCTTGTAATTTCATCGTCATATTTCATCTTTCACGTGTTTTTCATTGTTAATTTATTTCTGAATTCTAGTTTCGGTAAGAGTACGCGCACACTTATGTAACATATTTAATTAGCACGTAGCATCGAATAATTTAACAGATTTTTTTAAATAGTTGATAATTTTTTTAAATATTTTATTAATTTAAGCATTATCATTAAAGTCGTAAACGGCTACTCGTCAACTGAGTGATAAAATCATAGAATTTTTCTTTAAGCCGCCATTTTAAAGATGGCGTCTGATTGTTACGTGTACTGACAAATATGTACATAAAATGCAGATTTATACATAGTTGCTACATAGTTTTTAGATTGAGTTTGCATTTTTATTTACTAATCATTTCATTCATAGTCTTTGATTTAAATCGTTTAGAATTGATAATCAAATCAATTTTGGTGAGGCAGACATACGATTTATAATATAATTAAATAAAAGTATCTACAGTAAAACATGCTGGAAATCTTAGACATATTTAAAGTATTTATAGAAAATAATAGAAAAAACAAATCACTAAATTAAATGCCGAAAAAAATTAAACGACTTCAAAAATTTGAAACCCATTAAATTTTTTAGATTATGCTTTTAATTTATATTAGGTATTTAATACCATTTTAATATATAAGTTTGTTTATTTGAAAAAGAATACACTCTTTACCGTTCAATTATTAGTTTTAATTTGATTTAGTTTTCGATAAATATATTTTGACGTGGCTGAATAGTCATAAACTAATAGGTTTTTACATTATAATCTTTGTTTTGGTCAGGAATCAGTAATATATATTGAAAAAAATATTTTAAATATCTTAAACTTATCATGATTTTTTAAATAAAATTATCACATTAATTACCTACCTACCTATATTCAGATCTTGACATTTCATAAAATACATATGAATAACTGATTCAAAAGAATACGTATTCTATATAGTCAGTATTTATACAGGTTTAACGATAACTCTGCAGCAAAAACATTTTTTCTCATATTTTATTTCTAGTACTCAATTAAATTTAACTAAAAAATAAAAAATAAAACTCTTTCCTGATACAGACATCTTTAATATGTCGGAAATCCGCCTTAGGTTTACTCTTAGTCTTCATTACTTAGTTTAATTATTTCCATTCGTGATCTGCGTTCGTTTTAATACTTATAAGTTTATTGATAGTATGTTTGTCTTTTAGTAGATTTTTGCTTATCACGTATGTAAGTTTAACTGTACCTAGTTTTTTTTTTAAAATTACAACAACTATTGAAAACGCAGCAGGTTATTTTTAAAGTTTTTTAAAATAATTATCACGTTCGTCTATGCAATATTTTTAGGTATTAGGTACCTTATTTTAGTATTAGTTATAATAGCACCGTTTTATTTTAGGTATGTGCAGGAAATATTTTTCTTTTCGATTTATAGGTATGTTATGATAAAATTACATTATTGCATTATTAAATTGTTTTTTCGTAACGTAAATTATATTGATATATCTGTGCAACACTAAACATCGTTGCAGTGTTTCACAATGTGTGATTTGCTAAATAAAAATGAAAATACTTCATACAACCAAAAGGAAATCCACCTCAACTAGGTTATTTAATTATAAGTCGCGAATCCCCATACACGAAAAGCGAATAAAATAAAATGCAAAGAGACATTCATGAAAACTGAAAAAAAAATACGTGTAGCAATAGCAGGTAGTTGCGGGTAAAAAAAAAAAGAATGAATGAAATGCACTGAATCGAATGAAACCAAAGATGCACACTAACTCTGTAGTGACTCAAACAGCAGCAGGGGAAGCTATCGGTCGAGCACTGACGGACACAGAACCTGGACGATTTCTGCAGTACACGTGCAAAGATCCGGGCGCTCCGAAGGCTACCAGAACAGACTTAGAGTTGTGTATTCACAGGCTAAAGGTCCATCTTCAGTAAAGAATACAACAAGATATTTTCCACAAGCTCCTGACAGAATTCTTTATACACCTGATATTTTGGATGACTTCAACCTAGTCTAATACTTTTTAAAATTTACTTTCTTTTATATATATGTAAATGTTAACTTGTAAATAGTACTGGGTTATTTGTAACGTTACACCACTGGAGCCTAGAGATGGGCTGAGTGATGATTTTTCTGTAACAATGACAAAATAATCAATGATTTTAATTTATAAGATCACGTCACTTCATTTATGAGTGCTGAAATGCTCACGGAACGGCTTAATGGAATTATCATTATGCGCCCAGCACCGGGCATTTTATCAAAACTCTGTGGTTCTGTGACTTCAGTGTCGCCGATCGCGTACCCTTGCAATGTCGCCCTGAGACGGCCCGTCCGAATCACTGACTTTCGCGTTCATTCAAGTAATGATTTAGGTATTGATGATTTTTTCGTTATCATTGCATGACGAAATGATTTTAAAATATCGATGATTTTTTTTACTCTGAAACCGATATTCGATACCGATATCTGACTCATCTCTACTAGAGCCTCATGTTTTACGGCGCTATAGAGACTATTGCATATCAAGGAACCGGAACGGGTGCGATAATGGTAGGGAAGACGTGCCCATAGGATATGGAAAGATTATATTAGAACCGAATACATCAATAATTAAATCATAAGTAAATAATTATTTATTTCACCAAAAGCCTTTAATAATACCTTATGACTAAAAACACAAAAGACTCAATAACAAAGGTCAATAGGTAGGTATTTAAATATTCTGAAGACACCTCGCGTTAAAAGTATTCAGCTGACAAACTATAAATTGAGACAAAAAGATGAGTAGAAATATGCCACACGGTATCCGAACTGTCACGAACAAACACAAATTTAATTGAAACCAAAACAGTTCAGTCCTCGGACGTAAAAGTATTGTTTATTATTTTTTAACTCAAAGTACATTTTGAAAGGGATAATAGGAACTACCACCGGTGAAGACCGTGTTCATATATTAAGTTTAAAATAGTAAAAACTTCGGATAAATCTACTCATTAAACAAATTAAAAAATATATATAATTCTGTATGAACTCTAAAGATCATTTTATAAACATTGATTGTAACAAAATATTTTATTTATGAACACACACATCATTTCATTGTCATTTTCACAATCGCCATCATCAAATATTAAATGTATAAATCCATTTCATTTAACATTACTTATATTTAATTTTTTAATTAAAAATTTGTTACACTTACGTCAATTCAAATGTGTTTTATTTTTTTTGTTTCTATACATTTTCTTATCGAATAATAGTATGATTTTATAATTTTTCTCTTTCCGAACTACATAATAGGTGGCAGGATAAACAGTATTTTTTTTTGTGAATGAGCTCTGTTATACATGCATATATTATGTATTTATTTGGGGCTAAAAATAAACATGTTCATTTTTAGCTCCAACCAGTTTGAATTAACAAATCAAAACAAAAGAACGTCTCAGAAGATAGAATCATTATAAAAAGAAACAATACCTACAACAATTTGTGAAGTTATTAAAGACGCAATAAAAAAGGTATGAAGCTTTTCGTGTATGGGCCACGATAGTGATAAGTATACTAAATATATTTCTAAGATAGTACAGTCCGCCCCAAAAAGAGGTATACTCCGACAAGGAACCATTTCATTGTCAACAACCTTTGTTTCTGAACCTATGTTAGTCTGACATGTTAGAGTGATTGGCAATTGTATATTTTATGACATCGCATTTTCAACTAAATACTTATTTCTAACACGTCCTCTGGAAGCTGAACTTTTGAATTGAACGAACTTTTAGATTTGTTTACCTTGCTATTGAATGATTATTGTATACATTTTTGTGAGATTTATGTAGTTTGCCTTATTTTTGTCATAAGGTATAGATGTTTTTGGACAAAATGTTTACTTTGTTTCGGTACAATAAATTGTATACTATCTTTTGAACCTATACGGTGGATACAATGGCTGTAGACAAAAAAAGTGTTCCTTGTCCGTGCTTTCATCTCGGGGTTAAGTGTACTCTAAATTAAGTACGACCCTGCGACCCCATCTCTGTAGATCTCATCAAAAATGTAGACTCATAAATTCATGAATTTTTGAAACACAATGCGGTCTTTTGTGTTTGGAAAATAACCATCTCTTAGTAATCGTCATTATAAGTTTAAGTTAGAATAAGTGTGTATATTGAAGCGCGTTGCATGAACGACACAAGTGGGCTCTAAAGAAACTAAATAGAAAATATAATATTTTAAAGTAATTGTTTATGTATGCGTATGTGGGAATGTAATGGCTAAAACTTACATATAATTTTAGGTATAGGCATAGTCATAAAGAGAAGTAGGCATGTATTATTAGGATTATAACGGATAAAGTCATTAGGTAGGTACTTTTCGATTTCATTGCACACATCAATATCTTCACTAAAATAATTAAAAATTCACTGACGTCACTAAACATTTTTAAAAGATTGTTTGATTGGAACTATAGGAAAGACAGAAGATAAATATTATTCTATAGTACCGAAGGAGGGAGGAGCGTAGCAGGTGGTGTTCTGTAGTTTCTGCCTAGTCCCATAGGAAGAAGGTATGTGTAGTAACGAAAAAAGCACAGACAAACATAAAAAAGTCACGAACTATTCTATTCTATTTTTAATATATCGACGGTGAAGTGCCATTATCACCTAACTGACAAAGTCAAAAATGTACACCAACTGAATGAGGATGCATGCATGGCGGTAATGCCATAAAATAGGCACGTTGGTTTAGTTGGAGGTATTTCCACATATAGTTTAACAACAAAAAATACACTTAGGAGATTTCACTAAAACATGTGAATAACCCCTTTAAATTCGGTTTGATAAAAAAGTGAATTCTAGAAAGATGTAAGTTAGGAAGTATTAGCACTTCACCGTCGATATGGCAAGCCAAGCCGATGTTCACTATTCTGCCAATGTCTAAAGCAGGGTTCGAAAAAATCTGATTTTTATAATAAATATCAAAAATCCGATTATTTGTTTATATCGGATCTTTTGTTGTTTAATGTCTTCTGGTAATTTATTATATATTTTTATTGACATTGAATATGGGCTAGATGAATGTAGTTTAAGGCGGGAGGGGGGCAAATTTAGTCTATTTTTCTGGCGTAACGAATAATTTGTTTGTATGTCTCCACGTGTGCTGTAAGAATCTGGATATTTCCGGACTAGTTTACATAGTTCTAAGATAGAAATACCAACTAAGGTGAGAACCTTGTGTTTCTGATAGTAAGGCTTGCAACTATCTGTTGGTTCTATATTGGTAATTATTCGTATTAGCTTTTTTTGAGGGTAAATAGGTAGCGAGCATCTGTGCTGTTTCCCAATAAGATGATGCCATAGTTAAACCAAGCGTGGGTACGCGTAGTATGTGACTAGTGCGGTTGGTAGTCTTTTTTTATTTTGCGGAGAGCATATGAAAACTTTGAAATTTTTGACCAATCTTTCGACAATCGGTCTTTCTAAAAAAAGCAAAATTATAAAGAGCACAAATGTAAAACAATAAATTTGAATAATTTCTATTAGGTATCTAAATGCTATTATAATATCAATGAATATTTAAATGACAAATTTTAAATTACATGTGTTTTATAAAATAATTACATTGAAATTTAATGTAATTATTTTATAAAACATGTTATTTAAAATTTGTCATTTATTATTTAATTATATTTTAATAACACTAGTTTACAAATTAAAATAAAATTCATGTCCTTTCAATGAATTCCATATCGATGTATTTAGTAGTAATAACTAAACGCAAACATATATTTGTTTTATTTCTATCACGTCTATAAATCAAGTTCTTATAACATCTTATTTTCAAACTACTCATAAGTTGGTTTCGATTTTATTTTAAAATTTTGATGCTGTGCAGTGTTCAGTTAAATAAATACTTGTTTTAAAAATGTCAAAAAGGTTGTGTAAAGTACATTCTGATCGTTTTTGTTATGTTTGTGGTGAATTTATAATATCTAAAAAAGGATATCCCATAACGGAATCACTTAAAGATATATTTCGGTTATTTCAAAATTTCGGTCTGTCACCAGGACAAAACATGGGCTCCTCACGTTTTTTGTGAAAGATGCAGAAAAACTCTAAGCTCTTGGGCTGCTCTCGGACAAGTCAGCGATGAACATGGAGAGCGTTTTCATCAGGATTTGAAATTTTTTGATCAAAATTATCAAGGATACTGGGACCAGGCCATGTTAGGTGATTATTGTTGGTCTGTTATTAGAGATACAGACACGAATAAATACAAGAAGAAAGCTAAGACAATTCACTTTTAATTTTTTGTTTGATATTTTTGTAAGCATTATTTTTTGTAAATAAATATCTTGGAAACATGACGTGTTAGATTTTTTTTATAATTTTTCTGAAACTCAGTGCACCTCGATTGTTAAGAAAAAAAAAACGTTTCATTCAAAGGACAAAAACTTTGTAAACTAGTGTAATTAGCCACCTAAGTTCACAAATGTGGAAGCGATGAATATATTGAGTATTGAGCTTTAACACCGAAAACCGATGCGAAGCCGTGACCTATCTATCTGTCTATATATATAAAAAATAGTATAGATAGGTAATAAAACAACGTCGTTTTTTGTGTCTGATTGTGACAAAATATTTTATTTCACATAAACCTACGATTTTTCAAAATGATCGAAAAAATAATTTAAATCAATCTCTTACTGTTTCGATTAATTACTTCTGTCGTTCACTGTAGTCCAAATAACAATCAAATTCGGTTCTTTGCACTTCATTAATAATAGTTTAGATATGGATGATAACATATCCATGTAAGGCCGCGTCTTATGCAAATCGACCGTCGCGCGAACGCGGGACAGTCGCGGTCATTTTATTCGGCGCACCCGAACGCGTGGTCTTGCCGACAGAGGGCGCCTTTCGGTTTCGAACAACCGAGTGGTATATGAATGCGACAATCGCGTATTCACGCGACCGATCGCTTTGGTTAAGACGCGGTTAGTTATCCGGACCGGGAAACGTCAATTAATTTTATTTTGGTACTGTGTTAATTCAGAAGTAGTTGTACCTATATAATTCTAGGGTAATAAAATGAAAAATTATTTAGGATACTTAGTTTAATTAAGTGGTAAGTTAGGTGCATTTAGGCCAAGTGTTTTATTAGGTAAGGCTAGAAAGTATGGAAGTGAGATTGTGTCTTAAGATTTAAAATAAGATCATATTATTTTTTTTGCACACTTAGCTCTTGATAAAGCAGTCCTATACTAACAAAAAATTAAGTCGTCGCGGTACGTCTGGCAATTGTGAAACATCAAAACTATTTTGTATAAAAAACATACATGAAAGGATGCTTTATTAAAGGAAATAAATATGATATAATGTAACGTTAACCGACCGTTAACGTTAACAAATAACTTGATTGATATTCTATTTACAAGTTAACACATAAATCATTATCAAGGCGAAAGTTTGTGAGTGTGTGTGTATGTTTGTCTCTTCTTCACGCTCAAACGGCTAGATCAATTTTGATAAAATTTGGTATGGACGTAGCTGATACCCTGGATTTCCACATAGGCTAAAGAAAGAATGTAGTGTTCGCGGGTAACACCGCGGGGCACAGCTAGTACATATATAAATATATTTACCAGAAAGTAAATAGGGGTTATTTGTCATTATACAGTTTGGCCCCACACATCTTTCACTCTTTCGTCAGACACTCCTTCAATCACACGTAGGGGATATGGAAAGATAAAACTTATGTTTTTACTGACAGTCTTTGATTTCTAAGGATTGGTAGTGTAGCAGAGACTCCTCCGTGCCTCGGAAAGCACGTTAAGCCGTTGGTCCCGGCTGTCATTCGTGAATCTTTGACAGTCGTTACGGGTCGTCTGAAGCCCGAAAGTGTGACAGCCCATCTGACCACCACAACCAGGTTATGGGTAATATGATATCCCTTGAAAGGCAATCGCTCCTAATTCCAACTATGACAAGTGCCATCATATGTTGAGCCGTGATGAAGACAAGAATGAAGATGTAGTGACTTAAACAGCAGCAAGAGAAGCTATCGGCCGAGCACTCACAGACACAGAATCTGGACGACTTCTGTAGTACACGTGCAAAGCTCCGGGCGCTCCGGAAGGCTACCGGAACAGACTTAGAGTTGTGTATTCACATGCTAAAGGTCCATCTTCAGTAAAGAATACAACAAGATACATTCCACAAGCTACTGACAGAATTCATGATGCACCTATACAGGTTTATTGGTAAAAAAAACACTAACAACCTTGCAGTACTGTATAACTAACACCATAAACAACAACTTTTGTTCTATGCATTTTTACAAAACATAATACATTTACCAAAACAAACCTTCAAGATTTCGTTGTTCTCTTCTTCTTCTTCGCTTCGCTCTTGACAGAGCGGTCGTGGTCACAATGAGCTTAGTCCACCAATCGCAGGTGTTGTCGTAACTCGCCTCACGATCTTCCTCCATCTGGTTCTGTTAGATGACAGTCTGGTGCATTCACTAACAGGGCCTCCAACTGCGGATTTAATTTGATCGGTCCACCTAATCGGTGACCTCCCGCTTGGCCTATTACCTTCTACTCTGCCCTGCACTACTAGACGCTCTATGGAATCATTATTTCGTCTCGATTAATATTTCGTTGTTCTGTCTATCGTTGGTTTGTTATTCTATCTAACACATTTCAATTCTGTATTTTGTTGTACTTTTTCTACGCCTCCCGTGCACTGTCGCCTCTGCCTTTTGCACTAGACACGTCAGTTTGTTTTGCTACGCATAGAGTTCGTAACTTTTAGAACGTTGAATTTAAATATTTTTATTTTTGTATGAACATGATAAATTATAATCATATGAATTATTAAAAGTCATAGAACAAAAGTTATTGTTTATATGACCCTGTATATATGTCAACTTGTAAACAGCCCCCTATTGGGTTATTTGTTAAGTTACAGTAATTAAATAATATGATAGCATAATCAAAAACAAGAGCCGTTGTTTTTAGAGATTTTATTTAATCTTTATTTAAATTTCGTTTAGATGTTGGCTGATGGCTTTTGGCCCCGTCACCACGGCAAAATCCGGTCTCGCCCGCCGCATTATATGTTTTACGTCAAAAATATATTTGGAAAAAAAAACCTGTAAATATCGAGTCTGACATGCTCACCTCGGAATCCAAACCATGGAAAGAAAAATATTTTTCCATTTTCAAAGTAATAATACTAATACTAATTTGGTTTGGTTTTAACCTGCGCTATTTATAATAGTATATAGACACATTCTTTTACTTTTTTATTTCAATACTCGTATTTACGTTTACCACTATGAACTTCAAATTATTATTAGAAATTTTTGCTTTGTAAACTTCAGAGATATGGGGAATGGTAATTTTAGAGACATTTGAAGTCGTAACGTAAAAACTGCCGCAAAATAAAATGCTTAACATAATATTAACAATTGAATCTACATAAAAGCTTGTAATAAAGCAACTTATTATAAAAAAACAACCATATTTGATCAAGATTAGCAGAAATATTGTTACGCAAACACGGTTGGTTATTGGTGGATAATAACCGAAAGTGACGATCACGTACTCGCGCGACATTCGCATTAGGTTAGGACGCGTCCTAAAGCATATTCTATGTATCTATTTATATCGAGGTTTCTATAGGACTGCTTTACCTACCTAAATATATATATGCATATTAAACGTGTAATCTTCCTATTCGGAAGTTACTGCGGTGCAATTTATGAAATCCGTATGAGGGTAAAAAGTAACGTACTATGGAACATTGATTAGCGATATTTTTTTAATGTTAAGATGTAGGCATAATTATTATAATTAGTAATATAAGTGTAAAATAAAAGAAAATTGAGGGTTCTGTAACGCATCTAATTAATAAATATAATTGTAATAATTAAGTGTATATTTAAATAATCAAAGATGTATAGGGATAATAAGCGCGGTACGTATAAAGTTATTTTTAAGCATGCAATATTTTAGGGTATAATTTCGTTTCTGTATGTGTGTGAATGAAAAAAAAAATGCTTAATATTAGTAAGTTAGTTGTATGTCACTTTTGCTCGCGAAATAATTTTCCTAATCATCATTATCATGTGGTGTCAATCATCTTTACATTGCATAAAATTATAACTAGTTTTAATCTTGTTGATATTCACATTTTACTTAATAAGACCAAGTCATGTTCGAACCCAAGGCACGCACCTCTGACTTTTCGGATTCATGTACGTATTGTGTAATTATCACTTGCTTAAAAAACAGTGAAGGAAAACATAGAGATATTTCTGAGAGATATTTCTTGATGGCGTTATGAAGCCAAGTCAGAGGGCCATGGCATAAACACTCTCGACACCAAATTAGTCACGCACGAAATAGAAAGAAAGAACTTAATAAAAAAATCAAACTGAGTAGGTAAATATAAGGTGTATCTATTCATACACAAAATAGTTTAAGAGAAACATCTATATAAGTGGTAAAAAGCCATTGCAACGATTTTTTTTTTTATTTAAGGGCCGATTTTTCAATCCTCAGTTAAATCGTCGAATAGCTACCTAGCGTATAAAATTATCTGGCTGTTTACCAAGCGAATAAATATTTTAAATTTTTCAATCGTATATTATCTGAAGAATAGTTCGAAAATTAGAATAGTATTAGAATCAATGTGCAAGCGAGATGCAAAGATACAGTATTCAATGTGTTAGACAAGAATAGAAACAAAACATTTTTTATTTGACTTTTTAACGAGATTTTGATGAACTTTTACCGGAAAAATAAATTTGACACTGTGAACAACGGAGTAAAAGATGATAAAGTGAATAAAATTGTAAACACGTTTAATGCTGCATCGACTCATCGAGTGAATCTGTAGTACGTACGGCCAAAACATTAAAATTAAAGTACCTACGAGAGTCTAAAAAAGGAAAAAAGACAAAGATGACTCTACACAGACAGGATTTTTATAGAACAGATGGCGGACAATATAACCTCAAACAAAAAAAACGTCAACACATTGTTTATTCCCTAGAATAAACTACTAACTGATGCTTGAAGGGACAGTTAACTTTATTCCTCAGTTACAGGCTTTATTCGTCAGATACTGGATATCTGGCTATTGAAAAATACAGAATCATGCTATCTAGGGAATAAACCCTATTCGATTCTTTATCTGAGGATTGGAAAATCGGCCCTATGTGTTTTTATTTTTACGTAAATATTATAATTTTAAAATTGCTTGAGACATTTTGCAATAAACCTTTACTTACTTAGTCTGTGAATGACCCGCCGGGACGCGGTGACGGTGGCGGCACGAGCGTGCGAGTGCCTTTTGATAATGAATTAACATAAATCAAGTAATTTTTTTTTTTTAATAATATACTTACGTAGATTTTAAAAAAAATCGTTTCTATGGCTTCTTTACCACCTATAGGTGTTTCTCCTAAAATATTTCGTGTATGAATACATACACCTTATATATATTAAATTGTGAGTGGTTTTGTGTATTATTTGTGGTAAAAAATAACATGAAATAATATCGCACCCACGGTGCAACACTGTCACTTACGCGAAAAGTAACTTTTTCTGGAGAAGTGTATTAATTTTAATTATTTATTTATTTATTTATAGGAGAACCAACAGCTATAACAGATGGATAACAATTGAATATGAAACATATAGCCAATTACAGGTTCTCACGGTTAAAAACAGAAAAAGCAGTAGAAATCTTAGGATCTTAGGATCACTAACAAGCACGATAGAAAAGATTATCAATATATTTAAGGTACAATAAGCACTATGCACTTCTAAAGATGTCAGCGTTCAGCTGAGTGCGCGCAGAATAGGTTATTTGGTTTCATTTATTTTGTTTTTAATATAAACTTAAAAGAACACGTCAGGATAATAACCTCTCCATCTTCCCTAAATCAGGAAGTGTCATCAACTATTATACCTATAGGATAGGATACTAAAGTTCAAAATACTTTTCCTAAAAAGTTACTTGTTGCACCGGGGGTGCGTTAGAACGAATACCTAAGCTTAAATGGGATGCTAAGTTTTTAGTTAGTGTTTATTCGAACAGATAATTATATTTTAAACTAATACCTAAAGCTTAAGTATCTATCTTGCCCACAATATCATCGTAAAATATTATGAAGCGTAAATTCTGTCTCAATAACAAATACCTATTTATTATAAGAAAAGAATGGCTGATTAAATGACAGCTGATAATTTAAGTATATATAGGTAACAATGTTAAATCATATAACATCTGCTGACTTTAAACTGGAATTGAATTGTTGAGACAATAACACTTTTCATCAAATGTTTTATGTTTGTTTAAAATGTTTATAAATACAAAATCATGTTCTTCATAATTATGTTAAGGTAAAAAAATAAAAATAATATCTTTAAAATTAGGTTCTTCATAACATGTCATACTTTTCATAACACATGTTCTCCATTACAGTAGGTACGCGATACGAAGATTTTCTCTTTTAGCACTGAATTAAAAAAAGGAGGTTGCGCATTAGAAGTTTTCATAAACCGGACACGTTTCTCCGGTTTTTAGATTTTTAATTAACTCAAAAAGCGTAATTGATGCTAACTTCACAGACACAAAGATCCGTGGCGCGTCTGTACACATGTACCTGCCTTCTTCATAACACATATTGTTCATAACATAACACATGTTCTTGATAATACATGTTCTCGATATCGCCTTTCTTCATATCATAACTCATGTTCTCATAACATTTAAAATTCAATTTATTTTCTCTAACATAAGTGGCTGTATCAATAAATAAATACACTGAAAAAAAAAATTGGCCTAACTACTTCGGCTATTTCAGGAATAATCAAAGTTTGACAAGACTTTATAAAAGTTAACTTGATTTAATAAAAGTGATACATAACAGCCAGCACAGGTTTTGGTTACATTTTCCATAAAGTTATGTGGTCACTTTTTTGTGTTACATGTTGACGAAAGTTTGGTTATGTATTATAAGTAAATATTTTTTTCAGTGTACCTAAATCTTAAATAATGACTTCTACTCAAGTTGTATCTTTTTACAATCTTCGCATTAGGACCTAATAAAGTAGAATAAGTATTTACTTATATAAGTTATTTGTGGTATTGAACTGAAATTGATATGTTAAGACGAAATGTCTTATAGATTTAAGGTTACTTTTAAGAAAAATAAGTTCTCTAATCCCAGTGATAGTTAAGGAGGGCGCTAAAAACGTAGTAGTTAAGTTTAGGTTAAAATACTAGGTTAAAAATGAGTTAAACTGGCAATATGCAATCCATACATAAATATAAAATTACTTCAATATAGTCACGTAAAAGCTACAACTAAACGAAGCGGACTTCTGGATACAGAAAAACTACGGATTTCAGAAATCTATCTATCTATTAAAAATAAACGTTTGTATGTTTGTCCTCTATTCGTTCCTAAACCATTGATCAGATTGTGATAAAACTTTGGTAGGGTGTTCTGAGGATACCCGCGAGGGTTTCTGGCTCAAAAAAATAATTTAACAAAAAGTTCGACCAAATACTTTTTTACTTTACAATGCATGTCGCAGCTAGTTTATAATAATAAAATAACCGGCCAAGTGCGAGTCGGACTCGCGCACGAAGGGTTCCGTACCATCCTAACTAATATTATAAATGCGAAAGTAACTTTGTTTGTTACCTTTTCACGCCTAAACAACTGAACTGATCATCCTGAAATTTTGCATGTACGTTGTCAGGTGTACAGAAACGGACATAGGGTATATTTCATCCCGAAAAACAGTACTGTTCCCGAGGAAAACAACAATAACGTTCTTATGATAATAGATGGCGCCACGTGTCTTTCGAATCATGATTGAATTATATTAGTAGGACATAGGCTACATTTCATCCTGGATCGCAGACGACGTCGCGGGCAACAGCTAGTTATCTATAAAAACGGCAAAAAAATCATGTCTGTTGTATGGGAGCCCCCTTAAATATTTATTTTATTCCGTTTTTTTTTGTATTTGTTGTTATAGCGGCAACAGAAATACATCATCTGTGAAAATGTCAACTGTCTAACTATCCCGGTTCATGAGATACAGCCTGGTGACAGACGGACGGACAGCGGAGCTTTAGTAATAGAGCCCTGTTTTACCCTTTGGGTACGGAATCCTAAAAAACTATATTTTTGCCCGCGGTTTCACTTGCATCTTTTAGGAACTACTTCATGTACCATCATACCATATCCTGGATTATTACCTACATGGATACTTTAACTATAAGGTACGCGTCTGTCTAACTCTTCAGGAAAAACTGGCGTGATGTTAAGTGTGTAATACATTTAGAATAATTTGGCATCCAGTCAGATCTGTAAGTGAAATTTAATCCAAATTCGTAAAGCCGTCTAGGAGTGGTTTAGTAACAAACATTCTAACATTAGCATAAGTGTGTATTTTTTTCTGCATTTGAACAACGTAACTGTTTATTGCCGACAGAAGTGATAACACAAAACTTTGGAATAACTGTTCTTTTATACATATAGCTCATGGGAAGCGTTCGGTGACGATGACACAAGTTCCATAATTTTTGTTCACCCAAAAAGTACACATATAATATATCACAGTATATATATATATATATATATATATATATATAGCTCATGGAACGGTGACGATGACGCGAGTTCCATGGTTTTTGTTCACCCAAAAAGTACACATATATACACAGTATACATATTGTAGCTCATGGAAAGCGTTCGGTGACGATGACGCGAGATCAATGATTTTTTTTTTTCACCCAAAAAGTGCTCAACGCGCCTAAAGAAGTTTTCATTTCAAAAACTTTAATCGAGACTTAAAATTAACAACTAATATGTCTTGTAAGTATATTAATTGAAGATAAGAAACTTGTTCGAGAGTTGCGCTTGCGCGGACAGGTAACAATGCTTACCGTGCATTAGTTTAAGCTAATAAGTGATGTTGACCGCAACTCTGAAAAGATTTTTTATCCTTGACTGATGTATTCAATGCCCCTGATGACATAGCTCGATCAATAAGACTTTTTAATGTGACCTTTAAAATAGGGTGTATGGTTACGATGGTCCGATGTCTGAATCACAATGGTTCGGTGGCCAGTACATCAAGTTACCGCAAACTGTAAAATTTTATCGTTCGATTTTGAACTTAATCATCAACATTTTAAAGTGTAAAATCGTTTGGAGAAATTTGACAGTTTCGTGTAATTTGATGTGCTGGCCACACTGTACATAACATACAATATTGAAAATGACCATTATCATCATTATCATTTAGCCGAAAGACTAAAGCATCTTTATATCAACTGAGAACGTCATTTACTCCACTGATGCATTATCATCAGTTCGGGCAAAAGACGTCCACTGCTGGACATAGGCCTGTCTTAAAAATTGACACAGCGACCGATCCTGCGTTTATGAATCCAGCGACTGATTACAATGAGAATTCATGTGTCAAACAATAATTAAAACCTACTAGCCGGTTTAAAACAACTTCAAACCGTTGCGGTACGTAATTTCGGATTGATAAAACGGAACGGAAAAACGGACCCGAAAAAAGTAACAGAAACGTTTTGCATAAAACGGACAAATTACGGGTCACGTTTAGCAAGACAAACGATTCACGAAATGATTGTCTAATTGCTTTTATTTCTGATTTTGAACTAATAATTCCAAAGAACCTAATCGAGAAATTACATTGACATCTTTTAAATAGACTTTAAAAGATGTCAATGTAATTTCTCGTATATTAATTAAGAGTTAGAAACTTGTTTGAGAGTTGCGCTTGAATGAGAGCCATTGTTGGCCTAGACTAGACAAAACGGAACGGAAAAATAGACCCGAAAAAAGTAACAGAAACGTTTTGCATAAAACGGACAAATTACGGGTCACGTTTAGCAAGACAAACGATTCACTAAATGATTGTCTGATTGCTTTTATTTCTGATTTTGAACCAATAATTGCGAAGAACCTAATCGAGAAATTACATTGACATCTTTTAAAGTCTAGTATATTAATTGGACGTAGTTATGCAGAAATGTTCCAACCCACAAGTCACCCGAAATCGAGATAATGTGATCAAACTACCTTTTATGACACTTAGAGTCAGATTTGCAATAAGGTTCCAAGTTTTAAGTCTTATACTTGGAACCTTATTGCAAATCTGACTCTAAGTGTCATAAAAGGTAGTTTGATCACATTATCTCGATTTCGGGTGACTTGTGGGTTGGAACATTTCTGCATAACTACGTCCAATTAAGAGTTAGAAACTTGTTTGAGAGTTGCGCTTGAATGAGAGCCATTGTTGGCCTAATAATACGGATGTTTCCTGGGTAAAAAAAAAAGAATAACTGTTTAGTCCGTCAGTCAGATAATAAAAAAAAACATTAGACACGTATTTTTTCCTTTATCATATTAATAAAACATGACTTAGATAAATCACATTAAACTTGGGGAGTGGAGGCTCGTTATGCCACAGCTACGTATAAAATCTAGCGAGCAGTGACGTCATGCCACATTTGAACTCAATGTAGCGCCGTAATGTTTTGATTATGTAAAAAAAGTAAAAATACGTGTCCAATATTTTTTTATAAAACACATGACGGACAAAAAAAAATTTTTTTAGTCCTCATCCTTATTTAAGAATAAGTAACAGCGGTTGCTATTTTGGTGTACAGTCAGGCGAATAACCGCGCCGTAAAAAAAAAGTGTCTGTTAACAAGCTTCTATAGTGATCCATACAACACTGACGACAATGCCTAACAAACAGCACAAAACCGTAGTTTTTCACGACAAGAAAAACGTGTGTGTACAAAGAGCCTCAAGCAGTATTCATCTACCTAAACTGCTGATGACCGCAACTCACAAATACTCTTATTCTTGATTAACGTACTCAATGATTCTGACGAATGATTGGGGTATTTTTTGGTGTTTTTGGTTCAGAATCCGAGAAATAGGCAATTACAGCATCAGACATGATATACATGTACTTAGTAAAAAAGAAGAAGGGAGAAGAAAGAAGAAGAAGGAAAGAAAAATGGTTTATTCTACACGAATACGATGCACATTATAAAATAAACATGGAAATATCAGATAGATCGAACACTCTTTATTGCACATCATAAAAATTACAGATTTATACAGGAAAAAATATAAATCAGCGCGCAAATTTTGACAAATTAAACTTAAGCGAGTTTTATTAACCACCTATTTCTTATTTTGATAAGTCTTAGTACCTAAAAAAATTTAGTTATCGTTAACGAAAGATGTTTATTTTGAAACTAGTTTATTGGATACACGCCGCGCGACGGAGCGTGCAGTGAAGCGGAACGCACTTTAGGTACTTATCAGCTTTGTGCCCGCGTAATTCGCCGATGTATGTATTTAAGCAGGTTATTAATTCTACTTTTATATAAAAAAAAAAAATGTATTGAACAAATAATGGAAATGTTTTCTATTACTGATACTGTACAACCAAAAAAAAATTGCGCATTAGTTAAAAAAATTATCCTGTATGTAGAAATTTGTCAAGGGATGACACAATGGGCGGTCTTATCGCTAAAAGCGATCTTTAATGACAACCTTTGGATGGATTAAGAAGATAATTATCAGGTTTATTGAATAAAATCATCCGCCTTGTCTTTCCCCAACTAAGTATATTAGGTTATCTGCCGAGTCTTTACCCCACTATGTTGATGTTGGCTTCGAGTCTAACTGGATCCAGCTGAATACCAGTATTTTACATGGAGCGATTTATCTGAGCTCCAAAACCCAGCTTCTAAGTATCAAAGAGAAAAACAATTAGGAATATTTACATCCATAAAAACGTACCGCAACTGTGATATCCCAAACATCATCAGAGAAAGACCGTTCAACTTTAATCTATGAACATTGCAGTCTATTGCTGGACATAGGCCACTCCCGAGTTGCCCGAGAACGCCCGGTCCTCCTTCTTCATTCAGTCTGTACTAGCTGCCTTTTAGAACCATCGGTCCGTATAGCCCACGCTACGCTTGACCATTCGCGCTACTCTTCACCTCATCATCATCGTTCTGTGTTGGGGAGCGGTATCCAGTCTAACCGAATATAGCTGAATACAAGAACTGTTCGACTGTTTGTGGGTAATTCAAGTATTACTTAGATTTTAAAGAAACCGGTTCACCATTCGGAACTCCATTTTACTGGTTTGTTGATATTATGTCTCCAGTTTTTGTTTAGATCCAGTAAAATAACGTTACTGGGTGGCAACGCTGATTCAAATGCATCAGTCATACAATAAGACTTGAAATATTTTCAGTAATAGAAAAAAATCTGGCAGCGATAAACGGTTTTCAAACAATAAAAGAACGGTTCGGAACTTAACCGTTCCGTTTCCGCCCCGCTTCGTTTTTTTGTAGGTTGTGACTTTTAAATATAATTTCTAGTATGTAATGGTATCTATATTTCCGCCGAATCACTTTTTTTTGTATACTCATAATGTTTTTCCGTTAACTTGTGGCGGCATCTACAACGCCACATGCGAACTACGCATCAAAAAGATCTGACGTCACAAATCCTGCATCGCGCAATCAGAGTTTACCGCGCGACTAACATTTGAACAACATCCCAACACTAAACGGCATGGCATTAGACGGCGGAGTTGCCCCCCAGACACAACACCCGTCTGTTCGGAGGACCCTCCATTTACTATAGAGTATGAGTAAACTTTACACCCTGTTCCTCATACCTCTATAAATTTATATCCTCTCAACTGACGGAACTCGTGGAATAAATAAACATTGGATAATATAATAAAGCTCAAAATTGAATAATAGAATCATAAATAAAATATAGTAAAAATAAAGCATCTATAACTCCGTTATCAATTTGCGAAATAATTTGTATTCATAATGAAAAGCGTAGAAATCTTTGGAGGAGATCATTATAATATTACACGCCATAACCGCAGTAAAAAAAAAAAAGATTTGTAAATCTATACTGATCTATACTAGTAATAAAGCTGAAGAGTTGCTTTTTTTGAATGCGCTTATCTCGGGAACTGCCAGTCAAATTTGAAAAAATATTTTTGCTTTTAGTAGCTTAATTCAAGAGGGTATAAGTTATTTTCACGTAACGATCATACCGGCGATATTCTCGCCGTGCCATTAAGTTCTCGCCATGTTAGATTGCTTTATACAGTTTCTATTGAATTCGATGCCACGGCGCCGGCGTAACTATCGCCGCGATAATCTCACCCGTGTAGATGACGCCTTAGCAGCCGAGCATAAAGAAAAAAAGTCTGAAAGAACGCTAGCGTGGGCGGGCTTTGCGATGCGATGCGACGTGGTGGGGACGCGGGGGCCGAAATTTCACGCGGAATAAGTCGCGGTCATTAGAATGGTAGCTCTGAAACTTGTTAAACAATAAAATTATTATCAGATTTATTTTTAATGGTTTCATTTAATTGTTTTCTTATATAGTTACAGTACCATCCACGTAAAAAACTTCGTTGATTTAACAATCATGGTTCAATGACTATCGCGTATTAATTCGTCGCCAGAGGCGCTAGTGTAGTGTGTGGTCTCCGAAATGTCAAATGTCACTCTATGTGGGTGGACTACGCGGGTTTATTTAAAATTAGATTAATGTTGTGAATATTTTGCAATACCTGAGATTAACTATGGCAAATATGAGTTACTCGTCACTGAATGTCAGTGCTTTGAGATAGTTTCATCCTTCGGAAACTTATGTCCTCCTTTTTTCTGAACAAAACGGGACTGCGCAACATTGCAGCATGCTCGATATTTTTACGGTACGGTTTTAAGGTATTAAATATGATTTAATTATAAACTTTGTTTTCACGTCCGTAGTAACTAACTAGCAGCTACACTTCAGGACCTTACTCGACAGTGGCGCCAACTGGTGAGCACAAAAACGGTAGCCCTCATTACATGGGACTTAAACATATCTGGCGAAAATATGTGGGTGTATTATAGGTGCACCTCTGCCTTACCCTTCGAGTATTAGGCTTGATGTTATGATATGTTAATGGTTGAATAAATAAAGATTTCCAATACATTTATTACTTGGCGGAAATATTGATAACCCATCATTATATTTTACGTTATAAATAATATTTTTACAAAAGCGGGCAGACATTTCTAAATTAGATTAAGAAGATTATACAATAATAGACATAACAGACCTAGACAGGAATCTTAACTACATTAATACTATTTAAATATATTTCTAAGTCAGACAAAGAAAAATTGTAAATTAATATGTAGAGAAATGTATAGGCATTTGAACTATACAAGGGCCCATTACAAACGCAAAGTTTAGATGAATAAATCACTATGTCAATAACATAGTTCGAGCAACACTAGCACTGCTTCATAAGGGTAGTAAGTGCGAGCGAGAGGTCCGATATTGACTCTAACTTCGCATTTGTAATGGCCCGAGCATAACTGTACGATTATTATTCACAATCAATGTATGCCAAATAAGAAATTAATTTGTAAGTAAATAGGTTATGAATGTACTTTTGAATTCTATAGACTTTACCATTTGAATGAACCAATATTTTTTTTTAATGTGAAAATATGTTAGTTTTAACCAAAAGCACTACTGCGAGTTTGTTTCACGGTTATATTCTGAAGTACCTAATAAAACACAAAATTTTAGGTAGATATGGTTAATATAAGTTATTGCTAAAAAACTTGCAAATTTTTACTACATTCTAATTATATGCAAAATAAAACAAAGAATGCACGTATAAAAGAACAAAAAGACCACGAGGAATTAACAAAGTTAAAAAAGCTTTTTCTTTAGCAAATTTATACTAAAATTCTTCATTATCATCAACTAATCGAAACTCAATTAAAAATCATAATTCATTCCGAAACTTAGGATAATATATAATACGCAGTTACAAAAAAAAAAAATACTTATTCGTTTATGTACACACTGGTGAAAACCTTTCAAATGTGATATAATGTCTGTGTAATTTTCGTCAAAATGGTCATTTAATTTTAACAAATCATATTTGTTTATGCACTGGTGAAAAACCTTATAAGTGTGATGTATGTCAGCGTAGTTTTAGTCAAAAGAGTGGTATAACAAAAGATATTCGTATGCACGCTAGTGATAACCCTTTCAGATATTGTGATATATAACAGTGTAGTTTTCGCCGAAATGGTCATTTAACAAATCATATTCGAATACACACTGGTGAAAAACCTTACAAGTGTGATGTTAGTTTTCGTCAAAATAATCATTTATCAAAACATATTCGAATACACACTGATGAAAAACCACATGTGATAGAAAACACACATTAAAAAAAAATGGAATGGATTCGGAAATGGAATTCGAGATCAAAAATGTAAACAAAGAAATGTCATTGTCAAAGTGACGTTTCAGGGGTAGTCAGCATTTCCCTAGTCATTCTAATTATTTGATATTATTATATTTAGTGCTTTTGAAAGCATGCTGAAGCGATGTGTCAAAATGAATCAAATTATAGCCTAAGGACCCGTCGTAAACTATGAAAATAAAAGATTTCTATTCTTTTGAACAAGTTGCTAATGTTTATTTATTTTATATAATTTACATTTCAATTGTTACTGAACATATTTAAAAATTAAACGTTTTTTACCAGATAACATTAACAGATTCACTTGTACTTATATAAGGAAAAACATTTTATAAATAGACAATAATAAATGAAAGTCAAAATGTTTAGAGCTTCTGCCTTATTGCCAGTATACTAAAAATAATTTGCACGATTTTATTTCAAACAATTATATTTTATTCTTGAATCGTAGTTTACGTCACTTTAATGCTGAAAACTGTGTGCAATATTATATTTTATCTATTCAATTCAATTCAATTTTATTCATGAACAATTCACATTGTGTTTGAAATCATACAAATTATAACTAACACATTCATAATACAATACAATAAATCACAGAAAATAACAAATAAAACATAGAAAATAACAATCCTTTTTTTTATAAATACAACACAAACAATCTGTTTAAGATATGCCTACAATTTTCACACTGTATTACAGTACTTTTCGACAAACTACACAATTGTGGTTATTATTTTAAATTGGCAACACCTTTGTTTATATTTTTGATCTTGAAATCCATTTTTGGGTTTAGGGATATTTTACGTTTATTAGCATAACTTTAAAAGTACTGGCTATTTTTTAAAGATTTTGTTGTGCGTGTATGTTCATAGGTCCTGATAGATAAATTTGTAAAATAAAGTTGTACTGGGTATATTAATTGTTTATTCTTGTTCCACAATATTTCAGTTACTTAATACAATATAATATGATATGACGTGGCAAGGCGCAAGTATGTAAGCGACTGGCGAGCCGCCCGCTCTGCGCTCCGTTAGAAATATCAAAAATGCAATTCAGCATATCGCTAGGGTCGGTACAATTTAAACGCTACATTTTATTGAGATAATCTACTCATTACAATGTTTTTTTTAATGAGTTTTATTGCAATATGTGGTTAGCTAGCGATCTTGACAATCGATTATTTTATTCTTGCCTGAGCAACCGGCAAAAATTAACTAATAAAGATTTTTGTTAAGCTCAATCACACTAAAACTATTCATCTTCATCAAATAAACAAAATTAATTAAAAAAAAAAAAAAAACGTTCTGAAATTTTACAAAAACAATTGTTACCAAAAAAAAAAGTATTTTCTTTATTTTAACACTTTCAATATACCTACTACGTGTGTCTATTTATGATTCAAACATACTGTATCATTTTAATTTTGAAATACTTATTTAAACTTTGTGGAAGATTTTAAAATAGAATTCGGCCGTTCGTCGGCGTAGTTTGAGTGAAAAGAGTGCTTTAACAAATCATATTCGTATACATACTGGTGAAAAACCTTTCAAATGTGATATATGTATGTCAGTGTAGTTTTCGTCAAACTGGTCATTTAACAACTCATATTCGTCAATACACTGGTGAAACATCTTATAAGTGTGATGTATGTCAATGTCAATCAATCAACTCAGCCTATCGCAGTCACTGATGGACATAGGCCTCTCCCAGGCTGCGCCAGAACACCCTGTGCTCTGCCTTCCGCATTCAGTCTGTCTTAGTTAACTTTTTAGATCGTCGGTCCATCTAGCTTGTCCCATACTATGCTTGCCGATACGCTGTCTCCACCGACCATCGATCCTTTGACAAATGTGGCCAGCCCACTGCCATTTCAGCTTGCTTACTAAAGCTTTGCTTACCTTATAGATGTGATTTATGTCAACGTAGTTTTAGTGAAAAGGGTAGTTTAACAAAACATATTCTTATACATACTAGTGAAAAACCATTGAAATGTGATATATGTCAGTGTAGTTTCCGTCAAATTGGCCATTTAACAACTCATATTCGTCAATACACTGATGAAACATCTAATAAGTCCGATGTACTTATGTCAACGTCAATCTATCGCAGTACACTGATGGATATAGACCTCTCCCAGGTTGCGCCAGAACAACCTGTCCTCCGCCTTCCGCATCCAGCCTGTCTTAGCCACCTTTTTAAGGTCGTCGTTCCGTCTAGCTGGGGGGCGCCACTACGCTTGCCGATAGCCTGTCGGACTCGTCTGCTCCACTGGCCATCGATCCTTCGACAAAAATGGCCAGCCCACTGCCACTTCAGCTTGCTTACTAAAGCTTTGCTTACCTTATAAATGTGATGTATGTCAACGTAGTTTTAGTGAAAAGGGTAGTTTAACAAAACATATTCGTATACACACTGATGAAAAACGTTACAAGTGTGATGTATGTCAGCATAGTTTTAGCAAAAAGAGTGATTTATTTAACTAAACATATTCATATACACACTATGTCAGTGTAGTTTCCGTCGAAATGGTCATTTAACAAATCATATCCGTACCGTATACACATTGGTGAAAAACTTTTGTGTGATGTGTGTCAGCGTAGTTTTCTTCAAAATGATCAATTATCATAGTGAAAAAAGGGTGGTTTAACAAAACATATTCGTATACACACTGATGAAAAACGTTTCAAGTGTGATGTATGTCAGCATAGTTTTAGTAAAAAGAGTGATTTAATTAAACATATACACACTATGTCAGTGTAGTTTCCGTCGAAATGGTCATTTAACAAATCATATCCGTATACACATTGGTGAAAACCTTTCACATGTGATAGAAATCATACACCAACATAATATAGGTAAATTTTACGTTTATTAGCGTGTGATATGTGTCAGCGTAGTTTTCGTCAAAATGATAATTTATCATAGTGAGAAAAGGGTGGTTTAACAAAAACAAATTCGTATACACACTGATGAAAAACGTTTCAAGTGTGATGTATGTCAGCATAGTTTTAGTAAAAAGAGTGATTTAAATAAACATATTCGTATAGGTACACACTGGTGATAAACCTATTAGATGTGATATATGTCAGTGTAGTTTCTGTCGAAATGGTCATTTAACAAATCATATTCGAATACACACTGGTGAAAACCTTTCACATGTGATAGAAAACATACACCAACAAATAAAGGTAAATTATATAGGTTATTACTTTATTATTATATAGGTAAATTTTACGTTTCTTAGCATAACTTTAAAACTACTGGTTAGTTTTAAAAGATGTAAGCGGTACATTTTATTGACATAATCTACTCAATAATTACAATGTTCATTGTATAATGAGTTGTATGCAATATGTGGTTATCCAGCGACCTCGACAATTGATCATATTATTATTCTTGCCTGAGCAACCGGCATAAATTAACAAATTAATATAATAAAGATTTTTGATTAGCTCAATTACACTAAAAGATCATCTTCATTAAATAAACAAAACTCATTAAAAATCATAATTCATTCAGACATTTAACAAAAAAAATCGTTACCAAAAAGTCTATTATTTATTTTAAGACACACACATATACCTACAACGTGTGTCTATTTATGATTCAAACATTAACTTATAATTTTAATTTAAAAAAAAAACTTTCTTAACTTTGTGCTTGGATTATTTTATAGAATTCACTTGTACTTTAGGTATTATACACTTGTACTTTAATATGTAAATAAGCATGAAATTGACGCAAAAATAACAGATTTGACACTGAAAAGTTGTAAAATACTATTTAATTTAAGATTAAATTTAAGAGTGTTTAGTGTTAAGATAGATAAATAATAAGTAATTTAAGATAAAAAAGAAATCGTTTAAGTAATAAGTATAAGATATAAAATAAGTAGGTTATAGGTTCTCTCGGAAACCGGAGTTAGTATATAAGATAAAACACACTTTATAGTCGATTATTATCTTAGAAACACTAATAACGTGTTTTAATACTAAGCGTGTCAAAGAACGGATTATAATATTGTTGGAATAAGATAGGAATAAAAATAATTGATAATATAATATCTTTGTAAAATGTGCAATAAACAAAAATGGTTTTCATTGACTAAAAAAAATACGACGAATTTATAATATCAAAATCATTCGTTTTGATGCGGGCAGCAAGTAGTGTGTTATCTATCTGTAAACATTGTGTAACTCTTTAAATTCAAATCAATAAAAAGAGTAACCAAAAATAAGCTTTAATTACCAAAATATAGACAGGTAAATAAGGATAAGACTGTGTGTAAAAGAGAAGAAAAATAAGAACATTTTATTAGGCCTTCGTTATGCAATATTGTGGCTGTGAATGATGTATCTATCCACTTTTCTATTAAAACATCATTAGCATCCTGTATATGAGTCAAAAAATAAAATAAACAAATGAATGACTCATTGGCCTAGTCGCAAATACAATTGCTGAGCATAGGGTTCTTTCAAAACTCAAAGTTAAATCCTTTCATCTAAATTTATATAAAACAAAGTCGGGTTAGTTACACCATTTATAACTCAAGAATTGGACCGATTTTTATGATCTTTTTATTTGTTGGATTTGTCTCCGCCCCGAATAGCAGTGTAACTATTCTAACTACTATTAAAACATGCGAAAAGTTCAAGAAGAAAAAAAATATAAATTGTCTGAATCAGGTTCTAACTGAATGATTTTTTTTAAAGTATCTGTTAATATTGGAAAATTCGGAAAAATTTAAAGTGCATTTTGTATGAATGATTGATTACTAGCTTTTGCCCGCGGCTCCGCTCGCGTAGATGTCGGTTATCGTGTAAAAAAGTAGACTATGTTCTCTTCTCCATATCCCAAGCTCTCTTCTCTGCCAAATTGAATGACGATCGGTTCAGCGGTTTAGACGTGAAAACGTAACAGACAGACAGACAGAGTTATTTTCACATTTATAATATTACAGTATGGATAGAATGGATATGGATTAAAGTCGCTTTTCGTGTCCGTCTGTGTGACCGCTTAGTTTTCACCGTCATTTAGAGCATTATTTCGGAAGGTTTATGTATGTGTATAATACATACATACATAAACTCACGCCTTTTTCCCATGGGGGTAAGAAGAAACTATAGAGCGCCACCTGCTACGCTCCTTACATACCTACTCCTAAAATAATAATAATAATACATTATTATTAAAATTAAACTTAATAAATAAATCTTGATGCTTTGTCAAGTTATAAAAACCGTGTGAAGCTGTGGAAGGGTCGCTAGTCTTACATATAAATAAAAATAAATGTTTGCATGTATGTCCTCTGTGCGTTCCTAAACCATTGATCAGATTGTGATGATACTTTGGTAGGGTGTTTTGGTGTGCCAGCGTTTTAGGCCCAAAAAATAATTTAAGAAAAAGTTCGACTAAACACTCATTTTCTTTAGTCATTGCAACGCATGCTGTGTACGTTCAGCTGTTTTAAAATGAAAAATTGTCATCTTTTGCACATTTTACAAAGAATATTACTTAGGTAAATAAGATTTTTGGTTAGTTATGCTTTAGTTTTATTTGTTTGCCTGTTCACGTGATTGACTAATCTCACTGCTAAGTCGTGTATTCCACATATTAGGTTAAAGCATATAAACATATGCTGTAGGTATAAGTCTAGGATAGCACAATATTACTGTACCAACTTGTGAGTTGTTTTCATCAGATTTTTGTCAACTATTATCTCACTAATAGAATTAAAGACAAGCACAACAAACACATGCCAACACGTCACACCCTTATCATGCATATCCTCGCATTCCGTACTTATTACACTGTAATCGATTTGAGCGTGCTTATACGCGTACTGAATTAGCGTGAGCGCGATAACGATGTCCCGTGAATCGTCATAGATGACGTCTTGACATGCGCCATCTTGCGATAATGCCGACCATATCCTTTGTTATTATCACCGTGAGCGCTGTCAAATATCTGTCAGCTATCATAATCGTGATATTCTAAATCGGAATACAAATTATCGATGTGAGTGCTATGAGCGATAACGGCCTATATCGGAACGTCTATGGCCGCCTTCCGAATTGGCTATAATCGCTCCCATCGTCTCACATGCGTTCCGATTTAGATGTTACGATTATGACAGCAGAGGGCTGTCAACAATTCGGAACGCTCGTGAACGCGCTCACGGTGCTCACTCAATGTCAAAACGATATTAGAGTATTTCTCTGTTTATACACCTAAAATGTCTTCTTCTTAGGTTAGGTAGCATCTGTAGCCAGAAGAACAATTTTGAAAATGCCACGTTAAGATATGATGCGACTCAAAACAAAACAGCACAATTGTCATTTTTGGCAGCGCTCACGGTGATAATAGTAAAAGGCATGGTCGGCGTTATCGCAAGATGGCGAATGTCATGACGACATCTATGACGATTCACGGAACATCGTTATCGCGCTCACTCTAATTCGGAACGAGTGTAAGCACGCTCAAATCGATATTATCGCAACTCGGAACGCACCGTATGTCATGCCACATGACGTATACTTAAGTAACAGCGGGGTAATTGCGTCACACATTAACAGTAGCCATGGGTTTCATTTTGACAGTTCAACAACATTCATTGCGTTATTCACGTTGTTAAAAAGACACATCTTTCGAACATATGAAGCAATGGATATCAATATCCTTATTTATTATTTATTTATATATGTTTTATTGTACATCAGATTACACATAACAAAAGAAAAGGAAAACTCATACACTATAAAATATACAATGGGCGGCCTTATCGCATACTGCGATCTCTTTCAGGCAACCTTAGCATGGATAGTGAATTTCTGGACATAAAATGGGATCCTTCAATATCATTCAGATTGTGATTCATAATGTGTTACGCAATTAGGGTGCTGTTCAAGTTATAATAGAGTTAGTTGGTATAAATAGTGTTTAAATAAAATAGGGTTACTGTAAAAAAAATATTGCATAAGTTTATTTTTACTGTCATAAATTTTATTAGATTATTAGGTAGCTTACGATGGTCGGTCAATGGTCATACTGATCAAACCCACTTTAAATTAATCTATATAAAAAAAAATTGCCAGTCATATGGACTGCCAACAGAAGTGAAAGCTCAAAACTTTGGAATGTCTTGTCACGTCACGGGAATGTCGCGCATTCGGTGTCGTGAGCCCATAAAATTTTCCCCTACCAAAAATTCGCTCAACGCGGCTAAAGAAGTTTTCACTTCAAAAACTATAGTTTGAAAAATACAAACAAATGCGGAAAATAAATCGAACAAAAAAGTCCAAAACATAAACATTTAAAATGATTATATATAGACAGCTTGCTTTTAATACTAAGGTCATATTCGTGCGACAAAAACAGAATATACCTACCCCCAGAAAAACTTTGAAAGAGACGTCATACATTTCTTTACACATATTACTTAGGTTTAAAATAAGATTTAAATTCTATATAGGTACAATAGCTACCTATAATAATAATGATCACCATCATCAGACCGAATTTCGGTCGAGGCGGCCAAGCTCTCCTGACTAGCCATGTAAGCAGGAGTGTTAGGTACTGCAGATGTGTTTACACAGACTCAGGTGCACTCTTTTCTCTAGCTCTCTTAGGCCCCTATTACACTATCAATATTATCATGATTCTGGATATCGTGATATTACCATCAGTAAAATTAACGATGTAGTAATCATAATTTGACATCACTACCATCGATATTTCATCAATACTGGATCACGATATCGAGTATCGCGTGATAATACCGATAGTGTGATAGGCCCCATAGTCCAATAGGACATCCGATACTACTTAGAGGGATTAGACGCAAGACCTAACAGCTTTACGTGCTCTCCGAGGCACGGAGGTGGTTTCTATGTGGTCACCCAACCATGGGCGGACTACAGCAAGACCAGCTTCTCAACCCAGTTTCTCGAATGAAATTCTCGCAAAATTGTGACAAATTTTCAAGCGCGCGTAAACTCCTGTGATTGGTTGAATTATTTATCAACAGCCAATCGCAGCAGTATACGCGAACTTGTTTTGTCACATTAATTTTGCGACAATATTCGTTCGAGAAATCAGTCCTTAACCTCGCAGATTTATCGATCCGCGTGGCTGTTACCTACTTAGCCACGAGCCCCTCAAAGATTCCGGCTGGGGAAATCGAATATCGATCCCCTTCTAGGATACTTACCACTATTACCGAAGCAAATTACTTAGTATTATTTTTAGGGCATAGCTGATGACATCCTGGCATCAAGCTACGCTGATGATGATTTTTCTTAATTTTTCTTTTAAATGTTTGAGTATTTTTCATAGCAAATTAGTATGTAATTTGTTATGGTATACAATAAAGAGTATTTATTGTATGTGTCTCCAAAGAACAATATCATTCGCCATTTTTGAAAATCAACCATCTCTTGGATTACCGTAACATTATTATTATAAGATTAATTTTAAAATAAAAAAATAAATAAAAAATAATTCAATATTATTATTCAATATTATTATAATAATATAATAATAATAATATAATAATAATATTTTAATAATTCATATATATATATATATATATATATTTATATTTTAATATTGATAGGCTAAGAAACTATTTTATGGATAAGTACAGATGTGAATGTAATTCAAAACAATTTATTTTATAGTCGTCTTACACTTTTCGCAAAATTCGAAGTTTTAATGTTTAAAACACCTTTGAATTTATTTTATTACTGTACTATCTACTATACTTATACCACTTTTAGGCTACGATGTAATTTATAATTTTCTATAGAAAAGCTCTCCTTAGCAGATAGAAATCAATAAAAAATATTATAATGAAACCAAACCTATAATTGTTTTAAGTTTTATATAAAATTATGTAGTTTTCGTGCCATGGAGTATCTGTATTTTATTATTTTGTAAAACAAAATTGTGTGTTGGTATTTTTTTTTTTTCATTATATTTATGTTTAATTTAATTAATGGTTTTATTTTACCTCCTAAAATATATAACCTACCTTACCTACCTATGTTCTACAAACAAATCTGTGGCCTGGTGCTAAAAGGGTTGGCCCTTTTAAATGGAGGATGAATGATATTGGTATCATTCATCCTTATTTTCAGTAATAAGCATTAGAACAATAAATCAACAGTATTTAAAAAAAAATATTTTCTTACCACTAAAAATAATCCTATGTTAGTTCCAAATTGTGTATAATATTAAAAATAGCATAAGTTAACTTAGATCCTTTTAGTTCCAAATCTATTACTAGCGTAGTATTTTTTTAAATTCCCTGGTGGCTTAAGTCTGTACACTGCAGCCCTTCTATCACTTAGTAATGTTCATGTAACAGTATAGCACAAACCACGTTGGCCTTTTTAACATAGTATCTTGTGAGAGATTGTCGTTACACTTCGCATTTTTAGCAAACTTAAACATATCAATAAAAAAAAAATGCAGTAAAAACTCATTTCTCACAAAAAAACGTACTTTAAACCTTTTAGCACCAAACCACGGAAATCATAGGGTTTCTTGCTTTACCAAGTATTTACCAATTTGTAAATGATGTAAGTAAATAACATAAATTAGACCAACGAGGCATCGTTGGTCTAGTGGACGCAAGCGCTACTACTGAGCATGAAGTCCCGGGTCGAGCAACGTTTTCCATCTGATGGAATTTCGGTAGCAGCCTCGAGTCTGGATTTGTGCCTGGTTCACGGCAATAGGTTCGCCCCCTATTAAATGGGGATTAAACATAAAGTAAACGTGGTCGCTCACAATGGGCCTTATTAGAAGGCTAAAAGTCACCCAAAGGGCAAGGAGAGGGCTATGCTTGGAGTTTCCCTACGTGATCGAATCAGAAATGAAGAGATCCGCAGGAGAGCCAAGGTAACCGACATAGCTCGAAGAATTGCCAAACTTAAGTGGCAATGGGCAGGGCACATTGCGCGGAACGGATGGCCGTTGGGGCCGAAAGGTTCTGGAGTGGCGACCGCGTACCGGAAGATGTAGCGTAGGAAGGCCTCCCACAAGGTGGACTGATGACCTTGTGAAAGCCGCAGGAATCCGCTGGATGTGGGAAGCTCAGAACCGGTCGAGGTGGCGGTGCTTGGGGGAGGCCTATGTCCAGCAGTGGACGTCTTTCGGCTGATATGATGATGATACGTAATTATATTGTACCTAAAGGACTTTTACGGTGTTTCAATTTGATGTAACTATATGATTACCCATCTACTAAAATTGATGGTATTTTAACACCATGTGTTGGGGATTTTTAAAAAGGAAAGATGAAATAAGCAATAAAAAAGCTTCCGATGGTTTCAGCGACTATAATATTCCATTTGACACAAAATTACAAGAAAATAAAAAGAAAAATATTGAAAGAGTTTTAACTAAACATGCCCCCGGGCGTTGAGAGATTTTTCTCTCAACCAGATTGTTCTGCATGAGATACCGGAAGAGGACATATCTTGCTACATGCTCGCCGAACCACTCCGCACGCTGTCTTAATGTCAGCGACCCGACTAATCCCATCTTTTCCGGGATACACAGCCGTCACTCGACCTAATCGCCATTTGAGAGGTGGGAGATTCTCATCTTTGATGAGCACAAGAGTACCCTTTTCCAATGGCTTGGTCCAGGATCGCCATTTAACTCGTTGTTGCAGCTCCGAGACATACTCTTTGCTCCATCTGACCCAGAAGTGCTGCCGAAGTTGCTCGATTCTCTGGTATCGGGTCAAGTATTTCACGGAACGGTCTTCAAGGTTTGCCGTAGGCAGTGCTGTTAGTGGCCGTCCTATTATAAAATGTCCGGGTGTAAGCGGCAACAAATCACTGGGATCCGATGAAAGTGGTGTAAGTGGGCGAGAATTCAGTAAAGCTTCTATCTGAATTAACACAGTGTTCAGCTCTTCGAATGTAAGGTTACAATTTCCCAGTACTCGCTTTAAATGATATTTAGTAGATTTAATACCGGCCTCCCAAAGACCTCCAAAGTGAGGCGCATAAGGAGGGATAAAATGAAAGTTTATTTCTTCATTAGCTAAATCACTGGATAACGAATTGCAACTACTCTTTATGAACTTACTTATTTCATTACACGAGCCAACAAACGAGGTACCATTATCAGAGTAGATGTGCTTAGGCTTGCCTCTTCTCGACACAAATCTACGAAGAACCGATAAAAAATTATTGCTTGTTAAATCACCTGCCAACTCGATATGTACGGCCTTGGTTGAAAAACATACAAAAAGAACAATATAAACTTTAGTTAATCGACAACCCCGTCCTTGTCTATTTGCTGACATTATAGGTCCAGCATAATCAACGCCGACTGTTTCAAAAGGGAAGCCCCCGGGATTCAAACGTTGCTGTGGCAAATCACCCATGACAGGAGAGACTGTCTGTCCTTTCATACGACAACACAAAAGGCATTTTCGATAAACTGATTTAGCTAAACATTTACCACCGATCGGCCATTAACATTCTCTAATAGATGCTAGCAATAATTGCGGCCCCGCGTGCATAAGAATTTTGTGCATATGTTCAAATAACAATTTTGTGACAATATGTGTGGACTGTAATAATAACGGGTGTTTTTTGTCATAACAAAATGGTGAGTTTGTGAGACGACCTCCAACTCGCATTAATTTGTTTTCATCTAGGAAAACTTTAAACTTGATTAATGGACTCTTTTTTGGTAAATCCTTTTTGTTTAATAAAATCGCGTATTCCGGGAAAGAATCTATTTGCGAAAGCCTTATAATAAAATATAATGCTTGCTTCAATTCGTCCGTGCTAAGAAATTGATTAACTGGTGGTTGTTAAATTTGAGAATCTATCAAATTCTATAACTGGTCGTGGATTTGCGGGAGTAACAATCAAGGATACTTCAGATCGAATTTCAGGAAGTTCCGTTGTTACCGTTGGATTTCTAGGCCATTTTGAGACATCGTATCTCAAAAATTCAGGGCCTGACCACCATAAATCTAAAGATTGTAAAAGACTTACATCTATTCCACGTGATATGTGATCAGCGGGATTTAAATTAGTAGGTACGTGCCTCCAGGTGCATGAAGGTGTTTTGTCTAATATCTCTGCAACACGGTTGCGGACAAACGGCTGCAATTTACTCGGTATCATCTTGAGCCAACCCAATACAATTGTCGAGTCAGTCCAAAAGGTGATATTTCTAACTTGAGCGCGAAGGGCGTATAATACCTTTTCGTAAAGACGAACACCAACCAGTACTGCGCACAGCTCTAATCTTGGAATTGTCGTTGGTTTAATTGGAGCCACTCGACTTTTAGCTGTAAGAAGACGAACCAAAACATCATTATTATTTTTACTTTGGACATACAGGCATGCACCGTATGCTACTTGCGATGCATCGCTGAATATGTGCAAGTCTAAAGTTTGATATGAATTAATTAAAACAATACGTGGAATACACAGTTCATTCAACATTGATAAGTTTCGTATTACATTGGACCATACCTTTAATATATCTGATGGCAACTGATCATCCCATCCTAATTTATGCACCAAAAGCTTCTGTATAATGGCTTTCATAGTAATAATGCAAGGAGCTAATAGACCTAACGGATCAAAAATTTGAGAGATCGTAGATAGAATTCTGCGTTTTGTTAATGCATTAAAAATATTAGGATTAATTGTAAAACTTAATAAGTCAGTCTCAGTGTTCCAACTGAGCCCTAAAGTTTTACAGAGTTCCATTGAACCAATATTCAAACTTAATGAAGAATGTTCTAAGTCAGACGTTAATTGAGCATTGTTTGATTTCCATTTACGCAATGGCATTCCAGCTGCAGCTAACTCTGATGTTACCTTATGGCGTATATTAATAACCTCTTCAATAGTATCCCCCCCTGACAGCAAATCGTCTACGTAGAAATCATGTTTTATGATATCAGCAATTTTGCTGTCAGTGCAATTAAGCCCTAATTGTTTTAAGCACCTAGTGGCAAGGTATGATGCGCTAGCAGTACCGTACGTAACCGTATTTAATTGGTACGCCTCCATAGGCTTCGAGGGGTCATCCCGCCATAGGATCTGCTGTAGATGTCTATCATCTGGATGTACTAGTATCTGACGGTACATCTTCTCCACATCTGCCGAGATAACATATTTATATTTTCTAAATCGAAGAAGAATTGACACCAAGTCATCTTGTACCGTAGGCCCTACCATTTGCAAATGATTAAATGATACTCCAGAGGTAGTTGGACTACTGGCATTGAACACTACCCTGAGTTTAGTAGTTGAGCTACTTTCTCGTACAACACCATGGTGTGGTATAAAATATGCGACCTTACCTGGATCAGGTATGCATTTAGACATGTGTTTTAACTCAATATATTCTTTCATAAAATCACAATAACGCTTTTTGAATAATGGTTGACCCTTATGCCTGCGCTCTAATGACAGCAGACAGTGTTTTGATCTTTGCAAAGAATCACCTAAACTCTCAGGAGATTGTTTTAAAGGTATCCTCACACAAAAACGGCCATCCTTCAGACGCGTTGTATTATTTGTGAAGTTTTCTTCACACATTTGTTCCTCTCGAGAATATGCTGATGACTGATGGCCAACTTCCTCGAGTTGCCAAAAACGCATTAACAGGTTTTGAATGTCATCATTACTCGAGCTATCCTGTTGAACATTAGTTTTATTATGATTAATGTTTACAAAATTACAAAGCATAGGAAACGAATAAGGCATTTGGCCACTACGTAATATAGGGCCTGAAACTATCCAACCAAGTCTAGTTTCAAATAGCACCGGTTTCCCACGACCTAAAATTATCTTTTCTGTACCCAATATATCCCAGAAAACATCTGCACCTATAAGAAGATCGACTGAAGATGGGACATAAAAAGAAGGGTCAGCTAGACACAAATTACTTGGAATATTTAAATCATTAAGATTCAACTGACGACAAGGCACTTCATCAGTAATAGAAGGTAAGACAAAGCAGTAAATATTAGTGGAGAAGTTTTCGTTTAATGAAGTTATCGGGACGCAATACATTTTACCTATCGGTGACTTAGAATGATTTATACCCATCAGTGACTCGTTAACTTTAATTGTAGGTAAATTTAATAAATTACACAATTTTTCTGTAATAAGGCACGACGTACTGCCACTGTCCAGAATCGCACGACCGAGATGCTCACGGTTGTTGACATCAAAAAACTTTATCAGTGATGTGGCTAAAAGTACTTCACCTTTGTTTTGGACATTAGTTGCGACTTGTGCTGATAACGTAACATTACTTGTAGGCAATTGTTCATTAGACGCGCCAGCAGTGTAATCGCGATCACCACTTGAAGTAGATGCTTTAACGGTTGACCTAAACTTGGGATCTGTAACATGAACAAGTGTGTTGTGCTTGCGTTTGCAAACCTTGCATCCAATTGATTTACAATGATTAGCATAATGGCCTGTGCGGAAGCAATTATAACATATCTTAAATTGTGGTAATAATTCTAACCTCTGTTCATTACTAAGTCCAAGAAATTGTGAACAAGTACTAAGGTGATGATCACCTTGACATTTTGGGCATGATTTCAGAGAATTAGAATCATTGTTAGGCCGACTAGTTGATGTATTGGTTACAGATACCATGCTCTTATGTTTATTGGTCTTTGAATTACATGTGCTACCGGCATTATTATGCGAATTTTCAATAGTTTCAAGTAAGTCAGAACGATTTCGCAAAAAACTTAAGAAGTTGTCTAAAGTTATCAATTTATTTTTTTCGATACCCCCTTTAAATTCTTCCCATTCACGGAAAGTTTTAGAATCCAATTTTAATGTCATTATTTGTATTAAAAGGGAATCCCAATATTTTATTGGTTGGCCTAAAGATTGTAATGAGCGCAAGTTCTTGTTTATAGAATCAATAATATTTTTTAAAGTGATAGATGACTCTCTTTTAATAGGCTCGATGAGTATTAAAGCATTTATGTGATTTTGTATTAAAAGCCTCTTATTATCGTATCGATCACATAAAATATTCCATGCAACAGGATAATTAATCGCAGAAAATTCTATAGATTGTATTACCACAGCAGCTGAATCCTCAAGAGACGCCCTAAGGTAATGAAATTTGTTAACGTCATCCATTTCATCATTGTCATGTATTAAACTAGAAAATGTATCGCGGAACTCCAACCACTTATCGTAAGAACCACCGAACTTAGGAAGTTGTATGGTAGGTAATTTAACAAGCGCACGATTATATATTCGTGATGAACCATTATTACCATCCAACAGATCATCCTTGGTTGATTTCAAGCTACGTGAAATTAAGCCTTGCGCTTGTGCAACAACCCTGTAATAAACAAATTCAAAATCGTTTCGCTCTGATATTTGAACAGAGATGTCTTCAGCCAAGCACTCTAATCTTAACTGAACCTCGTCATATTGCGCAAATACATGTTCCATCTTTGCTAAACGAAGTTGCAATTCACCAACCTGTAGTGGATTTAGTGACTCCTCCAAATCCTTAACAAAATTAGAGAACATTGTCAAACGTCCTTTAAAACTTGCCCGTCTTTTAATTAGCTCCTTTTCCTCCTTGTCAGGCATTTTGAGAGGTCGGTATCAAACTGATAAATACAGTTATAAAAATTAATAAAGTACCAAATACCTCTCTATTCAATTTTTAAACTTTTACAGGAATACAATCAAGTGAACCAGTCTACCTAAAAGATCTGTTAATTCCAAATAAATAATTACCTGGATAAAAAATCTGAGTAAATAAAATAGGTAGATACTGACCTTTACACTATCGGAAACTTATGCGAAATATACCTTAACAAACCAATTATTGAGTACTGGGTATTTATTTAATTACTGAACACTGTGAAATCAACATCCAGTTATCCATACTCCAATTACATAATTTTGGTTTTCACCAAAATTTTAATTTGAATCCAACGTGAATATTCGCTGTCATCAAAAATGGCGACTTGAAATGATCGGCAATATTTCGCGAATTTGCAAATTCCTTTAAAATCCTTTATTTTTATTAGTTTCGCAATTTTTCGTTCAATCTTCTTTTATATCCGGCTCGAAGGACCATGTTGGGGATTTTTAAAAAAGAAAGATGAAATAAGCAATAAAAAAGCTTCCGATGGTTTCAGCGACTATAATATTCCATTTGACACAAAATGACAAGAAAATAAAAAGAAAAATATTGAAAGAGTTTTAACTAAACACCATGGAAATTAGTTCATTGCATCAATTGAGACTACGTCGAGCGCACAGTGGCGCCCTCATCGTTATTTCGGTGATTTCTTTTATTTTAGAATGAAAATGTAGAAAATAAGCTCGTCAAGTTGTGCTTCACAAGACTATTATACGTTATTATTACTACAAACAGTAGTTTTAAATTGTTATGTTTTATTGTAATAATTAAAACGGAAAATGGTGGCCACTAAGCTCCGTTTTAATGATTACAATAAAACATAACAATTTAAAACTACTGTTTGTAGTAATAATAACGTATAGTCTTGTGAAGCACATCTTGACGAGCTTATTTTCTGCATTTTCATTCTAAAATAAAAGAAATCACCGAAATAACGATGAGGGCGCCACTGTGCGGTCGGTAGTCTCCTAATTAATCATTCAAAGCAAATCTATGTTAGTTTCAGGTTTTACAGGTTAGCTATCAAAGATTTAAATGAAATTTAGGGATAAAAAAATAAAACAATTGTTTATAGTAGTTTTTTTTTTTTTCGACTTTTATGTCTGCGTACCTAATTATTATAAATTCATAACACTAAACAGTCTCTAAAACTTTGTGTTAAGTTTAAAAGTTCTAAAAAGTAACATTCTAATTAACAGTCTTAGGAGTACCTAACCTTGTAGTTATCAATGTAATAATAATTATGTTAAATTGACTCTATGAACTCTTTTAATTAACAGTCTTACAGACTCGGTACTTTTAATAATACTGTTTAATTGGCTTTTATAATTATAATCACTAATTGAATAAAAAATATGTTTTCTCAGACATCAACAGTCCTATTTATTAAATAATTGAATGAATGTGCTGGAAACGAAAGACCGATGAAAAAATTGAATATTGTAACGGTACAAATTACCCAATAGAGGCTATTTATAAGTTAACAATAATGTATATGAAAGAAAGTAAATTTAAAAAGAATAAGATTAGGTTGAGGTACCAGTCATCCAAAGTACACTGCTACATAAAAGATTTTGTCCCCTAGTTGTAGTGGAACAAAAGTCCAAATGCAAGGTGGTTATGTACCTATCGAAATACAAGGAAACAATATACTGTTTGAAATAAAATACATTTATAAAAAATACTCCTCCTTATAACAACAAACGATATCCTTTAGGGGACTACCGCAATAATAATTTATTACATCAAACAGTTCTATTTAAGTTATCCTGTATAATAGGTAGGTGACTATAACTGTCACTTATTAATGCCAGCTAGCTTAAACTTCAGCAGAAAGAACTAAGGTCGTGGGGGTTGGAGATAAAGCCAGTACTGTTCCGAGTTAAAGTTTAAATTATATATTTAAAAAAGTCATCAAGAATTCTGTCAGGCCAGTGAATATACAACTCTACGCCTGAGCTCACTCATGGACACAGAACCTGGGCCTCAAGTCTGCTATTACAATAGTGTCAGAATGGTCTCTTCATTGTGAGTTTTTGACAGATTTGCCATACAAACACTGTCAAATACTCACAATGGCGAGACCATTCTGACACTATTGTAATAGCAGACTTGAGGCCCTGGACGACTTCTGCAATACACGTGCAAAGCTCTGGCCGCTTCGGAAGGTTACCAGAACAGACTTAGAGTTGTGTATTCACTGCCCAAAGGTCCTTCTTCAGTAAAGAATACAACATTTCACAAGCTCCTGACAGAATTTTGTTAAATTAAAATTGGAGCAGACAAATAAGATAAAGAAAGATTTAGAAAAGGAAAATATTTTTTTGGCTCTCCTGAAAAACCGTGGTTTGTCCCTTACTTATTGATACTTCTGGTATCGATATACCGCTGTGTTAAAAGTATTTATGAATTGTATTCGACCAAACCCCTGCTTCATTACATGCATGTGGTATGAGGTTGTTTTATATAAATTACTTACCTATACGGTGTTGTAAAAAAAAAACATTATTTCATCATAAATATCAGTCTTGTAAGCCTATCTTTTAATCTACAACGAAGTAGGTACCTAGAAATTTTGTTCTCTGCTGAAATTGTTGAAAATCTGACTCCGCAATGTAATTAAATTCCTGCGCAGCATAGTAAATCGTAAAGTTTTCAACGTGGGACGATGAACTATGTTGGAACCTCGGACCCATGGAATCGTCCCAGCCGTTCTCTTCCGGAGAACTTTTAAAAGTATGTGCTTTGAAATTCAGAATCAAACGGCCGAATTCTCAATCGCAACTATTAGGCAATTGTTAAGCGATTAACGATTGCGTTAACGTGACTTATTGCGTCAAAAGACACGCGCTCGCGTCACGCAAGTTGCGTCGCGGTGACTCTGCGTGGCATGCTCTAAACAACTTCTTTAATTTGATTTCTTCACAGTTCCTGTCGCTTGAGCGTGTAGCTCGTGGCCACGGGGTAAGTCTCATGCTGTCCCTGTCTCTTTAAGGAGTTTTGCAGTGATAGAAATACTTTTAAGGACGTCTTGAAGTTAAGTCGTCTGAGTATGTATGGATAAGGGTGAAGAAAGTGTTTTTTATATGAAACCTTTCGTGTGTGGCATTCATAATTAAAATGTCTATGCGACGAGTTTGCATCAAGAGGTCTTCTAGTTGTTTCTAGTATCCACATCCTTACCAAAAGCGATCGCCGCACGAGTACACGATCGTTTGTATAAATTATGATGGACAAACGCAACTTCAACGCGGCTGCCCGTCAACTCATGCGATCAGTCGCGCGAGTAGGTACGTCATATTCATATAAAAGCGGGCGACGATCGCTTTCGGTTAGGAATTATGCCGCTCTCACACTCATATTCCGCCTATTACCTGAGTCATGGTTTGGCTAGCTCTGATATGTGGGTCGGGTATAGGCTACATTGACCTTTAGACCTGCCATAAAGTCGCCATCTCGTCGCTGGTCGTCTTCGCCGGGCCCCCCCCCTCAGGTAACTGGGGGTCTCACCTGGTGGGGACAGACCGCCGTGATGTCGTGAAGAAGTGATAGTGTGCAACAGTGTCGCGGCGCAACTACAGAAACAATCACAGATACATATCCTATCACAGGACCCGCGTCGTGAAACGCGGGTCCATCAACCTAAAGCCGACATGAGGCTGACCAAAGGAGGGGCCCATATTAATGGGTCACCGTGAACCCTCCGCGGACGAAGAGCAATGCTCTGTTTCCGCTGGCCACTGGTTGCGACATCCAATAGGCTTCGGTTAGGATGCGCCCTGAAGCGAAGTGAGCTTGAAGTGCGCTGTCATTCCACCTGATGCAAGGGATTGACTTTACTGATAGTTCACTTCAATTCGGTTGGTTCCGAAAACCAGACATTAAACATTATTAAACGAAAGTTAGGTAATGGCTAAAGTTCTTAGATATTTTATGAATATTTTTCTCAGTTTTTCCAAGTAGGTAGACCCTGAAAATATGGCGATGGAAGATGTTTAGATAGAAGATAATTATACTGATTACATAGAAGTTAGGAATTTGCTAAAGTTTTTAGTCATTTTATTGATGTTTATCTTAGAAGGTGGCCATAGATAGCTTCGTTAGTTGGAACTCGTTGGTTTTGTCTTGACAAGTGCTAATACACTAGATGGTGTTAAGGGTCTGATGATGTAGTCGGAAGGTGGCCATAGGAATTCCTAAACAAAAAAGATAGCACCACGGTGTTTGGACTCTTCGGCTTTGTCTTCACAAGTACAAGGTAGTGTCCAGGGTCTAATGATGGAGCCGGAAGATGGCTATGGGAACTCCTGAGTCAAACAAGATAGCACAATCGTGTTCGGACTCATTGGTTATGTATTTATTTATTTATTTTATTATTTATGTACACACAGTTAAATACATAGAGATACGACATAATTAAAATTTCACTACAAAGGTATTGCTTATTTCTTAGGAAATTTCTTCCAGAAGACCTGCGAAAGGAGAAATGAAAAATAAATGTAGACAATAGTGTGGGAGAACATGAAGAGAATAATATGAATATGCGAAGTTTTAAACTAAAATATTAAATACTAGCTTTTGCCGGCGGCTTCGCCCGCGTGGATGTCGGTTATCGCGTAAAAAGTAGCCTATGTCCTTCTCCATATCCCAGGCTATATCTCTGCCAAATTTCATGATGATCGGTTCAGCGGTTTAAGCGTGAAAACGTAACATACAGACAGAGCTACTTTCACATTTATAATATTAGTATGGATAAAATCTTTTTAAAAACAAGCTTTTAATTAACCAAAAAGTACTTAATAAAGCTTACGTAAAAATTGAACTTTTAAAATTTCATAAGACTGTGCTGAGCGCGCAGTGGCGCCCTCATCGTTTGTTCGGTGAATTAATAAGCACGTTAAGTTGTGCTCCACAAGCCGTGTATACATATTAGTATTTAGTCGAATAGATATAATCGAACACAAACTGTAGTAGATAAACAATGTACTAAGTACCTACTAATCTCATAACAAAAAAGTGTTTACAAACTTTAATAATTTCATTCAGCACATCACTATCCAAGGTGAATTATAGCTAAACAGCAGTGCTATTCTGTAACTATCTCACCGTGAAAACATAAGTGAAGTGAGCGTGAAGTGAGCTGTCAATAGTGTCAACCCCAAGCACCTGGTGGAATTACAGCTCACTTAAAGCTCACTTCACCTAAGTTGTCACCGTGAGTTTTTTACAGAATAGCACTGCTGGGCCTCGAGTCTGCTATTACAATAGTGTCAGAATGGTCTCGCCATTGTGAGTATTTGACAGTGTTTGCAGACTTGAGGCCCAGTATCAGTCCCTTGTTAAATTAAATTCAAAATATTATTTATGTAACACCTTGTGCTTTAAAGCTGGTTTAATTAAAAACAACTTGAAAAGTGAACTTCATAACTTAGAAATTACTGTAATTTAACGAAGTTAATAGACAGTTGAGATTATGATTATAGAGTATGCTTAGATGGTTTGGTCCTGTTGAGAGAATGAGCTACAGGCGACTAACAATAGTAGATTGTTATACAAGGGATGAAAGGGACCTATTTAGGCACGAGATGGTTTGGAGCAAAAGCGTTGGGAGGGCGCCAATAGTTCGAGTGCCTAAATAGGTTCTTTCACCAGAGGTAAACACTCTGCTTTTCAGAATTAATTTAACAGGATGATTAAGCGGGTTGGTTATACGGTGTGTCTGGGGGCCAAGTCTAATAATGTACAAACGTTGCAATGGTCTCTTCATTGTGAGTTTTTGACAGATTTGCCATACAAACACTGTCAAATACTCACAATGGCGTGACCATTCTGACACTATTGTAATAGCAGACTTGAGGCCCTGGTAACCGGTGTCCGACCCGTTAATTCATTTTTTTTATGCCTGTTTTTAGGTAATATCTTAGTGCATATAAAAAGTGAAAAAAGTTATGTTAACAGTCTATTTTTATGAAAACACTTAAACAGTAAAAAAAAAAACACAAATATTTTACATTTCCAAGTTTTTTTAAATTATATTTTAGTCCTGTGTAGGTACTTCTCACAGATTTCTATCATCATTCCAAAACAAAATAGGCCAAATTTCGCTTGCGGCCGAAAAAAAAAAAAGGATTGCGGTCGGACTTTATACACGTATGTCTAACCATTCGGGGAACATAGGCGGTGTTTTGTTCATTGTCTGTGCTATTTCGCAAAAGATCTTTTCGCGGCTTCTAATCAAAGTTTTATTTTTGTCTAAAGTAATTTATTTTCAATTTAAGTTTTTAATCTGTTATCGCTTACCGTCGTGTTCGCTCGAGTTATTTTGAACGAAACATGGTTAATTTGATAAGGACTGGATAAAGTTTTTTCTGGTTTTAATTTTGTTTCCTAACTTGTTGAGTTTATGTTTGTGACGTTCCTTTTTGCGATGAGAGTGGGTTGAATTTATCTTTAAATTCAACCCACTCTCATCACAATTTACTTCTTAGTAAAGGTTAATTCCACCAACCCGCACTGGGAGGAGGCCTGTGCCACGGCGCGGCATTGGAAACATTGGAGTCTGATTATATAGTTTTATTTTTTTATTTTTTATTGAGGCTTATATGCTTAAAAAGGTTAAAAACTGAGGTCTATTTAAGTACCTAACATCACATTACAGACTGTAATCGATTACCGTTACAACAAACACAGCAAAAAAGTTATTCTAGCGAAAAGATAAGGCGGTCGTAACGAGTAGTTAAAAGCCTGAAGGTCTTGTCATGGAGTATCCGTGTCACCGTACCGACTTCGCCCGTGTTTTGGACGGTACCGAGAGCTCCTGCACTTACACACACATTCACCGCGTGTTTGTCCACTTGGTTACCACAAGTAAAGCGTGCGTCGCTTCGCACGAGTCGTTGCCAACGGAATGGAATGATGCAATTTTTAGGGTTCCGTAGTCAACAATACGTAAGCAAAACTATAAGGGGAACCCTTATAGTTTTGCTGTTTTGTGTCAGGAGTTTCACAAAATCGAGCATGTACTTAGTTTAATAATTACAATAAGGGTGCTATTCTGTCAAAATCTCACCGTGAAAACTTAAGTGAAGTGAGCTATCTTTCCACCTAATACTAGGGATTGACACTATTGACAGCTCACTCCACGCTCACTTCACCTATGTTTTCACGGTGATATAGTTACAGAATAGCACTGCTGAGGCCCTAGTGTGAGTTTATTTTAACCATCTCGAATTAACGCATCGAGCGCGTTCAGCACTCTGATTGGTGAAGGGCGAATCGGAGGCCAATCAGAACGCCGAACGCGCTCGATGCGTAAAATCGAGATAATTAAAAGAAACTCACACTAGGGCCTCTGAATTACTTAAGCAATTCATTGTCAATCCTTTTTCTCTCCTATGTATTAGGCTTATGAAAATAAATTATTATTATTATTTTGGTGTTCGTGTTCTTTCTTAGCGTCATGTTTACCGTAAATAAACGTATTTTCTTTCTTAAAAAAATAATGTTGGGTTCTTATCTTTAGTGTCTAAGCATACCTAAGTAGACCCTTGATGAATTCCACGTCATTGTACGTTGTTTTACATACTTAGACTATCTCTACTACCGTGGGTATTTCAAAATGTGTCTAGTGTTTTGCTCAAGTTACTTCAAGGCAAGCGTCGTGCCAACCAGGGCGTCAAGTCTGCTATTACAATAGTGTCAGAATGGTCTCGCCATTGTGAGTATTTGACAGTGTTTGTATGGCAAATCTGTCAAAAACTCACAATGAAGAGACCATTCTGACACTATTGTAATAGCAGACTTGAGGCCCTGTTTGGTTGTCAAGCGTAATAAATATACTTAGTTAAACTACAATGTCCCTATTCTGTCCCTCCTATCGTTGGTATTAATTAATGCTATTTTCTGTTAGCTTGATTGCATTTCATTCTTTTAAGAGTTTTTGTGTGACAAAAATACCTGTTGGTAGGTATTTTATTTGATTTGAAATGAAGATAGCCTAATAATGTAGGCCTAAAGCCCCGAGGCATTATTAACATCCTACCCACACCAATCCAAGTAGCTACTTTATATTCGCATCGCGAAACACTGAGTGCTACAAAGAGTTTTCCCGCCCTAGTTTCGTATTTATTGCGTTTTAGGATTCGTTCCTGAACGGTACATAATTGGTGTACTTAAACCGTACGATCAAAACTGTTAACAATAGCCAGAACGTTGTTTATATACCTACTAGCATTTTGTATTAAGTATAGCTTGTTATGGTATACTGTATGTATGGTTTGTTCCAAAAGTTCAGATGGAAGTGCGTAAGAATTTAACCTGAACAGGGTGTTGTTCAGGTTAAATTTTCACGCAGACTAAAGGGAATTACTGACACATTAATCTGTATTTTATAGGTTTTCAACTTTACATCTCACTTCTTTTTCCTACAATTATTCTTTGAATAACTTTATTAAATTGTAATTGAAAAATCAGTGTTGAAGAAATGAGGTTAAAAATTAAGAAAAAAATTGGTAAAAATTTCCCCGACCCTTGACTGTAAGTGAAGCGCCAGCACGCGTTTTAGCTGAGCAGCATGTAATTCAAACTCCCCACGATAATAATCAGAACACTGATGTAGTTTATAGTTTTTACGCCCTGGCTGGAGGCATTAAGTTTCGTTAGGAGCTTAAGGCCTGTGTTCACCAACATTCAAACCACCGGTTAGGTATTTAAACAGTTGATTTATGTCAAATTTCCTAAGTAAAGAACTGATTAAATATCTAAACAGTTGATTTAAATGTTGGTGAACACAGGCCTAAGGCAGCCACAGGAAAGTCCGGTTAAAGAGTCGGAACCTTAGTGGTTACACTCTGAGATGCCCTAGATAAAAAAAAAAAGGTAAACATTGGATTAACCTCAATTTTCAAAAGAAAAACATCTAAATTTGAATTTCGGGTTTAAGTATTAAAATGAGCGCTCAATTTGTTTGTAGCAGTACAAATTAACATCACAGTTACGTTTTCTAACATTTACACGAGATACCACCGGTTCCACCGGTTGTTACCATTTACCGCCTCTATGGTCTAGTGGTAAAACCACCTGTCTTAGATACAGAGGTCCCGAGTTGGATCCCCAGCGGGGGCAAACATTTCTGCTCGATTTGGTTGGTGGTAGGGCTTGTTCTAAGTCCGCCTGGCTAGCTACCACCATCTTATCTAAGTCTGTCGCCAAAACAACAATGTTAACAGCATTTGTTGTGTTTCGGCAGTTAGAGGTAAGATAGCCAGTTCCTCTGCGGCCGAGGATTCCGGGTGAAACTCGCTTTCCCCTTCGGCCTTATCAACACTTACCATCAGGTGTGATGAAAGCCAAGAGCTGCCCCGTTGTATGAAGATACTTTTGAACACTGCTCCATAAATCAAGGTTGCTCAGGGCGCTATGAGCGGGGGGGCCATGCTCGGAGTTTCTTTCAAGGATAAAATCACAAACGAAGTTATCTGGAAAAGAACTGGAGTTACCGATATAGCTTACAGAGTAAGCAAGCTGTAGTGGCAGCGGGCTGGCCATGTTTGTCGAAGGACATAGGTCCTTGGTCATTGGTCATTGGCCGGTGGTGCAGAAGAGTCCTGGAGTGGAGACCGCGTACCCGCAAGTGGGACTCCCCCCCAGCTAGAAGAACCTACTACCTTAAAAAGGCGGCTGTAGGACTGACTGCTGGGTGCGGAAGGCGGAGGACAGGGTGTTGTGGCCCAGCCCGGGAGAGTCCTATGCGTCCAGCTGTGGACTGCGGTAGGCTGAGTTGACTTTTGGAACAGACGATAGGTAACATATGTACCTCGTAACTGAAACTCACTGAAGTATGGGACCTTGAAGTTTTCTTATTGAAGAAAAGAACCTTGAAATGTTTTTTCGTTTTCTTTGATTTCATATAAACTGATTGTTAGGGGTAAAGGAGTAATTGGATTGTATGTTAGAAAATGGTTTGTCCAATGGCTTGTATATATATACAGGGTGGAAAAAATTTAAGGACCCTGCAGGAAGGGAACTACCTTAAATCCTTTAGTTAGCTAGAAAACTAATATTATTTTTATTTTAAAGCTGAAGAGTTGGTTTGTTTGATTGGTTGAACGCGCTCATCCCAGGAACTACTAAATTATTTTAGTGTTGGATAGCCCAATTCTTTAGGAAGGTTATAAGCTATTTAACATCACGCTACGACTCTCAGGAGCCGAGCAAAACGACAAAAAGTCGGAAAGAACACTAAGCGAAGACGGGGTGGGTTGTGGACCGAAATTTTACGCGGACGAAGTCGTGGGCAGGTGCTAGTCTATTATAAATACTTAGACTCTAACATAATAGAAGCTACAAACACGTACAAACCACAAATCCTGGGGTTTCTACATAATCTTGATTCATGTACAAACTGTATTTTATGCTGTGGAAAATAGGTACTAAAATACGAGTATGCTTTGTTTATGTGTATAATACCTACTAAGATAGCAAAAGATGTCAATTAGCTTTGATAAATGATGATGCATTACCAGCCAGTAAGACAAAAGCTTGCTTACATAATAATTTGTTTCAAAATAGCCTCATACCATGTAAGTTATTTTTGCTAAATGCACTCGCGGACAAAGAATACGGCTCATTACGAAAAACTAAAATTACTCTTAAAATAATAGAGCTAACCGCATGAATGTATGTTGTAGGTAGTAATTTACCAATTAATAAAACAACACCAAACGTTGGAAACACTATTAGTTTAATTGTGACATTACAAAAACAAACAAAATTTCAATAATTTTTATTTTGACAACACAAAAACAATACTTTAAAACAAAATTAATACTTTGTATATACAGTGTGAGTCTTTATAATGTGCACATATCGAAATGAGGGAATCTTTGCTTAATTATATCGACGGAAAAAATACAAAAAAAAAAAATACTTAATTATTATTTTTATTTTTTATGGAATTTTATTTTTAATTTTTATTTCAAAATTTCTCAATAAGACGCCCCCTTTTTATTTTTACTTTTTTTATTGAAATTTTTTACTATTATTGTAAAAAATTATTGAAAAAAAAAGAGACTTAAGAAAAAAAAAAACATGTTTCTTTTCAATTGAGGGTAGTTTTTTCCCCAATTTTTGGACGCCTAGTTGCTTCCAATCATTATGGAGTTTGTTTCATCGTGATAGATCATTTAGTTTAAAAGTTACACCGTTTTGTTTACACTGAAAACAATTTTTTTTTTAATTCCAAAATAAAATATTTATATTTTTTTTAATATTTTTGCCGTAGATAAAATTAAGCGTAGATTCCCTCATTTCGATATGTGCACATTATAAAGACTCACACTGTATAGCCTCTACGGGCTCTTCTCACAGCTGCCAGGTGATTGGGCATGCGGTTTATTAAGTTTCTTATGCGATGTTGCGGAATATTGGTTCATTCTTCCACTAACGCATGTTTCAGGTCTTGAAGTGTAGCTGGGGCGGAGTTTCGAATTCTTACACACCTCCCAAGCTCATCCTAAGCTTGTTCAATTGGATTCAGGTCCGGGCTTCTCGCGGGCCAGTCCATGCGGTTGATTCCAACGTCCTGAAATTACTCATTTACAAGTTGAGCTGTATGAGACCTGGCGTTGTCATGCATGAATACTGAATTTTCACCCATATTAATTAAATATGGACCGATATGCTCATTAAGAATTAGCTTACCATTTTCTATCAGCACTAATTCCGTGCGACTCACTGAAGAGATTCCAGCCCAAACATAACGGATCCACCGCCGAACGGGATTTTTTCCTCAAAACAAGCTGGAATAAAACGTCCTCTTGGCCGTCGGTAGACTCTTCGCTGCCCATCATGTGTATACAGCATAAATCTGAAATCTTCAGAAAACATAATTCTTCGTCTCCCCATTGTGCGTGTTCGCGGGCGTAACGTAATCTCGCTACCCAATGTTCCCTTTCAAGTTTTGGACCATTTGCGGGTCTAAGTGGGGTCAAATTAGCTTCAAGGAGCGGCCACTTTACATTCCGTTCGCTTACATCGTCTCTACGGGTCTACCGAGCTTAATTTATTACTTCAAATGCCTTGAGGTGCTGATTTCAGAGTTTGATCGTAACAATAAATCGATCTTCTCGAGCCGTAGAACATTTGGTTTGCCGGTTCCTAGTCTTCTTATGTTCTGCCCAGTTTCTCGGAAACGTTGAACGACTCGCTGCACTGTAGAAATAGACACCCCAATTGTTCATGCTGTATTTCGCTTACTTGTCTTCTGTCTTCGTCTAACATAGTGACGATACGTGTAAAATTGTACATTCTTCTGGTGTTAGTGACATGATAGTAATTCAATCTCTCTGTGGTCGGTCCCTCATGTCTGAGGATCGTGGTCAGCTTCGGAGTTGCATCTGGAGCGGATGTTCCGCCTCCAACGGTTTCTGTCCAGCGCATAGGTACCACCGTGTATAATTTAGAGGACGATGATTCCTTCACCTGATCGGTCCACCGTGTTGTTGAACGACCGCGCGATCGTTTGCCTTCGGTGTTCCCAACCACAATCAGTTTTTCCAAACTTTCATCGCCTCTGCGTACTCTGTGGCCGAAATACGAGTAGGAGAGAATGCGTCAAGAAGCGAGTTTTTGTTCGAAGCTGGGTTAAGATAGATGCATTGGTGCGTTTGGCAGTCCACGGTACTCTCAACATTCGTCTCCAGCACCATATCTATAGTAATTCAATAATGATGGTGAAAGACGACAATGACCGCCTTTTATCACTTTGATTTGACAGATTGAAAACAAAAGTTCGAAAACAAGCAAAAGTAAAACAGCCGTGAATTCCAAATTCAAGTTATTTTTTTAAATTTTAACTTTTTTAATTAAGGACGTCATAGATCATTTATGGTTTTATTTCATACGAAATTTAAAATTATTAATTTGCAAGTTACAGGGATTTTCGTCATCGACCCGTATTATTTGACCGCGAGTGTAATTAAGTTTATACTAAAAGTAGGTCCACGCCAACTAGTGGAAACACGACCTATCGCTCGAGAATCCGGCCTTAGAGCGTCACAATGGCGATTTCCGAGCGTGTTTCTAGCGAGGCGATCAGGGCCCCAAGTCTGCTATTTTTATAAATTCGGCACTCCAACACGATCCCATTATTATTTTTCTAAAAGTTCGTAATCTGCTAAATTCATAATGGTCGATCATTGGTCGGTCAATGGTCTCGTAATAGAATTGTATTACAATGGCATTGTCGTATTGCCATTATTATAAAACCCGTTAGTAGAAAAATGATTTTGGAAAAACTATTACTAAAGAACATTTATTCATGCCAGATTTTATTTATTTATATTTTTACATACTATTTATTAGTGTTATAAGCAATCTGAAGTAGTAGGAAGTTGGAAGTTTAGTAGGAAGTTTCATTTGTCATTATGTACGAGATTACCAATTCTTTCAATGGAGTGTCAGTGGCTGACCATTGGAAAGTCATAATGACGCCATTATAATAGTAGATTACCAAACTTGTCAACATCAATAATTATTAAATCAATGATAGACCATTCTGACACTATTGTAATAGCAGACTTGAGGCCCTGTGAACGTGCTCACCGTGGCTGCGAAGCGAACTAACCGCGACTACGTGACGTGTTCTCCGCGTTTCTCAATATTGTAAACTCACTTGTTTCGCACGTTTGCGTATCGTTCTAGTTACGCAAACGAGGCGAACACGTTGCGGACACGTGGCGTGCTCGCTACGCATACGCAGCGAGCCTATTGAACAATCCACTCGCTGAGAACTCACTCACAAACCCCCAGTGTGTTAAGGCCCTTAGTCGTTAAACCACTCTTCAACGAAATCGATTACCTTTCATTGAAAAATGATTGAATGAATTTCGGAAACGAAGGGATGACACTGAATGATTCACTTTTATGTTTACCGACACAATAATTTGGTTGCTTCATCCAAACTGGAAGTCAAAGTGAACCGTGAAAGGCTATTGAAGCAGACCGTTATGATATAAAAACAAAACGTACGGTGGCCAGCACATCAAGCTACACGAAGCGGTCAAATTTCGCAAAAACTATTTTAAACTTAAAAATGTTGACGACTAAGAGCGCATACATCGGTCCATTAGCGCCACTCCTTTAAAAAAATATTATCTCGTGACTGAGAAGGAATTATGAAAAATGGCTCAACAGCGACCTCGGTAAGTGTGACTAGAATGTTCTAATCCATACTAATATTATAAATGTGAAAGTAACTCTGTCTGTTTGTCTGTCTGTCTATCTGTCTGTCTGTCTATGTGTATGTTACGTTTTCACGCCTAAACCGCTGAACCGATCGTCAAGAAATTTGGTAGAGATATAAGCCTGGGATAATCGTTAAGTAATAAATAAGGTTTTCCGAAAATCAGTTTTTAGGTCATAACTTTTTTCCTGTGGAAATTTTTAGAACCGTTTAACATTTTTATCATTTCGAGTAAGAATACGGACAACTTTTAAATTGAAACTTGTGAGTGACCACATTTCAGTGCCATAGGTGATGACCTATGGCACAACAGACGAAAGTCTTTGAACAGTGCGTGTTGCTAGTGATGACTAGCAACACGCACTGTTCAAAGACTTTCGTCTTGAGACACTGTGGTATGTGGGACGAGAAGATATTATGTAGCTTCCCGAACGCTGCTCAGCCGAGTCGGATTCGACGATTGACCTCTTTCTCGAAGTTAGACCTACCTTACTGGACAGTCTAATCTTTAATAGAGTTTATTTAATCTGTATGGCAACATGGCAACTGTACTCCCCAGTTTCAGAAATCCTATTCAATTGAACCTGGTTCTTGTCATTTCAAATAATTGAATTGACTGCTCTAATTTCAATTAACAATTCACAACACCTCGCATTAGATTTAACAGCAGAGTAACAGACTAGAGTAGTGCAGAGTAACAGGCCACCATTGCTCTAGGTAAGGATTATCTCATGTCAATAACGACGTCAGTATCCCGCATTAGAAGCACGAATGAAATTCCCACTAAAGTGTTTGTTTACACGGGTCGCGTTACTAAATATGTTAATCAAACTGTCAGTTCCTGAAAGCCTAATAGGGATCTGTTACTCTGCTGTCAAATCTAATGCGAGGTGTTGTGAATTGTTAATTGAAATTAGAACAGACAATTCAATTATTTGATATGAGAAGAATCAGATTCTATAAACATACATTCCTGGTCTCATAATAATTATCGTGTCCCGTGTAACCTTTTGTTGGACAACTTTCTTTTTCTTCCTGCCTCCATATTTTCTTGTTTTACGTGAAATAAACAAAACCATGATTGATTTCCTTTGCAAGAAAGTTCTTTAGATTGATTCAATTGAGTCAGAGAAAAAAAAAAAAAACGTTATTTAAAACACACAACTTATTTTAAGGATGGTATTTAAAAGTACTTCAATTTTATTTAAAAGTACTCCCATTTCATTTACCTAATTTTGCCTGTGTTCCACCAAATATACGGAATGTGCACCAAAATATAACCTAACCTAACCTAACCTTTAATATTTGGTGCACGATCAGTATTTTTCGGGGAAGACTAAAATTTTAGAAATGCATACATAGATGTACCTTAAGATTTTTGGTGAACACAAAAATATTATCCTTATATTAATGGCGAATAAACTTAAAAAAAAAATTAAAAAAATAGGCAGTCATATTACACCTGTGGCCTGTGGGTACATTTTACGCAGAGATGGTACAGTGCCCTTCGCGTACAGTACAATAATGCTTTCAGGGTGTTGATGGGGCTGCCCCTTCTGCAGCGCATCAGGGATGTTTGCGGAATTGCGTGTTGATTGCTTTTGTGCATTGATGCGTAAAAGATGTGCGTCATTGGTGCGCAGGGTGCGAGCCAGTTCCAACAGCATCCTGGGAGTTATTGCTGACAGGCTCAACTGCTGTGTCATTAGTCGTTGCTCCAGTATCTCAGCTGGAATGCTGAAGCAATGATTATTTGGTTGTGTGTGTTTGTGTAAAGCTAACTGTCCACGGACGCGACATTTGACGAATGCATACAACCTACAAATGACGATAGGCGTATTTTGCATATTTGTTATGTCCACGCTGCTTCATGCAATCGTCAATCACACTACAAAACATCTCAGTTTTCTTTAAATTAGCATCGAGAAAGCACGTCTTTTCGTTGTGAAAATGTCAAGTGATGATGATGAAGTGATTATAGCATACAACTTTATTAGAAGACTACGAAACAGGCGAAGAAAGTACTGGTACTCGTACTCGAAAAGTTAAAAAAAAAAGTAAAGTACTCGAGTTGGTCGAGTAGTGACATGCTGCCGAGCGCACCGCATGACGAACGCATGACGAGAGGCTGACGCGACGTTGCCGCTCTGTGGACACAGTTTTGATTGTTTCTACGCAACATGCAAGCATTCGTCTTGCAATCAATTGACGAAAGCGTGCGCATGACGTGCGGTTTACGTGGACAATAGGCCTAATCCAACGATTAGGCCTATTGTCCACGTAAACCGCAAATAAGTTTAATTGTATCACTAACATAGTTGTAAGTTTATTTTATTGTTAGTAACACTGTATGAGTCTCATGGTTACTCGAATAAAGAATTTATTATTATTTTAAGGACTATAAGGACTGCTGACAGAAGTGAAAACTCAAAACTTTGGAATAACTGACTGTCTGGCGCAACACGTCACGAGCATATCGCGCATTTCGGTTAGGCGAACCCATAAGTTTTTCCCCTACCAAAAATCGCACAACGCGGCTAAAGAAGTTTTCACTTCAAAAAACATTATTTATTAGCGGCCAATTCTAAGAACGATTTCGTTTAGTATCTAGATTTGTAAGTTAGATTTCTTACTAATCTGAACTCAAATCATAAACTCAAACTCAAAACTCAAAGCATTTATTTCAAATAAACCAATTACAGGCACTTTTGAATTGTCAAGGGGTCGGTCAGTCAGAAAGATGAAGCTAGTTGCCCATTCCAAAGCGTAGTAGTTTCCTATGGAGAAGAACGGACAAGAAACTCCACGGACACTCTTTTAAAACAAAATATTGTTACAAAATATGGGTTACATCATTCATGTTGAAGTTATACATGTGAGAACAATGTAGAAAGACGTGCACGTTAGAAGCGTCCGTAATAAAAACAATTCAAAAATTAAAATAAATTAAAATAAGTCGTGGCAGCTATGAGATGACCAGTCCCAATTGACGGCGCCCGTTCACGAACATGACGAATGGATCAGCATCATTTAGCTCAACCAAGGGAACCTTGAAGGGAACTTAATGATCCAACACACACGCCAGCGAGACATTTGAGTGAGCATGACATACTATACTCGTAATACAGGCTTAAATCTTCGAACACTACAAGAATATAAATGTTCTTTCTTTATTTTATATCACCCAGACTAGACCCAGACAGAAAATGACAATGGACATCACTTTCCACATATAACAAAAGCATAATATTTTGTAAAAAGTCGTTATACAAATAAAATCGAGCACTTTATTGTATTATCTGGGACCTCATAAATATAAAGGTATTTTCTTGAAAACCATAAAAAAAGCGCGTCAGTTGTAATATGTTTCATATTTCATGAGAAGGGTTTATGCAGACAATGCTGCCAGTTTCATTTGGTGAATAATTTTGGCGTAGCATAAGGTACGGTAAAAAAAATACTTTTGCACCGACTAACTCCAAAAAGGAGGATGTTATGAATCTTTTAATGTAATGCCTTTTGAAATGTTGGGGATCAGAAAAGCAGGAATATATTTCCTTTATTTTTTAAATCATAAAAGAAGACGAAGTGGATATTGTATGACTGGCTTCATGTAGGTAAGAACCACTAGTTAGGTAGGTACTTATGCGATGATCAGCGTTCCTTATTCCATACCACCCCATAGCTCGTCTTCCTTAATTCCCATATCAAAGGAAACCCCTACCAAATGACTCAATTTTCTCGAAACAGTTGAAATCTCTGTTAATAAAGAAAGGCTAACTATACCGTTGAAGAATTTAAAGCTGACAAATTGTGAATAAATTGACCTTAGAATAATGCATGACGGAAATGTCAAATAAATGACTAATAAACTGAAATGATAATAATGATTAATCTTAAATAAATGATTGATTAATGTTTAGTATAATATAATGTAATGAATTGTAATAATTAGAATCAATAATATATTACGTAATTCAATAAATTGATAGGAAACATTTGCAGTGCCCTTACAGGGTGCATGTCTTAATACTGTGTCATGAAATTTCAATGCATGCCTACTAACCAGTGTTTAAGAGGCTACCGAGCGCACAGTGGCGCCCTCATCGTTTTTCGGTGATTTATTTTATTTTAGAATGAAAATGCAGAAAATAAGCTCGTCAAGTTGTGCTTCACAAGACTATACGTCATTATTACTACAAACAGTAGTTTTAAATTGTTGTGTTTTATTGTAATCATTAAAACGGAGCTTAGTGGCCACTATTTTCCGTTTCCGCGCCACTGTGCACTCGGCGCAGTCTTAACATGTAAGCAAATAAATAAATAAATGAACCTACACTCGTAATAGTTCTTTCAGCAGCATTTAAATGTCCTTCATCAGTAAAGGCGACATAACCGACTTTTAATGATTGTATACTTTAGATCACGTCTAAACGAGTAGTGTTAATGATTTGGAAAAAATATATGTTAAATTAGAGCATTTTATTAATAACTTAATATATGAATATTTTAGATTATGTTTATATTACATAGTGAAATTAAAAGTAAAGTCTAATGCGGATAAAAAACTGAGAATTACGCAAAATCTGTCAAGCGTATTTTAAACCTTCACCTGTTTAAAGATAATTTAATGATTGATCTTTTAGTATACGTGTTTTATTAAAATACCTTTTGTTTTATGTACTAGCTTCTGCCCGCGACTTCATTCGCTTAGAAGTCGTAAGACGCTACAATATACTAAAATACCAGCCACATTTTAATAAAACTTCCTTGAACACTACGTTTGTAGTTGTAACAGCAGTCAAAATACACTGTGGCATTTTAGTCGTCTTACAAAGACAGCCCACTTCATGTATCCAATGACTACGAATCATTCAAGTTACAAAAAAAAATGTTTTTTTGTACATTAGTTTTTTTTTTTTTAAATTAATTATGACGCATGACATAGTTTTAAACACCCTGTTACGAGTGCAGTCCGAGCCTTGTGTTACAAGGGCGCCGCGGAATGGAGCGGCGACATCTTTATCAGAGTTCATTCACCCTAACGCAAAAATGGGTTTCTTAATATTGCAACTTAAACTTAATCTAAATCCATTCTGCGGCGCCCTTGTATCACAAGGCTCGGCTGCACTCGTAACAGGGTGTTTTAAACTATGTCATGCGTCATAATTAATAAAAATAAAAAAATTCAAATGTAAAAAAAAATAAAAATATGAATGATTAGTAGTCATTGGATACATGAAGTGGGCTGTCTTTGTAAGACGACTAAAATGCCACGGTGTATACAGAGAGTCAGGAGTAGTGCTATTCTGTATAAATCTCACCGTGAAAACCTAGGTGAAGTGAGCTTGAATTGAGCTGTCAATAGTGTCAATCCCTAGTCTCAGATGGAATGACAGTTCACTTCGAGATCACCCGATCTATTCTGTAAAAAACTCACCGTGAAAACTCAGGTGAAGTGAGCACCAATACACAATGTCAATCCCTAGCATCAATGGAATGACAGGTCACTTCACCTGTGTTTTCACGGTGAGTTTTTTATAGAATAGCACTGTGGTGACGCGAGAGCAAGCGACGTACAGTTCTGTGTTCTATGGTAAATGGTTTGGTTTCCGCACTTAGTCCTTCAGGTGGACCATTGTACATGGGCCATGGCAGCCATCAGTGGTTATTCCAACTAGCCCACCTCCCTCCAGAAGTTAATTACGTATCCCGGACTGTTTAGCTAGACGTACGACGCGTTGCGTGAGCTCAGTAAAGAAGCAAGCTAATCACTCAAGGTCACTGGCATATATCGGCGTCTTAATGGTTTCATAGCCACTAAATGAAAATACTAGTTGAAAATAAAAGGTATGTCAGTTGAATTCAAATCTTTTTATCCCAATACCCTTGTTACAAACTAAAAGTAGGTAAATAGGGTTCTTCTGAATAATAATTTATCACTGAATGTCCACCCAAAGCATTTTGGTCCGTCCTAATGTGACCCGCAAGTGATTTGGCAGTCTGGCAACTGACGTGAGTTGCGTGTGAAAAGATAAAAAAGATTGCTCACATTTTAGGCTCATTTATACGAGGAAGGTTTCTTGACTCGAAAAGAAGTTATCGAAATGGGATACAAAAAATCTGGTGGTATTGTGGGATAGCCGGTTGGGACGAAGGTTCTTTCGTTGTAAGTATATTATTTATTAATACAGAGTCGTCTATATGGTCTCAAGTTTCAAATGTCAAAAGTTCTAGTTTATTTTTATTTTTATTACTCATTCATCTATACTCCGTTTGAAATACGATTAGACATTTGAATAATAGTAGATTGTATCATAAGGGAGCAAAATAATATTTTTTTATTATTAAAAATATATTTTGCGCCCGAGTGATACACTCTGCTCTTCATCACCTCACCAGAAAATAAAAGGCGCCACATATTTTATTGTAATATTATTATTTAATAAAACAGAGTAACAACTAAATTGAAATTAAATAGTATCTAATACGAGTAATAAAACAACTAAAAACTGAGGAGTTAATTCTATACTTTCACTGTCACTTGAAGAACTCATTTTTCAAAACAAAACCATGAATTTCTAACAATCCGTGAAAATTGACGAAAACGCGGGCTGTAGTTCGCGCGTTTAGAATTTGATTTCTTTTTTTCTTTATTCTGCCGTCGGCCGTGCGACTATGGGCCGTCGTACCAGCCAGTCTTTATTCAAACAATATTTGCGTTCGATTTTTTTGGCGCTGAACACTAAGATGTACCAAATTCAAAAAGTGCGCGGCAAAGATAATTGCGGCGCACTTATAAAGAGGATTAAAAACTCATTACTTCCTGCTATAAGTTTCTTATAGTAAACACCACCTTTGGGTGCACTTGAAGGCGAACCAAGTCGTCCTTTTCGAATAGGTGGGATGAAAACCTTTTTTATAGTCCGTTCAACTGATTTTGACTTCTATTGCGTTGGTGGCATGACAAATGGCAGCTGCAGTAAACAGTTGGCATTGTAACCACTGTTTTCCTTTTAATGCCATCCTTATGCTTACGGAATAGAAGTCAAATTCGGCTGAACGGACTGTAAAAAAGGTGTATTTAAATGTCTCATTCTATTTCAAATGAAGTATAGTATGGTCTCAAATTTCAAGTGTCAAAAGATCTTGTTTTTTTTTTAATATAGAGTCATCTTGTATAAGTTTTTAAGGTACATAATATATCAACTCGGAAACGGATCGTAACCGTATCACCTCAAGCCGTTTAGTATTCTTTGCATGAAACTTCCTACTGAAAAGCACACTAATCGTAATCGTAACGTAAACGATTCGCCTCGAGACAAACTCACGAACCGCGGTGTGGCGCGTGGTCAACCAGCGGTCCCCGCGCTTACGGCTCGTCGTCCCCGCGCTTAGTGCCAAGCCACACGATGCGGTGCGGCGCCGCACCGCAGGTCATCTCTCTTGCTCACTCACCGTGTGGTCGGTCATCTCTCTTGCTCACTCACCGTGTGGTCGCTAGTCCGGCGAGATTAGTGGCTCGCCGCGCCGGCGCCGGAGCCGCACCGCATCGTGTGGCCTCTCCCTTACGCCTCTCCGTCGCCGCGCTTGCGTCTGTTCGTCCGTCCTCGCCCCTCTCACCCCTCCCGCGTTCGGATTCAAACTAATCTGGTGCCAGCCAGGTCAACTAGCGGTTGGCAAGCCGTAAGCGTGGCGTCGCCTAGCTGTAGCCGAGTCGACGTATCGGAGCTGCTGGTCCGCTTTGGTTAGAAAGAAAGAAAAAAAGAACGATTCCTTTCCGAGTTGATATGTGTGCTATATGTGTACGACCTTTAGCTTGCTCACTGACTTTTTCAGGCATAAATAACGCTGTCGTTACGTGACGATTTCTGCCAGTTTACTCCTACCGCAAGCCGCGTTGTACAACGTCTCCGTTGTTCCAAAAAGTTAAACCGTGTTAATAGTGTCTAATGTCGAATAGCAAGAATCACCTATCCTTTGAAAATTGAAAGCGTGTCCGGTGTCCGCGAAAACACACGATCGTAATTCGAGTTTTCGAATAAACTCGTGAAAATCGCCTGACGAGTTTCATATGATGTAATTGTGGGTGAGTTTTGTTTCGCGTGACTGTAAACAAAACACATTCGTGCGATAATCGCCTGGCGCGTCTCGTCTATGAGATTCGCATGGAAAATCCCTCCTTTTTGACGGGCAAAAAACAATCCTCATGTAAATGAGTCTTTTTATTGGCAGCTTGATCATAAGACGTTCAAGAATTACGTGTTCTTTTTATATTATTTTCATTGTTTCGTGTACTTTGATCATAGACAATAAAAATACCTATAATAGTTCTGTCGTCTGATCGTAGCTCTCGTGCGTTTTATTTCAAATGTATTCTCTAGTGATTTTACTAGGGATCCTCTATTTTATTTTATTCTGGAAATATTCAGACGATTTTCATGCTGACTTTTTTTTTTTTTTTTTCATTTTATTGTTTCTAGAAGCACTTGAGTACCTACATTTCTGTTTGGCCATTGATACACAATAGATGGTTAGAGCTACGGAAATTTTCACATTTCTTCCAGTATATAAAATATAACTAAGTTATACTTTGGAATATTCAATTTCAATAAAAAGTCCCTAACCGTCCAATATCAATGTAATTTGTTCCCTCTGACACGTCCCTAGAAACGCCCAGCGACTATTCTAGAATTCCTATCTATTTTTATCTTAAAAGGATACGAAATCAATCTTGTAAAAAGGTCTGGATTGAAAATGGACCTACATTAATAATATATTTCTTATTTCTTTGTTGCAGTGTTGACGATATCAGCGTTCTCTTTAGAGAGATACCTGGAGGATATATAGAATGCGTTTCATCTTTACACTATGGCAGGACTAACCAGACCCTCAAGGATTATTCTTAAACAGTGGATCATATCCATAGTGTGTGCTTCTCCATTTGTTGCGTACAGTGAAATCAGTTACAGGGATTATCTGCCAAGTAAGTCTATTAAGAAATAATTATAAAACCTTATCTTAATTATCACCATGTCCATTTTGGATAGCTTTTTAATTGCCGTGATAGTGAGTGGTCAGTGACGAAAGTGCCATCATTTGGCAGATGGATTTAGATAAATAGATCTAATTTAATTTTAAATAGTGTCCATGGAGTTTCTTGCCCGTTCTTCTCCATATGAACAGACTACGTTGTGAATTGGGTAACTAGCTTCATCTTTCTGACTGACTGATTCCTTGACAGTTCAAAAGTGCCTATATATGGTTTAGTTGAAATAAAGGCTTTAAATTTAAGTCCAATCATCATTCATCATCATTTCAGCCGAAAGATATCTAGTGCTGAACATAAGCCTCCCCCAATGGGGGGGGGTTGCCATAATCGCCACGCTTGGCAGGCGGGTTGGCAATCGCAGTATGGTGTTAAAATGCATAGAGAACGCTGCTGCTCATTCTGTAGAGTCCCTTAGTCGCCTTTTACGACACCCACAGGAGGAAATGGGGTGGTGCTATTCTTTACGTCCGGCATCACACGGTCCAATATAAGTCCAATAATCCATCTCAACTTCGAAACTCCAACGGTGTCGTGTTGAGTAAGTTCATGATGATTTACTTTTATTAAAACAAATGAGTACGGTTTCAAATTATATGTGCTCACTTGAGTGAGGATCGATGAGAACTTTACTTCAGTGGCAGAAATAGCTTTAACGATTTACCTATATAGCAGCGGCGAAGCTATAATGTTTATTAGAGGGAAGCCGAAAAAAAATTGTTCAGTTCTCATAAACTCCAGATAACATCAAAATTATTTGACTCAAAAATTTAAGTCAATCCTTTATCAATTTAACGCCACCTGTGCTCGGAATTCTTTGTTTAGTTATTAGGCATTTCTGTAATTTTTTAAATCTTTAAACTGGTATTAAATATCATGTAATGTAATACACACACTGGTGAAGAGCGGTTGCTCCGAAGGGAAGCCGAGAGGAAGTTGGTTGTACGGTTTTTTTATTTTTATTTTACTAGGGCATCTCGGAATTGACCTTGAAAGGTCATGACCCCTTAACCGGACTTTCCTGTGGTATGGAGGCTGCGCCCCTGCTATATAGGTACTTTTTGAACACACGAGCGTAAGGGTTGTTTTTTTTTTACATACAACGGGGAAGCTCTTTGATTTCATCACACCTGATAGTAAGTGATGATAAGGCCGAAGATGGAAGCGAGCTTCACCCGGAATCCTCAACCACAGAGGAATAATATACTGATTTATGAAGAAGTCAAACCAAACTAGCAGAAAAGACACGGCGTAACCCTGGGGTTATACCATTCCTTTATTTACATAATGTTTTTAGTCGGTGTCCGCATCAATTAAAATCTGCCTACCCTTTTCCTTATGTTGGGGTTGGCTTCCAGTCTAACCGGATCCAGCTGAATAGCAAGTATTTTACATGGAGTGACTGGCAATCGGTATCCGATTTATTAAATATTCCCTACGTGTTGGACCCATGTCTCGATGTAAGCCTAAAATGCCAGATTTCATTAACAAACCAGATTTTTGTAAGTAACGGATGTAACGCGATTTTCCCTAAACCACATGTATTTTTTAAAATTTTATTTTACATCGGCTTACATAATATCATCGCATTGGAGGGTAATGGAGCTTTTCCACTGAACTACACTTCTGAGTTATAGAGTCTATAGCTATATAGTTTTACGCGCATCATTTACTTTTTAAAAGTCTCTAATAAAGACGCTTAAAAAATAAATGATGCGCGTAAAACAGTTATTTAAACATAAATCAGCGTCTTTAGCATTTAAAAACAACCACTCAGTCATTGTCAAACCCTCGGGCTTCGTGAGAGTTTGGGGGTTGCTCGCTCACCTTGCGGGCACGTAATCGCTGAAAAATGATAGGTTACGCGAACCCTCGGGCTTCGTGAGGGTCACAATGACACTATCTGAAGGTTCCCTACGTTCCAAAGGCTGACTTCAAAAATTAAACAACGGGTACCAAAAACCACTTTTTATTCCACCTTAATTAGTTACACTAATAAAATGTACAAATTTGGACCTTATTACACGAATGCCATGTACTCGGCGGAGAATCTTCACACCGCGATCTAGCTTTTGAACCCAAATAAAAAGTGCCATCTATTGGTCCCGATAAAAACTAATGTTACAAACACCAAGGTAAATACAGTTTTCTCAAACATGCATGAAAATATTGTCATTAATTTCGAAAAAAGAACACGCAAAGTATCGAATTTACGGACAAAGAAAATCAAATCTATTGCAGGCGCGTTTTTTGAATTTGGAACATGATAAAGCTCCAGCAATGTTACAGCGCTCCAGCAATGTTTTATTTCCCTGCATTCTTTTGAGAAAAGCACTATATATGTCTCGGTGGAAATGGCAATTGCCTGTCTCGTATTAGTGAAGTCCTCGCCTACGGCTCTGCCTTCATACTTATACTCGACCTGCAATTGCCTATTTCCCGGCCTTTGCAATAATGTACTATAGAGTTCGACATTGATTTGTGTTCGTTGTTGCTACTGACCGATTGATGGCTGCACCGTCATGATATCTGTTAGATTTATTGACTAATATAAACTATGGCTGTTTCTAAACACGTTAATACACTTAACTCCATTTCGAAAAAAATTGTAGTTTAGCTCCATTGCCCTCCAAGACGACGATATATTAAGTGACTCTGCCCTCTTACGTTATGAATCCCAATAAATGGATCCTTATGCAATTCTATTCTTTCATTGACGGGACGATCTATCAGGGGCCCAAGTCTGCTATTTTTATAAATTCGTCACTTCAACACGATCCCATTGTCATTTTGCTAAAAGTTCGTAATCTGCTAAATTCATAATGGTCGATCATTGGTCGGTCAATGGTCTCGTAATAGAATTGTATTACAATGGCGTTTTGAACATTTATTCATGCCAGATTTCATTCATATATATTTTTACATATTATTTATTAGTGTTATAAGCAATCTGATGTAGTAGGAAGTTGGAAGTTTAGTAGGAAGTTTCATTTGTCATTATGTACGAGATTACCAATTCTTTCAATGGAGTGTCAGTGGCTGACCATTGGAAAGTCATAATGACGCCATTATATTAGTAGATTACCAAACTTGTCAAAATCAACAATTATGAAATCAATGATAGAAAATTCTGACACTATTGTAATAGCAGACTTGAGGCCCAGGTTAAGCTACGCTAGTCGCGGATTGGATTGTTCCGTGGATGGGTGACCACCTTTACATACCAAGATCCCTCCGTGTCTCGGAAAGCACATTATGCCGTTGGTCCAGGCTGTCATCCGTGGTTCAGAAGAAGCCCGTCAGAAGCCCAAAAGTCTGACAACCAGTCCTACCTTTGTCATGGGGGTCCATGGGAAGACGGCGTTAGTTATGTGTGTACATTATAATAACAAGTGTGTGGAAATAATATCTTTAAAGGTATCACGATGCATTCTAGATTTCATTCATTCTAAAATTTTAGTAATAAATCAAACTTAATTCAACTCTCGTTAGTAGTTGCCTAAAGCGTGTAATTTGTATATTCCTCTCTTAATATTCTAATGTCTTAGACATAATTAAATTATCCTTGAAAATGTTTTAAATGCATTTAAATTAGGTTCGTTTTTGAAGTTAAATGAAGGTAGACATGTTTTTGCATATTTTGCGACTGACATTCATTATTCAGGAGTCTACGTTAAATATTCGATGTAAATTGTTGAGAATATTGGCGAATAAGTCTGCCTAAAGTCGACTAATTAATTTACTGGAGTAATCTGACATGTGCTAGCTGTCACTTTGCGTAATAAAATGGTCATATTTATTGTAATAGTGATCGTTTAGTTTAATTGATTTATAAAGTGTAAAATAAATTTTTAAACTGTCATGGTCACTAACATTATTATTAACATAAGCGGGATATTTACCATGTTTATTCATTTTTCTGAGTTCCCGATATTTCGGCGGTGTTGCAAGCACCATGAACAGCTTGCAACAGCGCCGAAATATCGGGAACTCAGAAAAATGAATAAACATGGTAAATATCCCGCTTATGTTAATAATAATGTAAAATAAATGTATAATATATGTATTGTATAAGTATAAAAGTCTAGAATACAATACATATTTCCTTATTATTTAAAAATGTGACAGCTAGCACCTGTCAATTTCCACCAGTGAATTAATAATTCGACTATAAACAGTGAGGGTGAAGCCAGACGAGCGTAATTTTTTGAGTTGTAAGTCGCGTAATTTCTGGTACATTCGGTTTCATACAAAAATCCTGTTTCGTTCACACGGCGACGCAAAATGAGTTGTCTGCCGACTCATGCGCACCATCCCGGCTGAAGGCTCCTACAAACAGGCGCGACACGCGACGCGACACAAAGACACCGCGTGCCGCGCGATGAGCAGTCTCTTTGTGTCGCGTCGCGTGTCGCGCCTGTTTGAAAGAGCCTTGAATTGAGTTCGCGGCGACTCGAGGGAATAAAAACACTTTAAAAACTTACTTGAGTGTTATTATTAGTCTTTCCTCTGCACTATTGGCTAGTCTCATATTTGTGTCTGATTTAGTAATAAAAGGTTTTACGAGATGTAATAATTCTTGAAAAACATATAATGGCATATGGAGTAATTTTCAAATATACACATAAACGTTCATACAAGACATGAAACTGTCCGCGCATCAGTCTTTCACTGTTGAGTGGATTCACCCAGTATTTTCTTCTATCATCATCTGTGTCTTCGCTATATGCTTCGTAAATACACAACGTTTTTATTATATCCATTGCACTACACAAACACCCAATACAAGTGTTGAAAAGCAACTGAATAAATTTCGCTCGTCTGGCAGCCCAACAGAATTTCGGCCGAGCAGAAATTACGCGACCGAAATTACGCGACTCACAACTCAAAAAATTACGCTCGTCTGGCTTCACCCTAATTTTATGAGACTTTGTTCTGCCCATTTCACAGATATATGCCATTTATGTATTTAAGAACGGTTCAGTTCTTACAACACGAAATTAGAATACTGAATAAGTATATTTTAATTTTTAAAAGGACTAAGAGGGGTTTGTGGGTAAGTAATAACAGCCCCACTGGTCAATCGACCAGGTTAAGCTACGCTTGTCGCGGTTGCTCCGTGGATGGGTGACCATATTTACATACCAAGACCGCTCCGTACCTCGGCAAGCACGTTAAGGCGTTGGTCCCGGCTGTCATTCGTGGATCTTTGACAGTCGTTGCGGGTCGTCAGAAGCCCGAAAGTCTGACAACCAGTCTTACCAAGCGGTATCGTATTACTCAGTTACTGGGTTGTGGAGGTCAGATAGGCAGTCGCTCAATGTAAAATACTGGAATTCAGCTGTATCCGGTTAGACTGGAAGCCAACCCCAAAATAGTTGGGATAAGGCTAGGCGGATGAAGATCTTTTAATGTTTAAAGTAATTTTTCTCAAACATGCATGGAAATGTTGTCATTATTTTCGAAAAAAGAACACGGGCAGTAAGAAAATCAAATCAATTGTAGGAGCGTTTTTGAATTTGGAACATTACAACGCTCCAGCAATGTTGTATAAAATGGCGTGCTGCTTTGATTGGACTTCTTTTATCATTCTTGGCATACCAAAGTAAGTCTCTTTGCTTAGCACTAATTGCATTCACGTGGCTGTATAGCCATAAATGCGTTTGCCTTTTGGCACAGATGATATATAGAAAACTGGCGGCAAAGCTGAAAATTCGTCTTGATTTGTTATTTACATACTTCAGCCCTACAATACATCAAATATATCCACTACATCCAATGCCCATCTGCAAACCTCATCAGAAGTTCAACAAACAAACATAAATGTACCGGGGAAATCAATAACATTTTCTTTTAGTAATTGCCCCAATAAGATTAATGTAACTTTTAATATTAATTAAATGAAATGTATAATATAAAAAGTATGTTATATTTACCTGCATTCTTTTGAGAAAAGCATTAGTATTAAAAATAAAATATAAAAGAAAATAAAAGCATCATTATTCTCGTATTAGTGAAGTCCTCGCCTACGGCTCGGCCTTCAAACTCATACTCGACCTGCAATTGCCTATTTCACGGCCTTTGCAATAATGTACTATTATCATATTTTTTAACCAGTGCCCAAATTTTTTTGGTTGCAACTGAATTGCGTGCTCAGTACAAAAATCAAATATGTAACATAAAATGTAAGTCTCCTTTGATGTACAAAAGCTTTTTCGGAAGTACTTCGGAGAGTGTGCCCATGAACTCCACGACCTCATTCCACCGGCCCCCTTCTACCATCGGACATCTAGACGCACTGCAAGTTACCACCCCTACCTAGTTGATATTCCACCAACTCGCACTAAGCGTTTTCAAACGTCTTTTATAATGCGCACAGCAAAGGAGTGGAACTCTCTGCCTGCGTCTGTGTTTCCGAACGCATACAACCCTAATCTATTCAAAGTGAGAGTGAACAGGCTTCTTCTGGGTAAGCTCACTCCATCGTAGACTTTGTCTCTGTCATCCAGACCTAGACTAAAGTCAAGACCAAACTCATAAGAGAATTAAAAAAAAAAAAAAATTGCTCCGAGAATTTATAATAACATTCCTAATTCCATAAGGGTGTTGCCATTGTCAAAATTTAAAATAATACTGTAGAAATTTCTTCTTGACAAATGCTACTATACAATAGACGAGTTTTTAGACGATACACAGTTATAATTATTAATGCTGCAATTAAAATTTTCACATCAATTTTTTTTTAATGACTATTGCAATTTTTGTTTTTATTAATGACATTTTTATTTTTTAACATATTAAAACTTTGCATGTTACCATATTTGTATGTCTTATGACAAAACATAGCGTGCTATTTTATATGTATGACCTACTGTATACCTATGTTTCACAAATAAAATGTATGATTTATGACCGATGGCCGGTGGAGCAGACGAGTTCTGGAGTGGAGACCGCGTATCGGCAAGCGTTGTGTGGGACGCCCCCCAGCTAGGTCGACCGAAGACCTCAAAAAGGTAGCTGGGACAGACTGGATGCGTAAGGTGGAGGACAGAGTGTTGTGGCGCAGCCTGGGTGTGACCTATGTCCAGCAATGGACTGCAATAGGCTGAGTTGATTGATTGACTGAGTTCTTTCCTACGTTTTACAACTGCGTAAAACTACGTTACTGCCACTGTTACATAACCTGTTACATATGAGATTTTGTCCCTCTAATTGTAAAGGAACAAAAGCCTAGATGCAAGCTGGTTATGTATCGAAATACAAGAAAACAATAAACGGTTTGACATAACATATATTTATAAAAATACTAGCTGACCCGACAGACTTCGTTCTGTCAAAAGCTATTTGACTGTGGCAATTTGTCTACGCGCAAAGGAAATATAGTATAAACTTCACTACCCTACCCTACCCTACCTACCCTACCTACCCTACCTACCTACCCTACCCTATCCTACCCTACCCTGCCTACCTACCCTACCCTACCCTACCTACCTACCCTACCTACCTACCCTATCTTACCCTACCCTACCCTACCTACCGTCCAACCTTCTCCCGACAATAACAAACACAACAAAAAAATAATTAGCGAAATCGGTCCAGCCGTTCACTAGGTTTATTTTTTTCCATAATTTCTCACCGTTTAAACCTTCTCTGGACTACGACAAACATTTCGAAACCAAAATCAGCTAAATCGGCCCAGCCGTTCTCGAGTTTTAGCAAGACCAACGAACAGAAATTGATTTTTATATATATATAGATATCTCGTCCATACAACATCACACGGTAGCCTTTAGGGGTCTACCGCAATAATAAGTTATGACATCAAACCCTTACAATTAAATTTAACATGTAAAGTAGGTAGGTGACTATAATACGGATGTGTCCTGGGTAAAAAAAAAGAAAATCTGTTTAGTCCGTCAATCAGATAATAAATAAAAATATTAGACACGTATTTTTTGCTTTATCATATTAATAAAAAAATGACTTAGATAAAACACATTAAACTTGGGGAGTGGGGGCTCGTTACGTCACAGCTACGTATAAAATCTACTGAGAAGTGACGTCATGCCACATTTGAACTCAACGTATCGCCGTAATGTTTTGATTACGTAAAAAAATAAAAAATACGTGTCCAATATTTTTTTATAATCTAAATGACGGACAAAAATTTTTTTTGTCATAATACCTATTGTCACTTATTAATACACTACTACTTGTAAAACGCAGTAAAGTACAACCACGTTTGTTTAACTACTGTTTCTTTGGCAGAAATTACAGAACAACACTTGCTACGATCTTTACATAGTGCTTTTATGCTTAGTTAACGTTCATACATCTGGTCATACACGTACGACGGTTACTACGCACTAGGGCTTTCAAATACCGGATATATTCAATACCGGTATTGGAAAAGTCAATACCGTGATCCCGGTATCAATACCGGTAATCCGGTATTGAACGCAAGTTCAATTAGAACATTAATAATACGTTTATTTTTATTTTCAAATCCGTCATTACTGTTCTTATTTATTTAAAATAATAAAATAAATACGTTTTATGTATAGCTCTCTTATATAACAATTTGGTATTGGTTGATTATTTAGGTAGGACTAGGAATTAGGAACATAATGAAAACTGTTTGGGTAAGATACGAAGAGGCAGCAACGACAGTAATCTAATTAAACTAGCAAAAATACTCGCTAGTAGATCACAACTTCACAGTCACAAGTTAGCACTACACAATAACAAAGTCTATATAAGGTGTATGTAACTATTCATAGTTCATACACAAAATAATTTAAGAGAAACATCTATAGGTGGTAAGAAAGCCATAGCAGCGATTTTTTTTTAATCTAAGTTTTTTATATTTAAACATAATTATTATAATTTTAAAATTGCTTGAGACATTTAGCAAAAAACCTTTACTCCCTTTTTATTTTATTTTATGTATGACCCGCCTGGACGCGGCGATGGTGACGGCACGAGCGCGGTGCCTTTTGACAATAAATTAATCATCATAACAAGTAATATTAAATTATTTAATTTCTTAAATAATTAAAGCAGATTAAAAAAAAAAATCGTTTCCATGGCTTCTTTACCACCTATAGGTGTATCCCTTAAAATATTTCGTGTTTGAATGGATACACCCTATATACGCGTTATCCTGTCGCCTTTGCGAAACTGACTGACAATAACAAAAACGACATAAGTACAGCTCGATTTCAGGCATTGTCTCAGGCGGGGTGCGGGAGGGTGAGCTTAAGATAATAGCGGGACGCTTGCGCTGGTAAAAACAAGTGTGAGAATAAGATCCCATAATTTTCAGATCTAATGTTTGTAATACCGTAATCACGGTATTGGGGCGTCAATACCGGTATTGTAAAAGGCCAAAATAAAATTCGTGATCACGGTATTACGGGATCCCGGAATACCGGTATTGAAAGCCCTACTACGCACCTGACCTTTTTGAAGAACATCGCCGATAAGGTCAGTGCCCCGTTTCCGCTCACGTCTGCCTCGTAAATGCCATATGTTATCCCATGCAAATGGATAATAATTACCTATTATGATATTGTAGACCATTATTAGATCATTGTTCAATCGAAGCTCGTCTTGCCTAGTAAAGCTGTTCTCTATAATTAAGTTAATGAGTTCTTGGTAAAAGAGTTGTTTTCTTTTTATTCATAATGACTGTAAAGGAAGATGACATTTTAAACTCTATTACTCTTCAATTTAAGACTTGAAACCAGTCCTCTCTCAGTTTAACATAAAGAAAAGAAAGAAATAAAAGGTATTTATTAGGACTCGGTACAGGAAGATCACATTTTAAACTAAACACACTATGCTATTCTGCCGTGCTAACGAAGAACGCAGTAACTCGATTTTGCCGCTTCCGAGACTTTTATTTTTGATGATTGAATTTGTTATGATGTTTTAGTATAGCATTCTTGCTTACTGAAAAACCGAGTTCCTGAAGGATCAATAAAAAGTTGCTTAGAGAGATTTAATAGATTTCGATTCGATGACTCCAAATATATAACTCAACGAATGTATAACTCATAATCGTCCAAAATCGAGTTACTGCGTTCTTCGTTAGCACGGCAGTATTAGTGTGTTTAGTTTAAAATGTGATCTTCCTGTATCATTAATAAAAAAATAAAAATAAAAAAACAAAAGTTAAATGAAAACAGAAAGTCCTGTACGGGGGCCAAAAGGCTCCTGGTAGTTCCAGAGATTACCCCCTACATACAAATTTACAAACAAAAAGCGGCATTTTGCGTTTCAGTAATTTTATGTTATCTCCGAAACTACAACCAATTGACTTACTCTAACATTGTGACACGAGAATTTTATGTAGAAGATTCTCGTGTCACAATGTTGGTTACCATACACCTCCGAAACGGCTTGACCGATTTTTATTAAATTTTATATGCATATTACTACTATGCTACCATCTATTTTTTTAAAGTTTTAGTTAGGTACGGTAGGGTAGGGTAGGTAGGTAGGTAGGTAGGTAGGTAGGGTAGTGTAGGGTAGGGTAGGGTAGGGTAGGTAGGTTGGTAGGTAGGGTAGGGTAGGGTAGGGTAGGGTAGGTAGGTAGGTAGGTACCTATGTACCTACCTAGGTAGGTACATAGGTAGGGTAGGTAGGGTAGGGTATGGTAGAGTAGTGGAGTTTTGACTATAGCTTTTGACAGAACGAAGTCTGTCGGGTCAGCTTGTATTAGTATAGATTCACCTATTACGATTAAGTAGGATTCCTAGTTGCAACAACAGATTGAAAGTCACTATGACTAATGTGTACAGAATATACTGACGTCCCCCTCAAGAATTACCATTGTAGGTACATACCTAACCTTTCCTAAAAAGTGTCTAAACCAGTTTGTTTAAAATTATTTATTTTCCCATTTATCCTCTACTGGAAAAGTACCTATAAGTGAACTAGCCGTAAAGCAAATTCTGTTATATACTTCACTTAGGCCCGTATTACAGAACGTAACTCAATACTTAAGCATTACTTAAAACAGATTGTATATATCCATTTGATTGGTTGAAACTAGTTTTAAGTAATGCTTTTTTGAGTGACGTTCTGTAACACGGGCTTAATCTTCTGTTTTAACTTTTAAAACAAGGTTGACATGTACCAAATAACACAATAGATTGGACTGTACTCAGTATTCACAGTATTTAACTCTAACTTTCTACTGCATACAATCCTCAAAGTCGCTAGGTCTACCTCAAAGTCAATAGGTAAATAGTCTTACAAAAGTATTCCACTAAATTGATATTGGTATTTGTATTGTGAGAGAGTAATACGGGTCCAGCCGAATAGAAAAATTGACTAGGCGTTTGAGTAGGTACGTAAAACGTAATCTAATATTGATGAAAAGTAATTAGATACTTGGTTTCATGTTCGTTTAAGTTTGAAGCCCTTGTTGCGTAATGAAATTAAATATTTTGAGGATTAATTTATCAAATATTTTTTATTGGAATTTATTTTATTGTGTTTTTAGATAGCTAAGTAAAAGTTGAACAATGAGTGTTTTACAAAGGCATACTGTATAGGTATACTGGCAGTTGTTTATTGTAGTTTTGGTATATAACTAGTTTGGCAGTAAAAACTGAGCAGTAAACTAAATAAAAATGAGTCATGACAAATACGTGTAATTAAATAAATAATTAAGTAGTAAAATTACTGAACGGGCAGTTACGTTAACAAATTGGAACCATACCCAGTCTCAAATTCAGATAATTTATGTAAACAAAGGGGATCACATAGCAAAAAAATATCTTCGCAATGGTAATTCATATAAAATGGCGAAAAAAGAGGTTTCATTTTCTTTTAAGTACTGATTTTAAGAAATAATAATTAAAAAATAATCATACCGTAATTATTTTTATAAATTTTCGATTTTAAAGAAAGTTATTAAAAAAAGGAGATTTTCTGGTATTAAATATTTTATATAACATTTTCAATTTTTTTACATCATCAACAACACTAATATATACTCTCATTCATACACTCGTTGTAGCATCGAACCTTCTAGAAAATTCTTGACTCCACTAGTTCGGCTACTTGATACTAGATGGCGCTAGTGGTCATTAGTTCTGCTATTCGATACTAGATGGCGCTAGTACTACTTAAACTTGTCCCGATGTACCAGGCATTAATTGTGGCGCGCAACAATAGGGTACAGAGCACAGTAGCGCTTCTTAGCATATCTTACAAAGACATAAAACACGTGCTTGTATACTTTCTACCTAACCTTTTGTGTTACCTAACTGTTGCTATATTCGCCTCACAACTAGTGTTAGGAGCAATGAACACTTCAGTGGCAATGCTTTTCATTATGACAGTTCAACAACGTTCATTGCGTTATTCAAGTTGTTGAGCAGATGAATTTTTCAAACCTATGAAGCAATGGATTCTTTCAAAATTCTACCGATTTTGATTGAAATTTTATCACGCAATTAAGGTGCAGAACACAGCAGCGCTTCTGGCATAATATTACAAAGAAATAAAACAAATGCCTATCTACGAGTACGTTCTACCTAATCTTTCGTATTACCGGACAGTTGTTATTTTCGTCCCACATATAGGTACTGCTAGGGGCAAAGAAATACCGCAGCTTGAGTTTCCCACCATTTCCACACGTTCTCGCTTCACAACAATAGAACATTATCGTGACAATAGTGCGGCAGACCTTCGCCGAATTCAGAATAAACTTGTAATAACTATTGTACGATTGTTATCCAATTAATGTTTTTAGAGTAGAAATGTTTTGATGTACGCAGGGAACTGATAACCGACAAAGCTCGAAGAATTGCCAAACTTAAGTGGCAATGGGCAGGGCACATTGCACGCAGAACAGATGGCCGTTGGGACCGAAAGGTTCTGGAGTGGCGACTGCGTACCGGAAGACGTAGCGTTGGAAGGTGGACCGATGACCTTATGAAAGCCGCAGGAATCCGCTGGATGCGGGAAGCACAGAACCGGTCGAAGTGGCGGTACTTGGGGGAGGCCTATGTCCAGCAGTGGACGTCTTTCGGCTGAAATGATGATGATCGATGACCGATGAATTAACTAGATACGCGATATCCGTTCGATATGCAGAAACGATATGAGATATCGCAATGAAATTCTATTGTTAACAATGTATTCTCAAAGTTCTGTTATTACCGACTTGTATGCATATAAAATCTATCCGTGGCTGATTTACTGACTGTGTTAGCCAATGAAGAATATGTTCCCAAGTGGGGGCCGAGGTTACAGTATAGTAGGTAACTCATTAACAATAATTATGTTTTGAAACAGAATTACTAGAAGTATTTAGTTATAATTTTTAATAAGAAAAACAAATAATAATTAAGAAGTGTTATAAATTTTACGTGAGTAATATTAAATAGGCTTTAAATAAATTTTTATTGGAATAAGCTGTCATTTTTAATTTCTGAAATATTAAGGCTGATGTTTGAACCAGATTCATCGCTCCCAAGTGTACTTTTATAATTACTTGATAGTGAATTCTAGTAATTCTGTTTCAAGAGATATTATTAATGAGTTAGTGCTAATTAGCTAAAAATTTACTAATTTGCAGTCATTAATATCTATATTGAATATTATAACGAGTGGGTGTAGAGATCAAACATTTGGGTTTGATTGATATTCAATTACGAGTATAAACTAGTTTCTAAACTAAAGATTGTTCTATAAAACAATTATTGCACTATAAATTGACACATTAATTATTTATTTTTAAATAGTTTTATTATTATTTGATGTTTATAAAAAATTAAAATAATTTATTTTTTGGTTTTATTATGTATTTTGATGTTCATAAAATATTTAATATTTATTTTTGTAGTAGTAGTTATGTATAAGTTGTAGTACGCGAATTGATAGTGCCGAGATTCCTATAATTTACATACATGCGAGATCAATATTATGATAAAGACTTTGGGTGAATCTTGTGTATGTGTTTAGTTGGTTAGCCTTTACAAATAAATAAATAATAGGTACAGTCAACCGCACTCTGTTGTATCAATTTAACATTGAAAGCGCCTGTATGGCAAAGCAGGAAGGTTGGTTTTCGTAGTGAAAGTAAAGGTACGGTTGAAGTAAATGGGTGATCATGTACCTACCTACTTACTACTATATAGAATGGATATGTCTTGATCATTATCATCTTTTCAGCCGAAAGACGTCCACTGTTGGACATAGGCCTCCCCCAAGCCCCGCCACTTGGACCCGTTCTGTGCTGCCCGCATTCAGCTGATTCCTGCGGTCTTTACAAGGTCATCGCTCCACCTTGTGCGAGGCCTTCCAACGCTACGTCTTCCTGTACGCGGTCGTCACTCCAGAACCTTTCGGTCATCGGCTATCTGTTCTGCGAGCAATGTGCCCTGCCCACTGCCATTTAAGTTTGGCAATAATTGCCAAATAATTGGGTAACCGACATAGCCCGAAGAATTATTCTTCAGGCTATTTCGGTTACCTTGGTTCTCCTGCGGATTTCTTCATTTCTGATTCGATCATGTCTTACACATATGTATCTATTAATACGACAAAGTTATATCCAGTTCCAAATTTTCATACATGACATGTCAGACGAGATGAGAAGTTAGAACTGTTAGAAGTTCGATAGTCTCACAACTTAAGTATCGGTATCTATTCGTTAGTTATTGATCCAACAAAGATAGAAATAGCCTGATTATGTTCCTTGGGCAAATTGGGAGGCCTACCACAAACTTGTGTTCGCGAGCCGACGCATCGCATTATCTAGCAATTTGGCAGTTGTAAATATGCTTGTTTTAAGTTTTATATATATATTTTTTTTTATAAGATATTTAATTTTCACCTCTAAAGCTCGGAAAGATTCTGTTTGTCATTCGAAATCTGAGTGCAAAACTGCATTTATTATCCGCTGGCGTGGAAAGTGTTTTTAAAATTCGAACCTTTCTATTTAATCATTTTCTATACCGTCAATCTAGAGGAATGTGGCCGCTTTTAATCAGATCGAATTTTGTTGCTTCGTGTCTCAATATGAAACTAAAAAAAAAATATTTGAAAATTCTAGACACACTTACCGATATATTTAATTGAGCCGTTTTTCATAATTCCTTCTCAGTCACGAGATAATATGTTTTTAAAAAAGGTGGCGCTAGTGGACCGGTGACAACGCTCTTAATGCCGTTTATTTTTTTCACAGTAAGACATATTTATCAATCTTATGAAACGCAAACACAAGAAAACTACTCATATTTTTGAAGTGATTTATTAAACTTGTCAAGTCCTTTTATAAAGTTGCGTAAAATAACAGCTCATTGTTTCAATGAAATGTAGTCTGGAGAATAATAAGTAACGGTAGCAGCCATCAGTATTATTGAATTAAATCTACAACGAATTGTTTTTTTTTTTTTTTTTACACCCAACGGGGAAGCTCTTGGCCTTCATCTCACCTGATGGTAAGTGATGATAAGGCCGAAGATGGAAGCGAGCTTCACCCGGAATCCTCAACCACAGAGGAACTGGCTATCTTACCTGTAACTGCCGAAACACAACAAATGCTGTTAACATTGTTGTTTGGCGACAGACTTAGATAAGATGGTGGTAGCTAGCCAGGCGGACTTAGAACAAGCCCTACCACCAACCAAAATATAAACGATGAGAAAAGTTTTGACAGCAATAAATTGTATCTTACTTGATGTCATATTGAATTTTCAATTTATTAATCAAAACAGTTCATGATGGGTACTCAATCTTTTTGACAAATTAAAAGCCATAGTCGATGACACAAAAAGATACAAAGTTGATACAGTTGCATTTTTTATTTACGTTTACGTGCTCCCCGTGGCTTCACCAGCGTGGCGTTTCCTAAAATTAAAGTACCCAAAGTTACTTCTTATTATCAGCTATCTGCCAGTGGAAGTCCCGTCAAAATCGATCCAGCTATTAAAAAAATAAACTGGAACAAACGGCCAGACAGACAGACAAAAAAAACTTATTTGTTATAAGTACCGTATATATTTTCATACCTTTTGTACCGTGTGGCGCCGGACGTTAAGAATAGCACCACCCCATTTCCTCCCGTGGGTGTCGTAAAAGGCGACTAAGGGACTTACTAGAGAATGGGCAGCAGCGCTCTATGCATTTTTAACACCATACTGCGATCGCCAACCCGCCTGCCAAGCGTGGCGATTATGGCAAATCCCTTTTAGGGATGTCTATGTCCAAGAGTGGACGTCTTTCGGCTGAAATGGTGATGATGATACTTTCATATGCATTTAGTAAAAAGCTGATATTTTGACGTTACAAACAGAGACTTCAATTTTATTTATTTGTATGTACCCCATTTCTTCTCGTGGGTGTCGTATAAGGCGACTTACTAGAGAATGGACAGCAGCGTTCTCTTTGCATTTTTAACACCGTACTGCGATCGCCAACCCGCCTGCGAGGCATGGCGATTATGGCAAATCCCCCCCCCCCCCCTTAGGGGGAGGCCTATGTCCAGCAGTGAACGTCTTTCGGCTGAAACGATGATGATGATGATGATGATGTATGTATCCCTTTATGTATAGAAGTTATAAAAAACTTATATTTATAGTGATTTATTTATAAACGTGGCTTCAAGTTAATAGACGATTAAACGTCAAAAATGTAGTCGGTAATCATTACGTAACTTAGAGTAACGTTTATAAATAAACCCCTTAGTTTGCGCCACACATTGTATTGTTATGTGTACTGGGGGCCAAGTCTACTAATGTACAAACGTTGCAATGGTCTCTTCATTGTGAGTTTTTGACAGATTTGCCATACAAACACTGTCAAATACTCACAATGGCGAGACCATTGCAACGTTTGTAAATTAGTAGACTTAGGCCCCTGGGCTGGTGTCCGCAAATCTACGTCCAAGTGCGTATTTTGGAACACACATACAAGTTTTCGGTCAATTTAAGTAAACAAAAAATTACTTAGACTTGCAATTTTTTAATTTAATTATGAAATTATATAATGTATATATTATATTATTTATATTGTATACAGGGTGTAAGGGACAGCCCTCCACAAGCTAACAGAGTGCATTCAGCTCCTTATTTTGAATCATATCCAACCGGAAATTTGAATTAAAAAAAAAAACTATTCCTTTATATCAATGTAAAATTACATTATATATACGCGACACTCCATTTATGTAAATAAACAGCTAAAATAAAAATAAAAACAGCAATGGATGTTGAAATACTCTAACGAACGACGAAAACGTAAAACGAAACGCGTGAAATCAGCTGTTCACTTTCTGTCCAGCTACAGAGTTCATCGAACTCACACTGCCACTTAAGTTTGGCAATTCTGCGGGCAATTATTATTCGGAGGATATTATGTCGGTTACCTTGGTTCTGCTGCGGATCTCTTCATTTCTGATTAGGTCACGTAGGGAAACTCCCAATATAGCCCTCTCCATTGCCCTTAAAAGCTAGTATCATGAAACGAGGGTATCTACGTAGTATACTATCTCACCTTCCAGATACATACTTACATGAGGACAAATGCAAATTGAGCTCCATTTTATGTCCTTGCATGAGGACATTTTCATTGGGACGTAATAATAACCAACTGCTCTATCTGTGTGTTCCCTGTTTAGTCAGCAACATACAAATTCTTGTTATCTCTACTGTGTTCATAAATTATGTTCAACAATAATAAACGTTCTCGTTCTGTTTGTTTTGAACATGACTTTAATGTGGTAGTAGTCAATATTTATGGTTAGTTCCATTTCTAGTTGTGGTTGTGTCTGGTGTTTAGGTGTACGTGCCTGAGTGATTTTCATATTTTATAGAATTTTTATATTTCCTTTAAAATATGAAAATCACTCATTAAAATACAAATCGTGCAGGGAGACGGGACAGTGCCCAATGTTTTCGATATAAAAAACTTTTAGAGTAACGTTTATAAATAAACCCCTTAGTTTGCGCCACACATTGTATTGTTATGTGTACTGGGGGCCAAGTCTACTAATTTACAAACGTTGCAATGGTCTCTTCATTGTGAGTTTTTGACAGATTTGCCATACAAACACTGTCAAATACTCACAATGGCGAGACCATTGCAACGTTTGTAAATTAGTAGACTTAGGCCCCTGGGCTGGTGTCCGCAAATCTACGTCCAAGTGCGTATTTTGGAACACACATACAAGTTTTCGGTCAATTTAAGTAAACAAAAAATTACTTAGACTTGCAATTTTTTAATTTAATTATGAAATTATATAATGTATATATTATATTATTTATATTGTATACAGGGTGTAAGGGACAGCCCTCCACAAGCTAACAGAGTGCATTCAGCTCCTTATTTTGAATCATATCCAACCGGAAATTTGAATTAAAAAAAAAAACTATTCCTTTATATCAATGTAAAATTACATTATATATACGCGACACTCCATTTATGTAAATAAACAGCTAAAATAAAAATAAAAACAGCAATGGATGTTGAAATACTCTAACGAACGACGAAAACGTAAAACGAAACGCGTGAAATCAGCTGTTCACTTTCTGTCTAGCTACAGAGTTCATCGAACTCACACTGCCACTTAAGTTTGGCATTTCTGCGGGCAATTATTCGGCGGATATTATGTCGGTTACCTTGGTTGTCCTGCGGATCTCTTCATTTCTGATAAGATCACGTAGGGAAACTCCAAGTATAGCCCTCTCCATTACCCTTAAAAGCTAGTATCATGAAACGAGGGTATCTACGTAGTATACTATCTCACCTTCCAGATACATACTTACATGAGGACAAATGCAAATTGAGCTCCATTTTATGTCCTTGCATGAGGACATTTTCATTGGGGCGTAATAATAACCAACTGTGTGTTCCCTGTTTAGTCAGCAACATACAAATTCTTGTTATCTCTACTGTGTTCATAAATTATGTTCAACAATAATAAACGTTCTCGTTCTGTTTGTTTTGAACATGCGGGACTTTAATGTGGTATTAGTCAATATTTATGGTTAGTTCCATTTATAGTTGTGGTTGTGTCTGGTGTTTAGGTGTACGTGCCTATACACTTCTACCCTATAAAATATGAAAATCACTCATTAAAATACAAATCGTGCAGGGAGACGGGACAGTGCCCAATGTTTTCAATAAAACGAGGATTATTTTGTTCGCCTCAAAATCTGACGAACTTTCGCATCGAAATCCGTTAAAATAACCACAACTGATAAAGTAAAAATAAAAGTAAATACTCAGCCCTTTCTCTCATAACATAATTTGTTGAGTGATGATATTCACGAGTAAACAACCCGACTTCGGAATTGTCCTCATTAATTACAACAGTACAGTTGAGGTTACGTCAAAGTGACTTTGTCTTTGAGGAGGTTCTTCTTTACAAGTTTTGTTGACACGCAATACACTGATGTTTTATGGTGGATGTTTAATTAAAGTTCATTTGCATGTAGCGGAGATGAGAATGTATCTAAACATTCTGGATGTGTGAAGTGACGAGAATGGATAAATTCAGAAATGAGTATATAAGGGGAAGTTTGAAAGTGGCGCCGGTGACAGAAAAGTTGAAAGGACGTCGTTTGGCATGGTATGGGCATGTGATGAGGAGGGAGGAAACGCATGTGACGAGGAGAGTGATGAAGATAAATTTGGATGGATGGAGAGGGAGAGGAAGGCCCAAAAAATATGGATGGATTGTGTGAAGAATGATATGAAAGAGAAGGGAGTGAATGATAGAGTGACGGTTGACAGGGTGGAATGGAAAAAGAAAACGTGTTGCGCCGACCCCAAGTAACACGGGACAAGGGCAGGAAGATGATGTTTAATTAAAGTTCTGTTTAGGTATGTGCTTCCTCACAGAAGTTGAATAGTGAGAAACGGCTAAGGCCCATAGTGTGAGCCATGGCGTGTTTTGACCGACACAATTTATGTTTCGTAAAATTTACACCTTGCGAATTAAGGTATCGCTATGTTACTTACAAAACTGTTGTCACTGACTTACAGTGAGGTATGGCACAGCCTACTGCACTGACGATGAAACTATGAGATAATAGTAGAAGTAAAAGTTTTGTATAGGGTACCTACTGCAGGTCAGTGCAGGTACTCTAAGGAAAGGAATTTTAGAAATACAACCATTGAGCGGGATTGGGGCTAAGTAATAACTAGAAATCGGATAATCGGATGCATATTTACCTAAAGTTAATTATTAGCTATGAAAGTATGGAAGCAGCTTCTTAAAATTTTTTTTTTTTTTTGTAAGATAATATCCCGTGATGCCAGGAATACCGGCAATGCATGACTACTATTCGGGTGTATAGTATGGAAGCGACTTATAAAATATTATTTATAAATAAAAAAAAAAACCTGGCATTCTTTGATTGCATAACTATTCAGATGCATATTCATTTAAAATTATTTTAACCCCCTATGCAAATATGTGTATGTAGGGGTGGCGTGTGTTAGTTAAAATAAAAATAATACACCGGAACCGCGGGATTTATTCGATACAAAAGCGCTTTCCATAATAGCAAACATCTCAACTTTAGGTGAATATGCATCCGAATATCCGATCTCTAGTAATAACAGCCGCATGGGTTGATCAATCAGGATAAGCTATGCTTGCCGAATCAGAAATGAAGAGATCCGCAGGAGAACCAAGGTAACCGATATAGCTCGAGGAATTGCCAGACTTAAGTGGCAATGGGCAGGGCACATTGCTCGCAGAACAGATGGCCGTAGGGGTCGAAAGGTGTGGCGACCGCGTACCGAAAGACGTAGCGTAGGAAGGCCTCCCGCAAGGTGGACTGATGACCTTGTGCAAGCCGCAGGAATCCGCTGGGTGCGAGAAGCACGGAACCGGTCGAGGTGGCGGTGCTTGGGGGAGGCCTATGTCCAGCAGTGGACGTCTTTCGGCTGACATGATGATGCTTGCCACGGTTGGTCCGTGGATGAGTGACCATCTTTACATAATACCAAGACTCCTCCGTGCATTGGAAAGCACGTTAATCCGTTGGTCCCGGCTGTCATTCGTAGATCTTTGACAGTTTTTAAGAGTACGAGTTGTCAGAAGCCCGAAACTCTGACAACCAGTCTTACTAAGGGGCAACGTATTGCCCAGTAACTGGGTTGTGGAGGTCAGATAGGTAGTCGCTCATACAACATAGTTGGGAAAAGGCTACACAGATGATGAACCATTAAGCGGGTCTTATAAAGGGTTAATGCCAGCAACAGTATATTTTCGGAACGATAAACTCAAACTCAAATCATTTATGAACTGGCACTTTTGAATTGTCAAGGAGTCGGTCAGTAAGAAAAATTAAGCTACATGCCCAGTCCAAAGCGTAGTAGGTACCTATGGAGAAGAACGGAATGGTAAAGTAACTGCTAAGCGTAATGGTTATGGCAATAACCTCAAAGGAATAATCTAATGGCGTCCCACGGCAAACTCTCTAATGTTTCCTAAACACTCCCATTTATTACCTCCTATATTTTTCGCCACGGGTATTAAGACATTCAATCACACATGCCTGGTTACTAAAATAAGTAACTTAACCCTAAATAACCCTGTTATTAAGTAAGGTAAGTCACGACCCCTTCCGCTTAGAGACACATTTCAGATAAGTGATTACTTAAGGAAACCTATTGGTATCACATAAATCTGACACAAAACGGAACTCAATACTTGTTTTTCATGTAAACATGTACGTGTACAATGTTTCAGTACAGTTTGTAAACATTTTGCTCATATTATGTTGGGGGAGCTCTACTGAGGTCATCGAGCATTGTACTGAGGTCTTCCATAGTCTCAGCCATGACAACTATATCGCCGGCAAACCGAAGGTGAGTGATGTACTCGCCATTGATGTTGATGCCAACCCCTTTCCAGTCCAAAACCTGGAAGACATCCTCCAGTGCAGCGGTAAACAGTTTCGGAGAGATAACATCTCCCTGTCTCACACCTCGCTGCAAAAGGATAGGTTTCGAGGTCTGGTCCTGGACTCGGACTGAAATAGTGGCGTTTTTGTACAGACACTTCAGCACTTCGATGTACCGATAGTCGATCTGGCACCGTTGAAGAGACTGCAGTACAGCCCATGTCTCGATCGAATCAAAGGCTTTCTCGTAGTTCACAAACGCTAAGCAGAGTGGCGCTAAGCGGAGTAGCGACCGCATACCGGAAGACGTAGCGTAGGAAGGCCTCTCACAAGGTGTACTGATGACCTTGTGAAAGCCGCAGGAATCCGCTGGATGCGGGAAGCACGGAACCGGTCGAGGTGGCGGTGCTTGGGGGAGGCCTATGTCCAGCAGTGGACGTCTTTCGGCTGAAATGATGATGATGATAATATGTTGGGGGGTAATGCCACACAGGGACTGACTGAGAGTGAGTGACTGTGTGTGAGTCACTGTTTTCGAAAAATTCGTAGAACAAATGTTGTTGTTTATGATGTTAGTAATCTACTCCTGCGAGGTTATTGGTGTTTTACAAATAACCCCGTATAATCCTAACTAATATTATAAATGCGAAAGTAAGTTTGTTTGTTACCTTTTCACGCCTAAAGCACTGAACCAATCATCCTGAAATTTTGCATATACGTTGTCAGGTGTTCAGAAACGGACATAGGGTACCTTTCATCTCGAAAAAAGTACTGTTCCCGAAGAAAACAATAATAACGTTCTTATGATAATAGATGGCGCCACGTGTCTTTTGAATCATGATTTAATTATTACAAAAGCTAGTACATTAATATTTAACTTAGACATAATACAGAAATCATGTTTTGTCGAGTCATAAAAGCCGTGTGAAGCGGAGGCCGATCGCTAGTAAATAATATAAGGCAGTAAGAAAGGTTGGAGTGGGGATAACTGCACAGCGGGATAGTTGTGTAATGTAACGCACTGTCAGTAGCAATGGGTTTAATTTTGACAGTTCAACAACATTGTAATTGACATGAAGTCTGATAAATGAAGCTAGGCAGGTTCAATTATCGTATCTTACCATTAGCCATTGTACTAACGCCTTCATCCTTGAGAGAATGCAGCTGGTTATCTTCTTGATAAATTGTCTTTAGACATCTTTTTTTATTGCAGCGGCTTTGTCTCGGGAGAGCGATTATTTGTCGTGTAATTGCAGAACAATGTGCTTGTGGCAAAGATATCTACGAGCTAACTACTTTTTTTGTATTACGTGTCTGACTAAAGGCCATACTTTTCAATCATAATTTACGTAGATAGAAAAACAAAAAATACAGTCTTCAAATTTTTTCTTAGCAAAAAGAAAATCAGTTTTGTCTAGTTTGTACAGTAGTGGTAGTTCTATTATGACTGTTTCACTAATACTTTGTGACACCTAAATTAATGGCTCAATAAAATCACGCTGTTGAATTTTTTACTTTTGGCCCTGAAATTCATTAATTTATATGTCGCCTAGTGTCAGTCATAATGGGCATTAGTGTTCAGAATTCTGGATTTAAGCGAACACACATCAAAAGTTTCGTTTTTGTTAGTTACTAAAATCAGGTTTTTAATCCTACACTTTTTAGTAATTATCGTCATTTGAAAAATACATAGTTTTATTCGTTTTGGTCAAAAGATGAAAATCTTCTGTCAAGTCGTATTCCTATTTAATCCTGCAACAGATTTGAGGCCATATCAGTACAATTTCTGCCATACTTCTGAGTGGAATCAATACATAGGAACGTTATTAAGCAGACAAGACGTCATTTGAGCTGAGTAAGAAACTATCAGAGCCGTGGAAATGTTGGAAGCTGGTTTTCAGTAACTTGCTGTGGCAATCGCTCTGGGCACTACGCAGAGTGCTATCTGACTTTGGATACGTTACCGCATCACTGGCAGCATGGTAGAGCGACATGGAAGACGAGGTCGTATAACCACATCCAACAAGATCGTTACATACAAATTACTGCTCGACGAAATCGTACAATGATCGCGATGAGGATTAACTGAGGTGAAATATCTAGCATAAGCATAAAGCGCGAATAAGTATAAATCACGAAATCTTTATTAATTCAAAAGCAGAGAGTACTTTATCGTTCTTACACATAAGAAAACATTTTACTTAATCAATCTAAATGGACATTTGTATTATATTAGAGCAATAAATTTATTTATTACCTTGATACCTAGACACTTTTGATGTGTGTAGGTTGGGTACAGTCCAAATACTGGTTTGAGTTTCTGATTTATAGCCAAATCCATTTCTAGATTGCTTTACAATCAAGCTTTAATACATTTTCTTAAGTAAGTGAACAAATACATTGAGACCGAGTAAGTGAGTGTGTGTCAAATACAGGTATTATGAGAAAGCAATCACTTAAAGCCTAATAAATACTAGTACAGTAAAGTAGAACACTAGAAAATTCCAAAAATATGACTAATGACCTTAGTGATCCCAGGATCATAAATAGAGATCGGGTATTCGAATGAAGTTGAGATGTTGGGTAATATGGAATGCGCTTTTGTATCGAAAAAATCCCGCGGTTCTGGGATCTACAAGTTTGGGTTCTGATACCTATTTCTGATACTTTCGAATGTTGGTAAAAATCCCAATTTTAAATAAATATGCATCAGATTAGTTATGCAATCCAAGAATCCCGGGTTTTTTGTTTAATAAATATTTTTTTAGAAGTCACATACAAAACACTCGACTAGTTATGCATTCTCGTTGTTCCTGGCGACACGAGATTTTTTTTACAATAAATTTATTTAGGAAGCCGCTTCCATACTTTCATAGCTGAAAATTTACTTTAGGTAAATATGCATCCGAATATCCGATCTCTAGTCATAAGTTATATTTTTGGCATAATCTCCTCGAGCTCTTTATTTGGACCTAAACTTTTTTTCATGACATTATTTATTGTGTTCGAAAGTCCGCCATGTGGATTTTTGTGAAACCTCACCTGTTAGATTAGGAATTTCCTTTAAAATCCTTCGGATTGCGATTGAACGTGAATTGCGTTACGTTGGGCGGTCACCACAAAGCTAAGGACATGTCAATAATTGCGTCCAGACATCTGGATGCTACAAGGGAATAAAGAATCCTACATACGAGTACATGGGTAGGGCTGCCATCACCTAAATTGCTGACGCCGGACAAAAACTTACGAAACCCCGGACATTTAGGTGAGATTGAGTTTTTTCCCGGACATCCCGAAAAAATATTTTTGCATACAAAGTTTACACTCAAATTTTTTTGTTGATTTAAAAAGCCTGTTTGAACGCGCCTAAAACGCGCTATACATGAACGCACCCGGAGCGAGAGGGGTGCGGGGGCAACGCAGGCGCCGGCGGCGCGCCTGGTGTTTCTGGCCGAATGAATGATGCGGCATCATTCATTCGGCCAGAAACACCATTGTGACGTACGCGTTGATTTAATGTCGCGACCGCGTGTCCGTTCAACCAAATGTAAAGGTGCCGTTTTTACCATTAAAATCTATTATTCAAGAAGTTGAGAAAGGTTTAATTTCAACCATCATCATATGGCGACCGTGAACAAATAAGAAGAACCATTTTCAATAAAAAACACGTGGCGAGTGGCGAGTTTGCGGCCCATAAAATGGCGCCGGTAGCTGTTCGTCGGTGAAAAATATCCTCTGCGTGTCTTCGGGTCGAAGGTTCCTGGTGAGCTCCGTGCTACGTGTCAGAGTCAACCGCTGTCTCCATACGTCGTATCGGCGTGGGTCTCCACCTCAGCTGCTAACAATCGGTGCTGGTGGGCGGCGGCGCGGGCGGCGTAGTATTAATGGAAGTAAGCCCGTTCCTTATAAACTTTCCTTTCCCTGTTTCTGTTTGGGGTATGGGTGCCTAGCTCGCAAAGCTATTTTCTTAGCATACAGCCTAGGTATTTGTGTCTATACTGGCGCAACTCATTGCCTCCTAACTATAGGGTCTATAGGTACATAATTACCTATGCATGTAAAGTTACGATACTATACTGTACGTACTGGTGTGGCTTAATCGCTGAAAAACATTTTGAGTTAAAGTGCACGTGGCACGTAATTCTCGTAATTATTATTCGATTTGCTATCGATAATATTCTATCCTCATTTGGGTTTCACATTGTACCTATTTCTATGGTTCATAACACTCGAATATTCAGTCATTTCTAGGTCCTAGGTATCCTAAATACCTACCTACGAATAATAATACATTTTCGTAGGCGTGTAGTCCTAGTGTTGCATTTTATTCAACGACATTTGCCGAACATTCCAGCGCTTTCGGGCCCGCGTGTACGGCCCGCGCGCTCAAGTACTTCGTGTCCCGTGCCTCGCTGCGTCCGACGCGCGCTGCTGTTGCTGCCGCGTTTTGTTGACGAGCTCGGCGGCAGCGGGTGGCGTGTTCAGGCAGCAGTGTGGTTTGAGCTGTTTTGTCTGCTGGATTGTATAACCGGTGGGAATGCACATTTTATTTAAGTAGTTACCTACTATCTGCAAGGTTTACCCTACTCATTGTTTGCGTGTGTTATTTAGTAGTTTCTTTAAATTTCTCTCAACATGACTGACGATACGGTTACCTCTCCTAATGTGGAGGGTAATGACAATTTTAAAACATTAATTCGCAGACGTGGTGGTATACGTAGCAGATTAACAGCATTTAAAAAGTTTATTAGTAAATACCAAATTGAGAAAGCCTCTAGTCTTAGTCAGTTAGAAGTGAGGGAGCTGTCTTTGCGACTCACACAGCTGCAAGATTTAATGTCAAAATTCGACACAATTCAATACGAGATAGAGGAGATTGCTCATAATATAGATGAACAAATGTCACAGCGAAATTCTACAGAAGGGGATTTCTTTGCCATGATTTCTTTTACACAAGAATTGATAAGTTTATGTTCATCAAATAGTAAGGAAGATTGTGAATCTGTACATTCCAGCTGTAGCAAAATAAACAACTCTGTTAAATTACCAACAATAAATTTGCCCACGTTTGATGGGAACTATTCTAAATGGCTAGAGTACAGAGACACGTTTGACTCTTTAATTAATAACAATGAGTCCATACCCTTAATAAATAAGTTTCATTATTTAAGAAATTCATTGGTAGGTAGCGCTTGTAATGTAGTGAGATCCATAGACTTTACTGCTGCAAACTATCAAATAGCATGGAAGTCTTTATGTGACAGATTCAATAACAAAAATATTCTTATAAATAATCACTTGCAGGCATTAGTTGCCATCAATCCGATCCAAAAAGAATCTTTCAAAGCTTTAAGATATTTAATGGATCAAATTCAAAAAAACTTATACGCTTTGAATATATTAGACATTCCCACAAGTGGCTGGGATCCTTTAGTTATATTCTTGGTCTCAGCTAAGTTAGATCCCAGAACTAAAGGTAAATGGGAAGAACACAAGGGTCATTTAACACACCTGCCTTCTCTTGAAGAATTTGTAAAATTTTTAGATACTCGAGCAAATGTCTTAGAGACAGCTAATGGTAGTCGATATTATGATAATAAAAATTCAGTTCATACTAAGGAAAATAAGGTTAAGTCATTAACAACTACGTTGGCTGGTTCGCAAACTAAGACATGTTTTGTCTGTAACAAATCGCATTATGTACATCAGTGTCATAAATTTAAGGCTTTGAGTTTAAAAGATAAGCTGTCTGAAGTGGCTAAGCATAAGTTGTGCACCAACTGTCTTCGTAGTGGTCACAACAATTCAGAATGTCCATTGAGTAGTTCTTGCTGGACCTGTAAGGAAAAGCATAATTCAATGTTGCATAATAGCAGTACAATTACTAATGTAGTCACAGAAAGTACAGAATTAACTCAGCCATCAACTAGTAATCTTCCTGTTAGTTTGTCAGCCCGCTCGCCAGGTCAAGTTTTATTATGTACTGCACAAGTTGAAATAATGAATAAACATAACAATTGTACTCACCTTGCGCGTGCGTTGTTGGACACTGGAAGCCAGTCTTCATTTATAACAAAAACTCTGAAAGAAAGGCTAGGGTTACAAGCAACACAAATACGTTCTTTTAATGTTAGTGGTATAAATAGTGCAGCTTGTAAAGTTACAGAATGTTGCAATATTGTGTTAAAGTCTAGAATTAGTTCGTTTAATAAAAATGTTAACTGCCTAGTAATTCCTAAAATTACAGGAACATTACCTGGCGTTCAAGTAAATGCTGAGCGTTTGGGATTGCCTAATGGGGTGGTTCTGGCAGATCCCTTGTTTTATGAGCCTGCTGAGATAGATATCTTACTTGGTGCAGACCATTTTTTTGATATTGTAAATAATAATAGAATAGTCTTAGGAGTAAATAAGCCTATATTACAGGATAGCCAGTTGGGATGGCTAGTTGCCGGCCCTATAGGTGAATCTTATTTTAGTCATAATATTCATTGTAATTTAGTAAAAAATAATAAAAAGGTGTCACTTCAAGATATCCATAACTCTGTTAAAAGATTCTGGGAGGTAGAAGAATTACCTACAGGTTCTAATAATTATTCGATTGATGAGAATTATTGTGAGTCTCATTTTATAAAAAACACTTGTCGTTTACCAGATGGTTGATTTTCTGTAATGATGCCGCTGACGGAGGACCCGGAGCAAGCACTTGGAAAATCGTTTCCTATTGCAATTAAACGTTTCTTGAGTCTAGAAAAGAAATTAAATAAAAATGTTGAAGTCAAGAAACAATATACTGAATTTATACAAGAATATAGTAGGTTAGGACATTTAAGCGAAATCGAAAGGCCTATATTTGGTTGTTACTTACCCCATCACTGTGTCATTCGGGAACAACATGATACCACTAAGCTGAGAGTGGTCTTTGACGCTTCAGTTAAAACAAGTTCAGGAAAATCTTTGAATGACATCCAGGCTGTTGGTCCCACTGTACAGAGTGATTTATTATCTATTCTTATCTGTTTCAGAATACATAAATTTGTTTTAACAGCAGATGTAGAAAAAATGTACCGACAAGTAGCAATAGATAAATCACAGCGGCATCTTCAGCTTGTGTTGTGGAGGGATCAAGTCGATCAACCTATCAAAATATTACAGCTCAATACTGTGACATATGGGATGGCTTCAGCTCCATTCTTAGCAACTAGGACACTAGTTGAGCTGGCTGATAAATGTCAGGATAAGATTATTGCTAATGTCATTAAGAACGATTTTTATGTTGATGACCTCAACACAGGTGCCTCAACCGAAGAGGAATTGAAACATATCTATTTAAATGTCACCGAAACATTAAATTCTGCTTGTTTCCCATTACGAAAATTTCGCACAAACTCTCATATTCTCGGTGACAAATCAGAATCATCAGATTGTGTTAATTTTCATGATGAAGCTAATGTCTTAGGTTTCAAATGGTCACCAAAGGCTGATGAGTTGCGTTTTCCAAATGGAATTGAGTTCACTTCAAAGGTTACCAAACGAACAATTATTTCTTCCACGTGTAAAGTATTTGATCCCTTAGGGTTAGTTAGTTGTTGTATCATTAAAGCAAAAATCTTACTGCAACATTTGTGGATTGCAAAATTGGACTGGGATGATCCCGTACCTGAGCCTTATGCTAAAAGATGGTTTAATTTCATCCAAAATTTGCATCATATATCTAATATTATAATACCCCGTTATGTTTTGGGTGATAATTTAGAAACCCAGTCAGCTGAGCTACATTGCTTTGCAGATGCAAGTCAGCAGGCATATGGAGCATGTGTTTATTTACGTTCCCAAGATAGTAAACAGAATATTACAGTAAGGTTACTATGTGCGAAAACTAGAGTTTCTCCAATTAAGGAGCTCACAATCCCACGTTTAGAGCTATGTGCTGCTCTGTTAGGAGCTCAAATTAGTGAGAAAGTATTACAGTCTGTACCATGCAATGTTACAAAAAAATATATGTGGACCGATTCCACTGTTGTACTCGGATGGCTGAAAACTCAAAACAGAGTCTTACAAACATTTGTATGCAACCGAGTCAACCAAATTAATGAAATTACCCAAGAATTCGTTTGGAAACATGTTCCAACAGAGTTAAACCCAGCAGATTTAGCATCTAGGGGCACTGACCCACAGCATCTCCAGTCATTATCTTTATGGTGGGAAGGTCCTTCGTTCCTAAAACAGGACGAATCTTATTGGCCTACTCAACCTCACACTATATTTAAAAACTTACCTGAAGTCAAAGTATTAGTCTCTGTTGATGACATTTCTAAAAATAATTTGATAGTACCTTTTGAAAAATATTCAAGTTATATCAGACTCCAAAGAGTTTATGCACATGTGTTACGTTTCATTAATAATTGTCAAAAAAAACAGTTGCAACTAAAGGGACCTTTGCAAGCTAACGAACTAGAGAACTCATTAATATTATTGCTTAAAGTTAGTCAATCAGAGTCGTTTGCAAAGGATATAAAACATATTCAAAACGGAATAGAACTGCATCACAAAAGTAAATTATTATCCTTAAATCCAATGTTAGATACCAATGGTTTAATAAGAGTGGGTGGCAGGTTAAGTCAGTCTGATTGTCAGTACGACAAAAAGCACCCAACTTTACTGGATGCTAGACACCACTTCACTAAACTTATAATGAAATACGAACATTTACATTTAATGCATGCAGGCCCACAATTGCTTCTGTCGTCAGTCCGCGAGAGATTTTGGCCACTAGGTGGTAGGATCTTGGCTCGCACTATAGTTAGACAGTGTGTTGTCTGTACTCGAATGAAAGGTCAAACAGCACAACCTTTAATGGGTGACTTACCGAGTGTAAGAGTCAACCCAGACTTTCCTTTTAATTCTTGTGGGATTGACTTTGCTGGACCCTTTATGATTTCTTCCAAAAAGGGACGAGGTAATCGTATCACAAAAGCCTACTTGTGTGTATTCGTATGTTTAGTTACTAAAGCCCTACATTTGGAGGCTGTAAGCGATCTCACCACTGAGGCCTTCATATCATGTCTGCGCAGGTTCGTGTCGCGTCGCGGCAAACCCTATGCCATATACTGCGACAATGGAAAGAACTTTGTTGGCGCTAACAATGAGTTGGGTAGGGTGATACAGTCCAGCATTCAGACGGTCTCAGATTATGCAGCTAATGAGGCTATTAAATTTAATATTATTCCCGCGTACTCACCACATTTTGGTGGAATTTGGGAAGCCGGTGTTAAATCCGCAAAATTTCATCTAAAACGCGTAGCTGGCAATGCTTCCCTCACCTTTGAAGAGTTAGCGACGCTCTTCACTCAAATAGAAGCAATCCTCAACTCCCGACCTCTTTCCCCCCTGTCATCAGAACCCACTGATACGAATCCACTAACACCTGGGCACTTTCTAATCGGACGCCCACTGATGTCAGTACCTTCACTACCTGTGAAAACATCTAGACCCAACAGGTACCAGCTTATTGAGCAAATACGACAGCAGTTCTGGGAGAGGTGGCGACGAGAATTCATGGCCGAGCTACAAAACCGAGCAAAATGGAGGAAGGGATCTGCACCAATCAATGTTGGAGACCTTGTGATACTAAAAGAGGACAACTTGATGCCACTGCATTGGCGTATGGGTCGCGTCACCAAATGACACCCCGAAGCAGACGGAATCTGCAGAGTAGCGGAAATTTACACTGCTGCCGGCACCATCAAACGGGCAGTCAACAAAATGTGCCCCCTACCTGTGGCTGACCAAGAGCAGTTGAAAGATTTCAACGGCGCGGAGGATGAACGCGCCTAAAACGCGCTATACATGAACGCACCCGGAGCGAGAGGGGTGCGGGGGCAACGCAGGCGCCGGCGGCGCGCCACGCGCGCATCATTCATTCGGCCAGAAACACCATTGTGACGTACACGTTGATTTAATGTCGCGACCGCGTGTCCGTTCAACCAAATGTAAAGGTGCCGTTTTTACCATTAAAATCTATTATTCAAGAAGTTGAGAAAGGTTTAATTTCAACCATCAACACTGTTTGCGTCTAATTTAACCATGTTAGACAACAATTAGCAAAGGCGATTACCGCGTAAAAAACAAATGATAGACTCTCCTCTTTCTGAGGTAATCAGAATACCAAGAGTGAAGATCACCGTAAGAAGTAATCTGGTAACAGAATAATTAGAAACACACTTCTTTTTGGCATCAAATTTTAATTAGAAGTTTTGATTTAGTTCTTTTTACAAAAAGTGTTAAGCTATTGCATAGCTTCTATCGCGGGCCTTGAGCGCGGGGACCGAATCCAGAAATTCCGTAACGAAAAAACCTCACGCTCCCCACTCCGACGGTTATTTTACTACACCAGTACCCTCTAGTGATCTAATAATTTCTGGCAGTTCCTTTTTCTGTGTACTGCGTATTTTATTCTTATAAATATTAGTTTATAAAATTATGATCTTCACAAAAAGTGATTGTTGATAGTGGGGTTTGTACTCACGACCAGTCGATTATGAGTACATTCAGTTCCCCTGTTGCACCGCAAGGCTACAATGACTTAATTAAAGTTTGCCAAATAGTTGATACCATTCCAGTTGAACAATTTTTAAACTGGACTAGACGGTTGGAAATGACTCATGGACATGGAATTTTTTCGCTGTCAAAACAGTTTGTCACTCTTTTTTTATTTAAAATTACTTTAGGTTCAACACTTTCGTCTATTTTAAAGTTGTTATTATGCTTATATTTGAATAGTATTTGACTTTGTTTACGTAGTTATACACTTTTACGACGTTCAGCACTTATTTATTTTGTTTTTAAGCTATTGCATAGCTTCTATCGCGGGCCTTGAGCGCGGGGACCGAATCCAGAAATTCCGTATATCAAAGAAAGTATATAGAAAGTATATCAAAGAAAAAGAAATACTGCATAAATAAAATAAATAAATAATTATAATTGCATAAGTTGATACAAAATGCTATGCAATAGCTTTACCGCGGCAGTCCCCGAGTGCCACACGTCTTTTTTTATGTTTTTGGCTCATATCTGTGTATGGTAGTTATGCCCTATGTGCAGGGCTGCAATCCGTCCGGATTTCCCTATATTTCGGTTAAGCTACGTTTGCCGGGGTAGGTCCGTGGATGTGTGACCATCTATACATACCGAGACTCCTCCGTGCCTCGGAAAGCACGTTAAGCCGTTGGTCCCGGCTGTCATTCGTGGATCTTTGACAGTCGTTACGGGTTGTCAGAAGCCCAAAAAGTCTGACAGCTAGTCTTACCAAGGGGTATCGTGTTACCCAGTTACTGGGTTGTGGAGGTCAAATATGCAGTCGCTCCATGTAAAATACTGGTATTCAGCTGCATCCGGTTAGACTGGAAGCCGACCCCAACATAGTTGGGAAAAGGCTAGGCAGATTTTTTGGTTTATTTCTTTTTACATATTTTGGTTCTTTTCAGACTTTTAAATTTTTGCTAAAATGGCTTCCTTTTCCATCAGAAATTTGTAAAAATCTTTAATGTATTGCTTATCTTCCAATTAATTGGGATTCCCCTGACATAAAAAGTCAAAGTGTCACAGACACTTTTTGAAAACCCCCTTTTGAATCGACTCCAACACCCACTTTTGAAACCCCTTCCGGACGCTCCCCGCGTGCGCTTTATCTAATCCGGGGAAATCCGGACGGATGGCAGCCCTATACATAGGACATAACTACCATACACAGACATGCGCCGAAAACATAACACTTTTTGTCAGTCGGGTCGAGAGCTTATCGCTCTGATACTCTTAATTTCTATTTTATTTATAACCCGTGCTACGTGTGACAGCGTCACGAATGGTTCGTTGTGATTTCTTGTGATTTGTTAAACAATATTATTGGCTGTTTCTGTTTATCTTTTTGGATCTCGGAGTGACTTTCTTTGACTATGGTTATTCGCATTACAGTTTACCTCAGCTACAATGGTAACTCGCATGTCGAGCCACTCTTATTTTGCCTTGTTTCCAACGGAGATCCAATGCCGTATAAACTGTGGCAGAGCAAATGAACCATTAGGGATACCTACACACTTCAAAAAAGTTTGCGATCACTTTGAGTAATCGAAATCTTTTTTGTTAGGTACCGGTAGATTATATTACGATTCGGCTCGCCTGACTTAAACTCAATAGAGCACGAGTGGGATGCTCTTAAGCGAGCTTTTTGGAACCATCAGCCACGTCCCCAGACAGTGCCAGAGCTCAGGGAAGCCGCTATTCAAGAATGGGACAGGTTGCCCCAAGTAATGCTGGATAACTTTATTCTCAGCATGCCCAGGAGGATCACCACATGTGTTTGAGCCAGGGAAGGAGTTATATTATATTGAATATAAACCTTTTATTAATAAATTGTTGTTTAAGTTTGGTTAAACAGTCTTTTTCTTTCTGTCAAATTTCTATTAGATTTCTGGTACATTATGATTAATTAATCATTTTTATTTTATAGAAAATAAATAAATAGTTTATTTTTTAATTTAAAACATGGTATTTTTATTTTATTTTAAAGATTTTTTCTTGAAAAAGTTCAATTTAAATAATTATATCAGCTTATGCTAGTAATCACAAACTTTTTTTGATGTGTGTACATTCTTTAGATTTGAGAAATTGAATCTGCTGGAAGACAGCGGATTACTCCGCGATTGACAGGTTTAAATTTATTTTTTGAAGTCATCGGATTTGTGAAAGGTCTTACTTACATATGTCCCTTCACAGAGTTTGACGACGAAAACAAATAAACAGGGCATCAAGTCTGCTATTACAATAGTGTCAGAATGGTCTATCATTGATTTCATAATTGTTGATTTTGACAAGTTTGGTAATCTACTAATGATGGCATCATTATGACTTTCCAATGGTCAGCCACTGACACTCCATTGAAAGAATTGGTAATCTCGTACAAAATGACAAATAAAACTTCCTACTAAACTTCCAACTTCCTACTACTTCAGATTGCTTATAACACTAAAAATAATATGTAAAAATATATATAAATGAAATCTGGCATGAATAAATGTTCAAAATGCCATTGTAATACATTTCTATTACGAGATCATTGACCGACCAATGATCGACCATTATGAATTTAGCAGATTACGAACTTTTAGCAAAATGACAATGGGATCGTGCTGGAGTGACGAATTTATAAAAATAACAGACTTGGGCCCCAGGGCTTTGAAACACTATATAGCTTCATAATACATTTTGTTTTATTTGTGTTCATTTCTGGGTCGAGCTGGTATCAGACCGTTATTTATCTGCTTTTTTTTTTTTTTTTTTCTACTATGAGTTTGCTCTTGACTTTAGTCTAGGTCTGGATGACAGAGACAAAGTCTACGATGGAGTGAGCTTACCCAGAAGAAGCCTGTTCACTCTCACTTTGATTAGGGTTGTATGCGTTCGGAAACACAGACGCAGGCAGAGAGTTCCACTCCTTTGCTGCACGCATTATAAAAGACGTTTGAAAACGCTTAGTGCGAGTTGGTGGAATATTAACTAGGTAGGGGTGGTAACTTGCAGTGTGTCCTTTATTTTAATCTGTCGGGGTAATTTAAGTATGTAATGTTAAATTAGTATCAAAATAAATTTGTATCAGGGAAATATTATGTAGGTAGGTAGATAAAGTTGCTGTCTACAAAACATTATTTGGACAAATTTTAGTAGATTATTATTATGTTTTGTACATTTTACGACCGTGTTTTCACAAAAAAATATATTGGCTTATCGACTGGGAAGTTTTATGTAGGTAGATAAAAATTGCCTTTTACACAAAATTAAATAAATACTCCCATTGGAATTTATTTAGTATTATAATACAAATGTTCTTGTTGTGTTTTAATGTTATATTTTTTATTGTATAAAAGATTAGATATGCCTATAGTCTAACACGTCAAAAACAAAAGTACATTATATAATCAATCAATCCACCAAAGTTAGTATAAAATTCCGGAAGACTTCAATTGATTTAATTGGCAGATTTTACAGGTTCATCAAAATTTCTAATAAGCTCTTACTTAAGAGCTAAACGCTCAACGCTCAACGCTAAACGATGTGACCGCCCGTATTCTTCTGAATACGTACGGTGTAGCGTATAAACCGCGCCGTAGAAAAAACGTGCCTGTTAACAAGTTTCCATAGTGATCCATACAACACCGACGACCATGCCTAGACACGGCGTATAAACCTGTGCGTACATAGGGCCTTAACGTGCCGAACTTATCGTTCAATAAAATCCGTTAATTACTGCCTTAAACCTCTGTTAATTAAGTAATTAACAGAGGTTTATGGCAGGATCACTATGGAAACTTGTTAACAGACACGTTTTTTCTACAGCGCGGTTTATATGCTACACCGTCCGTATTCAGAAGAATACGGGCGGTCACATGCCCATCATGGGCGCAAACCCCCCTTTTAAAGTAATTTTTTAATAATTCTTCATAAATATTCAGAAAAGAAGGGACTTACTAGAGAATGGGCAGCAGCGTTCTCTATGCATTTTAACACCATACTGCGATCGCCAACCCGCCTGCCAAGCGTGGCGATTATGCCAAACCCCCCCCCCCCAATTGGGGGAGGCTTATGTTCAGCAGTGGATGTCTTTCGGCTGAAATAATAATGATGATTCAGAAAAATACGGGCGGTTACATGCCCATGGGTGGCATTGTATGTTATTATAAGTTATTTTTGCCAATTACCATTAGCTGGGCACAAATCTAACCTGTGGGCTGCAGCTAACAGTTATGCGCTTTTATGCGCAGTTATGCGGTCACATGCCCATGGGCGCAAACCTCCCTTTTATTATTATTATTTATTACATTTGGGAAAACAAACAGTAGTATATTAAGCATAACAATGTTGTATTAAAATTAAACTTAACAAATATACTACCCACAGCATTTTCCGCAGATTACTATATTATATAATAAAAAACAAGCTGTTAGCAAACGTTAACTGTAGCAGGGCTAACTCAATGAAAAATAAGCTAAAAGAAAGAAAATAAATAAATAAAAACAAACAATATTCTATAAAAGATGTTATTACATCTTTTATAGAATATTTTTCATCTTTAACAAAAACACAAATAAAATAAAATTATGCGCGATGTGTCGTCTTTTGAAGTTTAGTTTCGACATCTTTTCATGAATATTCAGGAAATTACGGGCGGTCACATGCGCATGGGCGACATTGTATATACTTGTAATAAGAGCAATTTGATCAAGTTTCAAAGTCCTACCGAATGGTCCAAACAGTGAGATAACTAGCAGTCTTGACTTTTAAATAATCCCCAAGGCGCACGCTCAGTAGGTACCTTATTTATTTATTTATTTAATACTTTAAGCACAAAACATATACAGAGGCGGACTTATTGCCATAGGCATTTTCTACCAGTCAACCCTTGGGTGATGCAGAGACATACAGTAGTAGATGCAATAGCGAAAATTGAGGAATAAATATTCATTTAAATATAAAGATATACATAAACCTATTACAAACTATAAATTCAATATATAAATCTTATTATATATAAATATAAGCACAAATAAATACACATAAATATGTATACTAAAACAAATAAGACACAATGGGAAAACATTACCGTTATGATGATACTGCCAGCTTCTTGCGAATGTGCTCACGAACTTTTACTTTAAAAGATAATCGGTAGTAGGTAATAATTAAATTTTCATGGAAAACATTTCTGAATTGCTTTAAAGTCTTGTCCTTATACGAGTAAACGTTTTTAAATTATCTTAAGCAAGGTTATAATGCTGAAAAGATCTTAATTGTTGAGACTGAAATGTTGAGATGTTCATTGTTGGGTACATTTTTCAGTTCTGTAAAGTAAATGTTTATAATTTTATTTGTTTTTCCTCGTCAGAACACGGCCAATGAAAATTGAAATTCGTAAAAGCGGACATCTGACAACGGTTTTAATTTGAATGACAGCATCGGTATTGTTTATAGAGCTTACAAACGGCTCGACAGCCATCCATAATAAATATTTTTTTTCATTTATAAAAGCGGGTAGCGAGTGGCGAGACGACACTTTGGATTTTAGATTCACCGAAACCCAAAATTGTTTACGTGTTACGCAAAAAATGGTGTACGAAATGTTTCCTAAAATTTCATGACTTACAAAATGAACGAGATAAATTTCGCACCTATAGAGTTTTAATGGCGCGTTTATTAAACATTAACATTAAATTAACAGTAACATTAAAGCTCCCTGAATAATGACAATTTTCAGTATATTTTGAGCAGTACTAGTGTAGATAGATAGATAGATATATAGACAGATATAATACTCTATATTATGTACACCATAAAAATTACAGATATAAATGTAGAACTATTACATAGGGTGTCACAATGGGCGGTCTCATCGCTAAAAGCGATCTTTTACAGACAACCTTTGGATGGATCAAAAGTAGAAGGAGAGACAATACTGCAGGTAGTCAGTGGTGTACTATTTACATATACAATAAATACATACATACATAAAGCATATAGATACTTATCCATATAAATATATATATATACATATATACATACAATAATAAACATGAGTAGTATCGTTTATCTTGTGAAGCGGTGCGTTTGAACTAGACTTTAATCTCCAGACGGGAACTTTGATTGTTTTGCAGAATACGGGGCTTCATTTGATTATTTTTAAGAAGTTTCCTTATATTTCCTATGCTAAATAATAATAAACTTGTTATTGCTTTGGATTAGGTAAGTTGGAAACAATAATAATATAGCGAACACACATAAACACATGCCTTTAGCCTTAGGGGTAGGCAGAAACTATAGAACAACATGTACACGATCTCTACAGTCTCCTTTGCTTTTTCCTCGTCCATACCGTCTGATCATACAGCGATCTTCATCATCATTACTATTTATTTATTTATTAACTTTTATCAACACGGTTAAAGCCAATTACAGGAATTAAAGACATATACAGAGTGGGTAAAAAATCGTGGATCAAACGAAACAGGGCGATAGTTGCGAGTTATTTGCAGTAAAAATATCTTTAACACAAAAAAAAAATATATATAAATTATAAATATATCTGCTTTTCGATATGAGATGACGTGTGATTATCGAGTTTAAGAACGACTTTCTACTATTTGATACGCCATCGAAGCGCTAGGTTTTTTTTATACCATGAAGGGAGTAAACGAGCATGCGGGTCACACACTAAAATCGAACCAAGTTGTTTATTAGATAATAATTAAACCGTAGAACCTTAGATAAATGATTGGTCTCGCTGCGCTCGACTGCAGCGAGACCAATCATTTATCTAAGCGTAGAACCAATTTTAACTCAATTAACTTATTTCAGTATAGAATGGTATTAGGCCAGTATAAGTGCGTAAATCCCTCTTTTTTCGACAAAAATAATAAAATGTCGCCTGTTTAATTCAAAATAAATCTTCAGTTTGACGTTTTTAACGTCAAACTTCAAAAGTCAGATGCATTGTCAAAGAAATAATACTCCTTTATACGCAGTGATTATTAAAAAAAAAAATGGTGTTCGATTTTAGAATTACACACACGTCAATAAAAACCTAACCTAACCTGTTCGTTCTTAATTTATTGATCCCATATTATGTGTAGCTTTTTTTGTGCTTTATGAGAAAAGCAGAAGTAATAAACATAATGTTTTTTCAGATATTTGACCTGGGCTTTAATCGGAATAATATATCCATGATAAATTAGATCTTTATTTTTAAATCTTAGTAAAAAAAAAAATAACTGTAATCATGCACATGTTCCCGAATTCAAAGGCAGGAACTGGTCATGTCCTTTAGTCGGATAGAGGATAAGGATATTAGACCATGCTTACGCTTATAGAGAACCCTATTCCAATTTGATACGTACGAGTGCATTAAATACTATTTTGAGGTCATGGGCGCGGGTTTGAAAATCGCGGCAATTATGCAGAACAAAACCCAAGTTTATTTTTTTTAAACTTGGCCCCACTCTAGGACTTTCTCCTGTATTGTGGGTGCGTTTACAAACATTTAAACTCACATACACAAACAGCCAGACCCGGAACAACTACTTGTAGATCATACAAATATTTGTTCCGGGCGGGAATTGAACCCGCGACACGCAGCGCAGCAGTCAATCGCTTAACCACTACGTCAACCGCGCCGTAAGATTCCTTTGGTAGGATTCCTTAGCTACCGTGGCAATGTGGTTTTGGAAGGTGAGCTTTCAAGCCAATAAGTTCAGTGTATGTCCTTCTAGAACGTTCACCCTCCCGAATAGTATCAGTAGTAGAATGCAGGTATATATAAGGTTCAGAATTATTTACTACCCCAGAGACCTAGTTTCGCAAGGGTTAATCTTCTAATGCGATTAAGTTGTTTGAGCATGAATTTAGTTTATACCTTTTCGCGTAATATAAACATAAACTCTTTATCATCCCTGGGCCCTAGTTCTAGTCCCTAGTCGAAGCCTGCTCCAAACCGATTAGACTAATGCTCATTTTATCTCCCGAAAACGAGCATAAGCTACTTACTCTATACAAATTGGTTGAAACTTGGACAAAGCTAACCTCCAACGTTCAGCTGTTGTACTCTTGTATCCAAAATACCCATATTTAGATGAATATTTCCTTGATTTTCATAAGGACAGATTCTCATAAGGACAGATGCTCAAAAAGACAGATTCTCAAAAGGACAGATTCTCAAAAAACCGAAAATGGTACAGGCACACACAAATTAATAGAAGGAAATATCTCGGACAGTTTCCACAGTATAAATAAGTACTTTTCTTAAACTAACCTACCAGCTTGTACATACTATAACTGATAGAATACATAAATAGATTTTTATAATTACATCGTTCTTCTATTCATAAAATGAGGATACATTGCAATACTAATGCAATCTCAATATTTTAGTCGATAATAAAATTGAAAGCATTATATCTGAATAGCGGTATATCAACTTTAGAGTGCTTGCAACGTCTTGCGATAGGTCCTGAGACGTGCCACCAATTAATAAAATTTGTAAAAGTTTCATTTTTCTCTTTATCAGCTTATGTGTCCATTTGAGAATCTGTCCTTATGAGAATCAAGGGAATATTTTGCATTATAATAAATAGCAGTTTAGTTCCATATATCATCGTATCCTCCGAATAGGGGCGTAACTGCATAATAGCTACTTTTCAGGAGACACTTTTATGTGTTTAATTAAATTAAATATGAAAAAATATGTATTGATGATTTCTTATAATGTGTATTGGTATTTTAAAGTTTGGCTAGGATTATTTTCAATAAATTATCTGCATATTTTATACGCATTTTGTCCTTTAAATCCCGTTTTTAATTGTTTTGTTGAACTGGTTATATATGTTGAACTGGTGAACTGGTTATAATGGTTATACCAACATTGTTACTTACTAACATAGATTATAAGTGTGTATGTGTTAGTAATATCATATGGATCAAGGTCTGAATTAAAGATTTTTTATTTTTATTTTTTTTATATGTGGTGTGATGAGCAGAATTGAATTATACAATAAAAAAATAAAGCCCCTATGTTCGTTAGGGCACTATTCGTAGGATACGACGATATGTTCCACGACATCTCTATTATTCATTTAAACGGAATGAATGGAGTCAATTACGCTACTTCTTGTTAAATATAGGATAGCATAATCATACATTTACCACATTTGTAAACAACGAAAGCGTTCTATATTGACTTTTTAGAAGCGGAATCCTACCAATAAAGCTATAGGTACATACAACACGGTATGTCGTGACCGCTGTAGTTGATAGCAGTCCATAAGGGTTTATTTGCTAAGGGATACGCTTTATTTGACAACAATTGCGTATACGATTCTTTTATTTATCTGTCTAGACCAGTTTCACCGCTGAATTAGTTTTTTCGACATTCCTACTTTTGTATTTGTTGTAGTAAATAGTTAATGAAAAAGGTATACAAACTGATCCAAGTAAACTCGATGCAATTAGAGACTATTCAACTACTACTACTGCTAAATCTTTACGCGGTTTCATTGGTATGTGTTCCTATTATAGACGTTTTGTTGATGGATTTTCTTCCATTATAGCTCCTCTTACTGGTCTCATTGGAAAATGAAGGGTCGTGATCCTATCAGCTGGGATGACGCCGCAGAGCATGCATTTATTAAACTAAAAGAGGCGCTAATGAACACACCTGTGATGGCTTGTCCCGATTTTTCGAAGCCATTCATTTTACAGTGTGATGCGTCTGCAATATTTTTCTATTTCCTTTTCTTATTTCTGTCTTTTTTACTTTTTTATATTTTACTTCACACCTGGCCATAATGTGAGTTTTACCGCACGCTACGCGTACAGTAAAACTCGCATTGTTGCCAGGTGAAGACGTAAAATTGTGTACTCACCATGGGCAGTAAAAAAGAAAGCCCTCTGTCACAAATAACTGCGATTTCGGGCTTTCTTTCTTTTACAGCCCTTGGTAAGTAATGTACTATAACAAGTTTGAGGTTTAATAATTTAAGTTCAAAAATTATAAGTTTTAAAGTGGTTGTGATTTTTATTTTCACGCTACAAAAAAAAAATGGCATAGGTCTTGTTTAATGTGTTTTATTTGTAAGAGAGTTTTAATTGAGGGCGGATGTTGTAATGTGAACTATTTTCTGGTTGCATTAAAAACTCTCGAGATATGTTTTCTTTATGAAGATTTAAATTATTATGTCGTTCTGTTTGTTTGTCACTCAAAATAAAATTTTCACAGCTAGAAGTCTGTTTTTCCTTTAGAAATTACAACAGTATTGCTACTGGGTACAGACCCAGCAATATTCTGTACGGTCTGCTAACATCTTAACTCAATCAGACTTGGTATTAGACAAATAATCCAGAAGTCAAAACTCAAGGTTTGCCAACGAGTAATGGAGCGCAGTATATTAGATGTTAAATTAACGAATTGTGTTAGAAACACAATAAATACTCAAAATCAAAATGAAAATATTTTATTTCACATAAACCTACATGGGCACTTATGAAACGTCAGAAGCTAGGTGCACGGTTCCAATTAGTCGTTTCCTATGGAGAAGAGCCGGCAAGAAACTCCACGGTTACTCTTTTAAAAATAATTGGCTTTACAATATTATTAAATAACAGTGATAATACTGCGCTCCAACACTAATATAGCTGACTAGCTTTTGCCCGCGGCTCCGCCCGCGTGGATGTTGGTTATCGCGTAAAAAGTAGCCTATTTCCTTCTCCATATCCCTGGCTATATCTCTGCCAAATTTCATGACGATTGGTTCAGCAGTTTTAGGCGTGAAAACGTAACATACAGACAGACAGACAGATAGACAGACAGACGGACAGACAGACAGAGTTACTTTCACATTTATAATATTAGTATGGAGTTTGGATTAGTATGGATACGACTCAAAAGACTGCTCAACTCAAATAGGACATGTTTGCCGAATGCTGGACAAACTGTGGGCACAAAAAGCACAGAACTGGTGCCCTGAGACACTACGTCGGGGTCGTGGCAGACCACGTAGGAGATGGCGGGACAAATTGGATAGATTCCGACAAAACTGGAAGCAGGGTTTGCGAAAGATAGAAGGAGTGGAGGGGGGCCTTTGCCTATGGAGTGGGACAGTAAAATATATATATACCTCTCTCCCTTAAGACCCCTCACTGACCGACCCAGACGACCCCACTACTCTCCTCCAGGAGAGTCGTAGGGAAACTGGTACAGTTCGCAAAATAAGAATACACAATACACGATCGTCATTCCGACCTCGCCGCCGAGGCCCCGCGCGAAATCCCCGACTAACGAATAGTCCTCCCCGACCCTTGACTGTAAGTGAAGCGCCAGCACGCACTTTAGCTGAACAGCATGTAATCCAAAATCTCCCTGATAATAATCAAAACACTGATTTTATCCAGCCACCGACGGTCCCTTGCCACCCTCCCTCCGACGCAGCTGCCCTAAGCCGAGGTTCGTACCCCACAGGGGGTGCCCTTAGCGAGCAGCAGTCGTTTAGTTGATAGTTTTTACGCCGTGGCTGGAGGCATTAAGTTTCGTTAGGAGCTTAAGGCAGCCACAGGAAAGTCCGGTTAAAGAGTCGGAACCTTAGTGGTTACAACCTTAGATGACCTAGTTAAAAAAAAAATACCCCCCCTTATCCGATTATCCCTCTTGGATGTGAAACCACACAATACATAGCTCCTAAGGATATACCGAACTCCAATTTCATGCTAACAAGTTTGAGTGGATACTTTGTGTTAAAATTAATATAAAAGCAGGATCTACGTATGTAATAAATAAATTAGGAGTTAAAGTTAATAATATTACTATTTGTACAAAAGGTAATACAGACCCTTGATCAACTTTTAAAACGTGTGTAGCCTAAGAAAAAGTCTACAATACTTTGTTTTTCTTTTACTTGAGACCCCGAAGAGTAATAAAGGCAAAACAACGTCGTCCCAAAGTAAACATCAGTGTACTAAAACAAGGGTAAATATTACGTAATACGCTGACACAGCTGTTTATAATGTTCCTGGAAGTATGATGTATGACATGACAGGAATGGAGTACCGCAGCGTTGTCAGTGAGTTTGCAGTATGTGTCTTTTTAATCGACTTCATAAAAAGAAGGAGGTTCTCAATTCGGTTGTATATGTTTTTATGTTTGTTACTTCAGAACTCCGTCGTTAATTAACCGATTTGGAAAATTATTTGGTCGCGCCAACACTAATTACTATAGCGCTGTATCGTGTCTCACTACCTCGGCCGCCAGTCTGGCCGCCAGTGACGCCCCACCTCATTGCATGCAACACGTGTGCACTGTTATGTTTTGTTTTTTAAGTACTTATTTTAATATTTGAATTGTTTGTTAATTGCATACGATGGATAATTTCTATACAGAAAGGTTTATTATCGAAATTCAAAAGTAGACCATCAATTTGGGATAATTCCTCATCAGATTATTCCGATAGAGATTTCAAAAAGAAATGTTGGGAGGAAGTTGTAGATTTGTTTGGAGAACAGGAGCAAACCGTTGAACAAAAAAAGAGCTGTGTGGCGGTGTCTGTATGGTGTCTAGTTTGGTAGCTTACGGACACCACGGTGGCGCGACTGGTTGCGCCGCCATGGTGTCCCGGTGAAATATAGCCTTAAGACTGGTCTCCGCTGAGATTAGTCGCAATGGCGGAAATTTTGTATGGGGGACTAGAAAGAAGAAAAGAAAAAGAAAGAAAAAACGTTTATTTGCGGTAAACATGACGCAAAAAAAGAACACAACACAAAAAAAAATAAGTTTGGGATAAATATGCGTCACATCCACACAAAACGGCCATCGCTCAGCATAATGCTGCGACCCTATGCGAGACAGAGCCCCAGCGCTGGTTTTCAGCGACAGCCGGCGTTGACGTCGACCAGTGCCCGGTGCAGCATACAATGAGATAAAAAATAACATAAATACACAATACATAATTATTACTAATAGTTTTTATAAAAAATAATATTTTAACATTTAAAAAATGGCAACATTCCATTCCGTCGGCAGCGGCGTACGCGCCGCCGTCTAAAGTTATCTGTGCGTGCAGAGTATAGTATATAGTACTCTGTGGCGTGCAGTTCAGAACCTAATGACATAATCAATAACATGGCGCATGATGTAATATTGGATGGAAACAAGATAACAAACGATGTAATAAGTGTTGTTTTGTTCCCGTTGAGTTACACCATTTTGTGTTACATGTTACCCATTGGGAAAAAAATTACCGATTAGTAACACGAAAGCCACATTCTTTTCCCTTTGAGTGACAATGAAACTCAACAGAACGCTGTATTCCCGTTAAGTAACACCTTCTTGGGTAAAAGCATTGTTGAAATACATCTTGACTTAATACAACGATTATCCCACAATAACGAGTAACTCTTAAGAGGGTTGTCACTGGTCCACTAGCGCCATTCCCTTAAAAACATATTATCTCGTGACTGAGAAGGAATTATGAAAAACGGATCAATCAACTATATCGGTAAGTGTGTCTAGAATTTTCTTATACCTTTTATAAAGTTTCATATTGAGACACGAAGCAACAAAATTCGATCTAAATAAAAACGGCCACAAAAAAAAAAACCCTTTGAGATATAACAAAATAATGTATGGTGGAATTGTGTATCTTATATACATAGGTCTTCAGAAAAGTCCGCGATGGCATACATATGTCTATCTCTTAAGGATAACATACTATATCCATTTTATTGTCTTTTGTAATCGAATTCTACAGTCAGATCGTGTTGTAAGTACAAAATTAATGTCAAATATTTCGTCCAATTGCGAACGTGACCCTGAGAAAAGTTATGCACCAGTGGTGTTAATTAGATATTTCGAGCGTTTTCTCAGCACAAACGGTGTATCATGCGACATTTCAGAGGTTAATTCGTTTTGTTTTCACATTGTTGGTACTTACGTGAATTATTAAAAAAAAAACGTGTTATAATTTGGTACCGTTGATTGCTTTAAGAATTTGAGTTAAATTTCGTATTTTGGTTTTGTGTTTGTTATCTTTAGGTAAAGTTCGCTCAGAACATAAGTATTTTTATTATATTAGATCTTTGTCATTTGTTTCGGTTTCTATTCACACAGTGAATCACTTTAAAATTAATATTAAGTTAGAAATTTGAGATAAAGCCTGGGATATGGAGAAGGACATAGGGTAGTTTTTTATGCGATAACCGACATCCACGCGGGCGAAGCCGCGTGCAAAAGCTAGTATTCAATACAATATAACTCCTCCCCTGGCTTGAACACATGCGGTGATCCTCCTGGGCATGCTGAGAATAAAGTTATCCAGCATTTCTTGGGGTAACCTGTCCCATTCTTGAATAGCGGCTTCCCTGAGCTCTGGCACTGTCTGGAGACGTGGCTGACGGTTCCAAACAGCTTGCTTAAGAGCATCCCACGCGTGCTCTATTGGGTTTAAGTCAGGCGAGCCGAATCATAATATAATCGACCGTACCTAACAAAAAAGATTTCGATTTTTCAAAGTGATCGCAAACTTTTTTTGATGTGTGTATTCGTAATTCTGATTACACACGAAAAAGATTAATGTATGTCTCTCAGATGCGTCGAATATAAGATTGTTATGAGCGTCACGTAAGGAAATATGATTCCCAATCTCAAAGTGACATTGCACGTTATTTGTTGAATATTTGAAATCCCCAACCGTAATACCGGTAAAAATTGCGCTTCAGTTCACGTTACCTACAAAGAAATGTAGGTAAAGATTACTAATTTCATGCTCGAAAGCACTGATTCAAGGACCGATTACGAAAAAAACGGCGGAGCTCATTCTATTCGAACGGAACCCATTTGAACGACCTACTTAGGCAAAGGTGCAATTGAGTACAAATTTCATGTTCGAAAGCACTCATTCAAGGACCTAACTCGAAGTAAACGGCGGAGCTCATTCCATTCGAATGGAACCCATTTGAACGGCTTGTTATTTTTCCTTTAGTTGTAAGTACCAACGACCCACCGTATAGGAAACATAATATCTGTAGAGAACAAGGATACTTTTGTCGAATAGAATAGATAGCGAAATTAACTCTCAAGTTACGCAACTTGAGAGTTAATTTCGCTATCTATTTTGCACCATAGAGCAAAAGATAACATTCAAATGGCAAATAAATGCCATGACTATATTACGGCAAAAAACTGTTTAAGGCCCAGATATATGCCAGTGACCTTGAGTGGTTAGCTTGCGTGTTCTGTACTGAGCTCACGCAACGCGTCGTACGTCCAGCCAGTAATAGGACTCACTCATCCAGGAGCGCTGTCCCACATAAGACGCATTATTAATTTATTATACATAAAACAAAAGGTATTTTAATAAAACACGTCTATTAAAAGATCAATAGTTAAATTGTCTTTAAAAAGGTGAAGGTTTTAGAAAAATACGCTTGATAGATTTTGCGTGATTCTCAGTTTTATATCCGCGTTGGACAAAACTTTACTTAATGCTCTAATTTAACATATTTTTTTTCCAAATCATTAACAATACTCGTTTAGACGTGATCTTTAGTATAAAATCATTAAAAGTCTGTTATCGTCACCTTAACGGACTAAATGAAGACAGTGAATCTAGCTCAAATCTAAATAATCATACTACCTACATATTGCAGTAAAATGCAGCGTTCAAGAGCTGTCAGTGTCAATATTCCACAAATATGATGACACCGATAGTTCTTGAACGCGCTTAGATATACTGGTCATGTTCAGTTTCATTGGTAAAATTCGCCCTAAGTTACACACCAACTCCCAATTCACGTGGGATATCGTTCCAAGCAGTTACCGAGTTATCCCTTTCTTTCCCTACATGTAACTGCATCAGCGAGTTCGTCTTGAGTTGCCAAACTTTTAAAGTATTTAAAGAATATTCGTTTAACTTCGAATATATTCTTAAATTGTTTTGAATCGACTGTTATAGGTACGTTTTGCAAGATCTGTAGGCGCGCCTTGGGGTTAATTTCGACTCGTGTGGCGTGACGACAAACGGCATGACGTTCTCTTATGCCGTCATTCCCCCTCTCCGCCATGTTTCTGCCCGGCGTCCTACGAATGCCAATTTTTTTTTCATTCATACTGTGAATCAGTAGCGGCATTAGGGTAGGGCGCAGTTGGGCGACCGCCTAAGGGCGCCAGGCATGAAGGGGCGCCCCTTCATGTCTGGTTTCCCGTCTCGTCCTTCCATTGAGAATATCGGACACTATACCTGTAAAGCGAGTGGAGAAAGGACTTTTTCTAAGTTGATACAAACCTATCTGCGATCGACAATATCTCAATCGAGATTGACAAACTTGGCAATTTTGTCAATCGAAAATGAAATTGCAGAAAACATAGACTGATAGAATGGCTAAATAAGTAGAAGTAGTTTTTTTTAGAAAGAGTTTTATTGAATTAAACGCTGGAGGTTTTTTTTTCACATGTATGAATTGGTAAGTAGAAAGAGGGTGCCATAGAAACCTCGCCCAGGGCGCCGGTAATGCTAAAACCGGCACTACTGTGAATTTCATGAAACCTTATCAAGAAATCTAGTTTTCTACGGTCACATTAATCTACTGTGTACAAAAAAATTGGTTGTCTGTAAAGGTGGTTTACGGACGATAGTTTAACGTGACAACGTCATAACAAAACATTGATGCGGCGCAAGCGTACAATGTGCGTAACGGGACAATGAGCGTAACGGGACAATGAGCGTAACGGGACAATGAGTCATCCTTTTTCGTGCATGCAGCCGGCGTTCATCGATTTATTAGACGTTGTCACGTCAAAAACACTTAGTGTGTGAACGAGACACAAAATATTGTCGTTACGAGACTTGACTACTCAGCACACGAACAAAATATGTTAAAAATAAGCTGTTGTTAGGTATCTGCCTGTCTATCGATATCTATTGATGACTAAGCCTCAACTTACTGAACAATGCTACTCTTTGTTTGTGTGCCAATTCCTACGCTCTTGTGTCTGTCTCACCTAAGTCTCACCAATCATTTTATGAAAATACCGATTTTCTTTTTCAGATTCCGGTAACATATCGTTAGATTCTGCGTTCGATGCGCAGATGGAACCGTCTTCACTTCTAGAACTTAGCAGCATATTCTTCTGCTTCGTGCCTGCTATTCTTATTCTTCGGTTGTGGGGTATTATATACACATTGTTAGTACGAGTATTTATTTTTATTAATCGTTTCTAATAATTTATACCTCGGCTCCACAGTGCACGGAATCGCTATGCCCCGGCAACGTTTAGAGACGGCACTACTAATAAAATTTATAGCGCCGAAACTGCCTTGAGCGCTCAACTTCTGTCGCGGATGTTATTTAAAGCCGTCAGTTTCTGTGCGTCATTTGTGTCGTAGTACAAAAAACGGTGACACGCTTGATTTATATGTAAAGTGTTGACAATGCCGCCTTTAGCAGTGGTCGCTGAGGCATCCGTGCTCCATGCTTGGCCCCAAACTCATCACAAACATTTGAGGAGCTGGCGAACAGAACCGGATTAGTCCGTGAAATTAAATTTTACAGGATGGCTAAGAATCTATTATTAATTTATGGAGGAGATTAATAAAACAACATTGCATTACTATATATAGGTGGATTAGATCTATTGTTGCATGAGTAATAAATTTTTAATTTACTTTAATACACTAGAAGTTATTCAAGAAATAAAAATTGACTAATCTGGTTTTGGTTTTAAGCATATTATAAGATAAAAGACTACGTTGAAGACAAGGAAGTTTGGCAATGTGGAACAACATGTGGCTTCCCTGGTACCTCATAAACAACAAAACTATGTAAATGTCTATTAACTGCTCCCAAGTAACGATGTTTATTTCGTTTTTTTTTTTTTTACATACTTCCTTGACATAATCTTTTCATTATTTGACATTATTTACCTACAAATCGAATTCCAATTCTTTATTAGTGGCTTTTGGGGACATGATATTTATTCAGATATGTTACTGTAGTTGTAATTGCAATCATGTCATTAATCTTTTATATACTTAGATTATTTTCTATTTTGTGAATGTGAGAACGTTGTAGGCCTAGTAGAGTGTAGATTTGTTGGCACTTTTCAATTTTATTAAGTACCTGGTAATTGTTGAAAGGCCTACACTGTCCTCCCATACCTATTATCACTGTTATTTGATAATATTGTAAAGCCAATTATTTTTAAAAGAGTAACCGTGGAGTTTCTTGCCGGCTCTTCTCCATAAGAAACGACTAATTGGAACCGTGCACCTAGCTTCTGACGTTTCATAAGTGCCCATGTAGGTATATGTGAAATAAAATATTTTGATTTTGATTTTTGATTTTGTTTAAAAAAGGTTGACTTGTTCGGCTGTGACCGCAGACTATATTTATACATATTTTATTTTTGCTGCACATGTCCGCTTTTGATTAAAAATGTAATGAAGATATGAATGGGACTAGTTCGCTTCAGAATGAAAAAAGGATGGAATTTATAGTATCTTTTTTTTAAACTCGGACTAAACTGTTTTCGTTTGAAAATGCATTTTTTAAAGCAATTTTTCTCTACTTAGAGCCGGTTTTGATTGAAAATATTAACAGGGATCGACGCAAAGGGGTCCAAGACACAGCTCCTCATTGATAAACCCTTTCTAATTACTCGAATATGACAGGGATAGGCCTACCTAGGATATCCTAATCATTTTCATGTCAATCATGTATCCGGACAATAGTTTGTAAGATGTTCAAGTGATTTGGTTTAGTGTAGTAATTTGAATTACGGTGAAGTAGCTTAAGATTCTAAGCTGATTCCGGAATCAAACTATAGCCTGTTAATAAATGTGTTCCAAAGCAACGATAGAAAGTCTTATTTGCAAATATTTTTACTAAGAATTTTCTCCCACACTACTCACTTATCTTTGCGTAGGTACTAATAATACGTCACAGCGGTCATTACTTTTTATGTAAACAATTTCTCGGTCCAGCTGAGTTTGGATAGCAACGTCCCTGACTTTTTGTAAAAGACGTGAACATTCACCTAATGAGTAAATAGAACGATATTTCATCATACCAAAAAAAAAAAAAAAAAGTATGGAACATATATTGAAACACAATTTCATCACACTTGTTTCTCACAGATATTCCGAGAGCTAAGCATCAGTTTTCCATTAGGTTGCATTAAGGGTGCTTGTCACGTTCCCGCTTCAGTGAACATTCGTTGGACAGTGAATTCCCTTAAGCCTCGTCCCCACTAGGAACATTTGTCGAGCGACATGTGTCCCCGGTGACATCGGGCGATGTCGGGCGACGTCGGACGACATCGCCGCGACATTGTTGAAACTGTTCCTTGTCGCACAGTCGATGAAGAGTACTCGTAGTGATAGAGTGTGGTTCGACTGAACTGATGTGGACGGAGACAAGACATCGGGCGACGTGGGGCGATGTAGGGCGACATCGCCCGATGTCTCCGGGGACACATGTCGCTCGACAAATGTTCCTAGTGGGGACGAGGCTTTAAAATCAAAATCAAAATATTTTATTTCACATAAACCTACATGGGCACTTATGAAACGTCAGAAGCTAGGTGTACGGTTCCAATTAGTCATTCCTATGGAGAAGAGCCGGCAAGAAACTCCACGGTTACTCTTTTAAAAATAATTGGCTTTACAATATTATTAAATAACAGTGATAATAGGTATGGGAGGACAGTGTAGGCCTTTCAACAATTACCAGGTACTTAACAAAATAGAAAACCGCCAACAAATCTACACTCTACTAGACCTACAACGTTCTCACATTCACAAAATATAAAATAATCTAAGTATATAAAATATTAATGACATGATTGCAATTACAACTACAGTAACATATTTGAATAAATATCATGTCCACAAAAGCCACTAATGAAGAATTGGAATTCGATTTGTAGGTAAATAATGTCAAATAATGAAAAGATTATGTCAAGGAAGTATGTAAAAAAATAATTAAAAATTCTAAATAAACATCGTTATTTGGGAGCAGTTAATAGACATTGACATAGTTATGTTGTTTATGAGGTACCAGGGAAGCCACATGTGCAGAAGGAATTATTGCCAAACTTCCTTAGTCCTTCCTTAGTTCCTAGTCTTTTATCTTATAATATGCTTTTTTGATAAGGACACGTTTGATGTGGGTTTTGAACTTTCCGTCGCTAAGTTCTGTAACCGACTTTGGCAACTTGTTATAAAAGCGGATACTGTTTATAAGAAATGACTTGCTAGTTTTAGTTAATCTGAATTTGGGTATCACAATTTCATGTTTACTTATACGTGTATTTGTATTATGGAAATCGCTTCTTATTTTGAAAAGTCCTAAGTTTTTGCGAACATACAAAATACTTTCTAAGATATAAAGAGAAGGCAAAGTTAGTATATCAATTACTTTGAATTTATCTCTAATGATGATTCTTTACATTTGTATAAGCAACTTTGTCAGTGTATTCTCGCTGTCAGTGTCCGTTCGTGTGTCATTCTCATAAGATTTACGAATTTTCTGTTCACATCTGCTTAGGTGATCTTCTTTTTGGGCAAATTCCGCACCAATTTTTATTTATTTGTTTATTAGGTTTATTTTATCCCTTACATTACGTTTTTTTTTTGTGTTGTGTACTAATTTATTTATCTGTAAGTCATGTTAATTTTGTACTTAAATAAGGTTAGTATTGTTAGATGTAAGGGCCGCCTTTTGCGGTGAAAGCCTCCTACAAACCGTTCCATGTGGCTCTGTCCTTTGCCCCTCTGGGCTATAAGGCTCCGGCTACATGTTTGATGTCGTCACCCCATCTTTTAGGTGGTCTACCCTTCCTTCTTTTTTTATATATTGGGTACCAATTTGAAATAATTTGTGACCATCTTTCATCCATAGCTCTCTGAATATGACCTGACCATTTCCATTTCTGTGTCAGCACCTGTTTGACCGCATCCCTCGCCTTTGTTATTTTTCTTATCACTGAACTTTGGGAACCAAAATGTTTTTTTACGCTAGGATAAATAAAGATGATTGCTGATTAGTATTCGTGTGTTATTTGATATTAGATTAATACTAGATGTGATTATTTTGGTTTGTAGGTGAAGACGTGTGGGAGTGTGTTGCTACCAGAAAGTTCCTTTTGTAACGTCGCACTTTTAATAAAAAGGTCTTGACTCTTGGGTTGGGTTTTGGAGTTGTAGCTTCTTCAGTTAAACAAAAGTATAGCACAGGCTAATTTATAATTAGAGATCGGATATTCGGATGCATATTTACCTAAAGTTAATTTTTTGCTATGAAAGTACGGAAGCGGATTCTTGAAATATATTTTTTGTAAAAAAAAACCGGGATGCCAGGAACACCGGGAATGCATAAGAAGTCAGGTGGGTATGGAAGCGACTTCTAAAAAAATAATACTTTATGAAAAATAAAAACTCCAGGATTCTTGGATTTCATGATACCAAGACCGATCAAGAAATGTGAAACATGTCCATCTAAAAGAGATCGTAAAACGAAAAAGTTTGTTACCGGTGCGTCAAATATTTATGCGTGGAACATTCTATTCTAGTATGTGAACATCAACAAGATTAACAAAGTATAACTAGATATATAAGATAAAAACTGTTACAGTTTGTTTAGTCATAGATTGAACTATCTATAAAGAATGTTTAATTTTTGTTTGATTTTACTTAGTTTTTTGCGAAAAGAGGGGCCATAATGTGCCTAGTGGTTAAATTTTTATGAAAAAGGTTGATTATAATATAAATATAAGTAACCAGTACATAAAATAATGGTTAAATAAACATACTATTAAATAAAGCTTCGTAATAAATTATAAACCAATTAATTAATCTATGTAATTATGTCGGGTGAGAAAAAACCCAACCTTACGCTCGGTCTTACTGTACCTTACGCTTGCCGGTTTTTTTTTATTTTAATGAAAAATTACCGCGGACATGGAGGTCCGCGCCCTTGTTTATAGGTTTATTTGTTTACATGGATTTTTTATTGGGGTTACAATTATTGTCCTCCTACAACGGACATGTTGTTGCTATCTTAGAATACTAACTTAAATCTACGTGAGTCCATTCTCTTATATATGTATATATATATATGTATGTATACATATATAAACATATATACACATGTATATGTGTATATGTATGTGTGTATGTGTGTGTATGTATATGTGTATATACATGTATATAGACATACATATATATATATATATATATATATATATGATCTCATGATGAATGCAATTTTCATGATTGAAAATCATGAACATTTCTTTATTTTTGTTCTCAAAACAATTAAAAGTTTCTGCGCACGAGCATAAACCAACCCATCTCTTAAGCAAGACCTAAAGAGGATGATTTACTCATAAAATATTGATAGAAATTTTATGGTGATACAAGCTTATTATATTCGAAAACATACTATTATGAAATAGGTCGTTTCTCAAAGTTGTAATCGTTAGTTCAAGAGAAAACCGCTTTTGTATTTTGCGAACGTGTAAGGTCTTATATTTAAGCTCGTGACTGTAGGCTGGTGAAGAAATTACGTCGAAATTTCACATTATTTGTTGAACTTTAAGCCTGAATTTATAGGTAGCAATGAAACAGGCTGTAATTCTTGAGCATAGTGTTCTTGAAGATATTTAGTGTCCAACATTAAACACAGACATACTGCTAAAAGCGAAAATGTCAGTTCGACATAGACTCTCAAAAAAGACAAATGGAATTTAAGGGCAGCAGTGAATCAGATGCCGTCAAAAACATAACCTGTAAGAAAAAACAAGTCTCGCAACTCAGTTCTTCTATCGTAAAAAGTTGTGAGATCCATGTAATACCAAGTCGGTTAATTTATTCAGTCTCTACTTAAGGGTCCTTCTGTCTTAAGTTATTATTTGGCCTAACCTAACCTAACAACATCTTATAGTGACCATATCAATATTAAAAATCTTTTATGTTTTAAATAAATAGATTGACTTGGCAATCGCACTAAATACAATGTATCATTTTTTTTATTTTATTAAAAATATAATGTATCTCACAAGTAATATTATATTAAATTAGATTGTTTAGTGCGATTGCCAAGTCAATCTATTTATTTAAAAGCTAAAAGAATCTTTTATTTTTTTTCTTGTAACTCTCTAAAGTGCCACATAAGCTTGACCGGACGTGAATACTGCAGAACTGATATTCATCAGCGTATTATTTAGACGTAGGCCCTGACTTGTGTATAGTTATAGGCTATAGTGAGTCTAGCAAGAAAATAATCGAGAATAAATACAAAAAATCTTATGAAATCCCCTTTAAATCCTATCTTTAATATTTATTTTCGCATGTTTTATGCAATCTTTATGTTTTATAGATTTGTTTTTTTTTTTTTTTTGTTTTTCAATGTAACATGGAAACTTGCATTTTTCAAGTAATTAAAGGGTAAATTTTAATAAATAGCTCAAAATTGTACATAATGAAATGTAAAAAAAATTTTTTTTAGATTCGCGTTTTTTTTTTCGTTTTTTTATTTTCTGAAAAAAAAAATTACCATAGTAATATATATTTTTTTTACACCATCAGAATGTAGAGATTTCAAAGAACAAAAATCTTACCGACTTTAAAAAAAAGCAGATATTTTGACGTGAGAATTTTCAAAAAATTAGGATGCTTTTTCGATATTTAGTCAAAATAAGGTAAAAAAATAAACATTTTAAATCAAAAAAAAATTACAGTTTGTTTGAGATCTAAAAAGGTAAGTTTTCAGCAAATTTCGTGAAAAAAAAGAAATGTTTTGTAAGAGATAAAAATAAAAAACCAAAAACTTGGTTATTTGAATTTTTCACATAAATTTTGAGGTTATGTGAAAAAAAAACGTAAATACAAAAGTTGCAGACCTTTTTATTATCTAGAATTTGCCCTTTAACTGTTTTCAATAGGACTTGTAGATTTTCCGGAAATCGAGATAAACCGTTTTTTATCCTTAAAACCCCTCTTCCACTTCCCGACTTCAGATCGCTCGTAAATAATTTTTCCTTTAATTTTTTTTATATTCTCTTCCTTTTCCAATGGGTTTCATCATACAATTGTTTTTTTTTTTTTTTCACTTTTTACCATTTGCAAAGGCTTACCCTGGTCTATAAACACTAATTGTAATCTAAATTTGAAGCTTTTAAGTCTGCTAGAAGTGCCTTAGAGTTTTAATGATCGGTCAGTCAGTGAGTGACAAAATTAAGATACTTTGGTTAGTTATAATTCTTATACTACTGGTTCAAATTGAATGAAATTTGAAATATACCGTGTTTATACAATGCCTGCTTGGTTACTGAAAATTCAGGCTTCTTGTTTTACCCAAAACGAAGTTATAGGGGGGTCGAAAATGGCCTGAACTGCTTCGAGAAAAGGATGGTACGGCAGTGCCGCTTGTTCATGCTCGACTTGGCAGGGGCACTACCGTGCCCCCAGATTGTAACTCTCAAAAGAACGTAGGTACTTGCACGATAACAGTTAAAAACAAAAAGTTATTTTTGAAGTCCACGGTCAGACTAGACTTCCTCGTAAACAAATTGGTAATAAATGCTCTTACATTGGGAAATTAAGTAGAAAAGATTCAACCTCATTTTCTAAGAACTTTGACATCTTTAGCCATTTTCCTTTTAAAGCATAGCAATAACTTCTATCGGTGGCGGCAGTTGGGTCGCGAAGCAAATTCAATTAGCTGATTATATAATTCCATGTGCTACATTTCAGATTCTTCAAGGTCAATTAGGCAGACTTCCAGAAGCATAACTTTGTTGAGTCACTCCATTAGGGAATTTCCGTTTATTATGTAACGCGTGAATATTGAGTGAGGTTTTTGGTTTTGATTTTGACACCGCAATGCATTGCCGCAATGCGCCTAATACCGAAATTGGCCTACCAAGGACATCTTTTTAGAATAAATTTTGTGCCATATTATGTGAGAAGACATTACGGTAGGTTCTGTATGTATATACATACAATAACAGGTGGAGCCTTTGCAGCCTTGCAGAATTTTTACCCTTTTGTTCAAAATAAACTAAAAGTCACGTAGGTGGATTTCTTACCTTCTTCTTGCATTGTCAGCGCGAACATAATCTGAATATCTCACACTTTGCCGAGCAAGTCAGCCAGGTGGTAACAGGTTCGGTACCCGTTTTCTATAACTACTTACTGACGTACATATTATAATACGATCGAAATGAAATCTATCCTTTAAGTTTGGGGCATATATTTTGCTCTATATGAGGGACTGTTTGCTTTTTTCTAACCAATTTTCCAATGACTTTTCAAATATTATATATTCGCTACTTGCGGTGACTCTGAAAGAATGTGGGTTATAATAAGTATAAACAGTGTATGAGCGTAGGTTGTACTACGATACGTTAGGTAATTAAAAAATGTCAAATTAAATCGTATGGATATTCTCGACAATTGATCATATTATTCTTGCCTGAGCAAGCGGCAGCAAGTTCGTCGTGCTCCCTTAGAATTCACTGCTTGCGGTAGCGTCGGGGGTCGGGTTGCCTCCTTTCTTCAAATATGGTGAGGGGTAGTGGCTGATCTTTGCGTTATGCTAGTTAACGGGTGCTGCTTGTGGTGCCTGGTCGTCTTGCTGACCATGGTTTCGTTATTGTTATTAATAATTAACTATTTATTTATTTTACTTCGATGATCCTAGTTTATCATTTATGTTACAGCTATATGAAAGAAAGAAAGAAAAAACGTTTATTTGCGGTAAACATGACGCAAAAAAAAAGAACATAACACAAAAAAAAAAATAAGTTGGGGGTAAATATGCGTCACATCCACGCAAAACGGAACACACACCACGCATGAACTTTATGCCAGGTGACTTTTATTTAGGTACTAGCTTCTGCCCGCGACTTCGTCCGCATGAAATTTCTTGTAACCCCGGCCTACCCTGTCGCATCGCATCGCCTGCCCGCGCTATTACTTCGTTTTCGCTTAGTGTTCTTTCTTACTTTTTGCTCGGCTCCTAAGAGTTCTAGCGTCATGTTAAATAGTCTAAATCCTTTCCCAAGAATTGCGCTGTCAAATGCAAAAAGCATTTTTCAAATCCGACTGGTTGTTCCTGAGATTAGCGCGTTCATACAAACAAAAAAACAAACTTCAGTTTTTATTAAATTATTATTATTTGGTTAAGGAATACTCGTAATACCATGTTTATGAAAACACCTTTGCAAATAATGCATTAATTTCGAACAAATTTGATTACCATAAAAAAGGTTATAGTGAGTCAATCTTAAAAGATAGACATATGCTGTTGCGGACTTTTTTTTTAAGTTTTTAAAGAGGAAAAATTCCACCATACATGATATTTGCGTAACTTAAACCGTTTACGCAGCGCACGCAACGGAAGCTCTCAACAAGGAAGAATTTTTCCCGTTCTTGCAACACTTTTAATTTATTCTCCGCTCCTATTAGTCGTAGCGTGATGTTATATAGCCTATAACCTTAGTCGATAAATGGACTGTCCAACACAATAATAACTTTTTCAATTCCAACCAGTAGTTCTTGAGATTAGCGCGTTCAAACAAACAAACTCTTCAGCTTTATACGAGTAATACTAGTATAGAATAGATAAGTTAACATTTTTAGTTTTTTGCTTGAGTATAATTTTATTGTATTTGCTGGTATATTGGCGTGCTAGCTGACATGGCAAATAATTTAATTTACTGTTTTGTTTCCCGTTATATTAATTACTTTGCATACCTACTATTGTATAGAATCAAGCTCATCTAACTGAACAAACAGCAGTGCTGCTGGGGAGTTTATTGCGCCACTTCTTCTTCCCAGCTAAAGCACTAGGAAGTGGTGAAGGGCGAGCATTTTGGGGGACTGTCTTATGTAATTTTGAAAAGAGCTGACTCTCAGCCTAATTTGAATAAATGACTTTTGATTATACTTTTTTATCTTGTTTTAAAAGCGTGTCCTTGGAGTTTCTTGTCCGTTCTTCTCCATAGAGATCTACGTTTTGGAATGGGTAACTAGCTTCAACTTTCTAACTGACCGACTCCTAGACAGTTCAAAAGTGCCTGTAAATGGTTTAATTGAAATAATTTGTTTGAGTTTGGGTTACTATAATCCTCTTGAGACTTTCTGACTACATGATATCGTGTTTGTGGAGAGGTCAATATCTTGTTGATCGTGTGTCTTGGGATTTCAAGTGTTTTTCCAATTAATTAAGCCTGATACAAATGAACATTTTGTAACAGACTCGCATTGCGGTTGAATGATTTCACTTAGATACCGTTTGCATACATTTTGATTAATAAGTTAAGCTACGATAAACCTATTATCGATCGATTAAGTATAGTCAGGGAAACTAATTGTTTCTCAAATTGACACACTACGTCGTTTGCCGTGTTATAGACATTTCATACAGTTCTGATTTAAATATTCAGACAATTTAAGTTGATAGGTAGTTAGATAAGTATCAGTTTGTTCTTTCAGCTTACAGATTGTGCACGTGTCGGCTCCAGCTATGAGGAAAAAACTCACATCCTGCTAACCCGGGCATTACTGACTAACTTAACTAATGAATCTTTTTAATTAGTAAAGTTAGTCCGTAATGCCTTGGTTACACGAAGCTAGTTTTTCAAGCTACGATAGCAAAAATATCCTGGCTCTCTATCCTGACTTGACCCATGCTAGAGTTGTTTACATGATGCTAGGGAATCTTGAGTCGTTGAGCATGTAAGGTTGTTAACGAGGCTGGCCGTCCAGGGAAAGAGCATTGAGTTTATTTGACAAATACAAAAGACTATTCAAAGTATAACTTTGTTTATTCGTTATAGTAGTAGGTACCTAATAAATGTGCCACTCGCAGTTTGTTTGCATATTAAGGTATGTTTACTCTTCATAAATAGATAGTCTCGCTCAACCACAAGAGTAAAGAAGCGGAACAGAGACAAAGCTTCATACAACTGCGCTATGATAGGTACACTACTACAAGCATGTGGTGCGTGTGTGCGTACCACTAGCGGCTTCATCGTGAACGAAGAGAAACCGGTTTATACTGGCTTGGCCAGTTGAATTGCTCACGGCTGCGCGGCCGCGTCGCGCGTCGTGTTTGTTTATATTTTACGTTTTAATTTAATAATAGCATATGAGTAAAGTATAATAGTGCTAGCGCGTGGAGCAAAATGAAATAGTGGACTATATCAAATAGGCAATGGTTTAATGCCGTCTTATTATAAAATATAAACTTTTCCGGACAAACAGTTAGTATTTAGTTTAAGAGAGGAGTATCGTCCGTCGCGGCTGGGTCCGTGGAAGCGAGTGGTCATCGGGCCGATACGTGACGCCGCCGGGAAGTATTAAAAAAAAAATAGAATTTGTAAAAAAAATAACCCAATGTCCCTCATAGCAGTTTCGATCCACCGTGCGCCGTGTCATACCTCAGTTTGCTGATGACACGTTGATCGCGTTGCTTGCGCATGCAGACCGCGCGAAAGGTGTTGTGTTGGGTTTGATTCCCAACAATAGTGTTTTAATATAAAAAAATCTAAATACGGTTTAATGTACTTTGTGTATGAACAATAGTAGATGGAATAAAAACATAATTTTTGAATGAATGAACTTGATTATATATTATATTTAATTTGTAGTAGATAGGTGACTCATACCCCAACATTGAAAGAAAACTTAACCCGGTGGTGTAAAAAAGAAGTTTTTTTAGTATTGATCGTAAATACTAGGTATAGTTGTTTTTTAATAAGTGGCACGAAATGGGTACCTAGAACAAAAATAACGCCTATTTGAGTTTTTTTTTAGAATTCATGCCAGATGATTGGTGTTTATAATTTGAAATACTTACGGTAATACCTACCGACCGAGTGATTGAATAAATTGAAACATGTTTATTCTCCTGTGCTAACCCTACCAAAATAGGTATACATTTTGCACGCTCTTTAGAAGCTTTGCCTCTGTTCCGTTTCTTTACTCTGTGGCTCTACCAAGCGTTTACACGAGACAATTAATGCTAACTGGGTTAATAATTACTTGGGACAAAGCAGGAAGCGTGTAAACTATTCCCAGCGGCGGAAATAATGATCGCTGAGAATAGATGGTAATGTAAAGTTACAAGTACGGATGAGTTCGTGTGTTGATTTATTATGGGTGACAACATTGCCTTATAATATTTAGGCACTACATATGGAATATCTGTGTTAATAGTAAGTATGTATGTAAACTCGGGAAATTAATTATTGAGCAAATTGACTACCAACTTAGATTGTCCGTATATTCAAATCACAACTGTCATTGTTTAACAGTTGTATGAAATGGCTATAACACGGCAAATTGACGAGGTAGGTATGTCAGATTTGCTTAACAATTTAATTTCGTGCGTTTACATAAGTAAGCTTACGGAATTGAACCTTTGCAATTTTAAAATAAATTCCATTCTCAAAAGATGCTTTTACAATTTCGTATAGGTAGGTGGTCCTAAGTTTCAAACATCACTTAGAGTTATGAGTTATTTTTCAACTTTGACTGAAGTTTCTCATCAAATTTTGCTTTCACTACGATGCTGACAGTACGTAATTTGATGCAAATTGATCCCCCTTTCACCTGTTTTTAAAAACAGCTCTTCGTGTTTTCCTAATGAGAATCGTCTACGAATCGTACATTGACCCCTACATTGTATTTATTCGGAAAATACCGGCACGTATTGGAGAACTTCATTTACGATATTTTCCTATAATTCTGGATGGTATTACCAACTAGCTAGCTAGCTTTTTATTAACGACTAGCTACAATTACAAGTGGACACAAGGAGATTGGACTTGTAATGAGTTATTTTTTCTTCGTGGTCGAATCAGAAATGAAGAGATCCGCAGGAGAACCAAGGTAACCGACATAGCTCGAAGAATTGCCATGGGAAGGGCACATTGCTCGCAGAACATATGGCCGTTGGGGCCGAAAGGTTCTGGAGTGGCGACCGCGTACCGGAAGACGTAGCGTAGGAAGGCCTCCCACAAGGTGAACTGATGACCTTGTGGAAGCCGCAGGAATCCGCTGGATGCGGGAAGCATGAAACCGGTTGAGGAGGCGGTGCTTGGGGGAGGTCTATGTCCAGCAGTGACCGTCTTTCGGCTGAAATGATGATGATGATGATGATTTTTTCTTGTTGAAACAGTACTATTTTCTCGAACTAAATATCTCTGAAGGTATTATGTTTTGATTATGAGTAAATTTATACAAGTAGGTACCTACTTAGATGCTTGCATCAATTGGTTATCCATTTCATTTTCATTAATTCTTTATTTTTAATGCGGGACATGGCCTGACAATACTGATGCACGTAAAAGGTGGGTACGGTCATAACTTTTGTATTTTGTTTTAATTCTCAAGGATATTGAATTGTTTAATAAGTACCTATAAACGTACGTATTTATATCATTAAAATTAGTTATGTAATTATGTAAATGTTTTTGTATGAATGCCTTGATATTAGATTTTTATCTAGCTACTTTCCAACAAAAGGTTTAACTGTTATTCGTTCTGAATTTACCGTGGTAATTTTTTAGACCATTTGATATTAATTTCACGTTTCAAAGACCTAGGTTAGGCCTCAAAGGTCATTCAGGACGGTCTGGTGTCCTGAGGGTGATAAAAGGATATTACAAAAAGTTTGAGAGTAAAGTTATCTGTATTTGGTCCCTGATTTTAATCTGTCTGGATGTCAAAAGATATTTAGGAGAAATCAAACGGTTCGTGGGTTAGCTTCAAAAGGATAGACACATAATACTAGTAGATTTTGACTCTTTTGATTGAGGGAAATGTAAGATAGACCGTTTGTCTTACTCCGACATCTTTCGAATTTGATTCAAATCAGAATAACTAAGTTTTTTTTAAATATCAGATTGGAGTCAGCTACAATCGAATACTAAATGCTACCAGATTCTCAACTAACGCTAACGTTAGTTGAGAATCTGGTGACTTTCTAATGAGAGTTCAGAATAACTAGGCATGGCATTGACCAAAGACATATGTTATTGTAAAGATCGAATACTCTACGAAAGTGTACTAGCCTCCGATGTGAACGAAGGCTATATCATCAATCATCTGAATAGATGATGTGCACTTTTGTTGTACCATGTTTGTTTATCTGCTTACTTTACAATCGTAGGGAGTTCTCTAAGACTCCGTATCTAAACTCAACCTCTTTACCTTCCGTTAACACACACCACACCACACCTACATCACAACATCAACACTCATACACATCACACCACACCTACATCACAACATCAACACTCATACACATCACACCACACCTACATCACAACATCAACACTCATGCACATCACACCACACCTACATCACAACATCAACACTCATGCACACCACACCACAGCTACATCAACATCACAACATCAACACTCATACACATCACACCACACCTCATGATTATAATTCTGTAAATACTTATTTGTTACGGTCGCGAATCATACATTAATCAACATACACCCAGACAATGAGCTCCAAATTGCGAAAATCGTAAGAAACTTTGAATTTTGCGGGCTACCTTATCGCTTCCCCCTTAACGTGCTTTCCGAGGCATGGAGGGGTATGTAATGTAATGGATGGTCACCCAACCACGAACCGACCGCGGCAAGCATTGCTTAGCCTTCGAAACATCCATACTAATGTTACATCTATACTGGCCCGCCAAGACGCTGGCAACACTGTCGGCGTGCTCTCGCCACTGTCAAGCCCCTCCACGCACTCCAAGACGCCATGACGGGAGATGGTGCTTAAAGCCTGCACGTCTCATTCTCGTCCTCTTTTCACCAGGACAACTGACCAGGGGCCCAAGTCTGCTATTTTTATAAATTCGTCACTCCAACACGAGCCCATTGTCATTTTGCTAAAAGTTCGTAATCTGCTAAATTCATAATGGTCGATCATTGGTTGGTCAATGGTCTCGTAATAGAATTGTATTACAATGGCATTTTGGACATTTAATCATGCCAGTTTTTTTTAATATATTTTTTTTAATTCAATTCTATCAATTAATTTCATTTATATATATTTTTACATATTATTTATTAGTTTTATAAGCAATTTGAAGTAGTTGGACGTTTAGTAGGAAGTTTAATTTGTCATTATGTACAAGAATACCAATTCTTTCAATGGAGTGTCAGTGGCTGATCATTGGAAATTCATAATGACGCCATTATATTAGTAGATTACCAAACTTCTCAAAACCAACAATTATGAAATCAATGATAGACCATTCTGACACTATTGTAATAACAGACTTGAGGCCCTGGTCGAACCTCTGAAAACTCACCACTTTGTTTTGTATTGCTGTCTGTGTATCCACACAGAATTAAACCCGTTAAGTATACCTAATCTTTTGATTTATATTGTATGTAATAAAATGATGATAGTTCATTATTCTTGTATTGTAATCAGTGATTGTTAATTTGGTTTTCGTATGACTAAATCGTAATTGATTTAAGTTCAAATAAGCTGCTGTGATTTCTATTAAATATCTGATTAAAATAATTTAATAAGGTTTTTTGAATTTTATTTATTAATACCCTGTGTTTAATCAGTTGTTACACTAATATCATCGTCTTAGTAGTGAAGGGAGCTATTGCACACTAAACTGGTTCCAAGATAAAGATAAATCAGAAATTCACCTCTTGATATTTTGTTTCTAGTTTCATTTAACTCCTTTCACGTCTGAATGAAAAACCAAACCTCTAGTTGACCTATCACAGTTTAGATCTCTTCACCATTAGAATCTCCGTTTAACGACGAGTATGGTGGTGTTCATAACTAAATTCGGTCAAAAGTAGGGATGGGGCAAAATTCGGTTCACATTCGGTTCAACCGAATTTCGGCAGCTTGAACCGAACTTTGGCATTCGGCCGAAATTCGGTTCAGATGCCGAACATTCGGCACAAGAAAAATAATACCTACTATCACTATTTTGACTTTAATTTAATAGAATTGCATAGCAAATTGAATAGCATTACTGTAAAATAAAATTATGTCTTTTACTCGCTCATAGTCATTTATTTTAGTTAGGATCATTGTAAATGTAAACCTTAAATTAATTCAATTCTTATTAGTCTTAAATCTCTGCCTAATTAATTACTTAGACTTAAAAATTAGAAAAATGAAACAAACTTAGTTTCTTCTAACAAACAATGGGTGTACTTTTACATAGCATACGCCTCTGCCTTACACTTCGTAGAATACAGGCGTGATGAACTGGTAGAACTACGCGGTCAAACCACGGGCAATAAACCGGTTTTGACATAGGATACTTTTTATCCCGGAGTACTTTCCCGCGGGATAATTTCCGACCTCCGCGCCGCCGAAGCTGCGGTCATAAGGTTATAAAGATTCATAATTGATGTATTTTCTGGCATGAATATTTTCGTACTTTGCTTGTCACAATCATGAATTCATGACCCAACTTTAATTGCGTGGATAAGTTAGGAAATTGGTTTCCTTTGAGATTTGCTTTGGCTTCCTTACTGAAACTTTATGCCACCCATTTACCTAAATGTCTTTCGTATTATTACTTTTATGATTCCATTTTTAGAAGTATTACTTTTCTGTCACAGACCATACCACGATTAACGATTTATTTTTATTTTAGTTATTATTATAACAGTAAGCGAAATAACTTATTTTTTTTGTTATTTGCAAAATGAATGGACCAAGCTCTTAATACACGTAAAAGATAGAAAAAAATGTCGCAGCATCATGGTGCCTTTTGGCCTCGTATATGATCTTCTATTTTTTTTAAATTATATAATTGTTTTTATAGTAGACTAGCTTTTGCCCGCGGCTTCGCCCGCGTGGATGTCGGTTATCGCATAAAAAAGTACCCTATGTCCTTCTCCATATCCCAGGCTATATCTCAAAATTCTAACTTAATATTAATTTTAATGTGATTCACTATGTGAATAGAAACCGAAACAAATGATTTAGTATAATAAAAGTACTTATGTTCTGAACGTGAATGAGTCTTTACCTAAAGATAACAAACACAAAATCAAAATACGAAATTTCACTAAAATTCTTAAAGCAATCAATTGTACCAAATTACAACACGAAATAAAAGTGCGACACAATAATAATTTTAAAATAATTCACGTAAGTACCAACAATGTGAAAACAAAACGAAATCCTCCGAAATGTCGCATGATACACCGTTTGTGCTGATAAAAGTTCGAAATATCGAATGAACACCATTGGTGCATAACTTTTCTCAGGGTCACGTTTGCAATTGGACGAAATATTTGACATTTATTTTGTTCTTGCAACACGATCTGGCTGTAGAATTCGATTAATCGACTAATACTTGACCGGTTGACATTTTAATGGGAACACCACTAAACGTCTGTACTCTGTGGTCGTATGGCGGTGTGGCGCGGTGCTTAATGTAAACATTCATCAAGGTTATACGTGCGTAAAGTAATGGATTCAATGAGAAAACGGTTTAATCATAGAAGAATCATATACAGAATTACTGAGAAATAAGTGTAGTATTCGTATTGAGTGTTAGTTTATCGAAAAGTGATAAATATGTCAGTGAAAAAGTAACAAAAGTTTTGGAATGCACAAATTTTGATCATAAGGCCGCCGTGTTTAGTAAAGTTTTTATGATAAATGTTCTTGTATACTGTTTGAAATACACATAAGTAGCTAGCTTATTTATCTACGAACATAATTTGGCTAATAGCTACTGATATTATAGCGTATTGTTATCGTAATCGTATTTCCAAGTGTAAAATTCGGCAAACAAATACCTACAAAAAGGCAATAAAATGGATATAGTATGTTATCCTTAAGAGATAGACATATGCCATCGCGGACTTTTTTGAAGGCCTTTATAAGATACATAATTCCACCATACATTATTTTGTTATATCTCAAAGGGTTTAGACAGCGTTTTCGTTGAAAGCTCCCAGACGGCTTATTTTCCGACACCTCCAACAAATATCGTTAATTCATACAAAAATGCATACAAAAACTTAACGAATTATATACTTAAACCTTCCTCGAGAACCAAGCTATCCATTGGTGAAAACAGTATGAGAATCGGTGCAGTAGTTTTTGAGTTTATCGCGAACAGACAGACAGACAGACAGACAGACAGACAGACGCGGCGGAGGACTTTGTTTTATAATATGTAGTGAAAACAGTATGAGAATCGGTGCAGTAGTTTTTGAGTTTATCGCGAACAGACAGACAGACAGACAGACAGACAGACGCGGCGGAGGACTTTGTTTTATAATATGTAGTGATAGTGATTGTTATACAAGGAATGAAAGGGACCGATGTAGGTACGAGATAGTTTGGCGCACGAGCGTAGCGAGGGCCCCAATAGTTCGAGTGCCTAAACAGGTTCTTTCACCCGAGGTAAACACTCTTCTTTTCATTTCGAATATTAGGAAAGTAAATAAAAACCGGGTTTAAAAAAAAACAGGTTTTTATTTCGATGTTCAATTGTTCAACTGAACATCGAATTGCCGCATTTCTGCCTAATTTATTTTTCTTTTTCTGTGGCATTTGTTACATAAAAGATTTTGTCCCTCTAGAGGTAATGGAACAAAGCCTTCATGCAAGGTGGTTACGTATCGAAATACAAGGAAACAATAAACACTGTTTGAAACAACATATATTTAAAAAGAATACTCCTTTTTAAAACAATATACGGTAGCCTTTAAGGGTCTACCGCATTAATAATTAATTACTTATTTCAAACACATAAACTAAGTTATCCTGTATAATAAGAATGTGACAAACTGTCACTTATTATTGCCAGCCAGCTCAAACTTCAGCATAAAGAACTAAGGTCGTGGGGAGTTGGAGATAAAGCCAGTACTGTTCCGATTTTAAGTTTAAGATTAAAATATAATAAAAGATTAAATTATTAAGGTGTAACCTTCCAATTATTTTGTAAATTAACAATTAGTAAATGGGCGCCAGGGATTTAGAAAATCCCGGATCCCAGAGCCGACGAAGATGTCCAATACTCTTCCAGATTCAGATAACTGAGGATGTCGAACTCGGGGTCCTTATTTAAATTTCTGATACAGACCGGGTTCCCAATATTGAAACCCGGACTAAAGTAATATACCGGTTTATATGGATACCGTATTAAAATGAATAAATATAAATGTAAGGGTAAAAAAAAAACCGTCCCGCCTGCGCTAACGCTAGGCGGACTTGACCAGCCGCACAGTCGTCTCCGCAAGAGGCTTAGAGCTGACTCGAGGAACGGGTCTCGCGTCCAGGCCCCAGACGCCACTCTAGATCCTGGCGGCGAGACGAATCACTCGAGGTGCCTCACCTGGAATTGACAATACGGAGACCCAATAATATAATGAGAATCTACTTTACTTGAGGTGACCGAGCTAGAAAATCTAGAAGGCTAAAACATTAGCCGGTTAACATAGCCTGTTGCAAACACAACATAATGAGCTACGACTTCTGTTTGCCTTATCCTGAGTGGTGGGACAATAGGAATAAGGATTACCCACGCGGCGTCCATCAACTACACAGAAAAACCTCAATACACTGCCTTGAACATTCTAATCCAATACCATGAGTAACCTCCTATGGCATATCTATGGTAAATAGTTAGCTGGTGAAATACTCACGGTTGGTTTAGGGAGAAAACACTCGACTGCAATATCTTCGACCGGCCGGGAAGCAACCTGCGTAGACGCAGCTAAGAATCCTGTAATAAATATCAAATACTTCACAACGAATCCCTATATTAACCAGGGGAGGACTCACATATTACTTCCAAACACTATTTAACAACGAAGCTCACCTTTTAGAAGTGTTAATGAATTGCAGTCACTTCTCAAGCGTGTTCAAGGGCGAATGGACGCTCAACTCGGCAAATATTTATGGCCTAGAAGCCAACCGGAACTGGATGAGAGCATTCAGAAAATCTCCCTTACTTCAGGCAAAACTATTACCAGTTCACGGAAGATATCCACATCACTTACGACACTTAACTCTTGAAATTCACAAACAACTATCCAACATGACGTTTGAAAGCTGAAACACTAAAAATCCTGCAGATCCAGAATTAAAAACTAATGGGTTGGCTTTAGTATCGTGCGGCACGCGGAGGGGGTTAAAAAGGGTTAAAGCTAGTAGGGTTTGGGTCCCCGATTGTAACGCTATCACTCTTATTACAAGGTAATGCATATTTTTCGAGAAATTAATGAAAAATGTTTCTAACCTCAAATCAGTTTTATAGCGAAAACGGAACGTTAAAATGGGCGATTGACAACTAAATCTGTTCCACATATTGTCTATGGTGCAAAATTACGTGAAAAGTTGGCAAAATGGAACGTATAAAAAAAAGATATTAATGTTATTGTGTCACTGTCATTGTTCATGTTCATTCCGTTCACAGACTACTTAAGTACTTACTTGGACTTGGGGCACCCCGAGTCGGATAGATTAGGTTAGAAGGGTATGGCGGGGTCGAATGAGCGAGCGAAGCGAGCGAATAGACCCCGCCATACCCTTCGTGATTTTTTTTTTTTAAACCACTCAGTAGTAGGAGCCCCGCCAAGCGGGGCTCCGTCGACCGCCCTTCCCTCGACTGCGCTACATTGAGCGCTTTTTATGTGACTATAAAACGTTTTGAGGTTAGGATACATTTATTAGTTTTTCTCAAGAACGGTGTGTTGCCTTTACGTGAAAGTGGTGTCAGGGCAGACGGGCACCTCCTCATTCCTCTTCCAACCCAAATTTTAACCCTACTACGCCTTTTTAAGCGACTATAGTGTTTTGAGGTTAGGTTACATTTTTCCGTTTTTTTCAGGAATGGTGCATTACCTTTTAATGGGAGTGGTACCAGGGGGCAAGAGGGGATCCCCCCTTTCCTCCCCCCCAACCCCCTCCCCCTACGCGTGCCGCACGATACTAAATTTTACCCGTTTGACAATGAAAGTTCTAGAAAAAAGTTTATAATGAAAAAATTTATTCATTTCCGTTTTCGGTTATTTAGTTTATTATTAATTTGATTACCGAAAGCCGAAAATAATTAAGGACTGGTCACTGGATATTATTTCGATGATTACCAATCAATATGTTAAAATGAACTGTTATCGATTAAAACTACAACCATGAATCGGCGACAACAGATGTCGCTTATAACTGACAGAAGCTGACGTTTGAATGAATGACATTTGTGTTGTTATTCTATTTTGCAATCAAACTTATTTACAATATTTGGTCTAATTAATTATGCAAACCTGTTTAGAAAAGTGATTTCTTTACAGAAAGTGAAACTAAAAAGTCCAGTGACGAAATACAGTTTAAGGAATGAATAATTCATTGTAAAATAACCCTGTGAGAAACTTTATATTGACTACGTATGTTTTCAGGTAAATGCCACTTTATTTATTAAGGATTTAGATGTGCAAAACCAATTAGTGGTAGGCACAAAAAATACAACGTAACACATTCTACCAGCCAGAAATGAAAAAGCCACTGTGACTCGCACAGGAAGAGCACTCGAACTATTACTATCTCGTGACGACTATAGGTCCCTTTCATCCCTTGTTTATCAATCTACTATTTCTTTATTTCTTTTCAGTTGAAAAGGACATGGAAAGGTATTATAATTATGACACCCACTCAAGGGGGTGACGTACCCTGCAACTCGATGTAATAAGAAATTTAAATTAAGTTTAAAAAATGAATCACGGAGTTTCTATTTTAACACATTTTTTTTATTTTTTATTACTCTACTGAAGATTCTATGAATGAAAAATTTACCTAAATATTTGACATTATTATCCTTGACCTTATTTAATTTTGAAAAATATATTTAATCTCTTTTACAACTAAAAAAAGGACAGAAGATACATTTTAGTTTAGTCCTGTCAAATTAACCAGCGCCTGTCACTACTCCATACAAGTTTAGACGTGATTAAAAACTTGCCGACTAAAATTACGTCAATTTACGTTTGACAGGACTAAATTAATTATATAATTTATCTTCTGTCCTTTTCTTAATGAAATAGAAAGAAAAATATACACTGAACTTAAATTTAGTTTAGTTTGTGAACAAGGGAATCGGCACCATTATGTACCTTCAATATTTTTGACTGCCTTATTTTTATAGAGCTGTGTTGGTCTAGTGGTCGCAAGCGCTACTGCTGAGCATGAGGTCTTAGGTTCGACTCCCGGGTCGGGCAAAGTGATATTGGTTTGTGTTGCCAACCGTACAATTTAAATCGTATTTATATACGACATTTTTGGAGCTGATACGATGCACGATAATGTATTCAAAATCGTACGCAAAAATCTTAGATCATATACTTGTCTAGATGACACATTGACCGTACCGAACGGCCCAAATAAAGTCTACTTTAATTGGTAGACTCGCTTCTCACAAACGTCAGTGTCATTTGAATCACGTATGGGTAACGTGCTCACGAATAATAATTAAATATGCCGGTTTGTGCTGTCAAATTGTGTCGTAATTATGTGGGAAAACCGTATAATAACACCAAGATCACTTTTTATCGGTAGGTTTTGTTATTTAACCACTATTATTTTAAGAAAACACGATTTTTTTTCGTTATTTTGTAGGTTAGTTTGATTAGCCGGTGTTGTCAGTTTATTACTAGGGAGTTATGGCGAAACTATGGGAGACAAAATAAAAACATCATTACTTCATCATTCTAAAAAATAATAATAAGATGTCACCATATTTGTAAATCAGATAACGTAGCCCAGGCAATAAAATTAAAGAGAAAACTGTTCCGAAAATAAACACAAAGAGATGGGTTTTGATTTATAAATTACTGTATTTTTTTTAATGTATTTTTTGTTGTAACTAAATTAAATAAAACACAAATCTACAAAATAATTCCTTTTTTTAAACCTATTTTGTTTAACTTTCATCTTATTAAATAATGGAGAAAGAGTTAATAATTTGGAGCAGGCATCCCTAAACACGCACACCTTGACAGTTTGACTACAATAAGTACACGAGTGGTACTCACAAATATCACGTAATTGGAGACAGTTTTTGGGCGTCGTTTGTTTGCATTGCTCCATCTAGACAAATAAATAATCTAAGGCAAAAATATAAATCCAATCCATGGAAGCCGACCTCAACATAGTTGGGAAAAGGCTAAGCATATAATGTATAGGAAAGTCACGCGGGCAAAGCCAGGCAGCAGCTAGTATGATAAATGATAAATGATAAATGATTTTATTTCTGTAAGTAGGTTTTTACAAACACTTTTACACGTCAATCATATTTTAAAACTAGATGAGGTCGGCGTTTCGTATCTGACTACTCTGAGAAGAAAGACCGAAACAAACTCAGAGATCACAGTCTCTTTTAAAGTCCAGACATAATCTTGGTCAAATCATGTGAAGACCATGTAGATTGGTGTCTGAAATGGTCTTTTGAAGAAAGAACCACACAGATTGAGTGGACCTATCCATTCAGTGCACGCATTTGTCAGTAATCGTGCAGCTCAACTCAGAACATAAGGAGCTCAACGATTCGACGAACAATACCAAAGAAAGGACATTTGGGCAGGCCGCATAAATTACTCAAACTGCCATACCATGATCAGAGAAAAAAAAAAATACTGAGAAGAAAAAAATAAAAATAAAGACCCACATAGTCTTCACATTCACAATAATTAAAATAATAATATTATACTTCACAAGTAAATATTCATGTCAATGTGTATAAAGCAATCACGATTAAAAAAGTTTCAATATGTAAAATTTGGAGCAGCTCAATCCCAAGCCTTTTTGTCCTCAATATAATCTTTAATGGTATAAAAGGCTTTCTGGCACAACTTACGTTTAATGAATGATTTGAATTTATTAATGCTTAGATCTTGAACGTGGCTTGGAAGTTTATTATAAAAGCGTATACATTGACATCTGAACGAACCACCTATTTTCTTGAGCCGAGTTTTAGGTACAACATACATGTGTTTGTTCCTAGTATTTATATTATGGATATCACTGTATTGTTTAAACAATTTTATGTTTTTATGGGCATATAAAAGATTTTCAAAAATATACTGAGAAGGCACAGTCATAACATTAATTTCCTTAAATTTCTCTCTGAGAGAGTGTCTCGAACTTAATTTATAAATTGATCGAACAGCTCTTTTCTGCAAAACAAAGATAGACTGAATGTCGGCGGCATTTCCCCACAACAGAATACCGTACGACATTACACTATGAAAATAACTAAAGTACACTAAACGGGCTGTCTCTAGTCAGTTAAATTACGAATTTTTCTAACAGCGTATGCTGCGGAGCTCAGCTTCTTAGACAATTTATCTATATGTGGGCCCCACTGAAGCTTAGCATCCAAAGTTAAGCCCAAGAATACAGTGCTATCTTCAGGATTCAATTCTTCGCCCTTTATCAACACATTATTTTTCACCTGCCTCACGTGAGGCAGCGTAAACTTAATACACTTGGTTTTTTTTCATTAAGTAGTAAATTATTAACATTGAACCAATGAACTACTTTTGAGATCGCGCTATTTACATCGTCAGTAACCAGCTCCTGACGTTTAAGTTTAAACAAAAGTGAAGTGTCATCCGCAAACAACACTATTTCATGATTATCCTTTATGAGGTAATGCAAGTCGTTAATATAAATCAGAAACAAGAAAGGACCAAGAATTGAGCCCTGTGGGACTCCCATTGTTACTAAAGATCCGGGAGATCTTTTCCCATTAACGTCAACGCTGTGAAACCTATTACTCAAGTATGAAGCAAGAAGATCCAGAGCGGTGTTCCGGATCCCGTAGTGGCGGAGTTTCCTGATTAACGTTTCATGAAGAACACAATCGAATGCCTTGGACAAATCACAAAAGATGCCCAAGGCATCACATTTATCTTCCCATGCATTATAAATATGTCCTAAAAGTTCAACACCAGCATCAGTAGTTGAACGACCCCTTGTAAAACCGAACTGTTTACTGCGTAATAATTTATTTTTATTAAAAAATCTTTGCAATTGGTCTAACATTAATTTCTCAAAAATTTTACTAAAGGTAGGTAGTACTGAAATAGGTCTATAATTTGTGGGGTCTGATGTACTACCTGATTTAAACAATGGTATTATTTTACTATTTTTCATAAGATCGGGAAACTCCCCACAGTCGATACAATTATTAAATATAAGAGCTAAAGTAGGTGCTACAATGTCAATAATAGACTTAGCAACTTCTACAGAATTACCCCACCGATCCGCAGTCTTTTTGACGTTTAAAGTGTGAAAGGTTTTAATTATATCTCTACAGGTAATATGTTCAAAATTAAATTCTGAATCGCAAACATTAACATTTTCCTTAAGCAAAGACTCAGCAACAGAAGGTGAAGAGTTTAGGGATTTAGTAGTTAAAACGGGAATATCCGAAAAGAAATTTTCAAAGGCCGCGGCGACTTGTGAGTCTGATTTTATTATTTTGTCATTAATTGATAGGCTGTAGTCAGTATTTCGGTTGCTAGACCTTCCCGTTTCACTATTAATAATATTCCAAGTCGTTTTAATAACATTACTACTGTTTTTAATCTTCGAACTCAAATAACGAGACTTGGCCATACAATAAACTTTTTTAAATAATTTTGAATAATTTCTAACATATAAATTAAATTCAGCGGTATTTACACAAGTCCTTTCATTGTACAGCTCATAAAGCCGCGTTCTACTTTTATGAATACCAATGGTAGCCCAATCACTGAAAGATGCGTTACTATTAACTGAGATAGTTTTGGGAATAAACGTGGAATGAAATTGTTTACAGTATATATAAAAAAAATCATCATATAGATGAATAGGATCAGCGTGAATAGACAAAGCTGGTAATTTATTAATTAGTTTAACTTTAAAAGCTTCCAAGCGACTTGCAGTTTTGGGATTAACAGTGATATCCTTTTTTGCCATTTTGTTATTTTGGTTTTGGATAGTAATCCGTTGCCCGCAATGATCAGAATCTAGTAAATTTATAATTTCTTTGTGGCTTGGTATAATATCCGTATAAATATTATCTAGGCATGAGGCGCTAGTAGGGGTTATTCTTGTGAATGCCTATAAGATAGATAGAAATATACCTTTCAGATAGGTAGGTCGCTTACTATCCTACTCGCAACTCTTTAATAAAATCGTGCTGTAAGTTTCAACAAGAGGATAAAGTTCTGGTCGGAATTTGCAATATACTGGAAAGTTTCAGCAGTTAGAAACTTCGGGCGATTTATCTGAACCGTGTCGACAGTATTGTATTCAGCACTTAAGTTTGAAATGTACTAGCAGTAGGTACCTACTGACTGTCTGGGACGTGTATTGGCATACTTTATCGATGGCTTACATATACCTAAATACAGGATAAAGGCTCGTACAGACTAGTGCGATATCGCGGGCGCGACGTGACACTAGTAGCACAATTTCTTTGTCGGTGACTGTCGCGCCCGCGATATCGCGCGAGTCTGTACGAGCCATAGGTTTATAACCAGTGCGCAAAATGTTTTTTGGTGGTTCAGTATCAGTAATAGAACACATTTACATTATTTGTTCAATACTTTTTTTTGGTCCAATTGAAATCAGCAAAATAAATATTGAATTAATAAATTTAATTAATAAAATAATTGAATCCACAATCTATACGACATAATATCAATTGGCAAGCGCATAGCTGATAGGTACCTACTACTACGTTCCGCTTCACTGACCGCGCTGCCAGCGCGTTGCGCGACGATTATCCATTATACCAGTTTCAAAATAAACATCCCTCGTTAATGATAACTTAATTTTTTTTGTACTAAGACATATTAAAATAAGAAATAGGTGTATAATAAAACACGTTTAAGTATAATTTGTCAAAATTTGCGCACACATAAAAAACTTTTCCTGTATATGTATAAAAACAATTGCCGTGCGTTGGTCTGGCAAAAATACGAAAATGGCTCGGTCGATTCCAATATATATATTTATTGCCTCATATTAGCCATAGAAACGATGACCGTTGGGCTAGACGTGTTCTTGAGTGGAGGCTCTGAATCGGCAAACGTAAGGTAGGACGCCCTCAAGCTAGGTGGAGCGATGATCTTCGCAAGGTGGCTGGTAGCAGCAGGATGAAAGTTGCTGAGATCGAGCTGAATGGCGTGCAATTGGAGAGGTCTAGCAGTGGACTGCTATAGGCTGCTGATGATGATGATGATGATGACTGGAGTGGTTTAGGAAAAATAAAATTAAGAAATCCTCAAAAGAAAAGCCGAAAAATCGTAAAAAAAAATACATTTGTATGTAAATTGCTCACGTGGTACGAAGTTCACCAGAACATCTAGTAAATTAAAAAATACCTATTTTATAGCTGAAAAGATTCGCTTGTTATTCAAAATCAAAATCTTTTATTTCACATGGGCAATTATGAAACGTCAGAAGCTAAGTGCACGGTTCCAATATAGGTCGTTTCCTATGGAAAAGTGCCGGCAAGAAACTCTACGGTTACTCTTTTAAAAATAATTGGCTTTTACAATGTTTTCAAATGACAGTGTTAATAGGTATGGGAGGACAGTGTAGGCCTGTAAACAAGTACCAGGATCTTAACATAATAGAAAATCGTCTACAAATCTACAGTCTATTAAGCCTACAACATTCTCACATTCACAAATATAAAAGAATCTACATTATAAAAGAAAATAAACCTATTTAAACCAAATGACATGATTGCCATTAGAGTTGTAACAAATCTGAATTAATAATATCCTTTCCACAAACTCAAAACTCAAAGCATTTATTTCAAATAAACCAAATACAGGTACTTTTGAATTGTCAAGGGGTCGGTCAGTCAGAAAGATGAAGCTAGTTGCCTATTCCAAAGCGTAGTAGGTTCCTATGGAGAAGAACGGATAAGAAACTCCACGGACACTCTTTTAAAACAAAATATTGTTACAAAATATGGGTTACATCATTCATGATGAAGTTTTACATGTGAGAACAATGTAGAAAGACGTGCACGTTAGAAGCGTCCGAAATTAAAACAATTCAAAAATTAAAAATAAGCCGTGGCAGCTAAGAGATGCCGTCAGTTGGGACTGGTCAGTCCCAACTGACGGCGCCCGTTCACGAACATGACGCATGGATCAGCACCACTTAACTCAACCATTATGAAGGGAACTTAATGATCCAACACACACGCCACAACCAGCGAGACATTTGAGTGAGCATGACATACTCTCAGCCGCCAGGGCACATTCAAGTCAATAAAAGACATATTACCCGGTAAATGGTAGCTCTATAGTACATAGTACTCACACCTGTGCTATGCAATTATATAATTCAAGGACATTGAGTTTATACAATGCAAAGATAGTCTTACAATCTTCAGCAGCTCCAATAATATTTTCAAATGCTAATTAATTAGTTTATGCGCCCTTATGGAGCAGGACCAGCATTGCGCCAAGCATTTTTGTCAGCGTTGTAATCCCCCAACTTATAATATGCCTGGCTGCATAGTGTGCGTTTTATACAAGTTTTAAATTTTGTTTCGTTCAACTGGAGTATGTGGGGAGGTATTTTATTGTAACATTTTAAACAGTACCCCATGAAGGATGAGTCTACTTTAGCCAGTCTGAAACCTGGTTGAACTAATTGGTCCCTATTTCTGGTACTTTAATTGTGTCTTTCACCTCTTTTACTGAAAATATTTAAATTTTTCCTTACCACTACAAAAGCCAGTAATACTCGTAAGTAGTTGAAAGTAGGATTGTAGGAGAAGAAAATTAACGAAAATTATTATGCAATTAGTGAATAAAGAACGGATTTAAAGCGAGGGCCACAGATGAATCGCGAGCAAGTGAAGGATTCTAACGACTGAATCACGACCGTAGGGAGTGATTCATGATGATTGAATCACGAGCGCAGCGAGTGGTTCAAGTATTAGAATCCTGAGCGACGCGAGTGATTCATTGCCCTCGATATAAATCAGTTTTATTCAAGAGTTGCATACTATACTTTATACCATGACTACGAGAAAAAGAAAGATTCAAGCGCAAATAGACATTTAATGAAGAAAAAAGGAATGTTAAATTAATTAAAATGCACATTAAAATTGGAAAAAAATTTGAGTAACTTTCTTATTATTATTATTAGGATGGTCAACCTATAAACCGATATTTATTTCCTGTCGATGGTCAGAACTTTCTGCTGGAGGAAACTTTTTTTTTTTTAAACCTTGTCCCACATTAGGAATTTCTCCTGTATTGTGGGTGCGTTTACAAACATTTAAAGTCATATACACAAACAGCCAAACCCGGAACAACTACTTGTAGGTCATACAAATATTGGTTCCGTGCGGGAATCGAACCCGCGACACGCAGCGCAGCAGTCAATTGCTTTAACCGTGCCGTCGAGTACCTATTTTTCGCAAGGTTATATAGCATTGAGATGGAAGTCGAATATATTGGTGTGTTCTAAATTCAAACATCAAAATAGTGATTAAAAGTGCTTTTTATTCACTGTTTTCAGTGAATAAAAAGCAATTTCCAATTTATAGTGTTGTGTAAACTCCTATTTGAATCACAAACAGCTGATATTTGTATCAGTCGGAATCTATTCTGCTGTTCCATTCAGAAATTGTCAATGTTGTTTTAGTAAATCTCAAACTCAATCAGCTGTGTTAATTGATGTCATTGTGTCACATCAGAAATGTCATTCAATGTAAAAGTTCTTTGCTTGTTCATTTTTATTACAAAATATTTAAAGAAATATGAAATATAATGTTTACCTAGGGCAAATTGTCCAGTTAGGTCCAACTTCGAGGAAGAGGTTAATCGTTGAATCCGACTCGGCTGGGCAGCGTTCGGGAAGCTACGCAATATCTTCTCTTCCCACATACCGCACTGTCTCAAGACGAAAGTCTTTGACCAGTGCGTGTTGCCAGTGATGAACTATGGCACTGAAACTTGGTCGCTCACAATGGGCCTTATTAGAAGGCTAAAAGTCACCCAAAGGGCAATGAAGAGAGCTATGCTTGGAGTTTCCCTACGTGATCGAATCAGAAATGAAGAGATCCGCAGGAGAACCAAGGTAACCGACATAGCTCGAAGAATTGCCAAACTTAAGTGGCAATGGGCAGGGCACATTGCTCGCAGAACAGATAGCCGTTTGGGCCGAAAGGTTCTGGAGTGGCGACCGCGTACCGGAAGACGTAGCGTAGAAAGGCCTTCCACAAGGTGGATTGATGACCTTGTGAAAGCCGCAGGAATCCGCTGGATGCGGGAAGCACGGAACCGGTCGAGGTGGCGGTGCTTGGGGGAGGCCTATGTCCAGCAGTGGACGTCTTTCGGCTGAAATGATGATGATGATGATGATGATGATTTAAAGAAAAAAAAAATATGTGAGTTACCCTAATGAAAATAATAAGTACCTTTTCGCAGAAAAAGTAGGTAATGTTAAAAATATTGGGGCAGAATTTGTATGAAATTATCTGCCAATTAATTTGACCATTTGGTCAAGCCTTTCTCGTGAAGGCTGAAATGGCGTTAAATATTTTAATTTTAGTTCTGCGATCATGTAATATAATTTTGAGCTTACTGCTTTAGAGATCCTTATAGCCTAGAATCGGGAACAGGTTAGCCCGGGAGAAGAACCTATAAATTATTATCATTTACATACAATTTATTCCAAATATACCCTGATTTAAGATACTTTCTAGATTGCAGTGTGATCTAGATAGTGTCTATCACAAAAATAAAAATATAAATTGTACGGTCTCCAGCGCATCAGGTTAGCGCAGACGGTCGAGTTTTCTCATTCGATTTTGATCTTAACCACCATCATTTTAAGGTTTGAAATCGTTTGGCGAGATTAGACGGTTTCGTGTGGCCTGATGTGCTGGCCACCGTACCAACCTACCTACCTACTTGTTAATTAATTTATAATTAATATTTAGTGGCACCGAGTTGTCGTGTCTGGCCATACCGCTGTTAAACCCGCGATGGTTTGTGTGGTATGTTTAATCCTCAACAAATGTATGTAAAAAGATTTTTTGATTAATAAAAAAAAAAAAAATATTTAATTTAGGTATTTCTTTGAACCGACTCGTAAATTAAAACCACCTACGCAGTGCTCTTGGTACGCCGGCTTAAGGGGCATTATTTATTCATGCATATTGCAAATCTTCTGCCGCTCACAACGATCAAGGTTGTCGAGAAAATTGTCAGCTTTCTTGTAGTAGCGAAAACATAACAAAACGACATATTGGCAATTTACACTAGAGCATTTTAAAGTTTTTATTTAAAGAAAAAAAAAAACAATATAACTTTAAAGTGCTCTAGTGTAGTTTCGAACGTGTCGTTTGGTAAATATTGCCTTCCGAGCGTCGATAATAATATATTGTTGTGAACATGTGAGTAGGTACTTGTACATAATTGAATATGCTAAACTACGCAACTCTTTCTACTAATATTATTTAAGTATCTATACCCAAAGTCAGAAATTCAGATAATTTATGTAAACAAAGGGGTTAACATAGCAAAAAAATATCTTCGTAATGGTAATTCACATAAAATGGCGAAAAATGAGGTTTCATTTTCTTTTAAGTACTGATTTTAAGAAATAATAATTAAAAAATAATCATACCGTAATTATTTTTATAAATTTTCGGTTTTATACAAAGTTATTAAAAAAAAGGAGATTTTCTGGTATAAAATATTTTATGATACTGGTAATAATGCAGGAGATCCAAACATTTTTAAATTTTTTATATCTTCAACAACTCTCATTCATAGATTTATATTGTAAGTAGCATATCTAGCCACATTTTGGATGAAAACGGCTGTAAACTGTTTCGAGTGGAAATCGATTTTGGGAGGCCTACGTTTAGCACTGGACTTAAAAGGGCTGATTATGACGAACATATGCCGTGTCTCCGACATACTACACAAAACATTGTTTGGCAACGGTATTTTGTTTGCGTAGTTCTTATAATTAATTCACTTTAATTTTAGCAATGACTATTTACGAAAACATAAATATGATAAAATGTTTTGTACCACTGTCCTGTCTTTATTACTTTGTTTACATAAATTATCTGAATTAGAGACTTTGGGTATAGTAGGAACCTTCTTTGATAAAGATATGTTTGTTAGCCAATAAATTAGAAAACAGTAAATTCAACTCAAAAGTTAAAACAGGCAGAATTGTTAAATACGTTATGGGTTCGATTAATAATTCCCGTTCATTATTGACTTAGAAACTTAGAACTGACTCCTGGCCTAGCGCACACCATATTTACCTCAAAAATAAAGATTTCTCCAAAAGGACGGGGTTACTAGGAATACATAGAATAATTCGATTAGCAGTGATTAATCAAAACATCGAATGTAGAAGAAAATTCGAAACAAACGATTGAAAACCAATCCTCTTGTTACAAACTCTTTCATTGGTTATTAAATTACCAAAATTAAAACAAGCCAACTGGATTAACCCTTCTTAAGTTATATTGTGATACAATGGGTTTTTAATTGTGTCTGTAATTACGGCAACGAGCTTCAATAATCTCGGTAATCCAATCAAGTAATTTCGAATTTGTACTCAATGTAAACAGCTAATTATGTAAATCGACCCTGACGGAAAGCTCGTTGAAATAACGATAACAGGATTCGTATATTAAGCCTGACTAATCCACAAAACCACTTAGTGTACCGACGGACCAAAGATACAAATTCACAAAATCAAGCACGTAAGTAATTGGAAGGGACAGGGAATACCTTTAAGGCCCAGATATATGCCAGTGACCTTGAGTGGTTAGGTTGCGTGTTCTGTACTGAGCTCACGCAACGCGTCGTACGTCCAGCCTGTAATAAGACTATACATAACACAAAAGGTATTTTAATAAAACACGTATACTAAAAGATCAATAATTAAATTATCTTTTTTTATAATGCGCACAGCAAAGGAGTGGAACTCTCTGCCTGCGTCTGTGTTTCCGAACGCATACAACCCTAATCTATTCAAAGTGAGAGTGAACAGGCTTCTTCTGGGTAAGCTCACTCCATCGTAGACTTTGTCTCTGTTATCCAGACCTAGACTAAAGTCAAGAGCAAACTCATAGTAGAATAAAAATCTTTAAAAAGGTGAAGGTTTCAGAAAAATACGCTTGATAGATTTTGCGTGATTCTCAGTTTTTTATCCGCGTTAGAAATAACTTTGAAAATAAATTTCACTGTGTAATATAAACATAATCTAAAGTATTCATATATTTAATTGTAAAAAAAAAAACAAATTTAACATATTTTTTTTCCAAATCATTAACATTACTCGTTTAGACGTGATCTTCTGTATAAAATCATTAAAAGTGAGTTATCTTCGCCTTAACACGTTCCGGGACATTACGTCGTAGGTCGGGTATAGAAATCCAATGCAATGTGAATATTCTATTTACAAAGTAAAAAGAAAATTGTGTTCAATGAGAATAACACAGGGTGCACACCAAGATTCAATTCCAATGTCGTAGACACTAATAATGTCTAGACATTAATCTTCAAGCACAGAAATGTACAGAGGCGGACTTAATAATAATAATACTCACACAATATTCAAACCACCATATCCGAAAAGCTCAGTAAGTATCAAGATCTCGCCATAGAAATTAAAACCCAATGGAAAGCGCAAACCGTTCATATTGTCCCCATTGTTCTTTCATCTACTGGTGTAATACCAAAATCTCTCACACAAAGCCTTAACACCCTACAGATGCCTACTCACACACTTTACATGCTCCAAAAAGCCACCATCCTTAACACCTGTCGCATCACCCGAAAGTTCCTGACTTCTTCAACATTATCATCGACCTTTTCTATTTAAATTTCGCCTTACATACTTGGTCCGACCCGTGTGTAAGGTTTCTTAACCTCTCTTAAATGAGAAGAAACGTAAAGAAACGAAAATAATAATAATACCATTTATTTCAGGCAGCACAGGCCCATAGAAAAATACCTTAACCTAAACATACATATTTTAATATAAAGCTTGTGTTAAGACTATGTTAGTAGCACTTCACTTTGTACTAGCTGCACTTTGTGCTGTTCTGTGGAACTTGTCCGCGGAAGCGACGGAACACCACCCAACCTTGGGAGGCGACAAACAATGGTAGGTGACATAAACAAAGATTGTGGAATTATTTTTTTGAATTAATTGTGGAAATATAAGGATATACCTATTACTTTAAATATAATATATATACTTAACTAATTATACATAAATATAAGAACAAATTAAAATTAAAGTCTCCTGAAACCGTTTTTCTGTAACTAGAACGGATGAGGTACCTTTACTGCCCCGTCTCAAAAATCCACCCTATATTGATGCGAACATTACAGTATATATCTTCGATCAATAATGTGCTATTATTGATCGAAGGTATATATGGTAGAACTTTGTTTCTCAATTTTTTACGTAATCTGCCATTTATGATTTGTCATGATACCTAAAATAAAATAATACGATGCTCTTAATATCCCGTTTAGATGTTCTAAATTACGCTTATGTTCTGCACGTGATGCCGGTGTAAATCCAATTAAAACCTTTGGTTTTGAAACCTGTCAAACGCAGGTATTATCAGCATATTTATGTGTAATCTGAGATAAAGTAAATAGATTTCCAAATAAATACAAAAGGCAACCTTTATAAAAGCTTGTACCTTTGAGTACTTGAAATGGCTGAGCATTAAAACCTGTTTACACGGTGCTATTTATTTACCTGTGGCATACCATTGTATGATATACTCGTAGTTGAAGCAAGAATAAAAGTTGCATCTATCCCTAGTCGATTTTATTTTTTATCTGACACAAATTTATTTTATTTAAGTATGCATACACATGTTGCAGTATCAAACTGATTTACATCCGTCACCTCACACTTCAAGTCCAGTTGAAAACCAGCGTCAGGCACTAGTTGTCTGGCATTTATGCTGAACTGGGCCTTTTTGGCGCAGCCGTGAGGCACACTTGCCTGCTAATTTCTTGCATCGCACTGTACTCTTTTTTTATTTACTTTTTATTTGCGGTAAATTATATTGTGTGCCTTTTAGTCTGTGTTAAATAAATGTATTTTCTTTCTTTTCTTTCTTTCTTTCTTTCTTTCTTTTCTTTCTTTTCTTTCTTTCTTTCATCGTCTAAACAGTGTTTAGATGATATGTTGTATATCGTCATCATCATCATTATTGGCAGCCTTGTTCCACCCACTACTGAGTATAGGCCTCCTCCCAATTGTGCCATGCTTCCCTGATCTGTGCGAGTCTCATCTAGGTCTTCCCCGCGATCTTCTGTAGGTCGTCAACCCTCCTGGCCATTGCCAACGCTTCTTCTACCGTTTCTCGGCAACCATTCCGCCACCAACACGTCTAGCCAAGTGTCCTGCCCACCTCCATTTCAGAGCCGCTTCCCGTCCTACGTCTTGAACCTCTTCTTCTTCTCTTCATGTGGTTAGTGACTAAAACCTGGTGTCAGCGTTTTTTGCCGCCCATGGGCCTCTGACTTGGCTATACTTACATGCCGTCGAGAAATATCTCTCAGGCATGCGGTTTCCTCACGATGTTTACCCTCACCGTTTTTAATCAAGTGATAATTACACAATACGCACATGAATCCAAAAAGTCAGAGGTGATATGACCGTTAAAATCATATTTTGCTTTAATTTTATTGTATGCTACATGCATGAAACTTGCATCACGGTGGAGCATACGGTGGAGATATGCCCGGCTTGGGCAGAGCACCGCCGTGTTCTCACGGAGGTGATCGGCGGCGGTGATCTCTCGCGTCCGGCCCTAGTCTAGGCCATGATCCGGAGCGAAAGTGTATGGGAGGCAGTCACCTACGAAGCAGTAATGCTCGTGAAGGAGGAGGCGGAACGCGTGAGGGAGCGGAAGTCTGTGCATCCTGACGCCCCTAGTCGCCGCAGGAGACGCCCTGGGCGGCGGGAATCGATAGCCGATTCCCGGCCATCGTAGGCGCGGGCGTGTGGGCGGCGAGCTATGGGCAGCTCGCCGTCCGGTAAGGACCAGGCCCAGATCGACGGCGCGATGTGTTCCACGCGCGCCTCAAAGAGATGTCAGCACGCACTGACGGGGTCCGCCAGGACCGGTGCCTGCCAGGGTTGCAGGATTGTCCGAAAGGGATACCGTGGCCCTGGCACACAGGCAACTGAAGGAACACGGGTGGGTTTTAGTCAGTAAAAGTCTGACAAGCCCTCCCGCTCTGCCCAGAGCGGCAGAAGTTATTTGATAATTTCCAACAAAAAAAAAAAGTCATGGAACTTGCATCGTGTAAACAGGACTTTAGTTCCACTTCTAACTACACCTAGAAATATCTCTTGCACTGTAAGCACTCATACCTTTCAATCCGGAACACATCAACGCAGCTTGGTGCAGAAATAGGTGTCGTGGTAGTACTGCCCCGGACGAGTCCATGGAGCTTCTTGCTCGTTCTTCTTCTTAGAGATCTACGTTTTGTAACGGGAAAATATTTTCTACTTTCTAATTGGACGACTTGTTGCCAAATTAAAAGCGCCTGTAAATTGTTTAATTGAAATAAAATGCTTTGACTTTGACTTCACCAATTCGCTTCCCAATTTTGAAATAATTGAGTTTGTTTTTCAACGAATTTACGAAGCCACTGTGGGGCCTCAAATGGGTTACCACAATAGCCTATTTCAACGTGGCAAGCAAATTGGTGGCCCAAAACGAATTAGCCGACCTCAAAGAAATGGCCAAGATGTTACACCGACGAGGCTAATGCTTTAGAAATCGTCGCTATACTCGTCATTTAGTTAAACTGATCCCTAATTTGGTTCACACGTACAATTTGTAAGTTAGGAACTAAGTTAGGCGTTAGGTTGAAATATTAGCAACGCCTGACTTAGGGAAGTTAAGTTGTTTAACCGGTACATACTCGTATAACGATGCTTTGTGAAAATCTTTTACCGGTTTGGGAATAAATATAACTTGATTGATGTTTAAGAGGGCCCTTCCCGGTCCGTCTATCGTCAACGCGAGCATGATTGAAAAGCTTGTTGTTTCATCCAGCTAAATGTTAATGCTAACAGGCAAGGGAGAACGCAAGAACATTGAACGAAAAATTGTGTGCGGAAATTTCATAAAATTTGCTTCAGAAAATACGTATTTTTGAGAAAGCCTTAAAAGTTTGTAGAATAAATGTGTGTTATTTAGAATCTACATTACATGTGCGATGTTTTTATGGAGATGTTTTCTTTATTTTTACAATTTATGAGTACATTATGAACGGCCAAAGTTCTGAAAAAATGTGTGTAAAAAGCAGATTTTTGGAGGCTTATACTGAATTTGTTCGTCCAAATTTTAATTTTTAGCTTACATAGAAACCTAGTTAAAGTGCACATAATACCAATTAGTTCAAAACTATCATTGAAATTAAGAATTTTTATACCTTTCGTCTTATTCACTACAAAATGATCGAAATAAATATCATCAGATTTTATATTTTCATGACAGCGCAGTTGCTACGCTATTGCTACGTTTGTAACTCACAGCAAGAGTACAAAATGGGATAGATAGGTACTTAGATTGACGGTGCAGAAAGTCACCAATCAATCTGCCTAGCCTTTTCCCAACTATGTTGGGGTCGGCTTCCAGTCTAACCGGATGCAGCTGAATACCAGTATTTTAATGGAGCGACTGCCTATCTGACCTCTACAACCCAGTAACTGGGTAACACGATACCCGGTAAGACTGGTTGTCAGACTTTTGGGCTTCTGACGACCCGTAACGACTGTCAAAGATCCACGAATGACAGCCGGGACCAACGGCTTAACGTGCTTTCCGAGGCACGGAGGAGTCTCGGTATGTAAAGATGGTCACCCATCTACGGACCAACCCCGGCAAGCGTAGCTTAACCTGACGGATCGACCCGTGCGGCTGTTATTACTTTAGCCACGACCTCCTCACAAAGAAAGAAAGTCACCGTAAGTAAATAATGTTTGAAAAGCTTTATTTTAATAATCGGTTCTCCATTCAGACACAAGATGTACCTCTTGTGTCGGTTCGTAATAGCTTGATGAGAGCAGCAGAGGATTCAATTATAAAAGCCGATATTCAACAGTGGATTGCGATACGATGATGTTAAATTGCAATCGAATGAAAGAAAATTTAAAACACATATTAAAACTACACTTTGTAAACAAGCTTATTACAAATTAGAGGATTATATCCAAGATAAGAATGCTTAGCACCATGCTGGTCCTGCTCCATAGGACAATGTAGAGTCAAGACAAAATCAAACAGGTTGCTAATTTATGTATAATGTATTATTTTTAAGACATTAATTTTATGATAAGTATAGCTCGCACACTGACTTTTTATTTGTAAAAAATAATACAATATTTGTAATTATGTGAGCACCATGTCAATTTATCCGTCAATGCTTAATTCTTTATTGTTATAACCTGTTGTGGTATAGTAATTTTATTCTAGGTACATCGTCTTCACATGTAATGATATAATTGATCTATACAAAGTATTGTAAAACAGTTTAAAAGAGTAACCGTGGAGTTTCTTGCCCATTCTTCTCCATGCGAAACTACCTTTTGGAAGGGGCAACTAGAATCAATTTTATTTCCTTGTAAATTTTGATGTTCAAAAGTGCCATTTATGTGCCTATTTGAAATAAATGCCTTGACTTTGACTTTGACTTTAAAAACGCGATAATTGACTCCAAGTTGTGGATTGTAAAAATGAATAGCTATGCCTTTCTTTGTTTGCTGTTTACATTTTCCTCACGTTGTTTCGAGATTTTCCAATTTATTTCGTATTCTTTAATCCCAAACAAAAACAAAGCTGTAAACAAAATGTCACACAAACAAAAATGTCACACAAACAAACAAAAATGAAGTGAGCTGTAATATATCACGCGGGCCCAGTACGGGTTGGTAGATATCACAATGTCTTCGAATGTTTGGTTCTAGAACATGCTGGTTTCTTCACGATGTTTTCCTTCACCGTTTTGGGAGCAGCAGTTATAAAATTATTTACACAAATTAAATTAGAGCCTGGGTTCTGTTAGGTCGTGCATACGCGGGAGGTTTAAAAAAAGGTAAATGTTTTTTTACTCAAAGTATATTTGAAAAGATAAAGAAAATAGAAAAAATTGAAATTAGAACGTGTAGCTCTTTCAAATGATGGACTAAGGTCCCTCACCCACGGCGACTTTTTGTAGCGATGCAGTAGCGATGCTGTCGCGCGTCCACATCGATACAGTCGCGAAGCGATCGCTAGCTGTGTGCCCTCGCCCACGGGCCCAGATTCAGTGGCGATGCAAACGCGATGCTGTCGCGCTTCTGTCACTATGCAAACGCGATTCAGTAACGGCACAAAAATGCCACAGTTGCACTGATGCTCGGTTCTCCACTCACGCGCCACCCTCCCTCCGTTCTCTCCCTGATGTGGTCCGACACGGTCGCGCGTTTGCATCGATACAGTCGCGATGCTGTAGCGCGTTATGAGCGCGTTGGCATCGCTTCTGTAGCGCGTTGCAAATGCGGCTAACACGCGTTGGTAGCGATGCTGTTGCACTTTTACAAAGCACACGACAGCATCGCTAAAAAAAGTCGCCGTGGGCGCCGAGGGGCCTAAGACTAAAAAAATTGACCTCGCAGTTGGGCGACGCGACGCCACGGGGCTGTTGGCCCTTATCAGCGATACTCGAGGCTGAAGTGCAGGATGCACTTCTCACAATTTTTGTTTGTTTATTTAAGTATTTGTATTCAGGGTTATAAAAAAAAAAAAAAAAAAAAAAAAAAAAAGTTATAAGTTATAACAGTTCGAACCCACGACCAACAAAGTCGTAAGTCGGGGCCGTTACCACTGATAGGCCACCACTTCTCTTAGAACCCTAATTCTTAGAACTCATAAAGACTAGGGCATGCAATATCGGAAGGTTCTCAATTCCGGAACTGAGTTCCATTACTGGAAATCTGATTCCGGTATTCCGGAACAGGGGCCTTACTCCCGAAAACGATTCGAATTTGATTTTGATTCCGATTCGATTTCGTTTCTGATCCGAACTCGAGTTAAAACTTGACCGAAGTTAGTTTCGCTTCGAACCACCGCACGATCATGCGCTAGTGTCGGTTTCAAGAGTATGGATCGGCATTTAATTCGAACCTAATTCGAATGATTCAGAACTCGATGCTGAATCGGAATCAAAATCAAACTCGAATCGTTTTCGGGAGTAAGGCCCCTGGTTCCGGAACTGGTAACTTTTAAAGTTTGTTTCAAATCGAACAAGATTTATAATTACATCAGTCTTTTAATCATTTTTAGTAACAAATTAAACATCTCTCTCCCTTATTACTCTAATTAAACATTGGCCGTCTAGCGGCTTGTGGAAAGTTCCACAGACTAGTTTGGTTGCGTTTAGATAAAATAATAATCAAAATATCAAAAAATTATGAATATCGGAATTCCGATATTACGAGTACTCCTTTCAATTCCGGAATTGAATATCAGCAAAATTGTTACGGAATTCCGGAATTAAGAAATTCCGGAATTCCGGAATGCATGCCCTAGTACAGACCCTATAATAGAGTTACTGCCGTAAAACCTTTTCATAAAAGATTTGGCTCGCATCATTTTCCAAACAAATATTAAAATACATTAACCAAACACATTCGGGATCTTATCTCTTTTGTTGCTAGTAAAATATAGGCTTCATTATATCCCTTTTATAGCACTACACAAAGTTTATTCGTGTACAAAAAATTCAAACGTTTTCGGCTCTATGGGCTGTATGGTATCGTTTTTATTGTTAAAGAGTAAGTTCTAAATAAATTGGCTTTACGTGAATGTTGCAATGGTAGTAAGTCATGTTTAAAATGTGAAATATTTTTCTCTTTTTTGTTATTATTATTATTGCAACGATCAACTTTTTATATAAGTTGACTTGAGAAATAGCCCTTTTTACGACATTTTATGACTAAAATGTAGGTATTTTTTAACAACAATCGATATTATGGCTTATTCCACTAATCCCCCCTGACAGAATCCCCCTCAGTGGGGAAAACAAACCTTATGTAAAAAAAAAACACTTTCAGGGGGATCTTGGAATAAGTTTTTTTTTTTCTTCAGTTCTAGTTTTCCCCCCTAAGCGGGATTATCAGGGGTTAATTCTAGACTGTTTTTTATAGATTCCACTTTTCCTCCTAAGGGGGAATTTCAGGGGGGATTTGTGGAATAAGCTGATTTTACACAATGCACCTAGATATGAACTTGATGTAAAGTCACCATAGAAAAGAACTAAAACAAACGGTATAAACGGTATGATTTGCTATGCACATGTAAGAAACATTTCAGGATGAGAATGTTTTCCATACTCTCCATTGATGTAAGCTGTGTGTTACAAAGCTCGCTCATACATAACACATACGAGTATGCTTTCTTTCAAATGCTCACTAACATAATACGTTCTCCCTGAGTTCACATCAAGCTAACAGAATAATATTTCAAGGTGCCAACATGTCCTGAATAATGTATTGCCAACAACAGAGAGTATTGCACAACTATTCTACGAACTGCTACAACAACTTGTTGAACCATGTCACCAAGATATAAAAAGGCTTAAGGCCCAGATATATGCCAGTGACCTTGAGCTTGCGTGTTCTGTACTGAGCTCACGCATTTCGTCGTACGTCTAGCCAGTCGCCCATAGGACCAATAGGACGCCCATCCAAGAGCGCTGTCCCAAATAAGACGCATTATTAATTTATTATACATAAAACAAACGGTATTATAATAAAGCACGTATACTAAAAGATCTATAATTAAATTAAAGTTAAAAAGGTGAAGGTTACAGGAAAATACGCTTCATAGATTTTCCATCCGTTTTCCCTCTTTGCACAGTAATATTATGGGTTATTTAAGTGTTTTCTTGCTCCATTAGGGTCACGAATATTACTGATATCAAATATTGTTATCAGTTTATCTGTCCGATACAGTTACGCGTATTCTACAAAGGAATAACGAGGGTAGATACATATCATGGCCCTTTACGGGGCACCGGTGTGGGCGCGTTCCTTGAGGCGACGACTTGCCCGCCGGTTGAACGCGTCCCAAAGGGTCATGGCCATCAGGCTGGTACGTGGATACCGCACGGTCTCCGGTGAGGCGGCAAGCCTCCTTGCCGGATTGCCGCCATGGGACCTGGAGGCAAAAATCTTCGCTCACTTATGGGAGTGGCGAAACGCCGGGGCGTAACTCCGCTGCCGCGAGAAGTCATGGCACAGCGTACAGAGTTCCGTCGGGATCTCATGGCGACATGGAGGGTGCGATTGTCGGAATCCAGCGCTGGGGTCACCACAATTGTGGAGATAAGTCCCCTCTTTGAAGAGTGACTAGAGAGGCGCCACGGCGTCCTCACCTTCCACCTGACACAGGTCCACACCGGACACAGTTGTTTCGGGAGGTTCCTTTTCGGATTAGGCGGGAGGAAACGCCTGGGTGTTACCACTGTGTGGATCGCCCGGAGGACACGGTGGAGCATACGGTAGAGGTCTGCCTGGCTTGGATAGAGCACCGCAGTGTCCTCACGGAGGCGATCGGCGGTGGCGATCTCTCGCGTCCGGCCCTGGTCCAGACCATGGTCTGGAGCGAGAGTGCATGGGAGGCAATCACCTCCTTCTGCGAAGCAGTAATGCTCGCGAAGGAGAAGGCGGAACGCGTGAGGGAACGGCAGTCTGTGCGCCCTCACGCCCCTAGTCGCCGAAGGGAACGCCCTGAGCGGCGGGAATTGGTAGCTGATTCCCGGCCACCGTAGGCGCGGGCTTGCAGACGGCGAGCTATGGGGAGCTCGCCGTCCCGTAAGGACCAGTCCCGGGTCGACGGTGCGTTGTGTTCCACTCGCGCCTCAAAGAGATGTCAGCACGCACTGACGGGGTCCTGCAGGGTTGCGAGTTTGTCCGAAAGGGATACCGTGGCCCTGGCAAACAGGCAACTGAAGGAACACGGGTGGGTTTTAGTCAGTAAAAGTCTGACACGCCCTCCCGCTCCGCCCAAAGCGGGAGAAGTTATTTGATAATTTCCCACCCAAAAAAAAAAGGGTAGATACTTATGTAACGATATGCTTGCTTATTTGAAATTACAGCTTCCAAAATCACAGCTTTGGAAGGAAATTACTTTGTAAAGCTTAAATAATTAAATAAGTATTACAATTGCTTTTGAAAAACGAGGGAAAAATCCCCTTACGCCACTTTACGAATAACATTACATTGATTTAAAAAAGATCAAACGCAAATCGTTTACTCGATGTAAAAGGCATTCGATTGTATTGGACAAAGCTACGTTTATCATAGTATCGATTCGATTACCGTTCGAATGTAATAAAAATTCCACTCTTCGATGTTTTAGATACCTATTTTGAACTTAAACGTTCGTTTTTATATTTAAATGTAATGTGCATTTGAATATATTGGCTTGTTTTATTGTCATGCGCAGAAAGTGTAATGACACTTTCTGCGCAATTCGTTAATAGTACAAAGGCCAAAATGGTTTAACAGTGCAAAGCTAATACACATGCTGAAAAGGCATGCTTGTTTGCTAGAAAACAAGTAAGTAGTACGCTTATTTGTTGCACGCTCTTCTTGTGTCCAAAATACTCGTACTCTATTCATAAACGCATGCAAATTGTGTGCTACTATACCCAAAGTCTCTAATTCAGATAATTTATGTAAACAAAGTCAAGAAATGTTACTGTCAAAATGACAGGACATTGTGGTGCAAAACATTTTATCATAATTTTTTTTTGTAAATAATCATGATATAAAACTAGCTTCTGCCCGCGACTTCGTCCGCGTGACATTTCGGGCCACCCATCGCGTCGCATCCCGTCGCTCGCCCGCGCTATAACTTCGTTATCACTTAGCGTTATTTCTGACTTTTGTTCTTTTCGCTTGGCTCCTAAGGATTTCATCATCATCATCATCATTTCAGCCGAAAGACGTCCACTGCTGGACATAGGCCTCCCCCAATTGGGGGGGTTTGCCATAATCGCCACGCTTGGCAGGCGGGTTGGCGATCGCAGTATGGTTTTAAAAATAAATAGAGAAAGCTGCTGCCCATTCTCTAGTAAATCCCTTAGTCGCCTTTTACGACACCCACGGTAGGAAATGGGATGGAGCTATTCTTTACGTCCGGCACCACACGGAACTAAGGATCTAACGTGATGTTATATAGCCTTCCTCGATAAATGGGCTATCCAACACTAAAATAATTTTTCTATTCGAACCAGTATCTAGTTCCTGAGATTAGCGCGTTCAACCAAACAAACAAACTCTTCTTTATACTGTACTGTATAGCTTTATAATATAGCTGACCCGCGCAACTTCGTCTGCGTCACCTAAGAGAGAGAGTGGTTTAAGTAATGAATTTACTACTTATTTTGTTACGGAGTTATTTTAAAATTATGATTTTTCCTAAGATGTTGATTGCAATCAAGTGATATCAAGGACAATTTTGTTTACATTTAAATACTTGTGATGAATAACGTATTTATTTGGATAAGGATTAATACAATGTTTATGAAAACACCTTCGCAAATACCTAATGCATTAATTTCGAACAAACTTGATTACCATAAAAAAGGTTATAGTGAGTAAATCTTAAAAGATAAACATATGCTGTCATAGACTTTTTTTAGAACTTTTAAAGAGGAACAATTCCATCATACATGATATTTGCTTAACTTAAACCGTTTACGCAGCGCACGCAACGGAAGCTCTCAAAAAGGAATATTTTTTCCCGTTTTTGCAACATTTTACATTTATGCTCCGCTCCTTTTGGTTGTAGCGTAATGTTATATAGCCTATAATATTTCTGAATAAACGGACTATCCAACACAAAAAGATTTTTTCAATTCCAACCAGTAGTTCCTGAGATTAGCGCGTTCAAACAAACAAACAAACAAACAAACTCTTAATATTATATTATATTATATATATAGTATAGATTAAAGTGAATTAATAATAAGAACTATGCAAACAAAATACCGTTGCCAAACAATGTTTTGTGTAGTGTGTCGGAGACACGGCCTATGATCGTCATAATCAGCCCTTTTAAGTCCACTGCTAGACGTAGGCCTCCCAAAATCGATTTCCACTTAAAACAGTTTTCATCCAAAATGTGGCTAGATAAGCTACTTACAATATGAATCTATGAATGAGAGTTGTAATACCCGTATTAGTGTTGTTGAAGATGTAAAAATTTTAAAATTTTTGGATCGGCTGCATTGTTACCAGTATCATAAAATATTTTATACCAGAAAATCTCCTTTTTTTTAATAACTTTGCTTAAAACCGAAAACATATAAAAATAATTTCGGTATTATTATTTTTCAATTATTATTTCTTAAAATCCGTACTTAAAAGAAAATTGAACCATTTTCGCCATTTTATGTGAATTACCATTACGACGATATTTTTTTGATATGTTATCCCCTTTGTTTACATAAATTATCTGAATTTCAGACTTTGGGTATAGGTAGCTGCATTTGTTTAAAATTTGCATGCTTTTATAGTGCCACATAGCATAGTCCAGGCATTAAGGTCATACTAGCTCAGTAATCCGCTGTTTGATCTTTGTTCCGGAATCAGCTAAAATCAGGTAGTAAGGATAGAAGAAACGATAAATGGCTTTCTATAGATACTAGCTTCACTTAGTCTCTGTCTGCCGTATCGGTGATAAAGCGTTCAGTGGAAATAGGAAGCTTTAAAAGTTTAGGTAAGCTTGTAAAATTTGACTGCAGAGAAATATGGCAGCTCGCTTTTAACTTGACCTATAAAATGTCGGATAAAGTTATTTCAAGCATTTAGCAATAACTTTAAGTTAAAGAGCTTTCAAGAAAAGAAACATCGGAAGTTTTAGTAAATTTTGATGAAACAAATGATCTGGGCCATGCTTTTACAAAAAAATACGAAGTACGAAAAGTTATACCTAATGGCAAAAAGAAAAGGTGATGAAGACAATGATCTAGCAGGGCCTTAAATACCGGTAAATTTTCATAACGTTACCTTGTATTGACAGAGTTAACGTTATTATTAAAATAACGGTAATCGATTTAACGTTATTTATGCGACTATTAATTTTATCATTATTTTAAACGGGTGAGATGTAAGTAGTGGGGCCTGAGGTGTGCGGCGCGGCGGGAGCCCGCCCTCGCGCCTCTCTGATGCCGCCGTGCCGATCAAAACGTTGCCTGAATCTGCCTGATTCATACCCACAGAACGGCAACGTAGCTAATTAACGTTAGTTATCGTATTTTTGTTAATGTTAATTAACGTTATATTACTGGTAATGTTATCAAGTAACGTAAAATTTTTGTAACGTTAGTAGGTATAACATTGAAATTTAACGTTATGTAACGGTTATTATTTTGTTATTTGGTAACGTTAACAAGCCCTGGATCTAGCAAAACACAATTAATTTTGTACATCACAATATTTTGGTTTGGCCGCTGACCCCCAAACTAAGCAGAGTTTTACCTCAGTGATAAAATTATTGTCTCTGAATTGATACAATTTATTGTAAAAGTACGCTGAAGGTATATTTATAAACGGTCCATGGCAGGGGCCAAACTTGCTAAAACCCAAATCCAAACCTTATTTTACAGATTTACATAATAAATAAACCTTCCAACTGTTTTCAAACTCTCATAAATTTGCTGTTATCAAATAAATCGAGGCTGTTTGTTATTCAAACAAATAAAAGTCACTAGGCAAAATCCCTATATAGGATTTGCTTAGCACTTAAAGTTAACTTTAGCAGCATATTATTACAAAATGTGTAACAACATAAAATTGGACCTCTTTATTTGTAAATGGGTTTACAATACATTTGTACTGATTCAAAAGATTTTGCAATTTGATTATTTTTCTTAGAATAAAAAATGAAAAATAAAATAATAAATAAAACGAAATAATGAAATTACAATTTCCACGGCGGACTTAGTTTAATTCAAGTCAATGAAAACAATTTTGATTAAAAATGTTAAACGAACAACTTTTTGTCAAATATTATGTTACTGGAATTTAATCATTTTAGGCGCGAAGGCATGATGAATAACTAAGATTATCATAACTAGCACCATTGTACTACTGCGTGCGGCGTGCGTACTGTGTGGCGTGCTCAATCTTTGTCCACTTTTAAAATTTTGGTTAAAAATCACTTCCTCTCTCCTTAAACATCATCATTACTTAAAGTTCCTTGCTCTTGTATCATGTTTATTATTGTGTGTGTATATATATATATATATATTTATATGGATAAGTATCTATATGCTTTGTGTATATGTATTTATTGTATATATGTAAGTGGTACACCACTAAATACCTGCAGTATTGTCTCTCCTTCTACTTTTTGATCCATCCAAAGGTTGTCTGTAAAAGATCGCTTTTAGCGATAAGACCGCCCATTGTGACACCCTATGTAACAGTTCTACATTTATATCTGTAATTTTTATGGTGTACATAATAAAGAGTATTCTATCTATCTATCTATCTACTGAGTATTCTTCCTTATAAGCACAATTACCAGACCGTCTTGTAATAACTCTGTTCATCTGCATCAAACTCAAACTCAAGCATTTATTTTAATTAATACATTTACAGGCACTTTTGAACTGACAAGGAGTCGGTCAGAAATTTGAAGCTAGTTGCCCATTTCAAAACGTAGATCTCTACGGAGAAGAACGGACAAGAACTGTGCCTTTTATAGTCATTGTCAGGAGGGGCAGGTCAGAGAGGCATTTCCCGTATTTTTAGAACGTTCGCATTCTAATGTCAGTCAAAAAATCTTTAATTTAACTACAAAACAAAAACTTTGTCACAGAGACGGGATTGCGACTTGAATTCGAACATTTTGACAAGTTTTTGAAATTGATTTTATCGCTGTTGTACGAGAATTGGACTTCTGGTAGTGTTCATAGTATCTATAAATACCTAGCTATACTAATATTAAAAAGTGGAAATATTTTTTTGTTTGTTTGTACCGAATAAGCTCCGAAACTACTGGACCGGTTTTAACCAACAGAAAGGTAATTTATCAGGAAGTAACATAGGCTATAATTAACTTTGAAAAAAAAAAAAAAATTGAGATCCTTATAAAATTGCAATAATGTAACCCAAAGTACCAAAATGTTGCCTATAAAATTCATTATTTGGCGTGCGTTGAGAAAACTATTGATGATACATAAAAATGTTGTACTACATGATTAAAGTAATCATTATTACCTACAAAAAAGCCTACAAGAGAATATATCTAATTATCATAGTTAAGTTACAATAGCAGCTTTTGTGTTCTTAATTTTAATTTGATCGCTGGTAGACACAAAAGTTGGTTCAATTCGTATTGTAGTATTCATTCTTATTCAAATAAATAGTTTCATCATCAAGGGTATTTATGCAGCAGTAAAATAATTTGTAATTCATTTGAGTTGAACATTTAATTTCGCGGGCGGGCTATGGGTCGGGGGAACAAGAAATTTCGGTGTATTCCCGCCGTCCCTATACCGCCCGTGTCCCCATTAATGGAAATTCACATAAAATGGCGAAAATAAAGGTTCCATTTTCTTTTAAGAGTCTATACTACCTCAGCGCTACCTCACTCTGTATCTCGCTCGCACACTATTGCTACCGGTCACGCGAGCAAGCGAGACAGGGCGGCAGGGAAAAGGCTCCAAGGTGCCGATAGTTTAGGTAATTTCTTTTTACGGTGAAAATAATGGTCATTTAAAAAAAGTAAATAACATAAGACCTGCATTATAGTTAGTTCAGTTAATATGCAATGTTTCATTGTCTAATTTGAAGTATTTTTTGTATACCAGCGGTTTATTGTTCGGTTTGGAGGTAACTTTGGATTTTTTTTCTATCGAGAAAATTTTATGGAATCCTGTTTTCGGCTAACATAGTACTTAACATTAATCCTCAACTTTACCATATATTTATTTCAAAATGAATGCTGCGGTATTTTCGGGATTTTAGATATAATAATAAAAAAATCAATACTTAAAAGAAAATGGAACCTTTTTTTTTCGACATTTTATGTGAAATATGTATAATATATGCATACCATTAATGGGGACACGGGCGGTAGGGACGGCGGGAATACATCGAAATTTCATGCGGACGAATTCGCGGGCAGAAGATAATATTTTTTTTTTTTTAATCGTTTGTCCTCACTTGTTCACTTGTTGAACACCTTTTGTCTTGTTCTGAGTTCGTACAGTATGAGTTAGGTATTGGTTCAGAAGCAAAGATATAGGTCAATCATAGGTAGATCATAAAATTACTAGTTGATTTCGTGACTACATACTTACTGATCATCATCATCATCGCCCGCGTCTCATCGCTTGTCATAGACTATAGACAATAGTCTAAAGCCTAGACAAGTGATGTTGGAACGTTGGACGCGGGTCAATTGTAATATTTTATTTATTCTACATACCTAATTACTTTTTTCTTTATTTTTGTTTCTGTAAATTATATTTTATTGCCACTTATTTTTTGATCCCCTAGTTGGACTTATAGGTTTCCGTAGGTGTGTCCGTGGCTAATTACTGCGGGCCATATCAGAATACCAGCGCTGCGGCACTTATTTCTAAATGTCGCAGCATCATGCTGAGGCAGGAGCTTTTTGGCCTCATACAGTACTCTGTTTCAGGGCTTGTTAACGTTACCAAATAACAAAATAATAACCGTTACGTAACGTTAAATTTCAATGTTATACCTTACTAACGTTACAAAAATTTAACGTTACTTGATAGCATTACCAGTAATATAACGTCAATTAACATTAACAAAAATACGATAACTAACGTTAATTTAGCTACGTTGCCGTTCTGTAGGTAAGAATCAGGCAGATTCAAGCAACGTTTTGATCGGCACGGCATCAGCGAGACGCGAGGGTGGGCTGCCGCCACGCCGCGCGCCTCAGGCCCCCCTATTACATCTCACCCGTTTTAAATAACATGTAGCATAAATAACGTTAAATCGGATACCGTTATTCCAATATAATAACGTTTCCTCTGTCAATAAAAGGTAACGTTATGAAAATTTACCGGTACTTAAAGCCCTGCTCTGTTTTTTTTTTAATAATATTTTTTTTTTGACGTGACAACGTCTAATAAATCTATGAACGCCGGCTGCTAGCACGAAAAAGGATGACTCATTGCCCCGTTACGGTCATTGTCCCGTTACGCTCATTGTCCCGTTACGCTCATTGAATGCTTGCGCCGCATCAATGTTTTGTTATGACGTTGTCACGTTAAACCATCGTCCGTAAACCAACTTTACAGACAACCAATTTTTTTCCAACTATATTGGGGTTGGCTTCCAGTCTAACCAGATGCAGCTAAATACCAGTATTTTACATGGAGCGACTGCCTATCTGACCTCCACAACCCAGTAACTGGGTAATACGATACCCCTTGGTAAGACTTAACTACATACTCATCATCATCATTTCAACTGAAAGACGTCCACTGCTGGACATAGCCCCCCCCAATTGAGGGGGGTTCCATAATGGCCACGCGTGGCAGGCGGGTTGGCGATCGCAGTGTGATGTTAAAAATGCATAGAGAACGCTGCTGCCCATTCTCTAGTAAGTCCCTTAGTCGCCTTTTACGACACCCACGGGAGGAAATGGGATGGTGCTATTCTTTACGTCCGGCGCCATACGGAACATACTTATAAACAGTAATTATAAGTACTACCTAACCTACATAGACTAGATTTGCAATTTATTTTGAAACAACTACGCCAAAGCACGCCTTACTTCATTTGTAGTTTGAAATATCCGTCTCTCATTTTGAGGTTTCCTCTCTAGATGATTTTGTTACCAGTTTTCGGCTTGGTTTAATTAATCTCATTAATTTTAGGCAGTGGTTCAGCGTGACGTGTAATGAATACTAGTCGGAAAACTCAGAAAGTTATGTTTTTCCGCAGGTCAGTAATCTCATTATGTCCTATAGTTGTTTTAAGACATTATGAAATGAGCAAAACACGTGAGGTTAATAACCTAGGATCTTTACCTGCTGCAACTATGAAGAATATACGATTTCATTGAGACATTTTTCAGTAACTGTTTTTATTTACAGCATGCTTAGATATTAATTATTAACACTGACCGACCCAGACGAACCCATAACTCTCCTCCAGGAGAGCAGTAGGGAAACGAGTACAGTTCAAAAGAGATTACACAATACACGACCGTCATTCCGACCTCGCCGCCGAAGCCCATCGCGAAATCCCCGACTAAATAGTCCTCCCCGACCCTTGCCCGTATGCGAAGCGCCAGCACGCGCTATAGCTGAGCCTGTAGCTTTAAATTCCCCAAATAATAATCATAACGCAGCCACCGTCGGTCCCTTGCCATCCTCCCTCCGACTCTGCCCTAAGCTGAGGTTTGTACCCAACAGAGGGTGCCCTTAGCGCGCAGTCGTTTAGTTTATAAGTTTTTACGCCCTAGCTGGAGGCATTAAGTTTCGTTAGGAGCTTAAGCTACTAAATGCTCCTTAATGCCTCCAGCTAGGGCAACCTGTGGTTGCCTTATGGCAACCTGTGATTGCCTTATGGCAACCACAGGAAAGTCCGGTTAAAGAGTCTCAACCTCTCAAGGTTAAATCTGAGACGCCCTAGTTAAAAAAAATTAAAAAAATACTCATTTAAGATTTGGATTTTTGTTTTTTTAGTTTTCAAGAGCACATTTGAACTCGTTTGTAAATATATCAGCCATAATAAGAATAATAAAAAATTGCAACCTAGCGATGCCTACATTTTTATTTTGGCGTAGCGGTGTAGTTACAACTATGCCTCTTATAACGTTTATTATTCAACAGATTGATTGTACGTAACAACTTAGTTTTACTAAGTAGCCATTTCTAAGTGCAAAAGCAACCTCAGTTTTGTCTAGAGTTCTAGCCTGGCTAAAGGTCATAAGCACACATATCAACTCTGAAACGGATCGTAACCGTATCAACTCGAGCCGTCTATTATTCTTTGTATGAAACTTCCTACTGAAAAGCACTCAAATCGGAATCATAACGTAAACGATTCGCCTCAGGACAAGCTCAGGAACCGCGGTGTGGCGCGTGGTCAACCAGCGGTCTCCCGCAATTACGGCTCGTCGTCCCCGCGCTTGCGTCTCTTCGTCCACCTTTGCCCCTCTCACCCCTGCCGCGTTCGGATTCAAACTGATCTGGTGCCAGCCAGGTCAACCAACGGTCGGCGAGCCGTAAGCGCGGCGTCGCCTAGCTGTAGCCGAGTAGACGTATCGAAGCTGCTGGCCTGCTTTGGTTACGTGCTTACGTTAGGTTGACGCCTGTTTGATGGCGAGGCGAAAGGCGATATGGTGACGATCCCTTTCCGAGTTGATAATTATGTGTGCCATTATAACTTACCAAGGGGTATCAAGTACTATGCAATACAAAGATAATCCTACGTTTTTACGATAGTTAATATGTTATTTATTTATTTATTAAAACTTTATGCACAAGTAAAAAAACTGTACAAAGGCGGACTTTATGCCTTGGGCATTTTCTACCAGTCTACCTTAGGGTGATGCAGAGATAATACACAGTAGGTGCAATAACAAAAAAACTATTTAGAAGATATTTATAGCTAAGATATAAGAATAAATACATATATACATACATACAACTAAAAATAAAAAGTTATGAGAGTTAAACAAGAACTAACTAACTTTGTATTTTATTAATGGCAGATTTTAGACGTCAATATATTTTTTCAGGATAATAAGGCCTTAAAAAAAATTTGTGGAGTAGATTCCAATAATATTAAAAGCTTGAAATTAAAAAAAAAAAAACTAAAACCCGACTGCAACTAAAAACTAAGGCATGCAAACAGCACTTACAATTGTCGCTGAAAACTAGTACTAGGACTCCGTCTCGCATAGGGTCGCAGCATTATGCTGAGCGCATATTTTCCCCCAACTTGTTCTTTTCGTGTCCTTTCTTTGCGTCATGTTTACCGCAAATGAACGTTTTTTCTTTCTTCTTTCTTTCTTTCAATGATAACAAATCGAATTGTCAAGATTGGATCACTAGACCCTTCCAGGTTTAATCAAACATTGTGGTCAAATAACCTACCTCACCTCACAGACAGGGACTATTGATACAAGTGGTTTGCCATTAATATGACTCCCACATATTGATGGTGTATTTACTCTGTCGGGGCCATTGTCAAGCATCGACCTTTTGCTAAAAGGAAAATTACGAGTATGTTTGTAGCCACAAAGGCAAATAAACTAAAACATTTTTATTACACTCTTAACAATGAATCTAACCTTCAAATATTCACTAGTATTTTCTATCGCATAATTGCAGCTACGGAATGTTAAATAAGCTTCACTTTATAAATAATAATAATAATATACTTTTTCACTTCTCATGCTCTAAAAGTATGCCAATATAGCCCTACGAAGCGGGACTAAAGTGGCCACTTTAGTCTCTAGGGAGTGAAAAGTAATTAGTTTTTTAGTTTCCTTCATGTGACATAGACAAACTCAAACAGCCAGTAAATATACTATTATCTGTGGAGTGTGGACCATTTCATTACGAAAATGTTGAAGAGTTTTAGTTCCATGGCTTTTCCGCAAAGAAGGTGGCGCCATGTGTTGTTGATTAATTAAAGGCGCACAAAAGTTGAAACCCTGACTTCTAAACTAGGTTACTCGGAATAGGAAATACTTCATCTTTTATAATAATTTCTCCAAAGATGTAAAACACGACATTTATTGCTGTTTCCACCGTCTGCAAATGTCAAATAACTCCAGTTTATAGCGGAAAATACCGAGATTAAGTGTAAGAAAGAAATACAATTTATACAAGAATAACTCGGCAATATCTGTCAGAACGATATTCAATAAAAACAATGTAGGCTTTCAGCTGTGTGCTTTCAAGTAAAACACACGTGTGCTGATAAAACAAGTTATATTTCATGATTATTGACGAGATCCATACATAGATCATCAATTTTTTTTTGTCTACATTTAAATCTGTAATTTTTATGGTGTACATAATAAAGAGTATTCTATCTAGGTATCTATTGATATGTTCACTAATACGACCAAAAAAAAAACCCGTTTAATCATGAACTCCATTTGAAATAACATTAGACATTTAAGAGGCCGTGCACGAAATCGACTGATTTTGATCAATTTTGTTCATTGTTTGTGAGAAAGGGAAACATAATTTAAACAAAATTATTTGAGATTTGAAAAGTCGTGTTCTTTGTTTTGCATGTGGCTGAAAGGGATTTTTCAAATAAATTAAGTCCTCACGGTAAATCTCTAATATTTGCAACAAGTTTTCCGAAAAATGACGCGAGACTGACATTTGATCATTATTCTACAAGAAACTACTTTTGATTTTGAACATTAAAAAATATCATCAACATCAATATATGGTCTACTTGCATGTGGCGGAACCACTTTTTTCAACTTCCATACAAAATATAGCAGAACAATTATATTGAAAAAACCTTTTTTTGTTTTAAACCTCGTCAGTAATATATATTTTTCCTATTATTTAGCAAATCATATCAAGAAATTTAAAAATCACAAATTAGTCTTCAGCTATGCTAGAAATATCATCAAAATTTTATTTAATGATTATACAATATCTTCATTAAGTAAATCAATGGCAAAATAAACTATATTTTGGAGAGCACAAAAATGATGAAATTATTAAAAGCTGCTGTGACTGACACGAATGGTTTAGCACCATGAAAACTATACTTTTATAGTTACACAGACTTAATGTTTCGATTATTTCAAGTTTTCTGACAATTAGATAAGAAATTGACAAAAACGAGTTTTTTTCGTGCACGGACCCTTAAGTAAACCTTTTTTGCAGTCCGTTAACCGATTTTGACTTCTATTGCGTTGGTGGCATGACAAATGGCAGCTGCAATAAACAGTTGGTATTGTAAAACTTTTTTACTTTTGATGCCATCCTTATGCCTACGGAATAGAAGTCAAAATCTGTTGAACGGACTGTAAAAAAGGTTTAAAAAATATGTCTAATAAAAAATAAGAATAAATGTAATGTGTGTGTAAATGGAGTATAGGTGATTGTAACAGTGGAATGTATCGCAAGCTCAAAACAACTACAAAAACAACGTTTCACGTTACCTATGTGTTTTGCTATCTAATATGTGAAACAGATCTTACCTCAAAATCAATTATGAGCAGATGATTACTAACTTCGAACAATGATGGCGAAACTGGCAGTGAAACAGCCCCGACTCGTGATCCACCATTATCGCTCCATGATAACGCAAGACCTCACACTGCACGGGACACCGTTGCAACTCTACAGGAGCTGCAGTTAGAAACCATACGTCATCCTCCGTACTCACCAGACCTTGCTCCAACTGACTACAATTTTTTTTCGTGATTTGGACAATTTTCTACGTAGTAAAAGTTATCTTCCCAAAAAATGCTTTCACACAGTTTTTCGAATCTAGAATCTAGATCTAGTTCTATCGCAAAGGCATAACTGAGCTTCCGATTAGATGGCAGCAATGTATAGATAGATATACACACATTATAAAAAAATTGCGATCACTTTAAAAAATCAAAATCTTTTTTTTAGGTACGTTAGATTATATTATGATTTGGCTCGCCTGACTTAAACCCAATAGAGCACGCGTGGGATGCTCTTAAGCGAGCTGTTTGGAACCTTCAACCACGTCCCCAGACAGTGCCAGAGCTCAGGGAAGCCGCTATTCAAGAATGGGACAGGTTACCCCAAGAAATTCTGGATAACTTGATGATTCTCAGCATGCCCAGGAGGATCACCGCATTTGTTCGAGTCAGGGGAGGAGTTATATTGAATATAAACCTTTTGTTAATAAATTGTTGTTTAAGTCTGGTTAAACAGTATTTTTCTTTCTATCTTTCTATTACAATTACATTATGATTAATTAATCAATTTTATTTTTTTATATATATATTTTTTTTTTTTTAATAAATAAAATGTTTTTTTTTTTATAAAAATTAGTTTTTTTTTATTTCAAACTAGGTATTTCTATTTAAAGAATTTTTCTTAATAACGTTCAATTTAAAAAATTATATATCAGCTTATGCTAGTGATCACAAACTGTTTTTGATGTGTCTATGTATGTGTCCACTCGCTGCGGATAGATCGAGTCCAAAAAAAGGTTTATCCGATACCTAGGGTACTCAAAGGGAAGGCAATTTAAGTATCTCTCCTACCTTGATAAACTAGGCTGCAACAAAATGAGTACCCTGTAAGCTCGAAGGGAGCTCTTGGACTTGAGATTCGCATATAAACTGCTCAATAACACCATTGACTGCCCACAATTGGTATGCAAGTTCAAATTCAGAGTACCCCGTAGACCACCTCGCAACCCTATAACACCCTTGGCTTCACCTCTTCGCCGAACAGTGTCTGGTGCTAATTCGCCTATACCCCGCATGTGCAAACTCATAAACGAGCGCAGCGACCTGGTTGACGTCCACGCAGACTCAATATCGACTTTTGTCAGATGTAATTATTAGTATTTAATGTGGTTGTCTCGAATTTAAGTAAAACTCTTACTCTTATTCTTCTTCTTCTTTTTAGTCTTTAAAACTAAAATAATATTATTATTAACACTTATGTTATTACCATGTTTATTAATTGTTCTGAGTTCCCGATATTTCGGCGCTGTTGCAAGCACCATGATCACGGTGAATCTCATATTAGGTGTGAAATTAACAACATATCATGTTCCACGAGTTGGTTCCCGTTTATTAACCAGAACATTTTCGGAACTTTTATAGCAATTTATAATAGTTAGCAGCAGAATAACACCAGCTTAATAGAATAATAACAGCTTCCAGTCCGGACGCAGCTGAATACCACTATTAGTAACATGCATTATGGATACTGTTTAAAATAGTTTAGAATGAAAAGTTAACATGGTTTCCGGGAAATGTGAACCTACGCTTTGTTTTATATGAAGTACCAACGTTAACAGAGTAGTTCCCAGAAAACGTTATAAACGCTTTTTGTTTGACGATAAATGAAGTGTAGGTAGACTCTGTATATTATCTTTTATGATGGAAAACACATAAATTCTAAGATCTTTTTATGTTTTATTCTAAAGAAGAATTTATTTTGTTTTGTTCAAAGCAGAAGTTTATATTATACTAGCTTTTGCCCGCGGCTCCGCCCGCGTAGATGTCGGTTATCGCGTAAAAAAGTAGCCTATGTCCTTTTCCATATCCTAGGCTATATCTCTGCCCAATTTCATGACGATCAGTTCAGCGGTTTAGGCGTGAAAACGTTACATACAGACAGACAGACAGACAAACAGACGGACAGATAGACAGTCAGACAGACAGACAAAGTTACTTCCACATTTATAATATAAGTATGGATTTTGGAGATTTTATTTTTAATATTTATTGTTGTTTGTTTCTGTTCTTATTTTTAATTTAAGGTACATATAGCTCCATTATATGGTTACCCCCCAAAAGACATGTGCGTTCAAATCCGTGATAGGACCAAGTTGGTTTTTGTATTTTGCAAAAATATGTTATTATAATTTTTTTTTTTTGAAGTCTGTTTTAAATATTGTTTTTATTAAATAAAAAGTTAATACTTTTATTATTGCGTATAACGACAAACAATAATAGGCTTAACATTTACGAAGGGTTTCATACCGTTTGCCGTGCATAATATTGGAGGTTCAATTCCTAGGCACAACATGTGCATTATTGCGTCACAGGATGGGACATTCATGGCAGTTTTTATTCCCCCGATCACAAAACTCATTGGGATCTGTTTTGAGCTGGGAGTTTTCCCCCAAGTCTTTAAGGAGTCTCTTATCACGCCAGTTCACTAGAGCGGGAATCGTTATGAAGTTAAAAACTACAGACCTAAATCAGTTTTATCGGCACTATTAAAAATACTAGAAAAGCTTTTGAATATTAGACTCATTAGTTTCTAAAAAAAAAAAATCCTATCTGAAGGTCAATTCGGTTTTAGATCTGGGAAAAGCACAGAAGAGACAGTTGGCCGATTCGTTGATCACGTTCCTGAAAAGGTCGATGCTAAGCAGAAATGTATAGGGGTTTTTCTCGACCTTGCGAAGGCCATTGACACCGTCTCTATTTTCACTCTTGTGACCAAACTAGACCACATAGGAATTCGGGGAGAAGCTCTCAGTATTTTTGTTTTTTTTGCAGTTCTCATTTGCACCACGTGCATGTGGCGCCAATTGCAAATTCGTGCCATTTTCATATTAGAAACGTCAAAGATTGTTACGACTTCCGACTGATATTTATAAACATAATAATAATATGAGTTCAAGCGAAAATTCTGATATTAATATGGAATCTAATCCCCCTGATATTTTGAGTGAGTCTCTTGACAAAAAAAAACATAAATGTCTATCATAATGTTATAATTTATAAACATTATTTTTTATACTATCATTTTGTTTCATTAGATATTGTACTGTTTTCTCGCAAATGTGTTGAAAAACATTGTATGACACACGTGCAGAAATTGGTATTTACAAACTCGTGACAATGGTAAGCCCTCGACTTCTCGTTTGTAAAAACCAACTTACCGCACTAGTATCATAAATAATTATGTATCGTCATTAGAAAATTCTCAAATTGTAAAGTCAACGACTACGCCTTAATGCACGATAGACATCAAAAGTACCTATATAGGGATCAAGTACGTTTTTGTTAGTTACAACATATCTGTTTTTTTTTAAAAAGATCTCTGCTATATATGGATGCCGTACACACACCAGAAAATCTTTTTTGCCTGTTACAACGGACGTGGGCGGACGTGGGCGGACATTCTGCAACGTGAGGTGAACTCATATTGCGAATCGCTGCGATTATGTTATACGCGGTTACGGTGGAAATACAGACGACTAATTGTTTATTTTACGCAATAAACACCTTTAAAAACTTTTATTTTTATCTTTTCACCACATTTTAATGTCAGGAAAAATCCAGGAGAAACAAAAATCGTAAAAAGTATTTATTAATGCAAAAGTAGAGACAAATTTTTATTTATATAATAAACCTAAATATAATTTTTTATTGAATTTCAATAGAACAAATACACAGTTTTGATGTGTGTATTTAACCTCCCATGGAATCTAAAAGGTCATTCGAAATTACTGCCCTATATCATAGACTAATACCTAATGCTCAACGACAGACTAAAGGTGTCTGCACACAGCGGGCGCGGCGCGGCGGGACGGGACGCCGACGCGACGCGCGACGCTGAGCAGTTGTAATGTACTAGATATTACGGACGACGCAACACAGAGCGTCGCGTCACGTCGCGTTGAGCCGGATGGCTCTGTGTGGCGTCGTCCGTAATATCTAGTACATTACAACTGCTCAGCGTCGCGTCGGCGTCCCGTCCCGCCGCGCCGCGCCCGCTGTGTGCAGAGACCTTTAGTCTTTCATTTCATAACATTACGCCTGTATTCCCCGGAGGGGAAAGCAGAGGTGTATAGTACACACACATAATATATTTTTCTCTGTAATTATGCACGGAAAAAAGGTTTGAGCATGGTTTGATTACCGTGTTATCATACTTCAGGCTATGTAATTAATGCAATTAATTATGTTTTGTTGTTGTTACCCTTTTAAAAGGTACTCGTGTCATGCGCACAAAAATGTTATTATGTTCGCAGATTAATTATTTTTTTCCCGGTATTGTGCTAACTTAATGAAGTCATCCCTCGATTGTGTATTAATTTACCACAGAAAATGGGAAAGTAATTTTAAATTAAACAAAACAAAATAAAACAAATTCACTTTTAAAAGACAAGTTCGTAACCACTACATAAGTCAGAGTAAATAACTCTCTACGCCTAAATAGTCTTAAATAATAGTCTAGTCATAGTAATTATTATTAGATGGTATTTTTTAAAATATCTATTAGTTTATTTTATTTGTATATGTGTATTATTATCATAAAACTATATAAATTCTCTTAATCAAGAAGTTAGTATTTTAGACATTATTTTTGTACCCTATCACTATGTTTTTTATATTTAACCCAAAGGTTGACTGGTAGAGAATGCCTTATGGCATTAAGTCCGCCTATGTATCACTATTGTACATGAAGTTCAAATAAATAAATAAATAAATGTTTAGAATATACCTAAATGGAAGTTAGGCAGTAATAACGAGTTACGAGAACCTCTGACTTTTCTTACAGATCTAACTGACAAAATTGTTAGTTTCACTAATTCCCAGGGCCTCAAGTCTGCTATTACAATAGTGTCAGAATGATCTCTTCACTGTGAGTTTTTGACAGATTTGCCATACAAACACTGTCAAATACTTACAATGGCGAGACCATTCTGATACTATTGTAATAGCAGACTTGAGGCCCAGTTTCTGTGGTTTTCTGATAAACTTTCTATAGCTATTCGATAAAAAAATCAAATGAAGTTCTGTATTGCCGAGTTTTTAAAACATTCTCAAGGTCAAAGTCAAATCATTTATTTCAAACAGGCACATAAAAAGTACTTTTGAACGTCAAAATTTACAAAAATCATTAATTGATTCTAGTTGCCCCTTCCAAAAAGTAGTTACGTATGGAGAAGAATGGGCAAGAAACTCCATACTTACTCTTTTAAAATGTTAACTTTGCTTACATTAATTATTAATTATATGTGAAGACGATGCACTTACCTTGAATAAAATTACTATACCACAATAGGTAAAAATAATGAAAAGTGAAGCAATGACAGACAAATTAATTATTGTGGTATCGAAACTATCAAATAAATAAGGTCTTAACACCTCAGAAACCGGGCATTACCTAGGTCCTGGATAGTTTAATTAGTATATTATGATGATGTTTGTAGTATTACTCGTAGTGGATGATCTAATTTTATACCTACCAAAAATTTGCATGTCATTATGTTATGATTAAATATGTTAAGCTACGTTATACTACCATTGTTAAGAACTATTGTAACCATATTTATCTGCAAATAAATCTTTGACTTTGACTTTGAGCAACAAAAACAAGCCTAGAAGGTAGTATCCAAGTCCGGGGACAGCCAGCCAATCTCTAAAGGAAAAACCAGTGACAATCAATCAAGTCACCTTATCACAAACTTTAGATTAAGGTCCCCAGGTTACGCAATCGGCTCGCCAGCTACCACAATTAGGGCCAATTCCACCAATGAACGCGATCAACACATCTAAACTACTGCTTTTTACAATTAAATTTTTTGTTATTTTGCCACATGTGCCTGCCACTTCAACAATTTTGGAATGTTCTGTTATGAATTTTGAATATCAATATTACTGTTTATTTTTTAATTTTAATCTTTTTATTTAAATTTTGATTTTGATTCTAATGATAATTTTGATTTTAATTTTTGATATTTTTTTAATCTAGTTTCGATTATGATTTTGATATTTACTCAATGTTTTGTTCATTGTTTCTAATTATTTTTTCTATCCTCACTACGAGTAAAAAATCTTGTTAAAATGTATATATAACTTTTCGCGCCCTGGGCGGACTTTTACTGACTAAAACCCACCCGTGATCGTTCAGTTGCCTGTGTGCCAGGGCCACGGTATCCCTTTCGGACAAACCCGCAACCCTGGTAGGCACTGGTCCTAGCGGACCCGTCAGTGGGTTCTGACATCTCTTAGAGCCGCGCGTGGAACACAACGTGCCGTCGACCCGGGCCTGGTCCTTACCTGACGGCGAGCTGCCCATAGCTCGCCGTCCGCAAGCCCGCGCCTACGGTGGCCGGGAATCGGCTATAGTTTCCCGCCGCCCAGGGCGTCTCCTACGGCGACTTGGGGCGTGAGGGCGCACAGACTGCCGCTCCTCACGCGTTCCGCCTCCTCCTTCGCGAGCATTAGTGCTTCGCAAAAGGAGGTGACTGCCTCGCATGCACTCTCGCTCCGGACCATGGCCTGGACCAGAGCCGGATGCGAGAGATCGTCGCCGAGGCTCGTATGAGCCCACAGTTCATATCCTGCGAGAAGTGGTTTCGTAACGTACGATTGAAAGTGACCGTAGTTCAATAACGTTACCGTAGGCTGGAGAGATAGACAAGTATATACTATCTATACTATATCTTCTGTACATATAATAAAATCGTAGCAAAGTCAAAACTGTACATTGAATATTTTTGGACAAAAATAATTGCTACGAAGTCTGGGAATGATCCTAATGCCGAAAATATAGTTTTAAGAATTTTTGTCTGTTTGTCTGAATATACACACATCAAAAAAAGTTTGAGATCACTAGCATAAGCTGATATAATTTTTGAAATTGAACTTTATCAAGAAAAATTATTTGTTGTGTGTTTTCTTTTTTTGATTGAAATTAAAAAATAAAACTATTTTGTATTTTTTTTTTTTTTTTAGTAATTAATCAGAATGTTATTGTAACAGAAATTTGATAGAAAGAAAAATACTGTTTAACCAAACTTAAACAACAATTTATTAAAAAAAAGGTTTATATTCAATATAATATAACTCCTCCCCTGCCTCGAAAACATGCGGTGATCCTCCTGGGCATGCTGAGAATCAAGTTATCCAGCATTTCTTGGGGTAACCTGTCTCATTCTTGAATAGCGGCTTCCCTGAGCTCTGTCACTGTCTGGGGACGTGGCTGCCGGTTTCACAGTTCGCTTAAGAGCATCCCACGCGTGCTCTATTGGGTTTAAGTCAGGCGAGCTGAATCATAATATAATCTACCGTACACAACAAAAAAGATTAAGATTTTTCAAAGTGATCGTAAACTTTTTTTGATGTGTGTATGTGCCAGCATCAAGCAAATGCAACCGGATAGATATTTCATAAATTTTGCATAGATATCCGTATAAGTCTGGTCAGCTATATATTATCACGCTATTTGCATGGGGCATGAGCAATATTGCTTTACGTAAATTGTAAAAAGACGAGCCAAAAGGTTAGAATATTACAGACAGTTTAACATTTTAAATGATTATCATCACGCTATACTTATATGGAGCTAAATAGTCAAACATGTCATATACTGGGTGGATGTTTGAGATGGGTCAATAAGGGCAGGTACCTTAACCGGTGTCGCTACAAGAAAACGGTCTTAGGAAACTGTCCTTAATTTTTTGAAACATTTCCATCTGCATTCACCGAGAACTTGGTGAGTTTAGCCTGGATGGGTGTCTGAGTAGATAGGGCGTTTGAATGTCTTCACGTGTTGAATTTTGCGCACAAATTTGCATGTTTCTAAAATGTATATACAGATAAAATGCATATACTCAATTATAAGAGACTTGGTTCTAAATATCCCTAAGAATGTGCACGTAGCATAAGAGTTCAGTATGCAGGCAAGACATAGACTTTAGACTACGCTGACAATATTAATTATATTTATTTATTATTAATTATCAAACACTTGACTACTTAGCACATGCAAAATATGGGTCAAAATTTATAGCCACTGGCACATTTATCTCTTTTAAGGCGAGGTTCTTCGAGCGTGCATTTTTGTTCTAGAGATGGCAGCTGGGCGCGAGTAAATTGTACCGTGAATTTCGTTAATTTTGGGTTGAAAATTATATGTTTTACGATATTAACAATGTTAAGCCCGACGGACATTACATCATCATAGACGTTTATTTTGATGTGATTTTCAATACATAATGTGGTATAATATTGTAATATAATGATTTTAATCTACAAAATAAGGGTATGTTTGGATTTTTTTTCTATCGAGTGAACTTTATCCAATTATGTAACGAGTAACCGACATACATACCTACAGAAAGGTCTCAAAAGCAACATATAATTTTTTTCACGTGTTTAATCATTACCGTTTCTAAATAAAATGACATTAAAATTACATTTCCTAGAGGTTAACTTGAAGAACCTCGCCTTAATTACTTTAAAAGTTTAAATCCTTATTTACCGGTCATCAACCTTTTTTGGCCTTTTACAACTACTAATAAAAGGTCTCACATGTATCTTTTACAAGACCATCATTATTTGCTACTAAAACTTTTAAGTACCAAACATGAAAACATATTTGATTCTTCGATTCCCTAAAGCTATATATTAAGTTTTACCAAAATCAACATAACCTACTTTTAAATTACATCAAGACCTTCAAAATGTAGATCAACGTTTGTCTCGACACAAAATGGCGTAGAAAATGAGCTTAGTGGAAAGAAAGTGCTGCGGTTACCAAGGTTTCAACAATAAGTGATGCGGACCCTTTTGACACTCCTAATGTAGCTTAGTGCCTAGAAGCTTTTAGCTACGAGTAAATGTTTATAAACTAGTACCTCCGTGAGACCGGATAAGTATTGAACAACCAATGCGCAATTTTTTTTTGTTGGTTCAGTATCTGTAACAGAATACATGTCCATCATTAGTTCAATACTTTTTTTTTGGTACACTTGAAATCAGCAAAATATGGATACAATCTGTTCGTAATAATATCAATGGGCGAGCGCACAGTTGATAGGTACCTACTACTACGTTCCGCTTCACTGACCGCGCCGCCAGTGCGTAGTGCGTCGAGTATCCATTATACCAGTTTAAATTTTATCTTTCGTTAACGATAACATATTTTTTTTGTATTAAGTCATATCAAAATAAGAAATAGGCGTATAATAAAACACGTTTAAGTTTAATTTGTCAAAATTTGCGAACTGATTCAAAACTTTTCCTGTATAGGTGGATTCGTAATGGGTAATAAAACGTCTAGTATTGTCCATATAAACTTGGCTTTGTTACCTTATCCTTATAGCATAATCAGCGCAATCATAATGTTCCCACTGCTGGGACACAGGCCTCCTCTCGGTGAAATTCCTATACTTGAGTGCGAAAGCTGTATCATCGAAATTGGTTTCTTCGAAAACCTTTCAACGACATCTCATTACTGCGACGCCTTGTTAAATCGACGTCTTGTTACTCCGATATTTCGTTACATCGAAAAACTGTACTGCGAACGATTTTACTGCGTAAATATCATACTGCGAAGCCTTGTTCGTTCGACGTCTAGTTACTATGATGTTATGTTACTTAGGAAAACTTACTTCGGACGATCTTATGGAGATGACCAAGTACATCGATTTTCTTTTTCAAATTTATTAAAGTTAAAATTAAAAAAAAAAAAAACTTTTTTTTTTTGTTTAAAATTTCTTTAAAAGCAGAGAGCGCCATCTGTCATGAATAGAGATCGGATATTCGGATGCATATTTACCTAAAGTTCATTTTGACCTATGAAAGTATGGAAGCGGCTTCTTTAAATATATTTTTTGTAAAAAATAACCCGGGATACACGGAACACGGAACACGGAACACACACACTCGGGAACACTGGGAATACATAACTATTCGAGTGTATAGGGATTCCTGGATTGCATAACTATTCAAATGCATATTTATTTAAAATGAATGTTTAACCCCCGATGCAAATATGTGTATGTAGGGTGTAAGAGGAGGGGTGTTTTTTGTGTAAGTTAAGACAAAAAAAACATTTATTTTTTATTATTGTATTAAATTAAGTAGGTACTATATCCTGATTGGGCGTAAATATACCCTCGGCTACTTAGGTAGGTAGTTATGCATTCAATTCTATAGTCAGAAAAAAAAAACCACTATGTTTGTCGCTTCCCGAATCGCGATATTTTTACGATCGATACAAAAGTGCAATACATATAAGCCAACATTTGAAAGGAAGTAAATATACATCTGATTCTATAATCAGAAATCTAAATTTATCGATTCCGGAACCGCGGGATTTTTTCGATACAAAAGCACATTCCATATACTTATATACTTATATGCATCCGAATATCCGATCTCTAGTCATGAATATCAGTGTTTAAGTAAAGATTACATCATTGCAAAGTGTGTCTGAATTTATTTCTAGCTATAAATGATTAAACTTTAGGTAAATACATTAATATAAACAAATTATTCATTGTTATTTATTAATTAACGACAAATTAAAGGTACAACCACGTACACAACATAAATAGTTAGAAATAAAGATAATCAACCCTACACAAATGGGGGGTATTGTAACGAAGTAACGTTCCGTTTCTTTTGAATAAATCATCCATACTAATATTATAAATGTGAAAGTCTCTGTCTGTCTGTCTGTCTGTGCGCCTAAACCGCTGAACCGATCGTCATGAAATTTGGCAGAGATATAGCCTGGGATATGGAGACGGACATAGGCTACTTTTTTACGCGATAACCGACATCTACGCGGGCGGAGCCGCGGGCAAAAGCTAGTATAATATAAACTTCTTCTTTGAACAAAACAAAATAAATTCTTCTTTAAAATAAAACATAAAAAGATCTTAGAATGTATGTGTTTTCCATCATAAAAGATATAGATACAGAGTCTACCTACACTTCATTTATCGTCAAACAAAAAGCGTTTATAACGTTTTCTGGGAACTACTCTGTTAACGTTGGTACTCCATATAAAACAAAGCGTAGGTTCACATTTCCCGGAAACCATGTTAACTTTTCATTCTAAACTATTTTAAACAGTATCCATAATGCATGTTACTAATAGTGGTATTCAGCTGGTAATTGTATATAATAATAAATAAACATACATTTTAATAACGCAACAGTTATTATTTATCATTATTAGGACAAAAGTAGCCTGTCAAGCCATAATATAAATAAATCGGGTCCTTATCTTCATTTTCAAATATATTTTCTTACTTTTCTCTGCCTGTTACGCCTGTAAACCTACTCTGAATAAGGAACTCAGTAAATATGTATTTATTATCCAATGACGAAACGAAATTCTCTAGAAGTCGTCAGCTTTAGGCTGGATCCGCTTTTTATTAAAGGTCACTGAGTAATTGAATGAATTCAAATTGAATTCTGATAATAAAATCTACAAAACCTAGACATGATTGACATAAATAGGAAAGAATTCCGTAAAAGTATAAGATCTCGAAGATAGTGATAAAATTAATGCGGTCGGTTGTTGGTAGTGTTAAGAGTTTTGTTATCAAAAATGACACTTTAATTAAACGGCACTGATAACAACTCAAACACACTATACCCAAAGTCTCTAATTCAGATAATTTATGTAAACAAATTAATGTCAAGAAATGACACTGTCAAAATGACAGGACAGTGGTGTGAAATATTTTATCATATTTTTTTTTTTGTTGTAAATAATATCTATGAAATTAAAGTGAATTATACCTCGCTAATTATAAGAACTATGCAAACAAAATACCGTTGCCAAACAATGTTTTATGTAGTGTGTTGGAGACACGGCCTATGATCGTCATAATCAGCCCTTTTAAGTCCACTGCTAGACGTAGGCCTTCCAAAATCGATTTCCACTCGAAACAGTTTACAGCCGTTTTCATCCAAAATGTGGCTAGATATGCTACATACATTATGAATCTATGAATGAGAGTTGTAATTTTAGTATTGAAGATGTAAAAAATGTGAAAATGTTTGGATCTCCTGCGTTTTTACCAGTATCATAAAATATTTTATACCATAAAATCTCCTTTTTTTAATAACTTTGTTTAAAACCGAAAATTTATAAGAATTATTACGGTGTGATTATTTTTTAATTATTATTTCTTAAATTCAGTACTTAAAAGAAAATGGAACCTTTTTTTTCGCCATTTTATGTGAATTACCATTACAAAGATATTTTTTTGATATGTTATCCCCTTTGTTTACATAAATGATCTGAATTTGAGACTTTGGGTATAATTATGAAACACAAATGCACTACTGATCACTCTCAAGTCGCACTTGAAGATCGCTTGTTCGCTTATTCGCTTCGACTGTATCGGCTCGGGGTCCTTACTGGCCTTATATAGTCCTTAGAAAGTTCCAGAACCTTCTACTGTAGAAACATCTAGAATATTCGAGTACATACCGGCCCCGACATACGGCGTGGCGCGCAACAGTAGTAACAACTCTCTCTTGGACTGGACTCTTTGTGGACGTTTGTTCTGTAAAGTAGGTACTGTTACCATACCTTCTTATTGTTGTTGTTGCCAAGCATCATTGCTGTGTTCCAGTTCAGGGCATGGGTGTTTAAAGGCACACGAGACATTTCAGATTTCTCACCGGGATAACAACATCAATATTGCATTGCTGCAACATTTTGATTTGAAAAGTGTCTATGGAGCTTTTTTCACGTTCTTCTCCATAGGAACCTTCTACGCTTTGGAATAGGCAACTGGCTTCATCTTTCTGACCGACACCTTGGCAATTCAAAAGTGCCTGTAATTGTTTTAATTGAAATATTTTTATTTTTTTATTCTACTATGAGTTTGCTCTTGACTTTAGTCTAGGTCTGGATGACAGAGACAAAGTCTACGATGGAGTGAGCTTACCCAGAAGAAGCCTGTTCACTCTCACTTTGAATAGATTAGGGTTGTATGCGTTCGGAAACACAGACGCAGGCAGAGAGTTCCACTCCTTTGCTGCGCGCATTATAAAAGACGTTTGAAAACGCTTAGTGCGAGTTGGTGGAATATCAACTAGGTAGGGGTGGTAACTTGCAGTGCGTCTAGATGTCCGATGGTAGAAGGGGGCCGGTGGAATGAGATCGTGGAGTTCATGGGCACACTCTCCGAAGTACAAATTATTTCAGTTAAAAAACTAAAAAGGGCATTTCCCGGTTCGTCTATCGTAAACGCGAGCATAGTTGAAAAGCTTGTTGTTTCACCCAGCGCAATGTTAATGCTAACAGGCAAGTGAGAACGCAATAACATTGAACGAAAAATAGTGTGCGCAAATTTCATAAAACTTGTTCCAGGAAATACGTGTTTTTGAGATGCCTTACAAATTTTTTAAATAAATGTGTGTCATTTAGAATCTCCATTACATGTGCGAGGTTTCTATGAAGATGTTTATTTTTTTTTTACAATTTATGAGTACATTATGAACGGCTAAATTTCAGGTAAAATTTATGCAAAAAAGCAGATTTTTGGAGGCTTATACTGATTTTTTTTCTCCAAATTTATATTTTTTGCTTTCATAAAAACCTAGATATATGTAGTTTAGATAAAATTTTCAACAAAATATGTATAATCACGTACGAGCGTTTGTATGAAAAGTATGACTGGTTGTCCGAACTTAATGCTGCATCGAACTTAAGCCTTAAAGTAGCACTTCACAGCAAATAGTCAATAAAGACGAAGAAGAGGGAGAATAGGTCTCTAAAAAAGGATTGTCCAACCAAGCATTTAATCCGGTCTATGCCAAACCAGTATATTAAACAAGGCTTACATTAATTTCTAGACTCAGATTTATAGTTTGATGTTCGATGGAAATTTTACTGGCTCTTCTAGGTTTATCGGATCGCCCCAGTTTCTCAAAGTAGGTAGCTTTAGTGACTTCGATCCGATGCTCTTAAAGCTTTCATTAACCCAGATTTGCCGATAGTGTGAAAAATTGTTCTATTCCTCTCCGAGCAGGCACACTATCAATCTTTGTGAGCATTTTCTTTTCTTATATTTGGGTTTCAAAACTTTAGAATTGCGTCGAAGAAACAATATTTAAAAAACTCGACTGCAAAAACACATAATCTGTAATTAAATTATTTCATTCTTTTCAGTTTTATTATGAACGAATTGTTGTATTGGTAAAAATATTTAATAATTTAAATATATAAATATGTAATAATATTTATATTATTTAGCTGAACTTAGTGCTGAAGTAGCTATCGTTTGAAATTATACCTACTATGGGTACCTACACCTCTGCCTAACCCTTCGGGGAAACAAGGCGTGATGTTATGTTATGTTATCTAATCTAATAGATCTATTTGCTTGCTCACCCAGTAATAATATAAACTTACAGTAGTGCCATCAGGATGGAATTTGATGTGGACAAATGTGCGGTCATGCATGTAAAGCGAGGGGAGATTGTGGAATCCGTGGGAACCCAACTCTCGGATTCCATAAACCTAAGAGCCCTCTCCGCATCCGAAACCTATAAGTATTTGGGTATGTCGGAAGCGTTAGGCATCAATGTTACTGACATGAAGTAATCGTTAAAGAAACGCTTCTTTGGCCGCCTTAAAAAGTATTTTATAATCTTTTATCGGACGGAAACAAGGTGCGCGCCTTCAAAGGTTGGGTCGTGCTGGTTTTGATATACTCTTTCGGCATACTCAAATGGACTCAGACCAAACTCGACGTCATTGATAGGAGAGTCCATACGCTGCTGACTGCAAATCGAATGCATCACCCAAGGTCATCGGTAATGAGACTGTATATCCCGCGAAAGTGTGGAGGTCGAGGCTTTTTAAACGTTAAGACCCTCCACAATCGCGAGATATGCAGTCTCAGGGAATATTTCCTAAAAGCCGACATGGGGATGCATCGAGATGTGGTCGCGGTAGACAAGGGCCTCACCCCGCTTTAAGTAAGAAAGCGACCTCGCTGCTAAACAGACTCCGTGGCAGCCCCAACAGCATTCTGAGTGCCATAGTCGGGAGGCATGACAGCCCGTTGATGAGGTCACTAGTCACCTGTACGCTGTCTTTGTTTTTAGTTAAGTACTAACATAGGTTAAGAATATTGTTACTAACATAATGGATCTTGGTTAGCTGAATAAAAGTATTTATTATTATTATTATTAAGGGCCCATTATTGAGTGTGCAAATCACCTCCTGCTATATCCGTGTATTGTATTTTCAAAACATTGGTCAGGCAGGGGCCATAGTCCTTCCATAGTTTTAGATAACCAGTCCACTTTAGCCACCCAAATCCATAGTCCAATATCTTTGTTTCCATATCCTGCAATAGTCCGGTTGTCCTTGGGTGCACTTGCATAGTGCGTGCAGGGATAATCGTTGGTTAAATTGTCTAAGGGGCCTCTCCGATTTAGCTTCGGCCCCTCGTACGCTTTCCAAATGACCGGGACCCCATGGTCCCGAGATATGTAAACACATGAAAATAATAATAATATTTATTTTATATTTATTGAAATAAAGGAAATAATAATACACATTTTATTTCTCTTCCACAAAGTTGCCTTAAACATAATGAAGATTACAACATAACATCTGACAACTCTAGAAATACCTGTCACACAGATTACCCCCCCCAACCCCCCACCAAACAGTGTTTGATAAAGATAAAGATAATTTGATTTGTCAAAACATGTGTATACATGGAAAATAAGCATGCAGGATGTCACAATAGTAATATATCGTACGTACTCGTAGATGTTGCACCCGTAAGGCGTACAAATTTATAAAATTTACAAATAATACAAATAAAAAATTGGTTGTCTGTAAAGTTGGTTAACGGACGATAGTTTAACGTGACAACGTCATAAAAAAAAACATTGATGCGGCGCAAGCGTACAATGAGCGTAACAGGACAATGAGCGTAATTGGAGAATGAGCGTAACGGGACAGTGAGCGTAATGGGACAATGAGCGTAACGGGAAAATGAGTCAACCTTTTTCGTGCATGCAACCGGCGTTCATCGATTTATCGGACGTTGTCACGTCAAAAAACCAAGTAATGTTTGTTTTTTTTTTTTTCGTCCTGCGTGCAATTTAATAATGCTTTTAGGATGCTGTTGGGACTGCCATGGCGTTGTAGCGCTTCAAGAATATTTGCGGAGGCTCGCACAGATGGTTTCCATGCCATCATGCGAAAGAAAGCGGCCTCCTTACTACAGCGCCTACATGGTAGTGACAACAGCATTCTAAAAATGATAGCTGCCAGAGCGAACTGTCCCTTTCAGGAACACTGGGTGGGGACAGTCATAGATCTAATATAATAAATTAATGTGTGAGAAATGACAATACTAACTTAGTTACATAAGCACTATTGTTACTAACACCAAAATACTAACAAAATTATGGTCTGAATTAAAGTTTTATTATTATTATCAATAGTCAGTAAATACACATTGATAAGTCAGTAAAATAAAATTAATCATAAAATGTTTAATTATTCAAATTTTAACAGGATTATTTTTAACTATATAATATTATTTTTCAACACACTTGCTCGTAAAGTGGCTCTTAATGAACCGCTTTTAGGTCCATAATGCAGTGTATTAAAAAAGCGTGCTTTTTACTTTACGTTACCGTGCTAGTGCTGTAACGCCCGTCACAGATAATTATTTTCTAGTCGGATAATTGCGCTTTTTTTAATGTCATCAAAGAGACTTCCATAATGCTGGAACCATAATACCATATTTCACTTTTTTTTTATAGTCTGAATTGCTAAACTAAAAATTTACCTTAAATTGTCTGTGGTCCCTCCCGGAACCAAACGAAAAAGACCCTGACTGGCGTTCTATTATTGCGGATTCTCACTGAACAAATGTATGTTTCTCTATGCCAATGGTACTTTCTAATTCCATACTAACTAAACTACAATTTGACATACGACAACACTATGCTCAGTCTAAACATTATTTTGTGTTTTTTTTTTATATAGGTTCTTTAACGGTTTTGCCAGTGCCTTCATTTACACGTGAACGCGCATCGCTAGCGCGGCCAAAAAACAAAAAACCAGCGCCGTTTTCCATAAAGTTAATAACAATACAAGTCTGTTTTTTTCCTCGCAAGTGTGTTGAAAAACGTCGTATGAAACGCGTGTGCATTGATCATTACACTCTCGGCTCGCGCTACCGCCTCGAGCCCAGTCATCAACATAGCACACATGTATCATAATGTACTAATACAGCTAATATTGAAATAGCATTCTACAGAGTAAACTATATCTGCCGAAATGTAACTGAGTATTAAAGTACTAATTAAAGTACCAATTCATACAGTAGTATGCAAATTCTTAAATTATTTTATCTTCCTAAAACAAAAGATACTGTATCATAACGTCATCTTGGTAAAAATTCAAACATCCAAACTTTAACATTTACATTAAAATAATTCAAACGAATCAGGTATTTACGAGTAGTAAGATATACGACTATTAATAACGGTCTCAGTGAGTCTATGGAACATAAAGCCAACAGTTCCAGAGTTTCACAATTACTTATAGGCGATTATAAAATAATTAATTAACCGGAATATTCTAACATTTAACCTCAAGAGGGAAACCAATTGTTTCTAGGATTACGAGATAACTTATGGTTTTAGCACATTTAAGAAATAATAAGTTTAGTCAGTGCGACGACTTGAGTCAAGAATATATTTTAGACCATTGAGTTAAATAACTAGAGAAGCAAACCTCATTAGAATGTGTCAAAAAAGTGTAACCACTATTTAAACGCGACGACGCGCGACGTAGTTTTGAAACCACTAAACATTTAAAAGTAATAAGATACAGATTTTTATTTTTATTAAAAATGTATTATTAAATAAAATAAAAAGGTTTATTGCAGAAACTTGTACAACTTTTACAGTGAATCTTACATAGGGACCTCCTTTTAAGTAAAAGATATATCTGTGCTAGGAGATCCCGCTCTCCAATGACAAAAATGATAAAATGGTAACAGTGGTGTACAAAAAGATAATAGTATTAAACAAGAAATTACATGTAAAATCTCAAACTAAACAAGACAAGACTTGAACTTTATCTTAATAAGAAACAACTTAAAGATATATCCTAAAATAGTGTGTATGTTAGTGTGTGTGAGTGAGAGTGATTATTAAGTTATTATTATTAATATATTTAGTTAGTAGTAGTGTTTTTTTAGTTAGTATTTTAGACATTATTTTTAACCCAAAGGTTGACTGGTAGAGAATGCCTTGTGGCATTAAGTCCGCCTATGTACCACTATTGTACATGAAGTTTAAATAAATAAATAAATATTAATATTTAGGTTCACTTCGGTTGGCGTCACACAGAGCACTGAACTGACTTTAGCTACGCATATGGCTGTGGCCATATGTCCAGTGGCAACGCCTTAGCGCAGTAATTACTAATCTAGTGTAACATATATGCATACAATGTTTTAGACAGACTGAAAAAAGGGCGCGAGTAATCTTTACAAAGCACAAGTCCGTTCCTGCATGGAATATTGCAGCCACCTTTAGGATGGCTCAGCAAAGTACCAACTTGCTGCGCTTGACTCGGTGGAACGCAGAGCTAAGAGGCTCATTGGCGACGTAAAACTGGTGGATGCCAAGCTTCACAGCTTGGCTCATCGCCGCAAGGTTGCCTGCTTGTCGGTCTTCTACAGATTGTACTTCGGAGAGTGTGCCCATGAACTCCACGACCTCATTCCACCGGCCCCCTTCTACTATCGGACATCTAGACGCACTGCAAGTTACCACCCCTACCTAGTTGATATTCCACCAACTCGCACTAAGCGTTTTCAAACGTCTTTTATAATGCGCGCAGCAAAGGAGTGGAACTCTCTGCCTGCGTCTGTGTTTCCGAACGCATACAACCCTAATCTATTCAAAGTGAGAGTGAACAGGCTTCTTCTGGGTAAGCTCACTCCATCGTAGACTTTGTCTCTGTCATCCAGACCTAGACTAAAGTCAAGAGCAAACTCAAAGTAAAAAAAAAAATCTTGAAAAACAAAAAAAATATTTGACATAACAAACTCTTCTGTCAACAACAGACAAACATTTTAAACCCTGAAGTCAGTACAATTTGAAGCTCCAAGCAATTTTTCCAATAATAGCAACAAGATGAGTCATTAAAATATTAATTAAATTTTCCTCCAGTTTCTGACGCTTTTATCGATGACAAACAATGTTTATTCTATTTTTTCGGTAATTAGTTCTCTTGATTGCTTTTTCGTGTTGTTTCTGATCTGAACGAAGTGTTTTCTTTATTAGCTGTTAAAAATAATGTATTAGTTTAAGTTTATTTAAAGCACTGAAATTTTTGTGTTTCTTTTCATATTTATTTGTATGTGTCAATAAATATTGTTATACGGTGTGGTGTGGTTTGCGTAAAAAATAACCTTTTATTTTTTTGGTGGTACTTTCTAATAAGTGTTGTTAAAAAATACTTCAGTACTACACCAGGAAGATAAAATAAAAATTGTTTATTTGCACCTTCAAGTAATAAAAAACATAGTTTATATAAAAAATAGGTACTTAAGGTAAGTAAGGTTGTATGTTCGAGTTGCAGCCAATACCTAAGCTAAGATAACTTAATATCCTGTAATTATAGGTATCAGCGCCCACTCTCGTTATCATTATAGGCGATGTTTTTGTGCGTACCTTATGAAATAATTTAAAATTAATGAGAAAATCACCTTGTAGCTGCCACAATAGTTATGAACTGAACATAAGTGAAGGTATTTTAATATTTTAAGTACAGGAATAGGTTTGATATAATGTTGATGAGTTTACGTTATATAGGTAAGTTTAGTTTTGAATTGTTATATACTAAGCACAAGAATTAGGAACTGTATTAGGTGCAAAACTAGAATTAAATTAAAATTAACAAAGAAACAAATTAAAACTAAATTAAAAATAAAACAGATAAACGGATAAACGTGAGTAACGGTGTTTTGCTGGTGAGTGTGGGGATGAGCGTGAGTGTGAGATTTCGTGGGTGTTTTTATGTATGTATGTGTGTGTATGTATTTGAGAATGTGTATGTGTGTGAATTTGTATGTATTTGAGAATGTGTGTGTGTGTAAATCTGTATATATATATGTGTGAGTCAAAGGAAAACAAGGATATAGAATTTAATAAGTACATTAACGTACGACTAGGAAGATAGGTAACAACGATCCTTGTGCAGTAAAGAAAATAATTGTTGAGCAGAGTGACTACCAATTTATTATAATTTTCATACATACTCGTAATAATAATAACAGTCCTCCAGACCGAATTTCCGCCATGGCGACCAGCCTTACACGCGGATGATATTATAGTGCACAAGTGTGTGCGGAGACACAGGTGCACTCGAGAGTGCAACTCGACCGGAGAGAGATCAGGCGCAGGGCCAACGACTTAACGTGCTTTCCGAGGCATCACACCGCCAACTTCTAAACTCCGGGCTGTTACTAAATTCTAATAGAAAAACCCAAAAACACTTTGCCCGACCCGAGAATCGAACCCAGGACGCTCAGCAGTCGCGCTTGCGACCACGAAACTAACAGGGCAGTCCGTACTAATTTCATTCATACATTAGTACCATATGTTACAAAGTTTAACGAGTTTTAAAGTTAGAAGCGCGAAGCTTTAATATTCATTTAACTAGAATTTTAGGCTGACATTTTGTAGCTTATAGCAGGCTTAGCATGGAGCTCTCTATTTCTACGAAGATAGACGTTTTATGATCAGAGTGTCCAACTTTCAATTCGTCTACGAAGCAAAATGCCTAAAATTAATGTCTACACAGCAAATTGCCTAAGCTGTAAATCGCCTAGAGATCAAAATGTTTAACACGCAAAATGCCTAAAATTCAACAATTTCTAAGTAGTCGAGATGGTTAAAATAAACTCACACTAGGGTCTCTGAACTGTAGGTTAGGTTAGGTTAGAACTGTGACCACACAACGGCCAGAAACGGTACTCCCTTTCTTCTCCTAAAATAATAGACATATTGCAAGGTAGGCATTTTGGTTCATAGTCAGAATAAGGTTTAGTTCAAATACTGTATAGACAAATTGCAAGGTAGGCATTGTGCTTCCTAGTCAATAAGGTTTAGGCAATACTCGGCATAGACGTTTTGATTTCTAGTCAGCATGATCGTATAGGTACAAAGTGACATTTCGTTTCTCCATTTTTGACATCGCACCGTAGAAATCCTTTTAGCATCTGTAATTTTGTCTTTCGTTTCTAACGATCTTTGTCTAGATCCTTTTATATGTAGATTATTTTAGAAGAAAGTTCTCTATCCCAAACTGTCAAAATCACACTGACAATTGGCAGTTGTCTAAGGTAGTGAAGACAATTTGATTTTGTAATCGCCATGCTATAGACAGTTGAAAACTTTCTACTCGACGGCCACAAATTATACAAGGTTATCTACAAAATCGTGATTTTACAGGAGAGCGTTTTGAACGCAAAACTGTGATAATTAACAGAAGAACAAAGCTATTGGTGCCGTTTCCCTTGTTCACAAACTAAACTAAATTTAAGTTCAGTGCATATTTTTCTTTCTATTTCATTAAGAAAAGGACAGAAGAATTTTTTTAGTTTAGTCCTGTCAAATTAATCAGCGCCTGTCACTACTCCATACAAGTTTAGACGGGATTAAAAACTTTCCTACTAAAATTACGTCAATTTACGTCAAGCGCTGATTAATTTGACAGGACTAAACTAAAATTTATCTTCAGTCCTTTTCTTTTACAATACTACATACAATAAGGTACAAAGGCGGACTTAATGCCATAGAAAGTTTGAATACTTTAATCCATATTAATATTATAAATGTGAAAGTAACTCTGTCTGTCTGTCTGTCTGTCTGTCTATCTGTCTATCTGTCTGTCTGTATGTTACGTTTTCACGGCTAAACCGCTGAACCGATCGTCATGAAATTTGACAGAGATATAGCCTGGGATATGGAGAAGGACATAGGCTACTTTTTTACGCGATAACCGACATCCACGCGGGCGGAGCCACGGGCAAAAGCTAGTATAATATAATTATAATTGCTCAGACGTTTGAATAAAATTAGGTCAAATTTTGCTAAAACATTGTTTCCCTAGTGATAAACTTGTTATAAATTTTACGTCACACCTGGCCATAATGTGAGTTTTACCGCACGCTACGCGTACAGTAAAACTCGCATTGTGGCCAGGTGAAGACGTAAAATTGTGTACTCACCACAGGCAGTAAAATAGAAAGCCCTCTATCTCATATTTACAACCCTCGCTTGCGGCTCGGGTCACAAATACCTGCGATTTCGGGCTTTCTTTCTTTTACAGCCCTCGGTAAGTAATGTACTATTACTTACCGAGGGCTGTAAAAATATATAAAAATAAATAGTCAGTAATTCGATTGAAAACATCAGATAATGCATCGATTAAGAGTCATCGTAAATTAATCAAATTTTAATGCTCATTTTAGTTTTTCCTCTGTATATGAGTAAAATACCTTCTTACAATCACAGAAGCCAAACTGTTGCCCTCGAATTTTGCATTAGCTAATAGGTACCTAAGTTTTCCAACTTTTCAATATCTGTGTGAACATTGGTAGGTACAACACAGAAACAAAGTTTTTGGGCGCTTCCTGTACCCAAAAAAAAAGCTGCATCAAATCAGGAATTAAAGTAGGGCACACGACACACGTAGGACTTCATTACATTTCCTTTGAATAAGATAGAATTTCTTCCTGTTCGTTAAACTTAATTGTACAGAACAGGGCCGGCAACAAACTAAGTTTGAAACTGTTGACAATAAATTGGATTACGTTAGTTGAGAGCATGAGGATCCAATATTTATTATCAAACCTCTCTGAAACTAACGATCTTCATCTATCTAAAACCATTTGGTTTCCAACGACGCAGACTTTGATCTATTTTATAGAGTATCGTTTGCTTTGAACTTAAATTAAGCTTAGCCTATAACAATACTGTTCGGGTTCTTATCTCGAATCTTTAAGTGAATAGTTCATATTAGCGATGCTGGCAGCCCGGGTAGTGCCAATTGTAGCTACATTAAAGTATACTGGTAGAGGCTATTTTAAAGTTATACTATTTCAAATAAAATTATAAATTAAAGTTATACTATACAGGATGTTAAATAAATTGCGTGCCATAGCTTCAGGGTGAGTTCAGTATCGATAAAGGAACCCGTAAAAATAAAAATAAAATACCTTTAAAAAAAATAAAAAATAAACCGAAAATTATCAATAAGTTGAACCTAATGTAGTAACTACTAATTAAATAGCAATCGTTTAAAGTTAATTAAAAAAAATACTTTAAAATAATACTTTAAAATTAGTTTTTATTCTGTTTAAATGCTAATTAATATAGTTTCCTAGAGTTACTTACTTAAGGACAAAATGACAACCCGTTCGATAGTAGGTAAGTAATTAAAGCATTTAAAAAATAAAATAATTTTAATTCTACACGATTGATATTTTAAGTTAGTAGGTACTAAATTTAGTTGATCTTGCAATATTATTTTTATTTTTTTTAATATATTTTTGCTGGGTTCCTTTATCGATACTGAACCTACCTCTAAGCTATGGCACGCAATTTCTTTAACATCCTGTATAAACATGGGTTTTTGATATAACACTAACAACCTTTCAGGACTATATTACTAACATCATAAACAACAACTTTTGTTCTATGACTTTTAATAATTCATATGATTTTAAATCATCAGACTTTCATACAAAAATAAAAATATTTAAATTCAACGCTCTAAATGTATAGAACATCAAAATCTTGAAGGTTTGATTTTGGTAAATGTATTATGTTTTGTAAAAAGTCATAGATCAAACGTTGTTGTTTATGATGTTAACCCTGTATAATAAAATAGTAACGAAGAATTTTTTTCCTTTTGCTCTTTGTCTGGATTCCAGATTGGTGCAAAAACGGCTGATGGGAATAAAGGTAAAAAAAGGTACGTTTTGCGAAAGGTGCATTACAAGAAAGGTGCATTATGAGAAAGGTACATTATGAGAAAGGTACATATTGAGAAATGTACATTTTGAGAATGGTACGTTTTGCGTATGGGGTTTTCAGCCTATCATTTATAGTCACGCTACACGTGCTTCGCAAGGAACGCATTTCCACAGCATTTATGAATTAATTTCATTAATTTCACCATACCGGGGGGACCTTATACATGGCTCATAGACATGTGTTGTTATTCCGTTAATGAATTTTTAAATCATACTTTTTGACATTGTAATTAATAATCTATGCTATTAGTATTTTGACATTATAATTAATATTTTGACACTAGAACTTATATTTTTGACATGACAATATTTTTTAATTTTTTGACATGTTTTGTATTTTATTTTTGACATAATAATAATATTTTGACATTACAAATAATCCTATTCTATTAATCTGAATCAATATTATTGTATCAAATTAAAAATATGAATTCAAATCAATTTTACTAATTTAATATAACTTTTATTGTAATGTCTACGATTTGCATGCACTTAGCTCAATTATTTTTTCTACAATGGTAGTTTAAGTGAATCAATGTTTAATTTTAGATCTCAATGTACCATATACTTAAAAATAAATAATTATTATTATATTCTATTCTATTCTATTCTCTATGAAAATCGACTCTTAAGGAGTAAACTCCAAAAACTTTAGCTACATAACACGCAGCTCGTAGCCCGTTACAAGTTATAATTATAGCTAAAACTTTCTGCTAATATGCAGAAAGTTCTAGATGCATTACTAACTTAAGTATTATTTAAAACAAACTCCAGGGAAAAGTATGCGCCTCGGAAATGATCGTTTACTTCGAAAATGGGAACGCGCGATGATCTGATCTAATATAGTGCACAACCGTGGAAGTACTTGCGTATCTTGTATTAACCATAATTACCAAATTATAGATTAACAACTCACACTTAGATTGTAAAACGCTAGTATGTGATAAATAAAATATTTTCATGTCACTATTTCATACTCCAACTTTAATATCCTTCAGATACGATCGCAATGTAATCAACGATCACACAAACTTTAATGTATCAATGTTTTATAAGATCCAGTTGTCTCTAATCAAGATATTTTCTGAAACTAAAAATATACCCAACATATTTCGTAGAAACAGAAAATATCTAACGAAGTTGTTTGAACTTGTTTGTTAGTTTTTAAAGTTTTTCAATAATGTTTCACGAGACTGGGTTTTATTATAAAACAGACACAAGAGTATTGTTGGGTTGTTCTCAAAAAAGTGGCTCTGTAACCTGTCAGGCAGTTGTTAGTGGAAATGTGTGATTTCTAAAATGCTTTTTATTAAATTCTATACAATATTGCACTTAAAAGCTGAGCTGAAGCTGAGTAATATTAAGAAAACCGTAGTGACATTCTTAGAACAAAATAAAATTGTAACTATTGTCTCTCACTAACCTGCCATGTCCAAACTCAAAGAGTCACACTTTGAATAACGATAAAAAAATAAATATTAAAAATATTAATTCAAAATTATTAAAATATTAGTCTGTATATATTACCTAATAAATTTTAACTTTATTGACATTGTACATTAATAATGAACATAATTTGCGAGTTATTCATGTTCAAATCGTGTCCGGAGTAATTTTCTCCATAACCTGTGCACACTAACGAGCATCACACAAACACTATTACTTACTCAACATCCCACCCCCGTGCAAAATGACCAAGTAGTATCGGACTAACCGCTGCCAAGGAAAGAAATGTAGAAATATGCGCCATTTTTTCAGAAATAACGTCGAATTGCTTCAATTTGTAACAGGTATGTCTCTTTAACCTGTTTGGAAAGCACAGGTTATTGAGACTATTAACAGGTTAATGAGACATTGCCTGTTATTGTTTAATAAAAGTCTTATTTGAAAATTTTAGTTACGATTTGGTGTGATTTGGTGTCATCATCATCATCATTTCAGCCGAAAGACGTCCACTGCTGGACATAGGCCTCCCCCAAGCACCGCCACCTCGACCGGTTCTGTCCTTCCCGCACCCAGCGGATTCCTGCGGCTTTCATAAGGTCATCGGTCCACCTTGTGGGCCTTCCAACGCTACGTCTTCTGGTAGGCAGTCGCCACTTCAGAACCTTTCGGCCCCAACGGCCATCTGTTCTGCGCGCGAATACGAGTACTAAGCATATTTACTTAATATTTACTATGATGATAAAAAGTTATGTTAATCCGATAAAGTTTTTAATTATAGTTTTTTCACAAAATTCTTATTTTTGGTGCATTTAGGGTTTCATTCTAACTTATTTGTTTATTTTTCAAACGTAAAATGTCAAAAACTAAGATTCTGCTGCCGATTCTCAGCCTAATTTGAATAAATGACTTTTGATTTTAATTTACCAGTTTGATTCTCTTTAACCTGTACGATATCTCTTTAACCTGTAAGGTAGTTTTTTTTTTAATAGCTGTATTTGGTTTATTTATGTGAAGATTTTATTCCCTTAGAGCAATTCAACATAAGAAAAATACCTAGAATAGATTTTTATATAAAAAAAACTCAATAATTGATACATTTTCTCAAATTGATAAATTTATTCGAGCGATGCCACTTTTTTGAGAACGACCCTGCTACTATTTGTTAAAAAGTCACCTTTGTGTAGCTTCGTAGCACAACCTCGCAGCCGGCTACGAGGCATCTACAGTGAATTCTGTCATAGTAGTTGAGTTACTGAACAACTCCATAACTTAAGAGTCTATACTACCTCAGCGCCACCTCACTCTGTTTCTCGCTCGCACACTATTACTACCGGACACGCGAGAAAGCGAGACAGCCCCGGCAGGGAAACGGAAAAGGCTCCAAGTCGCCGATAGTTTAGGTAATTTCTTTTTACAGTGATAATAATGTTCATTTAAAAAAAGTAAATAACATAAGACCTGCTTTATAGTTAATTCAGTTAATATGCAAAGTTTCATTATCTAACTTGAAGTATTTTTTGAATACCAGCGGTTTATTCTTCGGTTTGGAGGTAACTTTGGATTTTTTTTCTATCGTGAAAATTTTATGGAATCGTGTTTTCGGCTAACATAGTACTTAACATTAATCCTCAACTTTACCATATATTTATTTCAAAATTAATGCTGAAGTATTTTTGACATAACGGAGAATCATACTAAGCCATTTGAGGTAGTATAGGCCCTTAATAAATAGAGCAGATGCAGGTCTCATATTGTATACGATACAAGAAGGCACAAAAGGCACACTCGTTTACGTATGATATGGAACTTTCGAACCACTGCCAAAACATTTTTTTGTTGAAAATCGACCTCGTTACATTAATTTTGTCTCGAATCTCTCGCTAACCGAAACGACTTTGATCCGCTTCATTCATCATACCCCTTATACCCTTATCTTGAGTATATCCCTTTTACCCCTTGATGTATCCAACCTTGTTTGTGTTAGGCATGGTGGGTTACAACAAGTTGGAAACAAGAAGGGATCTAGCACTGGCGTTGTATATCCTTGGAGTGTTCCGGGGTATCATTAAACTGTTGGGCAACGTCCTCCTGATGCGAACAATGCGCACACTAAATTTGGTTGCTGACAGAGTAGATCTTTTCTCATGTTCACTGAGCGAGTTCGCAAAAGTAACGTTGCACGTGTTATGTTTTTAATGTGTACCTAAATATTGTATGGTGCTTTATTTATTGTATTATATATGTAAATCGTATCGTCGTATATGTATGTAAATAAATAAATAAATAAATCATCATCATCATCATTTCAAGCCTCCCTCAATTGGGGGGTTTGCCATAATCGCCACGCTTGGCAGACGGGTTGGCGATCGCAATATGGTGTTAAAAATGCATAGAGAACGCTGCTGCCCATTCTCTAGTAAGTCCCTTAGTCGCTTTATACGACACCCACGGGAAGAAATGGGGTGGTGCTATTCTTTACACCGGCGTGCGTGTATGACCAGGTATATGAATGTTAACGAAGCAAAAGGAGTATATGAAGTGCGTAACAGGTGTCGTTCTATAGTTTCTGCCTACCCCCATGGGAAGAAGGAGAGAGTTTATGTTTTTTTTTTTTTAAGAATTTCAGTCGCAGTAGTTTCGGAGATAAGGGTCAATTTTCATTTATTTTCATAAATAACATTTAAAATTATAAAAAAGAAAAAACTGAAATTCTCACAGTAAGTCCTCTTTCATTTGATATGTCACACGGTACAGTTTGCAAAACTTTTTTTTTATAATTTTCTATTTTCCCCCCAAAAGTGACCCCCACATTCAAAATTCATTTATTTACGTTACACGTCCGTGTTTGGGTCATAGAAGTTAATATGTGTACGAAATTTCAACTTAATCGGCCCAATAGATTCGAAGCAAATTGGCTGTGATAGACAGCCAGACAAACAGACACACGAGTGATCCTATAAGGATTCCGTTTTTTCCGTTTGAGGTACGGAACTCTAAAAATGATTTGTAGAAATAAAATTCCCAATATCCTATTGTAATTCCACTGAACATATACTTACAGAAAAAAAAAAGGCAATAAAATTCAATTTTCTTCGGAAGACTGCTCACTTAGTATTCAAAATAAGCAAGTATGAAAAGTCAGTCAAAAATCTATGATTGACAGCCAACGGACCAACGGATTAACGTGCTTTCCGAGGCACGGAGTAGTCTCGGCATGTAATGGATGGTCACCCATCCGCGGACTGAACTCGACAAGCGTACCTTAAGTTTTGATTGAACCCGTACGGCTGTTATTACATAGCCACGAGCTCCGCACTAAAGACCACTTTGAACAGTCAAAGGAGTATTTACCATAGTCATCCATTTTACGATTATGGTACTCCTTTGACCGTTCAAAGTTCAGAATAAGCAAGCTGAAGTGGCAATGGGCCGGCCATATTAGCCTTAAAACCGATGACCGTTGGGGTAGACGTGTTCTTGAGTGGACCACGCGAATCGGCAAACGTAATTTAGGACGTCCTTAGGCTAGGTGGAGCGACGATCTTCGCAGGGTGGCTGGTAGCAGCTGGATGAGAGTTGCCGATGATCGAGCTGAATGGCGTGCAATTGGAGAGGCCTATGTCCAGCAGGGGACTGCTTTAGGCTGATAATTATGATGATGATCCATTTTACATAATGTTATTATAGAATGTATGTAAGCGGGCACGCCCTCTATGCCTGGAGACATGAGAGAGTTTTTTGCTTGAGTTATAGTTTTCATTGTATTTCCTGGTTTTATTGGTGTAGCTGACTGCAAATAATTTAATTTACTGTTCTGTGTCTCTTAGTGTTAATTACCCCTTGTTCGCCTTATAGTTAAAGGTGAAAGATATAAAATTGACATAATTATTAGTAGTACACTGGAAAACGAAATTTCAGTTCTAGAATGTGTAGAACGCTTGTGCAGGCTGAATAGAAGATAAATAGGTATGTATCGTAAGATAAATAATAAATGGTGCCGATTCCCTTGTTCACAAACTAAACTAAATTTAAGTTCAGTGCATCTTTTTCTTTCTATTTCATTAAGAAAAGGACAGAAGATAAATATTAGTTTAGCCCTGTCAAATTAATCAGCGCCTGTCACTACTCCATATAAGTTTAGACGTGATTAAAAACTTGCCTACTAAAATTACGTCAATTTACGTCAAGCGCTGATTAATTTGACAGGACTAAACTAAAATTTATTTTCTGTCCTTTTCTTAATGAAATAGAAAGAAAAAGATGCACTGAACTTAAATTTAGTTTAGTTTGTGAACAAGGGAATCTGCACCAATAGCATTTTTGTTACTTGTTTAATGTTTTATTAATAAGTAAACTGTACAGTGAATACGATAGAGATATATCGAGTTCTTAAAGCGAATCTGTCCTAATGCGAACAAGGGGAGACGAAGGCCAAGAATCTCCGTTGAGGATGAAAAAAAAAAACCCGCCGTTCGTCATGACGTAATTTACGTGTCTACTGATCCCGATTACTCTTTGCATGACCCATATAAACTAAGGCATATCGCGGCTTTCCTCCGAGAAAAGCTCAACATGATTATTACGAGGGAAAGTACAAATAGAACGACAATCACGAATTTGAGATGCACGAGAATCGCCTACCAGTTTCATCCCTTAAGCTCCGCCTACAGTTGCGTCCGCCAGGGTTTAATAAAGGTAACATTGACAACAGTAACTTTGCTCATATCCTGTAGTTCACTTGTTAGTGTTGCCAGCTCAAATATATACACTCGCACATGGTAACACAGTTTAGTGGTCAGTTTGTTACATGGGAGCAAATTGACTTTAGGTTGAGGACATCAGACGTCAGCAGTTCCGTGTCTGTTCAGCTGACGACCGACAACCCTCAACATTACACCCGGTTTCTGAATTGAAAATTTGAAGTTAAGAACTCGACTCGTCAAACTAAAGCATTAAGCATACTGTGGCATTAATTAAGGGTCCGTGCGCGAAAAAAACTCTTTTTTGTCAATTTCTTATCTAATTGTGAAAAAACTTGAAATAATCGAAATATTAAGTCTGTGTTACTATAAAAGTACAGTTTTTATGGTGCTAAGCCATTCGTGTCAGTCACAGCAGCTGTTAATAGTTTCATCACTTTTGTGCTCTCCAAAATATAGTTTATTTCGCCGTTGATTTACTTAATGAAGATATTGTATAATCATTAAATAAAATTTTGATTATATTTCAAGGATAGCTGAAGTCTAATTTGTGATTTTTGAATTTCTTGATATGATTTGCTAAATAATAGGAAAAAATATATTACTGACGGGGTATAAAACAAATAAAAGGTTTTTTTCAATATTATTTTTCTACTATATTTTGTATGGAAGTTGAAAAAAGTGGTTCCGCCACATGCAAGTAAACCATATAATGCTGTTGATGATATTTTTTAATGTTCAAAATCAAAAGAAGTTTCTTGTAGAATGATGATCAAATGTCAGTCTCGCGTCATTTTTCAGAAAACTTGTTGCGAATATTAGTGTTTTTTTTTTTTGAAAAATCCCTTTCCGCCACATGCAAAACAAAGAACACGACTTTTCAAATCACAAATAATTTTGTATAAATTATTTTTCCCTTTCCAACAAACAATGAACAAAATTGATCAAAATCAATCGATTTCGTGCACGGCCTCTTAAGGTGAATGCGCAAAGGTAGCCCGTGAAATTTAAAAAAAATCTGACGTTTTCTGCATTTTCCAGGTCATTGTCAGGTTTTATCTTAATCAAAATAAGATTCGCGACCATAACAAATATATTATGTATTTACAAAAATAATCAATACGATCATTAATACATATCTCTACGTTAGAATTGGTCTATTGAATGACTTTTTCATGAAATCATGACATTTAAGATAAATTCTAACGCATTTTTGCGTAAGGAATTTAGATTTTCAAAGGAATCACCTTCGAATTCGTAATTCGGTAATCAGGCGTGCGTCACTAACGATAGAAACTTGGGAAGATATGCTCGTAGTGTCTAGAGGCTTTTCAAATTTGTAGGATACATTTGATTAGATCTCTTGGGAGTTAAAGTTTCCATTCGATCGAAGTCACTGGTAATTGCTATTAAATTGCCTCCAATTTTGATGTTGACGCTAGTTACTAAATTAATTTCAATTCAACAAACAATTCAGGAGTGTTATTTTATTTAGTGGCTATGTTCCTGCCAATTTTTACATTGTATATTTTAGGATAGATACTAGCTCGGCCTTTGATTTGGCCCTAAGACCTTCGTTTAATAATAGCAGGTATTTGCTTAAAACCAATTCACTTTTTACATTTTGAATGATAACACGACCCCGAAAACGTGAAGGTTTCAATCAGTATAAATACTGAAATTGATCAAATTTCGCATAAAAACAATACAGGGGCCTTACTCCCGTAAACGATTCGAGTTTGATTTTGATTCAATTTCGTTTCTGGGGGTCTACTCCCTAAGCACGAAGTCCGTCGTTTCGGGCTTCGTTTCGGGCGTTTCCTACTCCCTATCACCAACGGACGGACGATTCGTTCGGGGCCCGACGAAGAATGAATGACAACACGATTTGACAACTGTCCCTACTCCCGATGCGTTTTTGCCCGTCCGAAAAGTTGAACTTGACGCTTGTTTTGACGGAACCTTGTGTCAGTTGATACGACATCAAAATAGTTATCGTTCTGTCGACGAACGATTATAATTGTTTACACTATTTAGAGACAAAGTAAGGAATTCCTAAGTATGGCTGCTTTTTTATTGCTTGACAAAGCTATATAGGAAGAGCGGAGGCAACGTCGACAATTTTTACGCCAAGAATTTAGGTTGGCGAGTATTCCCGACGTTACTGACTTATCTTAAGCTATTTGGCAATTTTGCTATTCTGAATTTGACGTTTTTAAACTAAAATTTTAATTTTCTAACTAAATCTGACTATTATTAATCGTGATTAAAAAGATGTAGAATAAAATCAATTAGTTGTCATGAACTAAACTTCACACCAACATCTCGACTACTGGTACAAAATCAGTACTGTTACTGTATATATTATTTTTCTTTTCTTTTGCTTATATCTCGAAAATGGTGCGTCCTATAAAAAGATGTAGAATAAAATCAATTAGTTGTCATGAACTAAACTTCACACCAACATCTCGACTACTGGTACAAAATCAGTACTGTTACTGTATATATTTTTTTTCTTTTCTTTTGCTTATATCTCGAAAATGGTGCGTCCTATAAAAAGATGTAGAATAAAATCAATTAGTTGTCATGAACTAAACTTCACACCAACATCTCGACTACTGGTACAAAATCAGTACTGTTACTGTATATATTTTTTTTCTTTTCTTTTGCTTATATCTCGAAAATGGTGCGTCCTATCGTAAAAATAATGAAAATTTCGACCCCCTTTTAGAAACCCCAAGCCCCTAAAACTCAACATGTTAGTATTTTTTTTTTTTTCCACACCAAAAGTGAAAAATTCTATATAAAGCACGTTGAAGTTGCCCAGCTCCTGCGCGCCTCCGGCCAGAGTCCGTGTCCGTGAGTTTCTGCAGCGGTTGGGGCCATTTTACGAAATGAATAAGAAACTAAAATAAAATAATGTTCAAACTTCCCGGCTAGTATCGTTGAATTAATTTGAAAATTTCCGTCAAAATGTCAAAAAGGAAAAAGGCAAAGGTATCAACAGGATAATGCCGGTTTCTGGACAAAAATGACAAAAATAATTCTAATCTTTATAATAAAAAGTATATTGTTAAAAATGTAGTCATTTTCTAAAGAAAAGATATTGATTTTTGTTTATTTAGCTTGAAAACCACAAAATAATTAAACCGGTAATCGACCGGTAAAATAGCACAACTCTATTGTCATCAATCGCCATGCGTCTTTCGTTCACGAATATTGTCTACGATTCCGTTGGAAACTGATGAATCCGAAATTTCTAGGGAGTAGGGTTCAGTCCGACGTGTCGGACTACTAACGGACGGGCCCGTTACTTCGTTGACGGACTTAGGGAGTAGACCCCCTGATCCGAACTCGATTTAAAACTTAAAACTGACCGAAGTTAGTTTCGCTTCGAACCACCGCACGATCGTGCGCTAGTGTTTGATTCAAGAGTATGGATCGGCATTTAATTCGAACCCAATTCGATTGATTCAGCACTTGATGCTGTCGGGAGTAAAGCCCCAGAAGCGAGTTCGAATCGGAATCAAAATCAAACTCGAATCGTTTTCGGGAGTAAGGCCTCAGAATTACGGCTTATTTTAAATCACTTTGATTATGTTTTTGATTAACAAAAAAGCATAGCATAGCATTTATTGTGTTTCGGCAGTTAGAGGTAAAATTGCCAGCTCCTCTGTGGTTGAGGATTCCGGGTGAGCTAGCTTTCATCTTCGGCCTTATCATCACTTACCATCAGGTGTGATGAAGACCAAGAGCTTCCCTGTTGAGAATTAAAACAAAAATATTAAGCTCACAGGTCCACTAGCGCCACTCCTTTAAAAAAATATTATCTCGTGACCGAGAAAGAAATATGAAAAACGGCTCAATCAGCAACCTCGGTAAGTGTGTCTAGAATTTTCTAATACCTTTTATAAAGTTTCATAATGAAACACGAAGCAACAAAGTACGATCTAAAGGAATGTGGGGGTTTTTCTTAAGATATAAAAAAAAAGTTTGATTTATTTTACGGAGCAATCCAACTTGACATGTTCATCTACAGTCTATATATAAGAGAGAGATAGCAAGCTGTTACGTCACAGTATGTGTGCCTCTTTCTATTACATTGCGTACTATACTACGTTCCGTTCTACAAGTTTACAGCTCTGTTTTGTTCTAAAAGCTGCGACCGAACTCTTTTCAATTTTACTTCCGAACAGAAAATCAGAAATGGTGGTGACAGCGAATTTATTTTATTTTCAAATAGTATATTTCTTTACGGGAAGCGAGAATTTCAGTATTTTTCTAACAATTTTAACGATGGTTTTCTAAACTGTACTTGCTTTAAAATAATAATAATTAATATTATTGATTTATTTCAGACTATATACACATTCAAGTAAACACAATCCACAACAATGACTTAAAAACTATGTTAGTAAACTCTTACAAGTGTCTTATAAAGTGCCTGTCCACCTTGTCTAATAATGTTTTTAGGATGCTGTTGGAGCATCCGCACAACTTACACATTATTGACACTGTTCTCTTCCTCATAATGGCATGAAAACCGTCAACACGGGCTACCGCGAACATCTGCGAAGCGCTGCAGAAGCGCGGAAGCCTAAATTCATTATTATATTGTACGCGCAGGACGTTGTAGGCTCTTTGCGTATATTTCACCCACAAGCTGCACGTGTAGAAGGTCTGACAGTATGCCTTGAAAAGCGATACTATAACACCCTAACTACAACGCGCAAACCTGCGGGCTACCATATTACATCGAACCGCCAACGCCCTTCGCTCCCTCTCTACATCAGCATCGTCAGATAAGTCACATCGATTGCTTTAAAGTGGTTGCCTATCCGGCAGCGCAGAGCGTTGAGGGCTTTGACAACCCTGTTTTCTCTCCTTCACAAACCCACTTCTCCTTCTTATCTGACTTCTCTTTGTCAATATTTATGCGCTGCACACAGCAAGAATCTTCGGTCCGAGAATAATCGTCTTCTTCGTTGTCCTTCTCATCGCTCTGGTTTTATAAAGTCTTCTTTCTTTGTCCAGGCGGTTTTCCTTTGCAATGCGCTCACTCAGAATATCAGGACGGTAACCAATCAGTTCACATTTAAAGTGAAAGCTCGAGAACACATACACAAGAAGTTGGCAGATTCGTCTCAGAATTAAGTTGTTGTAGGTTTTCTTTTAACTCTCATAACTTAAAATTTTTTTGTTATATGTATGTATATATGTATTTATTCTTGTATCTTAGTTATAAATATCTTCTAAATTGTTTTCTATTATTGCACCTACTGTGTATTGTCTCTGCATCACCCTAAGGTAGACTGGTAGAAAATGCCCAAGGCATTAAGTCCGCCTTTGTACAGTTTTTACTTGTGCATAAAGTTTTAATGACGAGTATGTTTACCTATGACAAAACTGTCCAGTTAGGTAGATCCAACTTCGAGAATGAGGTCAAACGTCGAATCCGACTCGGCTGGGCAGCGTTCGGGAAGCTACGCAATATCTTCTCGTCCCACATACCGCAGTGTCTCAAGACGAAAGTCTTTGACCAGTATGTGTTGCCAGTGATGACATATGGCACTGAAACGTGGTCGCTCACAATGGGCCTTATTAGAAGGCTAAAAGTCACCCAAAGGGCAATGGAGAGGACTATGTTGGAGTTTCCCTACGTGATCGAATCAGAAATGAAGAGATCCGCAGGAGAACCAAGGTAATCGACATAGCTCGAAGAATTGCCAAACTTAAGTGGCAATGGGCAGGGCACATTGCGCGCAGAACAGATGGCCATTGGGGCCGAAAGGTTCTGAAGTGGCGACCGCGTACCGGAAGACGTAGCGTTGGAAGGCCTCCCACAAGGTGGACCGATGACCTTATGAAAGCCGCAGGAATCCGCTGGATGCGGGAAGCACAGAACCGGTCGAGGTGGCGGTGCTTGGGGGAGGCCTATGTCCAGCAGTGGTCGTCTTTCGGCTGAAATGATGATGATGAATGATAAAGTTTTAATAAATAAATAAGGCCTCAGTGAATATTATAATAGCGAAGCCCTAAGTATTTAAACTGTGTGACTCTCAAATAATGAAAGTAAACATCATATCATCTATTATCGAGTTTATGACGCTACGACTGCGACGGAGTCCAAAAGAGGGGTAACGTTTTTCCTTTATGTAGACGACGGCATAGTAGTTTAGTGATTGATTCGTTTAACTAAGGTTTCAATCAAAGTCTTCTATCTAATATTAGATTGGACCAGTATACTCGTACAAAGGATCTTGGAAAGGACCAGTAGTCAATCGCAGAACTCCTTTGATTAACAAACTGTCGTTACCTATTGTAGGGCGGATAACTATAATTAGAGCGAACAAGCACCTGACTCCATTAGATATTCAATATTGGATCCAGATAAACCCTTCCTGCCTGAGGTACATTTCGGATGAAACTAATTATGGAAGATAATCTGTTCATGAGGCTTCTTATTATAAAATAGCAATAGGTCGGAGTACTCTTGACAGTCCTACTTTTAATGCTAATAAATGACGGCATGGTTAGCGCAGTGGTTAAGCGATTCACTGTTGCGCCGCATGTCGCGGGTTCCATTCCCGCACATTTCTACCCACAATATACAGGAGTCCTAGTGTGGGAAAACGCTTAAAAAAATCAAACTGAGGTACCTACTTCCCTCGTGGTGATACGGGAGAAGTAAAATGAGAAACCGGATATTTATTCTTCTTAACTCTAGAATACTAATCTTATTTATCACCGCTTAATACTAATGATCGCCTGGGAGTCAGGCTGAAATGAGATTCAGGTGATTGTGCAAATTAATAAATCAAAATGTTGTTTACAAACTTTTACCGTTTAAGAATCTTTAAATGCATTCTGCCTTTCATAAATTCAATACGTTATTTTCAGAGACACTCTGATTAGTCCATAAATTAATCTTAAATATACCCCTACCAACTTCCTTACACCTCACCTTCTGAAACACATCCTTACGGAAATTGTTTATTAAAAAATATCAAGAATATATCCTTCTGATGCTCTCTGTAGATCCCACCTCAGGCATCATCTTAATTTCCCATCCCATAAAACTGAAATGTATTCCTACTCCTTCTCTGTTCACGCAGTACGTTTGTGGAACTCGCTTCCGCCCAACATTCGAGATTCTAAAACTTTATTTCTCTTTAAAAAGCCTACCTATCTTCTTTACAATAATATTCTAAATATAATATATAATTATGTATGTATATTATAGGTAATATTTATATGTGTATGTATTTGTATGTATGTTTATTTTATATAGTTATAGTTTTATTTTAAGTGTATTAATTTAAATTTTTCTTGTTTAACTTTTCTACACACTGTGTCTACATTTCTTATTCAACTTTCCTCTCGCAGGTCTGCTGGAAGAAATTTATTTTGAAATAAGCAGTACCTTTGTGCTCTTTTATGTTATATATTGTCCTGTCAAGTATTTTGTGTGTACATAAATAAATAAATAAATAAATGAGAAGTCTGAGACTGCTGATTTACGTGGTGGCGAGAGAAATAAGACCGCGTAAACTTAAAACATAAAAATAGCACGTTTTATAAAATAAAATATAAGTAAAAATATTTTTAATTAGATTTATCAAGATATATTAAAATGGCCGAAACACAACAGGGCTATCTTTTTGAGATGAGGAATGCCCGTGGCCACCTTCCATCTCCATCATCAGACCCTAGACACCATCTTGGGATATAATACTTGCCAAGACCAAACCAACGAGCTCAAACAAAACGACATTATCTTATTTAATTGAGGAGTTCCTATGGCCACCTTTAGGTTCCATAATCAGACCAGCTCTATGGTGTCATATTTTTGCGTTGTCTCCCGAAGTTATATAAGTATGCCAAGTGTCAGCTCAATCGGACGCCAGGAAGTGCTTAAAAATGGATGATAAAGGGAATAACTGGAAATATAATAAACGAACGAAGCAAGCTAATAAAAATTTAAAAAATATGGAGTAGGTAGGTTTATGGTCACAAAATTACTTGAACACCCTTTAGAGTAGCACAGTCCTCTTCTGGCTCAGCTTGATGTGACGAGAACCGCAGAGGGTGCGCCACGCTTCAGACGCCAGAGAAGGTAATGTAATTGCTTGGCTCATCGCCGCAAGGTTGCCTGCTTGTCGGTCTTCTACAGATTGTACTTCGGCGAGTGTGCCCATGAACTCCACGACCTCATTCCACCGGCCCCCTTCTACCATCGAACATCTAGACGCACTGCAAGTTACCACCCCTACCTAGTTAATATTCCACCAACTCGCACTAAGCGTTTTCAAACGTCTTTTATAATGCGCACAGCAAAGGAGTGGAACTCTCTGCCTGCGTCTGTGATGGGACCCTAGTATATAATACTAATGATCGCCTCCCAGGCGACCGCATACATAGTCGGGCGCGGGATCACCCTATAACGCGTTGCGGCTTACCCTGATTTGGCACGAACGTATAACCCCGCAATTTCAAATTAACCAAAAATAAACTGACAGGCGGCCCTTCAGGCGATGATTAGTATTCTAGGGTTAATCAAGTTTATCCTATTAAAATCTTCTGAAGTTGAGTTCATCAACTACGCTCTTTTCTTGCTACGTCTCGAGTAGTCTCGATTATATTCCAGGGAATCCCGATATCTTAAAATTTTATTGACAAACAGAGAAAACAAGAAATAGTATGAAAAAGAATTGGCCATGTAGGTACAGTCAGCTGCAGAGAAATCTCACTCCCTAGCATGGCATGTAATGTCATAGCATGCAAGCAATGTATTTATTCATTGCTAGGGGGTGAGATTTCTCTGCAGCTGACCGTACGTGTGTGTAATGATGATGATGATAATGATTAATAATTACCATGATCGGTACCCTAAATCATATAAAATAAATAAAATCAAGGCTTTGATTTTATTTATTTTATATGATTTCTATGAATTTATGTTTGGCAATGGGTGTTAATTACCTGAAATAAATGAATTCATTTTATTATTAATCTATACTAATATTATATAGCTGAAGAGTTTGTGTGAACGCGCTAATCTCAGGAACTACTACTTTGGAATTGAATAATTACTTTTGTGTTGGATAGTCCATTTATCGAGGAAAGTTATAGGCTGTATAACATCACGCTACGACCAATAGGAGCGGAGCATAAATGAAAAATGTTGCAAAAGCGGGAAAAAATATTCCTTTTTAAGAGCTTCCGTTGCGTGCGCTGCGTAAATGGTTTAAGTTACACAAATATCATGTATGATGGAATTGTTCCTCTTTAAAAGTTCTAAAAAAAAGATCACGACAGTATATGTCTATCTTTTAAGATTGATATTCCTCAACTAAGTTGGATGCAAAAAAAAAAAACATTCATTCGGACGCAACGTACCAGGAACGCATAGACACACAGCAAAGCCGATCAGTAGTAACAGGTCTAGCTCCGCCAAAGTAAATAGCAAAGTACGAGAAGCACTCTCTTGACCCCTTCGCTGACCCACAACTAAACTGGGCGGATGCTGGTTAATGAATGAAACAGAAGAATGTGTTGTTCCAAGAGAGTGCTTCCGTACTTTGCTATTTACTTTGGCGGAGCTAGAGCTGAGCTGGCTGTTTGGGACGGGTCGTTAGTAATCTACATCTACATACATACACTAATACACTAATACACTTACACTAATATTATAAAGAGGAAAGATTTGTACCTATTTTTGTATGTTTGTATGTTTGTAATGAATAGGCTCAAAAAGTACTGGGCCGATTTAAAAAATTATTTCACCAATAGAATGCTACATTCTTCCAATTTGACATAGGCTACATTTCATTTTGAAAAAAATTAGGGATCCTTGGTAAAATTTGAACAATGTAACCGAAGGTGTAGAAAAATGAGTCTTAAAATGATAATTGTCTACCCCGTGCGAAGCCGGGACGGGCTGCTAGTAATATAATAAAGAGAGAGAGCGAATTTAGTGAATTTGTGTATATATGGAGGGTAATCTCCAGCACCAAAGCTCCAATAAAAAAAATAAAAAAATCGTTTTAAGGTACTTTATTATTGGAAAATTATTATTATAATACGTCTTTGACATTTCTCGAGACACCTGGTTCCCGGACCTTTGGAAGACGTACGAGGAGCTGAAGTCAATATTGGATTATGGGTTTAGGTGGCTATAGTAAGGTAAACCAACCAAAGTAAACTAATTTCGACGTTTTAGGGAGTTTTTCGTTAAGGCGAGGTTCTTTGAGCGTGTATTTTTGTTCTAGAGGTGGCAGCAGGACGCGAGTAAATTGTGCCGTGAATTTGTTAATATTGGGTTGAAAATTATGTTTTACGATATTAACAATGTTAAACCCGACGGACATTACATCATTACGTTTATTTTGATGTAATTTTCAATACATAATGTGGTACAATATTGAATTAAAATGATTTTAATATACAAAATAAGGGTATGTTTGGAATTTTTTCTATCGAGCGAACTTTATCCAATTATGTAACGAGTACCCGACGTACCTACAGAAAGGTCTCAAAAGCAACATATGATTTTTCACGTGTTTAATCATTACCGTTTCTAAATAAAATGACATTAAAATTACATTTCCTAGAGGTTAACTTGAAGAACCTCGCCTTAAATCGAGTGGCGTTAAATGAAGTTTACACTATACTTCCTTTGCGCGTAGACAAACTGGCACAGCTTTTGATAGAACGAAGTCTGTCGGGTCAGCTAGTTCCTTAAATAAAACCATTGGTGAACTCATCAATTACCCACAATGGTTAAGGGTAAGACGTGAAACGAGGGAGCGGGGTAAGGTTTAAGTGGAAGTTGATAGTTCTGTATTGTAAACTATTTACCTTACGTTCAAGATTGCTTAGGATCAACACACTTTACATAACGTATGTTAATGACGGCAGCTGTGACGAGGGTTGCCTCTTATTGGAAATCGTAAGAATGCCCTTAAAACCAAATCTGATCAAATAGAACATAATACGCAAATAGGTAAAAGATGGCGGTGAAATTCTCTAAAATGGTTAAAGTATTTGGAAATAGTACAAGTATAGGTCATTTTCTGCCTGGAGCGACTGCCTACTTGACTTCAAAACCCAGTTAGGCCGCTTGTACACGCTAAGAAAAGTGACCGGGCCTATGCAAAAATTTGTGTCATTTTTATACACGAACTGTGTACACTACCACGGTGCTGAATAAGAGAAAATCTTGTCTCCGCTAGACACGACTCACGACGCGCTCTGTGATGCTGCGGTAGGCAGGGGCGGGGTAGGTGAGGTGGTTCAGTTTGTTAGTATACGTTTAACGAATGGATGTGTTCTTCACTGACGAACAAGCGCAAATTAATAACAGAGTTGACTAGAGCAACCTACCATACCATACACACTTCTTACAAGACAAGTATGAACGTCTTATTGTGTCACGTTCATATTTGTCTTGTCTGCAGCAGACACGACCTAGGTCACCTACCTAGGTACCTAGGTCCGACAAACTTCTTGCCGTGTACATGATGAATTGGTCCTGCCTGCAGCAGACACGGTGAATTTTCTTAGCGTGTACAAGCGGCCTTACGTGGTAATGCGATACCTATACCGTCAGACTTTTGGGCTTCTGACGCGCAACGAATGCCAAAGATCAAGGAATGAGAGCCGGGACCAACTGCTTAACTTGCACAGGGAGGTTTTGGCATGTAATGGATACACCCATATGACATCCTTGGACAACCCATCCTTGGACCGACCTCGGTAACTATTGCTTAACCTTGAGAATTGACCCGTGCGGCTGTTATTATTTAGCTACGAGTCCCTCAAAAATAATACAAGTGCCTTCAAGTAATTCTGCTTAGACTTTTAAAAGAAACTAAAAACACAAGAGACCTTTCTGAATTATGCCACTGAAGTACCTAAACAAACATGACAAATATTGAAGCACCTATTTATTTAAACATATTGACTTAATAAAGCCCATATCTTAAGGGGGAAGCATCAGGGTAGCCCGCAAAATTCAAATTTACTTACATTTTTTGCAATTTGCAGGTCAGTATCAGGTTGATGTTGATATAAATATGATTCGCGGCCGTATCAAATATGTATTTACAGAATTATAATCATTAGAATCAGCAATACAACTGCTGAAGACTGTGCCGAGCGCGCAGTGGTGCCCTCATCGTTTGTTCAGTGATTTATTTTAATTTTAGGATGAAAGTGCAGTAAATAGCCACGTTAAGTTGTGCTCCACAAGACTACGTTATTATTATTACCAATAGTGGTTTTAAATTGTTATGTTTTATTGTAATCATTAAAACGGAGCTTAGTGGCCACTATTTTCCATTTTAATTATTACAATAAAACTGAACAATTTAAAACTACTGTTTGTATTAATAATAATAATGTATAGTCTTGTGGAGCTCAACTTAACATGGTTATTTTCTGCATTTTCATTCTCAAATAAAAGAAATCACCGAACAAACGATGAGGGCGCCACTGCGCGCTCGGCACAGTCTTAAGTTCGTATAATCTAATCATATTTAGTTCAACATACAACCCTATTTCCTCCCGTGGGTGTCGTAAAAGGCGACTAAGGGACTTACTAGAGAATGGGCAGCAGCGTTCTCTATGCATTTTAAACACCATACTGCGATCGCCAACCCGCCTGCCAAGCGTGGCAATTAAGGTAAACCCCCCCAATTGGGGGAGGCTTATGTTCAGCAGTGGACGTCTTTCGACTGAAATGATGAATGATGATGATGACAACCTGATACTGACCTGCAAATTGCAAAAAATGTAATAAAATTTTAATTTCGCGGGATACCCTGACTCTTCCCCCTTAAGAGATTGAACGACCGAACTCAAATATCAGACGAAGGAAATTGGGATCACGCTCACCGGATTCCGATCTACATATTCATTTTTGAAAAAATAAAATCTTTGCTTATCAAATAAGACGACGTATTTTGGGTATAGATCCTGATTTACATACCTACTCGAATAACTCATGTCGACTAAACACGAATGAATTTTGTAAGCAAGCATCAGCATTGTTTTCATATTTTGTAAGCATAATACTTATTAAATATCTTAAATTATTCAAAAGCGTCTGAAGAGCGGGTGAGTCATAAAATTTAAATATTTGAGATCCTTATTCCAAATATTTACCATTCAAGGTACAAACTGACGGTTTGTGAATTTAGTTGCTTTTGACGTATAAGAGTGAGACCGGTTCTGGGCTTCCCGCATACAGAGTAATCCTGCGGCTTTCACAAGGCTATCGGTTCACCTTGTGGGAGACCTTCCAACTCTAAGTCTTCCGGTTCTCGTTCGCCACTCCAGAACTTTTCCAAATTTGTTCTCCGAGTAATGTACCATTTTTTTAAACTAATGCATCTCGGAGTTAACCTTGAGGGGTCGTGACTCCTTAACCAGACTTTCCTGTGGCTGCCTTAAGCGAAAACTTAAAGCCTCCAGCCAGGGCATAAAACTTATAAACTAAACAACTGCACGCTAAGGGCACCCCCTGTGGGGTACGAACGCGTCGGGGGGAAGACAGCAAGGGTCAAGTGGCTGGATCACATCAGGGTTATTATTATTATAAGGGGTATTTAAAGCTACAGGCTCAGCTACGGCGCGGATTGGCGCTTCGTCGAGCAAGGGACGGGGGGACTGTTATGTCGGGGTTGTCACGAGGGATCTCTGCGGCGAGGACGGAATGAGTAATGTAGCCTGCCCACTGCCACCTAAGTTTGGCAATTCTTCGGGCTATGTCGTCAGACATGGGCGTGAGACAGGGAAATGTTATAGTTAACATGGCGAATAGTTGCGATATAGTTGTCATGGCCGAGACTATGGAAGACCTCCGTAGAATGCTCGATGACCTCAGTAGAGTTCCGAAAGAGTGGGTCTTAGAATGAACAAGACAAAGGTCATGTCAAATGCCCATGTAACACTCTCTCATGAGGATCGGCGACGCTACACTCGAAATTGTGGACGAGTATGTTTATCCTAGGTAAGCCGAGTTGGACAGCGTTCGGGAAGCTACGCAATATCTTCTCGTCCCTTAAACCGCAGTGTCTCAACACGAAAGTCCTTGACTAGTGCGTGCTGCCAGTGATGACCTATGGCACTGAAACATGAAGTCACTCAAAGGGCAATGGAGAGGGCTATGCCTGCAGTTTTCTTATGGCGTTTGACGATTATTTGCATTTATATCTTTACTAGCACATACCAACGGAAGGAGGTTATCAATTTGACCATAAATATACAAAAAAATAATGTACAAATAAATATGTAACCTGTGCCAATAATCGGCGCACGTTCCCAAGATTATTCTTTTTTGAATTTTCATGAACCGACATGATTTTTCTACGGATTTACGAAAACATATTTTATTCTAGATTCACGTAGTTTTGATAACGGATTATAATTTAGATCTTGAACGGAGTGTGTATGCACACACAGACAATCCATACTAATATTATAAATGTGAAAGTAACTCTGTTTGTCTGGCTGTCTGTATGTTACGCTTTCACGCCTAAACCGCTGAACCGATCGTCACGAATTTTGGCTGAGATATAGCCTGGGGTATGGAGAAGGACATATGCTACTTTTTAAGCAATAAACGACATCCACGCGGGCGGAGCCGCAGGCAAAAGCTAGTAATAAATAAACTGAAATATAAGATAACTTAAGAGGCCACATCGTCATCGTCATCTCATCATTTGTTTGGTGATTTCTTTTATTTTAGAATGAAAATGCAGAAAATAAGCACAGTACGTTGTGCTCCATAAGACTATACGTTATTATTATTACAAACAGTAGTTTTAAATTATTGAGATAACAAAACATCATGTCTGTAATCCCCGAGGGTTAGGCAGAGGTGTGCCTTTCTATACTCACATTCTGCCAGTTATGTTTAAGTCCTATGTAATGGGGCGAGCCTATTGCCATCAACTGGACACAAATTCAGACACCGGGCTGCTACTGAGAAATTCCATATGGAAAATCCCAATAACACTATACCCGATCCGGGAATCGAACCGGACCTCGGAATCAGAACGCACGCTTGCCCGAGTGGTAGATTACAGCCCTCTCGAAGAGGGGATGCCTTTGTCCCAGCAGTTCATTATAGGCTGAATATGCAAATAACATGCTGCCTAGGATAATAATTTATAATTATTTATTTATTTTTAAAAAAGTGTGTACGGTGGCCAGCAATTTTCTCGTTCGATTTTGAACTTAATCATCAACATTTTAAAGTTTAAAATCGTTTGGAAAATTTTGATAGTTTCGTGTAGATGTGCTGGCCACTGTACATACAGTCTGTTAAAAATAAGATTATGATTTAACAATTTAGGGAAAAATCGTAAAGAGACTAACAACATAATTGAATCTGGCGTCCTAGCTAGGTTACATGGTAACCTGTATTAAGACGAGGTTTTTCAAGCGTGCATTTTTGTTCTTGAGGTGGCAGCGGGGCGCGAGGAGATTGTGCCGTGAACTTCGTTAATTTTGGGTTGAAAATTATATTTTACGATATTAACAATGTTAAACCCGACGGACATTACATCATCATAGACGTTTATTTTGATGTGATTTTCAATACATAAAGTAATATAATATTGAAACAAAATGAGTTTTAATCTACAAAATAAGGGTGTTTGGTTTTTTTTTTCTATCGAGCGAACTTTGTCCAATTATGTAAAGAGTACCCGAAGTACCTACAGAAAGGTCTCAAAAGCAACATATATTTTTTTTCACGTGTTTATTCATTACCGTTTCTAAATAAAATGACATTCAAATTACATTTTCTAGAGGTTAACCTGAAGAACCTCGCCTTAAGGTTCGCCAGCCCAGATTCCCAAAGGAGTCCAAAATATTGGAAGGATGATGAAGGATGTTCATTTTAAGTAGGTACGAAGACAAGTTAAATTGCTTTTTGTAATATTTAACTTCTTGTCTAGCCTTTTCTTGAAATAACTAAATGTGAGAACGATGTAAAAATAAAAAATAAAAACATACACGTTAAAAGTGTCCAGAGTAAGTACAACAAATAGAAACAAAAAAATAAATAAAAAATATTCGCATTCATTAGGACCGACAGAAGTGAAAACACAAAACTTTGGAATAACTGTTCTTTTATACTTAAAGCTCATGGAAAGCGTTCAGTGACGATGACGCGAGTTCCATGATATTTGTTCACCCAAAAAGTACACATATATACACAGTTTACATATAGCTCATGGAAAGCGTTCGGTGACGATGACGCGAGTTCCATGATTTATGTTCACCCAAAAAGTACACATATATACACAGTATACATATAGCTCATGGAAAGCGTTCGGTGACGATGACGCGAGTTCCATGATTTTTGTTCACCCAAAAAGTACACTATATACACAGTATACATATAGCTCATGGAAAGCGTTCGGTGACGAAGACGCGAGTTCCATGATTTTTGTTCACCCAAAAAGTACACATATATACACAGTATATATATAGCTCATGGAAAGCGTTCGGTGACGATGACGCGAGTTCCATGATTTTTGTTCACCCAAAAAGTACACATATATACACAGTATACATATAGCTCATGGAAAGCGTTCGGTGACGATGACGTGAGTTCCATGATTTTTGTTCACCCAAAAAGTACACTATATGCACAGTATACATATAGCTCATGGAAAGCGTTCGGTGACGATGACGCGAGTTCCATGATTTTTGTTCACCCAAAAAGTACACATATATACACAGTATACATATAGCTCATGGAAAGCGTTCGGTGACGATGACGCGAGTTCCATGATTTATGTTCACCTAAAAAGTACACATATATACACAGTATACATATAGCTCATGGAAAGCGTTCGGTGACGATGACACGAGTTCCATGATTTTTGTTCACCCAAAAAGTACACTATATACACAGTATACATATAGCTCATAGAAAGCGTTCGGTGACGATGACGCGAGTTCCATGATTTTTGTTCACCCAAAAAGTACACATATATACACAGTATATATATAGCTCATGGAAAGCGTTCGGTGACGATGACGCGAGCTCCATGATTTTTGTTCACCCAAAAAGTACACATATATACACAGTATACATATAGCTCATGAAAAGCGTTCGGTGACGATGACGCGAGTTCCATGATTTTTGTTCACCCAAAAAGTACACATATATACACAGTATACATATAGCTCATGGAAAGCGTTCGGTGACGATGACGCGAGTTCCATGATTTATGTTCACCCAAAAAGTACACATATATACACAGTATACATATAGCTCATGGAAAGCGTTCGGTGACGATAACACGAGTTCCATGATTTTTGTTCACCCAAAAAGTACACTATATACACAGTATACATATAGCTCATAGAAAGCGTTCGGTGACGATGACGCGAGTTCCATGATTTTTGTTCACCCAAAAAGTACACATATATACACAGTATATATATAGCTCATGGAAAGCGTTCGGTGACGATGACGCGAGTTCCATGATTTTTGTTCACCCAAAAAGTACACATATATACACAGTATACATATAGCTCATGAAAAGCGTTCGGTGACGATGACGCGAGTTCCATGATTTTTGTTCACCCAAAAAGTACACTATATACACAGTATACATATAGCTCATGGAAAGCGTTCGGTGACGAAGACGCGGGTTCCATGATTTTTGTTCACCCAAAAAGTAAACATATAATACACAGTATACATATAGCTCATGGAAAGCGTTCGGTGACGATCGCGAACCCATAAGTTTTTCCCCTACCAAAAAGTACTCAACGCGCCTAAAAAAAATTTCACTTCAAAAAACATTTCTTGGAATACCTAACAGGGTAAAGTTTTCAAGTAAGAAGCAATAAAAAAATATTGTAAGTATGTAGATGGTTTTTCTGTCATAATTATTCAATAAATTAATTTTTGGTTAGGTTTAATATCTTCTATCGTTCTCCCGTGGGTATAAAAGCTTATAATCTACGCGACAATAATCTACTTCCTATGTAAGTATGTACGAGTAGGTACTTGAATCATAACCAAACAGGAGGAGTTCAGGAGTGCCCTTATAAAAACAAGATTAACGACATTTTCTTTTCGGAGTATTCGTATTCGTTCAAATTCAAACAGAAAAATTGAGTTCCTTTTTATTAAATGAACCTACATCTTTTTCCTTATTATTTGATGTAATCCTGGTATCTGATTATTCTGTTTTGCGAGTGTTGAAATTTGATTTGTAAAGAAAATTTACGATCATACTAAACAGCCAAATAAAATAATATTCGTCCTAAATTATTTTAAGTGAGCCACTTTTATTTATTTCCTATTCGGGAAACTTACAGCTAACTTATACAGTGTTCTTAAACAATATGAAACTGGAGGCCATTTTACAAATCTCCACAGATAAACACTGTTTATTTTATTTTATTTTTTTATTTTATTTTATTAAATAGGAACAACAAACAGCTACATTATGCAATGTTATAAACAGAAAAACATGAATGGCTTAAGTAATAATGTAGCCCACAGTGCTGTTCACAGATTACCACTAATGAATAAAAACTTAAAGTCACTAGGAGGTGAACTGTTCGTGCATGACAGTTACACCATTATAAAAACAGAACAAAAAAAAGTACAAAAAAATAAAATAAACAACAACAAACAATAAATTTAGTATTCCATGAGTTCAAGTTTCTCATACAAAAGGCAACGAAACCTTATCAAAGAGCATGTAAATATGTCTATATGTTCAAATGCTTCATTGTAGGTGGCTGCCATTCGCCAAACTGGTGAACGTAGACCAGTGTTAGATCGGCAGGTAGGTACTGCAAAGAGTTTGCCTGCACGCACCCGCCGTCTAAGGACAGTTCTAGGGACTGCATAGCACAATACATGATTTAAATCCATACAGTCAAAATTGCCATGAACAATATTATACAATGTAATGGCTTCCAATTGTTTACGTCTAGAGCTGAGCATCAATAGCTTGTATATAATGAGCAACTGGTTATACTGTAGATAAGTTTTGTGACACCTGTAGTGCATTGCACGAAGAAATCTACGTTGGACGTTTTCTATCATATCAATGTATTTTCCATAGTATGGGTTCCAGATGGATATAGCATATTCGAGCTGGGAACGGACTAGGGTAGAGGTAGAGGTAGAGGTATACAGGCAGAGGTACGAAGAGGTCCGCTTAAAGTCATGAGTGGATCTCATTATGAATCCATACATCTTATATGGTTTGTTTACAATTTGTTCGATATGCAGATTCAAGCAGAGTTTTGAGTCAAGCAATATGCCAAGCTCACGAACCGAGTTTACATTATTGAACAAAACATTACATAATGAGTATGAAAACCTTATGATGTTTTTATTTTTGGTAAAATTTAGGTAGTTGCACTTGGGAATGCTCAGATGGAGCTTACTAGTATAACAATATTCCGTCAGTCGATCCAAGTCCTCTTGGAGAAGATAGCAATCCTGAATGCTGTGAATAGGTCTGTATACTTTGAGGTCATCAGCATATAACAAAAATTTGGAATGATGAAAACAGTTACCAATATTATTTATAAAGATAATGAATAAAAGAGGACCGAGAATAGACCCTTGTGGGACACCAGATGTAACCCGAGTAGTATGAGAGTGGTATCCGTTAATAACAACCCGTTGACAACGGTTAGTAATGTACGAAATGAACCATCGCAAAAAGTTACCTCGAATACCATTGAAAGCTATTCGGTTCAGCAACAATTCATGATCTACCTTGTCTAAAGCTTTTTGAAAGTCCGTGTACACTGCATCAACCTGTATACGATTATCGATGTTATCAAATAGGTCACTAGAAAATACCAATAAATGTTTAACACTGTTTGTCTCTGCTCCACCCAAAGATTGACTGGTAGAAAATGCCTGTGGCATTAAGTCCGCCTCTGTACATTTTTTTTTTGTGCTAAAGTATTAAATAATAAATAAACACAAAAAAAATACAGGATCGGCTTATAAAAATAAAAATCGTTTAGACGCAAACAATTACTTTCCGTAAATAAGCTTTTCACCAACAAATCCTTCTTTCCTTCTTTTTAGGGTTCCGGAATTGGCTATCTTACCTCTAACTGCCGAAACACAACAAATGCTGTTAACATTATTGCTATGGCGACAGACTTAGATAAGACGGTGGTAGCTAACCAGGCGGACTTAGAACAAGCCCTACCTACAACCAAATCGAGAAAAAAAATTTGCCCACGCTGAATTGAAGTCCGGACCTCTGGCAGTGGCGTAGCTAGCATGAGCGGCACCCGGTGCGGATATTGTAGGTGTCACCCCAAAACTCAAATCAAAACTATTAAAATAAAAAATAAAAGCGAATTTAATTTTTATTTTATAATTCAAATAATACAAATTATTATTATACGTTTTTTTTTTATTATTAACCAACGATGTTTGAAAAAAAAAATTGTAAGTAAAAAATTAAAATTTCTTACTTCTAACTTTAACACTTGTAAACTCCGAATTCACACCAACCCTTTCTATGGTTCTGAAGGGAAAAAAACTTGTTTGGCAAGTAGAGTAGGCACCTACATTTGTTGCTTACATATTTATTATAATATTTTATTGGAGGAGGTTATGCAATCTGTCACAGTTTTACGAATTATTATAGATGGCACTCACTACTAATGTCCATAGGTCGGGTGTCACTCCTAAGCGGGTGACACCTGGTGCGGGCCGCCCCTGCCGCCCCCCTCGCTCCCCCTAGCTACGCCACTGCCTCTGGGTCTAAGACTGGTGGTCTTACCAGACCGCAGAGTACTCCGGTAACAAAAATATCTTTGAACTGTCCAATTTTGAAGCTACTGTTAGAATATTAGTGTGATAAAAACTGGTATACGATTTCTATTTTTCTAAGCTGGCAACTTCACTTTTATTCTGTCATGGCTTGCACCGAGTAAAAGTTATTTTTGTAATTTCTAATTGAAATAAAGTAATATGTTTGATAAGTGGAAATAAGTGTTTCTCTAAATACGATCCTATAACAAAATAGCTACATCTAAATCATGTTGTCGAAACCCATTAAGTTGACAAAGTAAGTGATTAAGAACTCTTGCCTATAATTATTTACGATCCAAAAGTGAAAGTGAGCACAGTTATTAAGGGTATGCCTTAATAAGTGGGCTCACTTTCCACGATGTTTTATTAAAAGCGGCCAAATGCGAGTCGGACTCGCACACGAAGGGTTCCCTACCACCGTACAATATTAAACATTGTTTGTTTTTTAATACAGTGTAAAATCTTTTTACGTCACACCTGGCCATAATGTGAGTTTTACCGCACGCTACGCGTACAGTAAAACTCGCATTATGGCCAGGTGAAGACGTAAAATTGTGTACTCACCACGGGCAGTAAAAAAGAAAGCCCTCTATCGCATATTTACAACCCTCATCTGCGGCTCGGCTCACAAATACCTGCGATTTCGGGCTTTCTTTCTTTTACAGCCCTTGGTAAGTAATGTACTATTAACGAATCCTAGACCGAGATTTTTTTTTTCTTTTTCGTTATTAAGAGTTTTTGTTACATGGAGGGAAGAAGGCAAAATAACCAAATATCACCAATAACAATTATTTCTATTTTTTTTTCTTTCAATAGTTAATTTTTTTATTTCAAACACATATATTATGTGCCTTGGCGTGCGTTGGTAATGCGTTTAGTAACTGAAACCAATATTTCCCGATTGAATTTAACTTTAAGCATAACAGTAATAAAAGTTTTTAAGCAAATCAAGATCTGATTGACCCAAGATCTTTGGGGAATGTCCATTAAGGTCTGTACCTCCATAATTGAGACTCTAGTGCCTTACTTAGCCTTAATATTTAATTTGTGTGTGGATTAAGGAGTCTTCCCGGATTTAATTGAACACAGTAAGGTAATGCAACTTTTCAAATCCGGGGACAGTAAAGACACCAATAATAATTTTACTATAGACCCGTATCCGTGTTGCCGGTTTTCAGTAAAGTGTTTGAAAAGGTATTGCTTAATCAAATGCTCAATCGTTTTAACACGAATAAAATCCTTCACGAACAACAGTATGGTTTCACCAAATGACATTGTACGACCGACGCCGGTGTAACATTGTTAAGACACATTTGAAGAGGCCTAAGACGCCATAGGAATTTTTTACGACCTCTCCAAGGCATTCGATTGCGTCGATCACAAAACCTTACTATTGAAACTTGAGCATCACGGATTTGGAAAACGTGCGCTTAGTTTAGTCCAACGCGGCAGCCTTCATGTGATGGAGGTAACGACCATGACGGCTACCGCTGCATGACGGCCGCCACCGAATGACAGCCGCCATCACATGACGGCTATCGCCAAATAGCGGCCGCTGCCACATGACGGCCGCCACCACATGACGGCCTCCGCCACATGACGGCCGCCACCACATAACGTTCGCCGCCACATAACGACCGTCGCCAATACATGACGACCGCTACTATATGACGGCCGCCACCACATGACGGCAGCCGCCACATAACGGCAGCCGCCACATGACTGCCGCCACCACATAACGGCCGCCGCCACATGATGGGCCGCCTTTTGACCTCACTATCGGCTTTAACACCCTCAAAAATCATGAAAACGACACAAATGATGAGAAAATTGTAAATTTTCGCAGACGTTTCTTCACTATTGCCTCTAGCACCCTCGAAAACCATGAAACGACACCCCGTCTAGGAAAAGTATCGTGAGCAATAATTAAGTTTATTATTATTAACATAAGCGGGATATTTACCATGTTTATTCATAACGTACGTGTATTCATTAACGTACGGTAGCTTGTCGAATATCAGAGCATATCAGGGCGGTGAAGAACAACGACACCCAAAAATCGGCCATAGCTCAACATCTTTTGGAATCAGGATCGAACCACTGGATCGAGTTACATAACCCTCACTCAGGTCATCTCGACAGAACGCCACTATATTCCTAGACTGGTTAGAGAAGCTATTGAGATTATCAAATATAGGAACTTCAACCGGGATGATGGGTTTCAACTGTCGAGAGCCTGGAATCCAGTGGTTCAGCTGTGTAAAAACCGAAGAAGTGCCGAAAAAAGTTCGCGAGCGGACACAGTGAGTTTCGTGTGTCGGGAACAGAATCGAGTTGCGAGTGACAGTGGTAGCGGTACTGAGTGCAAAAAATGAACAAGAAAGAGGGTAGACCGTTTTGTCTGCTCATAAACACCCACCCGCAGTGACTTCAGTTTATCCGTGATCATGGTGCTTGCAACAGCGCCGAAATATCGGGAACTCATAACAAGGAATAAACATGGTAAATATCCCGCTTATGTTAATAATAATATTAGTGACCATGACAGTTTAAAAACTTAATTAAGTTTAGGTACCGAAAAGTAATTCCGATTCAGAGAACTTTGTAATAGACAAAGTAAAAGATTTACGAAAAACTACAAGAAAACCTTCTTGTTACTGTAGCACCTAAGTTGGCTTTCACTAATAAACTTAACGCGATCAGCACATCTAAGCCGCGTCCAAGAGCTAGTGTCATCATTCTTGTGGAATTGGCACTAAAGAACTTATACGCCTAAAGCTCCGTTATATTAGAATCTTTAAAAAAATATAATAAAACAGATGAAAATAATCTGGGGGTAAAAACTTCATTTAAGTTTGGAGGTGTAGTTACTTAAGATTTCAACCATAAAATTAAAACTTAAAACATTAACTCATTTATTTAAATTGACCTGGAAATTTAATTATTAGGTACCTATACTCCATTTGAAATAAGATTAGACATTTAATTAATGTTGAGATCAGCTTCCAATCTAACTGGATGCAAGTAAAAACCAGTATTTTACATGGAGCGAATGCCTATCTGACCTCCACAACCCAGTTACTGTTTAACACGATACCCTTTAGTAAGACTGATTGTCAGACTTTTGGGCTTCTGAACCTTCTGCCCGTAACGACCGTCAAAGATCCACGAATGACAACCGGGACGTAGGGGTCTCAAGTAAGGTGTATCTACAACCGAAATATTTCAAGACGAAGTAGTGTTAATACACTACTTGTTTAGACGTGATCTTCAGTATAAAATTATTAAAAGTCGGATAACGTCACCTTAAGAGCGAAGGGATGGCACGACCACCTCAATAAAAGTAATTTCGGTACCAAGAACTGCAGATATCTCTACTTCCCTTTTCATGGATCAGTATCAACTTGGATATCATAAATCATCAGGTGCTACGATCCTGTCATATTTCTTTTACCACACGTTTATTTTTTGTGATATAACCACCTCTGTGGTCTAGTGGTAATACCACCTGTCTCAGACCCAGAGGTCCTTAGTTCGATTCCCAAAATCAATCTGCCTAGCCTTTTCCCAACTATGTTGGGGTCGGCTTCCAGTCTAACCGGATGCAGCTGAATACCAGTATTTTACATGGAGCGACTGCCTATCTGACCTCCACAACCCAGTAACTGGGTAACACGATACCCCTTGGTAAGACTGGCTGTCAGACTTTTGGGCTTCTGACGACCCGTAACGACTGTCAAAGATCCACGAATGACAGCCGGGACCAACGGCTTAATGTGCTTTCCGAGGCACGGAGGAGTCTCGGTATGTAAAGATGGTCACCCATCCACGGACCAACCCCGGCAAGCGTAGCTTAACCTGACGGATCGACCCGTGCGGCCGTTATTACTTAGCCACGAGCTCCCTAGTTCGATTCCCAGCGGGGGCTAAATTTGCTGTTCGGTTTGGTTGGTAGTAAAGCTTGTTCTAAGTCTACCTGGCTAGCTACTACCATCTTATCTAAGTCTGTCGCCAAAACAACAATGTTAACAGCATTTGTTGTGTTTCGGCATTTAGAGGTAAGATAGCCTGTTCCTCTGTGGTTGAGGATTCCGGGTGAAGCTCGCTTCCATCTTCGGCCTTATCATCACTTACCATCAGGTGAGATAAAGACGAAGAGCTTCCCCGTTGAGGATAAAAAAAAAACATAAACTAACTGCGTGCCTTGAATAACTCAAAAGTTTTTATTTTTAAGTTTTTTAATTACTCAAAAGTAATTTTAATCTCGGTCATAGGGTACTTTCAATCCCGGTAGTACGTTCCTGTTGGTTTTTTTCCGACATCCACGCGGGCGAAGCCGCGGGAAAAAGCTAGTGCAAATGCACATAAAATTTCATAAAAATCGGTCAAGCCGTTTCGGAGGAGTATGGTAACTAACATTGTGACACGAGAATATTTATATATAAGATATAGTATATAGTATGGAGTATGGATAAAGTTCCTTATATAAAAATAGGTAATAAAGGAATCTCGATAATTTACCAAGTTGTAAAACCCAGGCGAAGCACGCGAGTCGCTAGTTATAAGTATAAATAGGTTTTCATTACTCTATATTTATAGCTCACTACTTACCCTATTATTATGAAACATGACGTTAGCATGCTACGGAACTATTACTTTATATAAATGAAGTGTTACGGGGTAAACTCAAATAAAGACCGTTATGATAAGATTTAAACAGCCTACCTCGGCACTTCATTATCCAAAAAAATAAAATAATAATAATCGCCGAAATGTATTATGTACATAAGAGCATAAGTTCCGAACGACTCCACCAAATTGGATAATTATTTTTATATCTTTGTTATATAGTCAGGATTTATTTGTTTTTTTTTTATCATTAACATTATGACGTATGGTCTGTTTGAATTTAACAACTCCTTTCTGAACAACTGAACGTATAAAAAAAATATAAAAAAAAATTAAAAAAAATAATCCTGACTATATAACGAAGATAAAAAAATAATTATCCAATTTGGTGGAGTCGTTCGGAACTTATGCTCTTATGTCTTATGCTCTTGGGAAGGTCTTAGAAATGGTAGGTTAGGGTAGGTAGGTAGGGTAGGATTTTGATTGTAATAAACTCCTGCAGGAGAGGCCGTCCGGTTAGACTGGAAGCCGACCTCAGCATAGTTGGGAAAAGTCTAGGCAGATGATGACTCACATAATTTAAATTTTTTTTTTTAATACAAATTTTTTTTTTGGTGGTCTCAATATTAACTCGTACTAAGTTATGTGAAATTCCAACCAGTCAGCGCTGGCGACATATAAATTGGACAACTTCTCTCTTCCGGGAATTCGCAAATCAGTTAGTCCTCAAATCAATGTATGTTATGCTTATAAAAAATTGTTATTTTAAAATTATATCAATGGTTCACTATATTAACTGATCATTACATCAAATAAAATTATAGATTCAGTTGATATATCTTGTAAATATTAGTGATTTTGTAATGACATATATCGTAACAGTCCCTTGCTTTTAGGTGTAGTGACTTTTATTTCATTAGGTACTAATTCAGAATTTTAAATGAAATGTACGAGTTAATATGATGCCGCATGGGTTTTGCCAATAATCCCTAGATCCGATGCACATCATAATATGTATATAAATTCCTTATCTGCTAATAACAACACATAAATATCGTGTTGAAGTCAACGGATAATCTTCTTCGAAAATTATAAGATATCCCGTATTACGAGATTGCCAAGTGTCTCAATATATATTCGATGGGATATAATAAAGAATATATTTTACTGTTACCATATAGAATGGATTCTGAGAGATAACAAAGCAGATTAAGTTGGTACCGCTATCCTCAATCGATACCTTGTGCTGACGTGTGCTAAATGGATTATTTCCGATTCACATAAAATCTTTTGTCCTATTATTCAATGACAGTTATTTAATATTAGCTGCTGCCCAAGGCTTCTACCGCGTGGTTTTTTTTTCTAAAATAAAGCCTAAGTAAACGACATCAAGAATAGTACCACCCCATTTCCTCCCGTGGGTGTCGTAAAAGGCGACTATGGGGCTTACTAGAGAATGGGCAGCAGCGTTCTCTATGCACTTTTAACACCATACTGCGATCGCCAACCCGCCTGCCAAGCGTGGCGATTATGGCAAACCCCCCAATTGGGGGAGGCTTATGTCCAGCAATGGATGTCTTTCGGTTGAAATGATGATGATGATGATATCCTGGGATATGGAGAAGGACATAGGCTACTTTTTTACGCGATAACCGACATCCACGCTATTCTTTACGTCCGGCGCCATACGGTCCAGGCTATATCTCTGCCAAATTTCATGACGATCGGTTCAGCGATTTAAACGTGAAAACGTAACAGTTGCTTTCATCATATTAGTATGGATTAGGTCAGGTATGTCCTGGATTCGATTCCCAGGTCGTGCAAAGTGTTATTGGGGTTTCCCATCAAGAATTTTTCAGTAGCAGCCCGGAGGCTAGATTTGTGCCCGGTTGATGGCAATAGGCTCGCCCCCTATTACGTGAAACTCAAACGTAATCTGGCGAAATGTGGTACCCCCCTACCTAACTAAATATTAGATATGTTATGTTTTGAGTTATTTTACCTAAGATAAAATTAAACACAAAAGTTTGACTAGACCGTAAGATTTAAAGTCATATTCATTCATAAGATTTTCATTTCAAGCTGGATTTGCGCCAAACACTGTCACAGATCCAATTGACACACCGTCGATGTCATTGACATGACACTCACATCTATTAGAGATCTGTAGATAATAAATCCATAAAGAAAAGGAACGACATAGTGATATTCTTTACATGAATTATAATTTTGTTTATTAATTTATATAAATTGTTTCTCTTTAAATAATTATTATTGCTTGTGTGTTTAAACAACAAAATTTGGGGAAATTTACTGATACATGTACAAAAACATAAACCGTGTTGAGCTCTAAAGTAAATAACCGTATTTCTTAACTTGATTTCCAACATTTCGATCTGAGAGTGAAAACTTTGTTAGGGCGTTCCGAGCAGCAATTCAATTGGAATTAAATGTCGCTTTCAACGTGAAACGACTGGAAGTGAAGGCAGGTCGGATAATGTCTTAACTTTTAAGAAAAAGGTGTTGGACCCTTCTACATTTTGATCACAGTATAATGACCTAAAAGCTATATTTTCGATTAATAAACGCCATAAAGTTTAAATAAAAATAAACTAATATAATTGTCATAGGAATTTCCAAGAATTTAATCCAATAATTTCTTCTCAAAAATGGCTTGAGCAAACTGAAATTACTTACGAAAATTATGTAATTTTTTCATAAGATAATTTTTTATTTGACTCTTCTAATCTGAATAGTTAGGTATGCATTATTTACAATCAAAATGTAATGTCCTATTGTGTCCGATAGTGTCCGATATCTTACTTTGACGAACAACAGCAGATTCAATATCAAATTGTAATATTGTCCGTTCTTTTACTTTTTTTTCTCACTTAGTTTTAATGATGGTCTGGTATTTTGAGTACTTTATGCAGCCTATCCAAAATCCAAATGTTCTTTGGTATTGTTCGTCGAGTCGTTGAGTTCCTTAAATCCTGAGTTGAGCTACACGATTACTGACAAATGCTTGCATAACTGGACAGATCCACTTAAAATTGTGTGGTTCTTTCCTCAAAAGACCATTTCAGACACGGATCTACATGGTCCTCACATGATCTGACCAAGATTATGTCTGGACTTTAAAAGAGACTTTCACCCCTGAGTTTGTTTCGCCATTTCTTCTCAGGGGTAGTTAGATAGAAAATGTCGACTCCAACTATCTTATTAAAAAAAAAGTGACGTGTGAAGTGATTCCGATATCCTATTTACAGAATAAACGATTTCATTTCATTTCTACCGCTATTCATTTATGTACTGTATTTTACAACAGAACTTACAGAACATATTGGCTTTTTCAATCTCCGCAAGTATGATCATGTATCCGCACATCGATCGCTTTTAAAGTGGTTGCCTATCCGGCAGCGCAGAGCGTTGAGGGCTTTGACCACCCTGTTTTCTCTCCTTCACAAACCCACTTCTCCTTCTTATCTGACTTCCCTTTGTCAATATTTATGCGCTGCACACAGCAACAATCTTCGGTCCGAGAATAATCGTCTTCTTCGTTGTCCTTCTCATCGCTCTGGTTTCATAAAATCTTCTTTCTTTGTCCAGGCGGTTTTCCTTTGGAATGCGCTCCCTCAGAATATCAGGACGGTAACCAATCAGTTCTCATTTAAAGTGAAAGCTCGAGAGCACATACACAAGAAGTTGGCAGATTCGTCTCAGAATTAAGTTTTTGTAGGTTTTCTTGTTTAACTCTCATAACTTTTTATTTTTTAGTTGTATGTATGTATATATGTATTTATTCTTATATCTTAGCTATAAATATCTTCTAAATAGTTTTTTTGTTATTGCACCTACTGTGTATTATCTCTGCATCACCCTAAGGTAGACTGGTAGAAAATGCCCAAGGCATTAAGTCCGCCTTTGTACAGTTTTTTTACTTGTGCATAAAGTTTTAATAAATAAAATAAATAAATAAGTTAACTGTTTTCCAGGTAGGTAAAGACAAAAATAAAACGAATATCTCGGAAGCAAATAGTGGATTACTCCTAAGTTCTTGAAGATGAAAACAAAATCATTTTGTTTTAAAGCTGTAGTTTTACCCTCTGTGGGGTACGAACCTCGGCTTAGGGCAGAGTCGGAGGGAGGATGGCAAGGGACCGACGGTGGCTGGATAAAATCAGGGTTATGATTATTATCAGAATTAATTTAAAGCTACAGGCTCTACGGCGCGGGCTGGCGCTTCGTCGAGCAAGGGTCGGGGATAGCAAATTTGACATAAAACAAATGTTTAAATACCTAACCGGTGCTGTGAATGTTGGTGAACACAGGCCTAAGAACCTCTCCGGACTATATTACCAACATCAAAAACAACAACTTTTGTTCTATATGGTTAAACGATTGCTGCGACTGCTGCGTTGCGTGTCATGGGTTCGATTTCCGCACGGAACAAATATTTGTATGACCTACGAGTAGTTGTTCCGGGCTGTTTGTGTATGTGAATTTGAATGTTTGTAAACGCACCCACAATACAGGAGAAATTCCAAATGTTGTCCCACATTTGGAATTTCTGCTGTATTGTAGGTGCATTAAAAAAAAAAAAAGTATTGGTTGTCTGTAAAGTTGGTTTACGGACAAACGATTTTTTTTTAACGGGACAACGTCATAACAAGACATTGATGCGGCGCAAGCGTACAATGAGCGTAACGGGACAATGAGTCATCCTTTTTCGTGCATGCAGTCGGCGTTCATCGATTTATTAGACGTTGTCACGTCAAAAAAATATGGCTAATTCCATTGATGTATTAAAAGCGGTAGATACGGGACTTAGTAACAGCGCCTGGTCCTATCAAACTAAGTGATGGCCCGTGGTTGGCACTCAGTCGCGCACGGGATATCATTGATCAAACAGCTCTATAATACAGTTTTTTTTTTTGTGATGAATACGCATAAAAATGACTTCTTGGGCAGCTCAACAGTATTTTAATAATACAAGGAATAAAAACAAGACACACGGGATTACTTACCACTCGCATGTACAGCCAAAAATGCTTATTTGTTGAATGTTATAATAATATTTAATGTTTGCTTCGCCATGTTTGTGCTACCACATGCAATGTCATTCATAATCGTAAACATTCGGCCAACATTCGGCACCTAACGCGATTTCGCTCCCACGACAGCGCCGTCTCCTATCTCTGTTCTTGTCTATCGGTAACTGTAGGTTTGCAACTGTGATCACACTGATCACAGATGTGTGAGTTTTGGTGCATGTAGTCGTGCGCCGAGCCTAGGTTTACCGATTGCGATGTTAGCGCGTAACATATCTTCCTCCTTTTAATATATCAATGGCTAATTCTAATATATAAATACACGGAAACGTTAAAAGTTTATGAGATTTAAAAACGGGGAGACCCAGTACTTAAGACATCTGGGGCGTGTGAACAAGGTGATTTAAGCGATCTTACCCGTATTGCGGAAACCTACTGCCGAGCCACTGTAGCAATCAAGCCAAATTCAATTGGGAACAGGAAATTGATCGCCTAAATACACATATCCTTGTGAAGTATATTTAGGCTTTCTCTCGCAAGATGTAAGTCGAGAAACAGCAAACATTGTGTGTGTGCTTGCCAATATCGTTTATATAACGTTTTAAGCAGCGAATCGATCAAATAGACATGAGATATTTGTTAGGTACTGACACTCCCACAGGAATTTCTCAACGGCTCGCAGAATAACGAGTTTTATTATTCTGCAAACCGTTATATTTACTTACCGTTTATTTTTTTTCCTTTTTTTCATAAAGCGCATAGATAAAATATTAAAGATAAAGTGTAACACGTTTTGTTGAGGATGATATTCTTATAGTATGTATAATTCCTTTTTCTTTTTTTATATTCTTGTTTATATTCTATCACATTTTAAATTAAATTAAATTATATTAATTTTCTTTAAGTACGCTGTACTGGTACAACGTCTTAATAATTGTTTGCTGCACCGGACGACGCCATTACGTCAACGCCGGCTGTCGCTGAAAACCAGCGCTGGGGCTCTGTCTTGCATAGGGTCGCAGCATAATGCTGAGCGATAGCCGTTTTGCGTGGATGTAACGCATTTTTCCCCCATAGTTTTCTTCTTTTTTTTTTGTGTTTATGTTCTTTATTGCGTCATGTTTAAGATGATTGCAATATTTTAACAGTGTGTAGACAGACTTAAGTTGATTAGGGCAGCCTTTTATTTTGCTTAAAACATTTCTCCTGCCGCCATTTACCTTGTTTCACGGAACCCGTGCTTAACAACAATTGAACAAAGTCAAAGGTTCAAACGGCAAACGTAAGGTGGGATGGCCTCAGGCTAGGTAAAGCGACGACCTTCGCAGGGTGGCTGGTAGGAGCTGGATGAGAGTTACCGAGAATCGAGCGGATTGGCGTGCAATTGGAGAGGCCTATAGAGGTATGAGGAACAGGTGAAATTTTACTCATCCTCTTATCTCCTGACGGTTGATGTCGGGATGTTGTATACATGCTAGTCGCGCGGTGAACTCTGATTGCGCGATGCAGGATTTGTGACGTCAGGTCTTTTGATGCGTAGTTCGCATGTGGCGTTGTAATGCCGCCACATCACTCCCCTCCTGAGACCGGAGGTCGATAATGAGCTGAGTCTGTGCATATTATCTTGCTTGCCAAGGACAGTTGTGGTTCCAGTAAGTCGGAACTGTCTGCGGAGTTTTCCCAGTGAATCGGGGTGGCGCTGCGTTATGCTTCAATGAGTCTAATGTAGTACAGCGCCAGGTTGAGGCTGACTGCTGGCGTCGACCAGGAGAGGTTTCATGAGCTCTTCCTGTTGACCGGCCGAAAGTACAGTGCTGTGCCAAGGTTGCTGGATTTGTGTGACGTCAGATCTTTGATACGTAGTTCGCATGTGGCGTTGTTGATGCCGCTATAGGTCTATCTCCAGCAGTGGACTGCTATGGGCTGATATTAATGATAAAAGGTTCAAGTACTACCAACGAGATATAAAAACACGGAAATGTTACTTAATATTCTCAAAGAATTCAATTATTTTGTTGATATAAGAAATGGAAATTGTTCGCCGGAAAATGCCTTCGCATTTGGTCAAAGACGAAGATTCCAGACTAATATATTCGCTCGAATTATTTATCGTTGAAAAGCAATTTCCTGAATATTTTGTTACATTTTATTGGTAATTCGATGGTAGAGCGTTGTGGTGCTGACTTATCTTTACGTAATGGTTCATAATACATGTTATGGTCCTATTATAATGATAACCAATGTTGTAAAGCATACTCTTGTACGTGGCTAAAGAAAATGTTAATGGATCGTGAGATGAATAATTGAAACATGAAAAGTAAGGGTGGTTTGTGAATTAATATAAGTTGTTGCTTCGGTCTTCTGACTACCTGTTAAGAAAAAGTGTCTAACTTTTTCATTGCGGGTAGTCAGAAGACTGAAAGTCTGACAATTCGGTAGTTCAATATTTCGGTACAAACAGTAACGGTTCAAGTGTACAGTTACACAAGGGTCTTGTACCATACGCAACCGTCATTGCAATATTTGTGGGTTTTTATATGTCGTAAGATGATTTTTGATCATTCGTTTTCGAGAAAACCCTAGGGATTGTAGGGATTGGGGTTGTGTGATTGGGGTGTGTCTATTGTGCGAAAACACGGATTATTAGACAATTGTGAAAACATTTCTCAATCTTACTGGAAAAAGATAGGGTTTTTGCAAAAACACGAGTCACTCGAGTAACATTGAATATCCTTAAGTCTGATTGACCAGATCTTATTCTGATTGGTTCCTAGTTTTACCCTTGGAGGTTTGAAGTATTATATCATAGAGTTATGAAGGGTTAAAAATAACAATATTGATTTAAAGGAACTTTATTTTTTATTGAACATTTTAGTTACCTATCTACAAACATAGGACCCTTTAGTAGGTAAATATCTATTTTATAGTAAGATCAAAAACACAAACTTTTAGTAGTAGACTAGTGTCTTAAGATAAATCACTTATTTATCTGCCTTCTTTTGCAGGTACTATCGCGGTCAGTCGAATCGGACTATTCTTGCTTGCAGCAGTCGGCCTTTATGTAAACGTTACTCTAGGTAACGTTTACATAATTAACATATTTTATTGTTCTATTCCTATTGGTCGAAAAAGGATGTTCAGACTTCTGTGAGCATTGTAACAGAGGCTAAGAAATTTATTTAAAACAAACTAGGTAAGTACAAATTTTTTTTTATTGGTCGATGCAAAAAGGGGAGGTAAACGGGATTTTGTTTTAAAAGTGAGACGATTCATCTGTCCGCAATAGTACATTAGATAAATAGAGGTAACATAATTATGACATTGGTGCTCAACTTATTGTTAACTGTAGTACTATTCGCACTATTTTTCAAGTCTAACCACACTTTTAGTCACTTTTAAAACAAAAGACTGCTGAGTCGCTCACAAAAACACAAACATAAACAAAAAAACGTGCGTGAATGATTGACATTTAAAACGTGATTGGTTCACGTTTTAAATGTTAATTATTCACGCTCCCATTCACGCACAAAGGAGGTCTCGTTTTGGGCGCTCCGACCGGCCAATCAGCGTTCTTATTTCATAATAGCTAACGTTTCGTTTCGCAATATTACTATACTCCATTTATAATAGCATTAGACAGAAGTTAAAAAAGGTTATTTTTGATGCACACTTTATAACAAAAGTACAATAAACTTGTTATAGTTACGATTGACGCCAAATGGATTAAAATGAATTTATATATCAGCTATCACACTTAATTGTAATCATTTAAAAAAACAACCATGTGAAATTAAGTAGCTTTCATTTAGATATATTATTTCATTCCAATTTAAAATTACAGTGCCTATGCTAAAAACCTAAAAGAAGCAGGAGTCAACAATACTGCAACGCTTTTTGTTTCACTATAATCCTACCAAATCTAAAATGTTACTTAATCCCTTCATAAGCTGTGACAGCCGGGGATTTCTAATTTTACTGGTTTATGTCGTCTGTGAAATTGACTTGACAATGTTCTAAGATTGTCATGTATGTCATTTACTTGTGAATACTTTGTTTGTTATTGTTTAATTTTCGTGATTTTGTTGTTATTTATTAAAATAATAAATAATATTTAGTTATTTCTTTATTATTTTATTGTTATCCGTGTTGTCATTGGGTTGTTTGTACAAAACGTTACTTTTTTTTTTGAGCTATGAGTGATCCCGGTGCGGGACCGAGTGGCTTACAACATATAAGTGCTGAGTCTGACCAAAGCCAACGGCAAAAAAAACGTGGTCCAAAAGTTGACTCCGACGAAATAATAACGTCTCCCAAAAAAAAGAGAACGCTGCGTGCTGTAGAAAAACAACCTGTGATAAATATTTTTAAGCAATTGGAGTCCTGGCCTGCAGATACTCCTCATTATAGGACTGAGATGATAAACAAAATCGCAGAAGTTGCCAGTAAGGATGATTCATAAAATTATTACTATAAAAATATTTAAAACTAACATGCATTGTGTAAAATGTATTATATTTTAGAAACTCCGCACATGATTTTATTATTTACAGGCGTATCTCGGGCTACTCTGTCCAATATTCTCAAAGAGTACAACATAAAAAGTCGCCTGCAATCTCCCCCTCCCCAACAGAAGCACATGAAACGTGATGATTTTGATGACATCACATTTAGTGGAATATGCAGGAAAATTCATTCCTTCTTCTTTAATAATGAGTTGCCCACCTTGGACAAGATGCTGGAAGCAGTTAACAGTGACGAGTCTCTGCCAGATTTTAAAAAAAGCAGTCTGTATAAAATAATTAAATAAACATTAAAGTTCACATAAATCGAACGGAGCAGAAAAAGTGCACTCATAGAAGTCATAGACAAGCAGGAGATCGTCCTTTGGAGACTAAAATATCTTCATGAAATAAAAAGGCTAAGGAATAAAGGAAGGAAAATATATTATTATTTAGATGACACTTGGCTAAATGAAGGTACAGTGCTTCTAAATTTCTTAACAGCTATTTATGCACTAAGCAGTGTATGACCTCTTGCATTCAATAACATTATAATTAATTATACAGTTAAACATAATTTCATAAAATTGGTTCGTGAAATGAATGGTATTTATATTAATAACCTTTTATCATACAAACAGGTCACACGAAAAGCCTAATATGGCATGACACTAATAAGTCTTCAAAAGAAGCACATTGGGAAGGTCTACGAGTATCTGCTGGTTTAAAAAATCCAACTTATAATCGGTCATACTGGTATGTATTTTATGGACTGTCCTCGCCATAAAAAAATGAACACCCCATTGTTATTGACTATTAATTAAGTAATACATATTACGAGTATATTGTATTATGAATTAACGCATGAAAAGCGAACTTTTAAAGTTATAAATTTTGTTATAGTATTTATCTATGAACTATTTCCAGCAGTGAAATTATATAGGGGGTACGGAATAATTGACTTGTATTAATTTTATTTCACAGGGTTTGTGAAGGGTTTTTAATGGATGCTGCATTAATATTTGATACAAAGAAAGGTGATGAAGATGACCACTCCGAAATGGACGCCTTCAACTTTAATAATAATAATAATTTATTTATTTACACTTCAAGATACAATCATCTGTGTAGCCCTGACTCTTGTACTAGGATTTCCTGTTTCATAAGAGCCAGACCTCTCAATTTACAGGGAATATGTTATAGAAGCGCGATAGACAAAAGTGAAAATGGTTCAAGTTAATTTTGACAAAAATTGAGAGTGGCGCTGTAATTGTTATGGACAATGCGCTATACCACTCAAGGACATTGGAGAAGCTGCCAACCACAGCTACACGAAAGGCAGATATACAGGAATGGTTTAAAAGCAAAAATATTCCTTTTGAGGAAAAAGATCTTACGGCAACTTTATTAGAAAAAGCAAAAATACAAAGACATTTATACCAAAAGTTTGTTGTAGATGAGATGGCTAGAGAGAAGGGTATTTCAGTATTGCGCCTCCCACCCTACCACTGCGAGTTCAACCCTATAGAATTAATATGGGCTCAAATGATGGGGTATGTGGCTCAACATAACAAAACGTTCAAATTAGACAAGGAGAAACAATTACTCCCACAAGATCTGGATAGTATTACGCTAGAACGATGGCAGTCTTACGTTGCTCATGCAATTAAAGAAGAGGAAAAGTTAAAGCATAATGGATGATGTGGTAGAAAGATTTATTATTAGGTAACGTCGGTGAAACTTCTTCATCTTTATTCTCTGATGATAGTGACTAAATTATATGATGAAGACGAAGAAGTTACACCAACTATTGTGTGTTGAAAGTTGTTGTTTTAAATAAAATATTGTAAAAAAAAAGACTTTTATTTCCTTTAAACTTAATTAAATTTAAATCATCACGACGTAATCGTTTGTTTCATTCATTCATTTTGTTGTAAGTAATGTGTGATGAAGATGTTATTACGACCTATTTATCAAAGTTATGTTAAAACATTTTTAGTTTAATTGTTTAAACTTTTAACTTTGAATAAAATGTTTCGCACTCCTGCTTCTACGAGCCTCTTTTTTCTAATGCTATAGTAAATGGAGTATAGAGCGACTCGTGTTTTTACAAAAACCGTATCTTTTGCCATTAAGATTGAGAAACGTTTTCACCATTGTCTAATTATCCGTGGTTTCGCAATATCCCTAGAGTTTTCGCGAAAATTCGAATGATCAAATCATTCCTTGATATAATTATATAAACAACAGTGCGCAGCTAATAATAAAATAATATATTTATTTGACATAAAAAGTACACATACAGAGTGACAATTAAACATGGGAATAGCCTGGTACAAAATATTGATCAATGACCCCTATGCTAGGAAAAACCTGTGTTACCTAGACACAACTCAGTATAGACTTGCACAAAAATTCTTTGTTTTTGCCTGCTAACTTATTTTTTATGTCCATTTTACATTCAATTTTTCAGGCACGCAGATAAAACATTTTTTACAACCTTCTCAAAAGTTTATCTTCATAAAATTTTAATTAGGTACTAGTACATTTTTTTAAAATAAGATAAACAAAAAGTATCTTCCTGAAAAGTTTATAAATAAAAGGAGTTAGAAGGAATAATTACTTAATTAAAATTCAAATTTTAACTTCGTTGATAACCTTAATTCGTTTCGAAGGAAGAATTTTCATCGTTCTTAAAATAACTTTACAATATAAATAACTACCGTTAATTTCTTAGAAATATTTAATTATTTCTCTTAACTTAATCTACTGAAAATAGAAACCGAGTTATTTACAAAGTGATAGTTATTTTAATTTAATACAATTATGTATATCTTGTTGACGTTGACACCATTAAGGCTAGCGCAGATAATAGCGGGCAGCACCCCAACGCAACGCATTGTAATCATCCTCCTACATCACTTACGAACATTATATGAACCATCGCTCACTTCAGCCAGCCGAAGCCGTAGCAGAATTATTACAATGCAATGCAACGCGGCGCGGCCCGCCTAAATGTGCTCGATAGCAAGAGCCAGTATAGTCTAAAGTACTCTGTGGCAAGAGCTGACTGACACAAATATTGCGTTGCGGCGCTGGTCGCCATGGTGCTTTAGCGCAATTTTAAAATGCGGCGCGCTGCGCCCTGCCCCGTCTGTAACATGCGCTCAGCTTAAAAATACGTTCGTGTTTTCGAAAAACTTTTGAAAACTTGTTCGTCGCAATCACTATCATCGACGTCACACTGAAAAAAATATTTAGCCTAACTACTTCGGTTATTTCAGGAATAATCAAAGTTTGACAAGACTTTATAAAGTTAACTTGATTTAATAGAAGTGATACACAACAGCCAGCACAGGTTTTGGTTACATGTTGCATAAAGTTATGTGGTCACTTTTTTGTGTTACATGTTGACGAAAGTTTGGTTATGTATAAGTAAACATTTTTTTCAGTGTAATAGGGTGTTGGATCCTTCACGAAATCGATTTGATTTTACTAATGAATGATATTCTCAAATTTCTTCTTGATGCTGTTCGTTGTGACGCTTGGTAGAGTAGTCACTTCCCTACAGATTATGTGATCCAAATTGATGATGTGGAAATCTAAGCGACCACGGACCTTTCTCCAGAGGCGGTCTCTTGGAACGAGATGCGGTATCTATAATAAATAGATGTTCTTAGTAAATTGAAATAATATTTTTGAGTAAATTGTGTGGCTATTACGCCATATTATTTACTTAAATATTTATTAAAACTTTATGCAAAAGTAAAAAAAAAACACTGTACAAAGGCGGAATTAATGCCTGAGGCATTTTCTAGCAGTCAACCTTGAGTAATGCGGAGACAAAACATGGCAGGTGCAACTTAAGGGATAGATACCTCGAAAAAAAAAAGAAAAATAGATATATACTAATACATAGATATATACATACATAAATATAAGCAAAATAAACAGTGTCAGGAGATATTACGATTGGTAGGGGAGAAAACGAATCAGCGCTGGGATGATTCAGTCAAAAAAATAATTAAATTGGGGTTAGAGGGCCTGGACATCCGTACTTACTATAATTTTATAAATCTTCTTCTTTTGGTGTGGTTAGTGTACATAGACCATGATAAGGATAGACTTGGGTTAGGACATAGGATTTATGTTAGGACTTTTTATCCCGGCAGTTCCATTGGCCATCGGCATCATCGGAATCAAATAGCCTCTGGAATCTCCCGATGATTAAAAATACCAATTTTTGTACAGTGCCTCTATTATAAGTTATAACATAGCATATCTTAAACATAACTATAAGTTTAACATAAAATAGAAGCTGTTCCATGACTTCCACGAGGTTTACAAAAATGCTTTTATTTCTTCAAGAACATTTTTTGAGGAGATTCACGTAGCTATGTTCTAAATAATGATCAGCATAACATGCATTTTTGACGTTTAATCGTCTCTTAACTTTAAGCGACGTTTATAAATGAGGGGGAAATCCAAACGAAATAGTTTTATCTGTTTATATCTTTGAACTTAACTTCAAAATTACTGGATAGATATCAGCGACATTTAACACATTGGTTTAAAAGCGCTTCAGATTTGTATGGGTGTAAATGCATAAAGTAGTTCCCGTAGAATTCGAATTTAAACCTCGCGTAGCGGCTAGTTTCAAATAAAGCAGCTAAGCAGCCTGTCATGACCAAAATTCGCTTTTGCTTGCTCCTAAATTAAAGCCAATACATACTCTACGCGCGTAAATCTCGATTTTTCTAGCTTCGTTAAATCGCGTCACGTTAAAAGTTAAATATATGTACCGATAGGCCCCTGATTTTCCCGGTTTTCATTGAAAGCCCCTTTTCCATCAATTCAATTAACTGAGCCAGTCTCAGTCCAGTGATGTCGTCTTGGTTAATTTTATTTAAAAGGGATTTTACCAATTCAGAAACAACGCTTTGAATGTTGTACCAGTTTTTTTTTTTTGTACATTCTTAATGTCCCGTCTTAGACCTACACTTTCGTAAGGAGAAATGAACTTTTAAAACATCTACAAAACGTAGGTAGTGAGGTAGCATGTTTATGTCGTTTGTTCCTTTTATATCTATCTATAAAATCTATTTAGATGCTAGTTCACAGAATATACAGATTTCAGATGCCTCACGTGATATAAGATAATTTATTATAGACCGGTATCATCATCATCATCATCATTTCAGCCGAAAGATGTCCACTGCTGGACATAGGCCTCCCCCAAGCCCCGCCACCTCGACCAGTTCCGTGCTTTCCGCTTCCAGCGGGTTCCTGCGGCTTTCACAAGGTCAACCGAAAACCGAGGTCAAAGGTATAGACCGGTATATATGGAAATTAAAATCTTATTGATATCTTGGTTTCTTGCTACTCATGCCAAGCAAAACAATTTTTCATAAATAACCTACAATGAAAACCTTATCGGCACAATACCATTAGGTTTTAACTATTTTCAATGAAAAATTATTTCATGAACATGATTAAATGCGATACGCCAAGTTGATTGATTTATATGCTTAAAATCAATGACGTAATATCATTGATTAAAATACAATGTTGCCAACGGCAAAATAAAAGATTTTGAGCTACCATCTATCATAGTTAACACAGCCTACGATGCCAAAATGAAGATGCGGTAAAATTATTCAAAATTCATTATTCCTAAAATCAAATCATTTTTATTTAAGGAATACACTCATATAAAATTTACAACAGATTACAAAAAATTAGAAAATTAAAAAAATATTTATAAATGATTAAAAACAATCAATATTACATTCCATTACACAATAGATAAGTATTATTTTAGCTAGATTATTAATTGCCATACACGAAGAAATCGTTTACGTCGTATAAGGCCTTCCATTGTCAGATTTATGTACATGTTTATGTATGCGGTTCATGAAAAAGGCCTGCGACTTTCTCATGACTGCAAGACTTTCTCATGCTGAAGACTCCTTGATCCATACACAAATTTAATATTAAGGCTAAGTAAGGCGCTAGTCTCAATTCTGGAGGTACAGACTTTAATGGACATTCCCCAAACATCTTCGGTCAATTTGATCTTGATTTGCTTAAAAGCTTTTAATATTGTTATGGGGTTAATATGCTTGAAGTTAAATTCAATCGGGCAGGCTGAAACGTTCGCCTTTACTAAATCAAAAGAGAGCGAGGACGAGGAATTTAAGGTTTCAGAAGTTCTAAGTGGGATACTGGTGAAGGAATTTACAAATTCTTGCGCAACTATTTGCTATCGCAAATGAGACCACATGACGTCTCCAGTGTATAATCAGAATTATGCTTTTTATTGTTCCTATTTGTTCCATTATTGATAATTTTCCTAACCGTCTTTATTTTATTGTCTGCTGATTTAACGTTGTTGCTAATGAATAAGAAACAATTTATATTAGTTTGAGAACTGGTATTTTGGAGCAGCACTTTGTTAGTTTTTTTTTTTTTTTTTTTTTGTTATCTGCAACGCCACATGCGAACTACGGATCAGAGACCTGACGTCACAAATCCTACATCGCGCAATCAAAGTTTACCGTGCGACTAGCATATACATACATATACAACATCCCGATATCAACCGTCGGGCAGCTGCCCCCAGACACGACACCCGTCGGGTCGGAGGATCCTCCCTTTTAAATAAGAGGATGAGTGAACTTTACACCCTGTTCCTCATACCTTTATAGTTTCATTGTTAATAATAATACCTAACATAACATAAAATCACGCCTGTTTTTCCCAAAAGATTAGGTAGACCGACACTTCACCAGTCAAAGTCAAAACATTTATTTCAAAAGAACACATAAAATGCAATTGAACGTCAACATTTACAAAAAAAAAATTTGAATGTATTCTAGTTGTCCCTTCTAAAAGGTAGTTACGTATGGTGAAGAATGGACAAGAAACTCCACACTTACTCTCTTACTAGTTATGTTAAGTCCAATGTAATAGAGAGCGAGCTGATAGCCATCAGCCGGGTACAAATCCAGACTACAGGTTGCAACTTAAAAAAAATCGGATGGAAAAACCCAGTAACTAAAAACACATTAAAACTTGCCGTCTTGCAAGTTTTCATACTTTAAGATGCAGATATATGCCAGTGACCTTGAGTGGTTAGCTTGTGTGTTCTGTAAGCACACGCAATGCGTCGTACGTCCAGCCAGTAATAGGACTCGCCCATCCAGGAGCGCTGTCCCAAATAAGACGCATTATTAATTTATTATATATAATACAAAAAGTATTTTAATAAAACACGTATAATAAAAAATCAATAATTAAATTATCTTTAAAAAGGTGAAGGTATCAGAAACATACGCTTGATAGATTTTGCTTGATTCTCAGTTTTTTATCCGCGTTAGACATAATTATTAATTTCACTATGTAATATAAACATAAACTAAAATATTCATATGTTAAGTTATTAAAAAAATGCTCTAATTTAATATATATTTTTTCCAAATCATTAATACTACTCGTTTAGACGTGATCTTCAGTATAAAATCATTAAAAGTTAGTTATTGTCGCATTAATATCCTTTTGAGATCGCCCTTGAAATATTAAACATATATCACCTACCTACACAATGTTGTTTTGTTATTATGTTAATCTAGGCTTGCTAAGGGTAAAGTAAACCATTTTGTTTTGTTAATAAAACAACTAATAGGGACAAATTGTTGCTTGTTCTCTTGAAAAATATTAGGCCTGATCAGAGTACGTAAACATGTTTGAAATTAAATATCTTGTGATAATATTTACGTTATCATGTAAGTGCTTCTACAATATCTTTATATATATATCAGGGGATGAAAAGGTCCGCCTATGCAAAATCAAAAGTCATTTATTAAAATTAGACTGAGAATCAACATTTTTCGAACGTCAAAATTACATAAGACAGTACCCTAAAACACCCGCCCGTGAAGACCATTTTCGGGGTATACCTTCACTTCCTAGTGCTTTAGCTGGGAAGACGAAGTAGCGCAACAAACTCCCCAGCGGCACAGCTGTCTGTTCAGCTAGAAAAACTTGATTCCATACAATAGTAGGTATGCAAATTATCTCACCTGATGGTAAGGCTGAAGCTGGAAGCGAGCTTCACCCGGAATCCTTAACCACAGAGGATCTGGCTATCTTATCTCACCTCTAACTGCCGAAACACAACAAATGCTGTTAACATGGTGGTAGCTAGCGAGGCGGACTCTGAACAAGCCCTACCACCAACCAAACCGGGCAGAAAATTTTGTTACCCCCGCTGGGAATCGAATCCGGGACCTCTAGGTCTGAGACATGTAGTTTAACCACTAGACCACAGAGGCGGTTATAACGGACCAACGTCAAACAGCCGCTGTGTCATTCATTATTGTGCTAATATATTTCGTATAATATTTCGAACTAATGGTTGAGTTCACGCAAAATATCTTAGAAGACGCTGCGACAACCACAACAAGGAAACTTACAAGAAGAAATCTTCACGCCTCTGCTAAAGTTGTCAGTCAACTAGCGCTTGTGCGGCGTCGATTGCTGCGCTGCGCCGGCTCCAAAACCAGTCAATTGGACAACGAGGGTTTCACTTTGGTTGAGAGCAAGGAGGGTCGATTGCAATGCAACCACAAGAAACGCGGCACCTTTCCTGCAAACGAGCATTTTCGAGCTTCAGTGCCCAACTTGCTCCTATACATTTCCCCCTTGGATCCACAGGCTTGCGAATGCGAGAGAAGGAGCCAAGGTCTCATCAGTGCCGGAACAAGGATGTTGCTGAAGCTGGCGCGGATGAAATCATGCAAGGCAAAAAAGTTCGCGCTGCAAAAGGCTCCTCGGCCCAGAGTATTGACTGGAGTTGCGTATAAGATGTTACAGGGAAGCATGACCAAAACTGAACTCCCATGTGTGTGTATGTTTTTATGGTAAATACTTGGGCATATACTTAATTTATTTATAACTGTAAGGTATTTATGTAAAGATTCTTTTGTCACCTGAAATAAATGATATACTCATTATTATTGTATTATTATTGTATTCACTTCCATTTCTTACTTTTAGGGTCACTTTTCATATTTGTGAACATAGCTCATTTGCGTTTTATTTCGTAACTTGTAGGCTAATTCTACTCGTACTAACGATATCTAACATATCCTACAATTATTAAGTTATGAAGATTTGAATGACGTTGATGCGAGTTTGCGAGTGGTACGCCAGTTCGAAAACAATGGCATTTTTTTAGGTATCCAGTCATATTTTGACAAAAAACGAATCACAAGTTTTCATTAAAAAAATAATGATAGGTAAATTTATACTTGATGAGGTTATCACTTTACAAAGTATTATTTCTGTAAATAACTTATTTGAGAAATAATTGAAAGACAAGATTTCATTACATCAAAATATCATTTGACAAACTATGCCCTAGGTGTCTTTAGAGACCAAAAAAGGCATTTGACACGATTAGTCATAATTTGCTTTTAAGTAAGCTAACTAACGTAGGGATATCAGGGGCCGCACTGATAAAATTCTTACATCGTTCCTAGAAAATCGTAAGGAAATAGTAAAAATTGGAAATTACGAAAGTTCACCTGCCAAATTAACATACGGAATCCCACAGGGATCTATTCTAGGACCGTTGTTATTTTTGATCTATATTAACAATATAAACAGTGTTAAAAGATCGGGCAGCACACTTTATGCAGATGACACTTGTCTATTTTACTTTGGTCACAACTTACCTGATATCGTGAAAGAAGCTCAAAATGATTTGAATATTTTAAATAAATGGTTCCTGTCAAATTTATTAACTATCAACACAAAGAAAACTGCATACATGGTTTTTGCTGCAAAAAACAAGAAAATTCTCAATCAAATCCAACTAACTATAAACGACGAGAAAATTGCAAAATCAAACAGCGAAAGATTTTAGGTCTCATTTTAGATACAAAGTTAACTTGGAGACCCCATATTGATCATATTAAGTCTAAAATATTTCCTCTGATTGGAGCCATACGCAGAATGTCTATTTGCATTCCTAAAAAAGTTTGCTTAATGATCTACAACGCTCTTGTTAGACAACATATAGAATATCTCGTCGAGATATGGGGAACTGCAGCCAAATCAAACGTCCAAGAAATACAAGTTCTGCAAAATAAAGCAATAAAAACACTTTATAACTATGACTACTTAACACCAACCACTAAAATTTACAATGATACAAAAATACTTAAAATTAACCAATTATATATACTAAAAATATGCACTCTAATACACAAAATCATAACAAAAGGTACACATTCACAATTAAACTTTAAAAAGAAAACTTACACATACAACGCAAGACGACGAGACAAACTAGAATTAAGACCACCCAGAACTAACTATGGAAGAAAAAATATACTGTACATCATCAGGTAGTTTATTATACAGTTTTGCTCCCAAACTGTATAATAAACTACCTGATGATGTAACCAATAGTGTCACCATATATAAATTTAAAAAAGCCCTAGATGAACACGTTAGAAAATAACACTAACAATACCGACTGTCACCTTGAACTCTTATTTTTTTTTTTACTGTGAACACAGAAAATCGCAATTTCCTTTTTTCAACTACTTGTAGATCATACAAATATTTGTTCCGTGCGGGAATCGACCCCGCGACACGCAACGCAGCAGTCAATCGCTTAACCACTGCGCCAACTGTGTGTGTGTGTTTTATTTTTATCCTACTTTTCTCAATATATTAAGTGAACTGTAAAGTTCTTTTATTTTGAGAAATCAAAATATATTTAAACCGAACTAATCTTTTTACAATCATGTTAATTGGTAAAACAACACAAAGCATTTAATAACGTTTGAAAAAATGCACTGCTTGATAATTACTTACTTAATTTACCCATACTTACTTTACATACAGAAATCTTTCCTATACAGAAAGTAGAATACGAGAATATACGGTTCAGTTATGGAAGTCTAATAAAGATTTTTTTTTTATTTTTATAAACAAGCAATATTATGTATGTATGTCAATTATACGTTTATAACCTATTTATGTACTTGATTTGTGATATTTTTATTATTATTAAAATCTCCTCTTAAACACAGCACCTGCCATCTTATCAAACTCAAATCATTTATTTCAATTAAACCATTTACAGGCACTTTTGAATTGTCAAGGAGTCGGTCAGTAAGAAAAATGAAGCTACATTCCCATTCCAAAGCGTAGGTACCTATGGAGAAGAACGGGCAAGGAACTCCATGGACACTCTTTTAAATTAAATTGTTACAAAAGTATTCGTTACATCTATAATGTTGAATTTACACCGTGGCATTTTAGTCGTCTTACAAAGACAGCCCACTTCATGTATCCAATGACTACTAATCATTCATGTAAATTTTCTTTTTTTTTATCATTTGTTATTTTTTTTTTTTTCTTGTTCTTATTAATTATGACGCATGACATAGTTTAAAACATCCTGTTACGAGTGCAGTCCGAGCCTTGTGATACAAGGGCGCCGCAGAATGGATTTAGATTAAGTTTAAGTTGCAATAGTAAGAAACACATTTTTGCGTTAGGGTTGAATGAACTCTGATAAAGATGTCGCCGCTCCATTCCGCGGCGCCCTTGTTACACAAGGCTCGGACTGCACTTGCAACAGGATGTTTTAAACTATGTCATAAGTCATAAACTCATAATTAATTAATAAAAAAAATAAAATAAAAAAAATATAAATGTTCAAAAAAATATTTTTTTTACATGAATGATTAGTAGTCGTTGGATACATGAAGTGGGCTGTCTTTGTAAGACGACTAAAATGCCACGGTGTATAACTAAAAGTGAGAACGATGTAAAAATAAAAATAATAAAAACTTACACGTTAAAAGCGTCAAGCGTAGGTACAACAAATAGAAACAAAATAAAATAAAATAACCCGTGGCAGCTAAGAGATGACCAGTCCCAACTGACGGCGCCCGTTCACGAACATGACGCATGGATTAGCACCATTCAGCTCAACCATTTTGAAGAGAGCTAAATGATCCAACACATTCTCTCACCACCTTATCTCTTCACCACCCTTGATTGACTGGTAGAGAATGCCTAAGGCATTCAGTCCGCCTTTGTACCTTACTTTCTGCGAGAAGTTTGTATTGTATTTTTTAGTAGTTAACGTTTTCCTTGCTCTCGACATTGTATGGTATATTATTAATTTTAATTCTTTGAAATAAATATTTGTACGCTGGAAACAGCAGAATATTATGGACATCATATTATGTGTAACACCTATGTAACAACAATATTCTAACAAATAAATGTATTATTATTATTATTATTTTTATGTTTTTAACATATCTCGGGATCCTGGGGTCCCGGGCCTTTAGAAGGCGTACGAGGGGCCGAAGCCAACTCGCAGAGGCCCGTTACACGCTTGCAATGAAATGAGGCACCAACCGACGATTATCCCTGTACGCACTATGCCAGTGCACCCAAGGACAACCCCCGGTTGGTATAGGACTATTGCAGGATATGGAAACAAAAATACTGAACTATAGGTTTTGGGTGGTTAAAATGGACTGGTTACTTAAACTATGGAAGGACTATGGCCCCTGCCTGATCAATGTTTTATTATACACGGATAAAATGGCAAGGGGTGACTTGCACACTCAATAATGGGCCCCCGAAAACGGTCGCTAGCACATGGTGACGTAGCGACAAGGGGGCAACATATCCTGAGGTGCTCGAGGAGTGGAGAGGTATTCCACGGCTCTCAGAACAATCCCAGAGCCCGGAAGATGGTCAAGGTCCCTACAAGCACTTACTGGAATACTTCCTTCCTCCGAGCACGTTTGCTCTTGCGAATCTCCACTCAAGCCGGCCAATAAAGGCAAGAATGAGGTGGGAGCTCAGTTCCTCGTCAGTGTTCACTCCAGCCGGCCAATAAAGGCAAGCCAGAGATGAGGAACATGACTTCTCCCGGAAGATGAGGTCCGTGGGGTCGCAACTGCCCAACAGCTCGCCACATGCTGCCCTGCGGGTTTCTGTATCTCTCTTGGTCTGGCTCCTCACCCTAGATATGTTCCGGTAAAGTAAACTCTACCGGCACAGACCTAGAGTTCGGAGCGCGCAAGCCCCACCACGACGTCAACGTAGAGATACGGCGGTGGGGTTATTATTATTATTATAAATAACAATAAAGAAGTTAAACTTAGTGATTATTTATTTTTATTTACGAAATCATCAGTCATTAGTAGGATACGTCAATTGAACAGAAATGGCTAGGTTTAGGTTAGGTTAGAACTGCGACCACACCGTTTTGAATGTTACGCGATAACGAAAGTCGTAGGTAAAATACACAGCAAGCCTCGTCTTTGGATTGGGTTTGGGAAACAAGAGCAGTAAAATTTTGAATTAACTTTTAATTACCTTAAATGTAGAAATCAACAAAGAAATCTACAAATCAAAATGATAGTTGGTACTCACGACAAAAAGTAACAACATTGTCATATTGATACGACAAAATGGTAGAATCAACTATGTTTGTTGCTATTATTATAGTCAGAAACATTAGAATGAGTAGGTATTTGACTCAACATAGATGAGTATTTAATGCTCTTTTATATTCCATAGTGCTAATTGTGTTTTGATGTGAATCCGTCTTTAAAACTTCCATAGTGGTAGGCAGTTCAGAAGGTATGGAACTACTCATAATACTATAGACGCAGTCTTTCTTATTGAAATCCCTGTAACGCAGTAGCTTAGAATACAAAGGTGTCATGTCAACAAAGATGTCCTTTTGATGAATTACTACAATACAATAGCATAAACTGACGCCTTTTCTCATGGGTATAGGCAGATACTGTAGATAGGTATCTGTACACAACTCCAAATGCTTCGATCCTGTCAAATTCGGGATCGACTCGAATCGATTCAGTTATAAACTCAGAAATAGCAAGATATTAAAATTACTACCAAGCTTCGCAAAATTTCATCAGCAAAATTCGCAAATCAGTTTCCCAAAAATGTTATTACTTTTATTAAATCACGGGAAGCCATATTTTAATTGTGTTTATGACCAATATTCATATCAGAGAATAATATTAAAAATTAAAAAACCTTTTTTTGTGTCTATGGAAAAGATCCTTCTGGAAGGTGACAAGACGAATATGTGAGTACTGCGAATTGCTCTCCTGTAGTAATTTAATTATTTATTTCAATGAACGTTCGTAATAAGAAAAACCGGCCAAGTGCGTGTCAGACCACGCACAATGAAGGGTTCCGTAGTTGGGATAAATTTATCCCAAGAACAAACTTATCATTTAGTTGAAAAACATGTTTTCCTATACAGAATGTAGGGGAGAACATTTTTTTCAACTGTAAATGTAAGTTCGTCGCCAATTACTCGGTAAATTGTAAAGTCTACTTAGCTGTGATAGTTTTCCTTTTAACTTCGTTATATATAAGTACTACTGCCGTGACATTTGAATTTCTAACTACAACCGTTTAGTTGGTAGAGGCGGGGGACACTTGACTCTAACGAAAATTGGTACTTTAAAGCTTGATAAGTCACGAACGGTTTACTTAATCAAAAAACGGTCTTCCCAAACCCCTAATATTTTTGAAAGACCTATCCAACGATACCCCACACTATGGGAAGGAAGAAAAAATCCATCATCATCAATCATCCCCACTTTACATGTAGGGGAGGTACCCTAAATATTTATTTTTATTTTTTATTTTATTTTGTTTTATTACTTTTTCGGCGTCTTTAACGTGTATACTCGTGCCAAATTACGACTTTCTAGTACCAATAGCTTTTGAGCTAAACCGCGGACAGACACACGGACATGGCGAAACTATAAGGGTTCCTTGTTGAGTACGGAACCCTAAAAACGGCGTTCTTTTATGTTTCCTCTTCACCAACGCATCTTAAATAACGGTGTGGAACAAATTGCTTTTCGCTCTGTTGATGTGTTTCTATGCAATATCATTGAACGACAAAAGTATTATTGATACTTTTAGTTACTTGGAAGCAAACCTTTGAAATGTAGCTATACATATAGGTAAACGGCGTGGAACACGTCCAAAGATATAAGTAGGGCCTTATCTGCTAATAACAATAGTGAAAAAGTACCATTCTGATGTCAATCAAGCGATTTAGATGACCATAGCTATCGTTTTGGCAGTCCCTTGAGGCGTAGCCATTTTTAGTAGCTATATTCAGCATTTTACAAATAAACGGGTTTAATATGATGACGCACGGGTTATTCATAGGCAAAAATTTGATTAGGTATTATTTTATTAGCCTTATCCAAAGATCTGATACAGACCATAATAAATTCTTTAGCTGCAGCTAATAACAAAACAAAAATATCGTATTGACACAGTCACAAATGCCAATTACGTTGGAAGATATGTGGATTAACCCCCCCATACCCCTTACCTTTTCAAATATGAACGTGCATTCACGCGAGACAATAGTTTTTTAATTGTGTCTGTAATTATATTATACGAGAGGTTAAAACTCTAATCTGTAGCCAATGCCAACAATCACAGTTTATTGAAGAGAAAAAGCTAATTTCTCGTTATTAATCCAATTCGTAAGATTTGATTTGAAACACATACACATTTAATGGTAACCAAATATTTGCTTTGAGCAATTAGAAGAAGTATAGAAGTATGAGGAACAGGGTGTAAAGTTCACTCATATTCTATGGAAAAGGGAGGATCCTCCAACCAAACGGGTGTTTGTTTCTGGTGGGCAACTGCCCGACGGTTGATGTCGGGATGTTGTATATAGGTATGCTAGTCGCGCGGTAAAGTCTGATTGCGCGATGCAGGATTTCTGACGTCAGGTCTTTGATGCGTAGTTCGCATGTGGCGTTGTATACACTGAAAAAAATGTTTACTTAGACATAACCAAACTATCGTCAACATGTAACACAAAAAAGTGACCACATAACTTTATGCAACATGTGACCAAAACTAAAAGACTGTTTTGTATTTTATAGACAAATCACTTTTATTAAATCAAGTTAACTTTTATAACGTCTTGCCAAACTTTGATTATTCTTGAAATAGCCGAAGTAGTTAGGCTAAATATTTCTTTCAGTGTATGGCCGCCACAGAATTAATAAACGTATATTTCCAAGCTAGCCTTAGCTACGTTGCTAGCATTCTACAATCTGTGGAAAGTTTGATTGAAAACCAACAAGATTGATTGACAATGATGTAGCATTGCATGATGTTTAACTTGCGGCCTTTGGTAATTGTTGACCTACTTACGTGATTGATTTCCACCCGTGTTTAGCTAGTTACGTATGTAAATAGAAAGAGGTTAAGGTAAACAATATGTTCTGTAAGTAATAGTAAATAAATATACCGGCGCAGGATATCCTTTACCAAAAGTGGTCATCGGTTCAGCAGCTTGAATATCATCAGGATTGTGCCGGATTATAGCAGTTTGTCGTGGACGTGGTACGACAGCAGCTCTCCTGATATTATCTCTGTCATCAAAAGACAGCCGCCACCTACGGCCACCACGCTACCATCGATGCAACGCTCTGGGCCTCCAGTCTGCTATTACAATAGTGTCAGAATAGTCTATCGTTGATTTCATAATTGTTGATTTTGACAAGTTTGGTAATCTACTAATAAAATGGCGTCATTATGACTTTCAATGGAGTGTCAGTATCAATGGTCAGCCACTGACACTCCATTGAAAGAATTGGTAATCTCGTACATAATGACAAATGAAACTTCCTACCAAACTTCCAAGTTCCTACTAATTCAGATTGCTTATAACACTAATAAATAATATTTAAAAATATATATAAATGAAATCTGGCATGAATAAATGTTCAAAATGCCATTGTAATACAATTCTATTACGAGACCATTGACCGACCAATAATCGACCATTATGAATTTAGCAGATTACGAACTTTTAGCAAAATGACAATGGGATCGTGTTGGAGTGACGAATTTATAAAAATAGCAGACTTGGGCCGCTGCTAGAGTGACAGTAATGAGTCAGTGTCACTCTTATCCGATCTCTTCGGTGATTCCAATAAAGGTAAGGACCCCATTTCAATTTTCAATTTTACGAGAATGATACACATTAATACACAAATTGATCGTCTATTAAATGCAATTGAAACCATTGCCAGTATTAACTACAATTACAATTGATTGCAATTTATCATTTCGGGAACCCTTAACTTCGTGACGAACCTAGACGGCGCCACTTGCTGCGGCATGAAATATTTGTAACCTTTGAGAGAAGAAGGAACCATTGGCAGATAACGGAATATTTTGTTTTAAAGTGGATGATTGCAAAGTTATCTCATTTGATAAATACTCAAATGATCGACGATCTTCGTTTAGTATCTGGTAACAGTTAGACCAGTGTGAGAAGTCTTCCAGCGAAGTTTAACCTTCGAAATAAAATCTTCTAAGAGAAGAATGTCCAGCTGTCAACTGCTAAAGCTGATAATGATGATTATATAATTACGCCGGTAAAAGTATTGAACTTAAGGTGAAGCTAGTCGACCAGTGGCGAAATTTTAGGGCCAACAACAACGACACAATGAACAACGTGAACAACTGTCGTGCCAGCGACACGAAGAAGAAGATCACAAACTTTCCCGAGATTCGGGACTTTGGATTCCTTGATGAAGGTTATTTACATATTTACCCTACCTACATACATATAGGTTTAAATTCTCTGCCATTAACAAGTACTCGTACCACGCACGTGTTAATACTTGTTAGAAACGTCTAGTTCAAATAGGGATGATGCCTGGGTAAATAAAAAGAAAAACTGTTTAGTCCGTCAATCAGATAATAAAAAATATTTGACACGTATTTTTTGCTTTATCATATTAATAAAAAATGACTTGGATAAAACACAGTAAACTTGGGGAGTGGGGGCTCGTTACGTCACAGCTCAGTATAAAATATAATGAGAAGTGACATCATGCCACATTTGAACTCAATGTATCGCCGTAATGTTTTGATTACGTAAAAAAAGAAAATATACGTGTCAATTATTTTTTTAATAATCTACTTGACGGACAAAAAATATTTTTTCAGTGTTCATCCGTATTTCTTTTACCTAAGTTTTAAAATTTCTTGATCCTGTCATAAGTTGTGGCACATATCTTACTTGTTTAGCCTAGTTCAAGGTTAATAAATTAAACAGCGGAGGCATTTCACAGTGTATATTATAGACAATTTATACATTTATATCAAAATTAGTATCTTAGGTAGCTTATATCGACTCTTAAAATATGACAGAAATGTATTAGACAGGTATGAGAAGCGACTTATTTTACTATTAATTCAAGTGATCTTTAGAAGTTTAACTTTCCTTAGGAATATTATTTGGACTAATTCGTTTGAAACCTAATAGGTACACTTATACACCGTGGAATTTGAATCGTCTTACAAAGACAGCCCACGCCATGTATCCAATGAATACAAATCATTCATTTAAAAAAAATTAACATTTGAATAATATTTTTATTTTTATTAGTTATGAAGCATGACGTACTCGTAGTTTGAAACACCCTGTTACGAGCGTTGTCCGAACCTTGTGTTCCAAGGGCTGCGTGGAATGGAGCGGCGACATCTTTATCAGAGTTCACTCACCCTAATGCAAAAATGTGTTTCTTACTATTGCAACTTAAACTTAATTCTAAATCTCAATCTTTATTTTTTTAATCACGCCTAGAGGTATTTTATGTCGGATACATTGAGTGGACCACCTTTGTAAGACAACTAAAATGTCACGGTGTATACTGACAAATTTCTCTAAAATGTATACAATGAAAACCGCAGTACACAAGTTTGGTAGTACTACAAAGTTCTTAAATATCTTTTGAACTTGCAAAGCATCAACTTTGATCATTACAATAATTATGTTGGACAAGAGAAACAGAAGAGGATCACACCTCGATGTCATAATTATGCTGACACCGAAAAACTGCTTCTCAAAAGTTCTTCAACTAAACGTGATTGCAGTCGAAATGTACAGAATACTTTTTTGACCGAAAAAGATTTCATAATTACGGCCAAATACTCAAACACAACCCAATTTTTATTTATAGTCGTCAACCCCCCATATCAAATCAAATCAAAACTGGGCAAGTACCAATGTGACTTTTTCAATTCATATGTACTTTCTGAGTTTATCTTGGACATTACTGACATCGATGAAGGAAAAACATCGTGAGGAAACCTGGACTTATAGTTAATATAAGTCTGAAATCGCCAACCCGTCTTGAGCAAGCGTGGTGATCAATGCTCGTGCCTTCTCTGTATGAGAAGAGGCCTTTGCCCAGCAGTGGGACAGTTATAGGCTGGTATTATTATTATTATTAACCCACCCCCCCTCCTTTCTGAATTGAAAATTTGAAGAGAATTCTTCAGAATTCGTCAAATTACACTAGCATTAGTTGTTATCGCCAAATAAGACCGTACAATTGAAAATGACAAGGCCTAAACGCCAGTTTCTACTTAATCAAATACAGTCTTAAGAAGAGTTTAAGCTGAATTATTCTTAAAACTAGACACACTCAAATCTCCTAAATGAGACTAAATCTTAGTTTAACAATTAATGAAATAAACTAAAGTTTGTTTCACTAGCTTATATATAATATATTTTGTCCATCCATTACTGTCGTCAGAATTAATTAGTTTTCTAGGCTAGCTTTTCTCTTAAAATTAGGAGAAAAGCTAGTTTAAACAAAATGTTAATTTTAAATTATTTTGTCAAATATTTAATTTACATGTTGAAAGATTTACAACTATTGTACATTTGTAGTAAGTACATTTGGAAAATTCGGTACTAAAATATTTGACAGATTGTGGTAACTAGATTTTTTTTTAACCTTGCCCCACACTAGGAATTTCTCCCGTATTGTGGGTGCGTTTACTAACATTTAAACTCACATACACAAACAGCCAGACCCGGAACAACTACTTGTAGGTCATACAAATATTTGTCCCAAACACATTTTGGTACAAACAGCAAAAAGGGTTAAGTGACAAGGGACATGTATCACATGATAACCGTCATTAAAATGTTTGTGTCATTTATTTTCATGAATAACCGTGCCCAGAGCTACACACACTCAAACTCAGTATAGACTTGCACAAAAGTTTTTTTTTTTGCCTGTATTCTTATAGTTTTTTGTCCATTGTACATTTACTTTTTCAGACACGCAGATAGAGCTGTAAAACATTTTTAGTTATAATAAAATTTCCACGAACAACATTCTCAAAAGTTCATCTTAATTATTAATGAAGTACAAGTACTAAAAGTTGTAATGAACGAGATAAGAAAAAAAGTGTCGTACTGAAAAACTTTACCAATAATAGAAGTTAGAAGAAATATTTACTTAATTAAAATTCAACTTACATTTTCGTTGTTAATCTTAATTAGTTAAAGGTCCAATGAGAAAGCGACTAGATAGGTATCAATGATTTTCTCGCTCAACAAACTTTTGTCGAGCGAGAAAATTATTGATATCTATACCCAAAGTCTCTAATTCAGATAATATATGTAAACAAAGCAATGTCATGAAATGTCACTGTCAAAATGACAGGACAGTGGTGCAAAACATTTTATCATATTTTTTTTTTTTGTAAATAATCATCTATGAAATTAAAGTGAATTAATTATAAGAACTATGCAAACAAAATACCGTTGCCAAACAATGTTTTATGTAGTGTGTCGGAGACGCGGCCTATGATCGTCATAATCAGCCCTTTTAAGTCCACTGCCAGATGTAGGCCTCCCAAAATCGACTTCCACCCGAAACAGTTTACAGCCGTTTTCATCCAAAATGTGGCTAGATATGCTACATACAATATGAATCTATGAATGAGAGTTGTATTATAAGTGTTGTTGAAGATGTAAAAAATGTGAAAATGTTTGGATCTCCTGCATTGATACCAGTATCATAAAATATTTTATACCAGAAAATCTCCTTTTTTTAATAACTTTGTTTTAAACCGAAAATTTATAAAAATAATTACGGTATGATTATTTTTTAATTATTATTTTATAAATTCAGTACTTAAAAGAAAATGGAACCTCTTTTTTCGCCATTTTATGTGAATTACCATCACGAAGATATTTTTTTGATATGTTATCCCCTTTGTTTACATAAACTATCTGAATTTGAGACTTTGGGTATAGTCAAAAATCTAGACAAAAGATTGTAAGGTCGCGTGTAAATAAAAGATATACATACATATATTAATAGTTGATTGTACTCGTTTGTCGCGGCAACAAGAGAGTACTCGCTCAGCGAGTCTCGCTCGGTGGGCAGAACACTCGCTGAGAGACTCACGCTTTGTACACAGGGCCACAAATCAACCTATAAATTTCCAGTATAAGCTGACCTCTCATTGTACGGAAATCCTATACAATGCGAGATCAGCCTAAACTGGAAAAGTATTGCGTGGCCGTGTGTACATACGCACACCAGCGAGCAATCACTCGTCGCAAGCTCACTACTCGTTGTTCGCTAACTCGTTTTTAGCTGCTAGCTCTACTTGCTTCTCGTTAATCGCTGGCAGCGGGAAAGATGCCCAAGAGGAAGTTTTTCATCGTTCTTAAAATAGCTTTACAATATAAGTTACATTAAAAACCATTAATTAAGTTAATTTCTTAGAAATATGTATGTATTTATCTTACCTAAATTAACCTACTGAAAATAGAAAAAGAGTTATTTACAGGGTTACAGTTATTTTTTATTTATATCTTGTTAACGTTGACACTGGTGCCGATTCCCTTGTTCACAAACTAAACTAAATTTAAGTTCAGTGCATCTTTTTCTTTCTATTTCATTATAAAAGGACAGAAGATAAATTTTAGTTTAGTCCTGTCAAATTAATCAGCACCTGTCACCACTCCATACAAGTTTAGACGTGATTAAAAACTTGCCTACTAAAATTACGTCAATTTACGTCAAGCGCTGATTAATTTGACAGGACTAAACTAAAATTTATCTTCTGTCCTTTTCATAATGAAATAGAAAGAAAAAGATGCACTGAACTTAAATTTAGTTTAGCTTGTGAACAAGGAAATCGGCACCATTGTCCCCTAAAGTCTTATGCGCAGATTATAGAGAGCCGTGCTGCAACGCAAGGCATTTCCAAAATCCTCCTGCATTACTTACGAACGTTCAGACGGGCCGCTCGACAGTAGCAGGATTGCAATGCAATGCGTCGCTATCCATTGAATTGGATGCAATCTATGTCAAGAGCTGACTGACCCAATTCTTGCGTTGTGGCGCGGCCCGACGCAACTCCTAATGTGCTTTGGTGCAATTTATCTGCGCCCCGCCGCGGCTTTAATGTGCGCTTAGCTTAAAAATACGTTCACGTTTTCGAGAAACTTTTGAAGACCGGTTCCTCGCAATCCCTATCTTCGACGTCACCAACGCAGTACGGTTTTGGATCCTTCACGAAATCGACTTTACTAATAAATGATATTCTCGATTCTCGCTTGATGCTGTTTGTGTTAACGCTCGGTAGTGTAGTCACCTCCCTACAGATCGTGTGATCTAAATTGATGATGCGGGAATCTCGGCGACCACGGACCTTTCTGCAGAGGAGCGTCTCTTGGAACGCGATACGGTATCTGAAACAAATAGATGTTCTTAGTAAATTAAAATCCTTTTTTTTTTTTTATTGTTGGGCTAACCGGCCTTGGCCTCGGCCAGTGGTTAAGCGATTGACTGCTTCGCTGCGTGTCGCGGGTTCGATTCCCGCACGGAACAAATATTTGTATGATCTACAAGTAGTTGTTCCGGGTCTGGCTGTTTGTGTATGTGAATACAAATGCTGGGTGCTTGGCATCGAAAGGGTTAAATGTTTGTAAACGCACCCACGATACAGGAGAAATTCCGGGTGTGGGTCAACGTTTTTAAAAAAATAAAAATATAAAAATTGGGTTGGAAATAGATAATAATCTGGATAGATAATTTGGCCATCCATATTACTCTAAATGCGAAGGCTCTCTCTGTATGTCTGTTACTTTTCCACGCTTTAGCGGCTAAACGAATTTGGATGTAATTTGGCGCACGGATAGACTGTGGTACATAATTATGATTTCTATTTGGATTTTTTTTTCTCAGTAGTTACGTTCCCGTGAGGTAATTTCCGACATCCACTCGGGCGAAGCCGCGGGGAAAAGCTAAGTCATATATTATTATTATCATATTATTGATATTCAATTCTGGGACAGGTCTGTTACTCCTGTTATAAAAAGCATCGTAAGGTCTAATTTTGGTCTGTACCAAAAATAGATGTAGGTATGAAAATATTAGGTACGATAAGAATAAGGATTAATAATACTTTATAGCGTGTATCAGAAATGCGTGGTCATATTTTGATTAAAAATAATCAGCTGTCCGTTACATTAGGGTCGAGTAGGTGAGTTGAAGTTTTGTATGAGACTAATGATATTTTTTTCGCGATTATGACGTAGTTCTCATGGAGGAAATTGTTCAGGTCGATGCTGAACATCTGACTCTTCCCAAATTTAACGCAATAATAATAATAATAATAACCCCACCGCCGTATCTCTACGTTGACGTCGTGGTGGGGCTTGCGCGCTCCGAACTCTAGGTCTGTGCCGGTAGAGTTTACTTTCCCGGAACAGGTCTAGGGTGAGGAGCCAGACCAAGAGAGATACAGAAACCTGCAGGGCAGCATGTGGCGAGCTGTTGGGCAGTTGCGACCCCACGGACCCTATCTCCTGGGAGAAGTCATGTTCCTCATCTCTGGCTTGCCTTTATTGGCCGGCTGGAGTGAGCACTGACGAGGAACTGAGCTCCCACCTCATTCTTGCCTTTATTGGCCGGCTTGAGTGGAGATTCGCAAGAGCAAACGTGCTCGGAGGAAGGAAGTATTCCAGTAAGTGCTTGTAGGGATCTTGACCATCTTCCGGGCTCTGGGATTGTTCTGAGAGCCGTGGAATACCTCTCCACTCCTCGAGCACCTCAGGACATGTTGCTCCCTTGTCGCTACGTCACTATGTGCTAGCGACCGTTTTCGGGGGCCCATTATTGAGTGTGCAAGTCACCCCCTGCCATTTTATCCGTGTATAATAAAACATTGATCAGGCAGGGGCCATAGTCCTTCCATAGTTTTAGGTAACCAGTCCATTTTAACCACCCAAAACCCATAGTCCAATATCGTTGTTTCCATGTCCTACAATAGTCCTACACAAACCGGGGGTTGTCCTTGGGTGCACTTACATAGTGCGTACAGGGATAATCGTCGGTTGGTGCCTCATTTAATTAAAAGCGTCTAACGGGCCTCTGCGAGTTGGCTTCGGCCCCTCGTACGCCTTCCAAAGGCCCGGGACCTCCGGGTCCCGAGATAAGTCAAAGACATTTAAAAATAATAATAATAATAAAGCCATTTATTCCCAAAATATAACAGATTACAATTTTATATCATTCCTTAAATATCTATTTCATGCAGTAATAAAATCACATGCAACAATAAAATAAAATAAAGTTATAAATGTTTAAATACGTAATTATTTACCATTTGATTTAATTATACTCATTTATTTAGTTTTTTTTATTTTTTTTTTATTGGTAAATACTAATTGATTTAGTTAAAATAGTCTCATTATAATTTCAAATCTTGATAAATATCAATTAATATATTTAAAATAATATGATACACTATTGAATAAAACAATTAATAAAATAAAAACTCAAATTTGATAAATAAATAAATTCCAAAAATGAAATAAAATAATTAATAGCAGTTGATTCAACATTTCAAATAATAATAAGGATTAGATAAAAATTTAGTTTTGGGGTACCCAGTTTTGGGCAAAGGCCTCCTCCATGCATTTCCATAATTTCCTATCTTTGGCGATCCTGGTCCAAGTGGGTCCCGCGACTCGCGCGACGTCGTCGGCCCAGCGGCGACGCGGGCGACCGCGGCGGCGTGCCTCACCGCGCGGCCACCAGTGCAGCACACGCTCGCTCCAACGTCCGTCGTCCGCGCGCGCCGCGTGACCTGCCCATCGCCATTTTAGCCTACAAGCTAAGTCTGCTACGTCTATTAGTTTAGTGTTCATTCTGATCTGAGAGTTTCGAATTCTGTCTCGCAGTTTCAATCCCAACATACTTCGTTCGACGGCCCGCTGGAAGACTTGGAGTTTGACTAGGATTTCTTTTGTTAGTGCCCAGCTTTGGCATCCGTAGAGTAGTGTGGGAGACACGACAGTTTCGAATGCTTTTTTCTTTAGTTTGATTGGGAGTTTGGATTTGAAAATGTGCTTTAATGACCAATATCTTTTCCAAGCAAGTTTTATTCTACGCTCTACTTCACCTGCAGTTTGCTCTTTGAACGTGATTCTCTGTCCTAAATATACATAATCATCCACGTACTCTATTTCCTTTGATGATATTTTTACGGGTATGTTTTCTCCGTTGGTCATTATGCGAGTTTTCTCCAGATTCATAGTCAATCCACATTTTCTACTCTCTATATCTAAAGATTGCAGCATGTATTCTAGGTGTGTGTGGTTGTCGCAGATTAGTACGATGTCATCTGCGAAGCGTAGGTGGTTCAATGTTTCTCCATCTATGTTGATCCCCACAGAGTCCCATTTTAAGGTCCGGAAAATGGTTTCGAGGAGAGCAGTGAAAAGGTTCGGTGATATCGGGTCGCCTTGTCTGACTCCACGTTGAACTTCGAAAGGTCTTCCTTGTCTCTCTAATTTTACTTTGGCTTTACCCCTTTTATAAATTTCCTTTAATATTTGTATATACTTTTGTGGCACTCCCTGTTGGTCTAAGGCTTTCCACAGAGCTAAGTGTCCTATTGAATCAAATGCTTTCGAATAATCAACGAAAGCAATGTAGAGCCTTTTCCCGTATTCTTCGTATTTTTCGATGATTTGTGTCACAGTAAATATATGGTCGACTGTAGAGAATCTTGGGCGGAAACCAGCTTGTTCTTTAGGTTGATTGAATTCTAGAGTCGGCATAATTCTTTTAAGCAATACTTGCGTGAAAACTTTGTACGTAGTCTGTAATAAGCTTATGGGCCTATAATTTCCTATGTCCTTAGGATTTCCTTTGTTGTACAGTAATGTTATTATTGATGTCTCCCATTCCGTAGGTATGTTTCCATATGTTAAGATATTATTGAACAATTTCGTAATAATAGGGGACAGTGGTTCAATTAGAGTTTTAAGTACATCATTGGTAACCCCATCTTCTCCCGGGCTCTTTAAGGATTTAAGAGATAAAATAGCATTCATTATTTCACTTTCCATAAATATTGGCACTTCTATATTTGCCTCATCGGGTTTCATTGTAGTAAAGGTACTGTTCATTTCGTCTCTTCGTTGGTATAAATCTTCGTAAAACTCTGTAGCAGTCTCCACTAGCTCTTTTCTGTTAGAAGTAGTTCTTCCGCCTTTAACGCAATAGCTCCTGAAATAAAAATGATTGAAAAAGCTCTCTTCGTCTCCTCGGGTCTCCAATCTTTGAGAATTTCTTTCCCTTTTTTGTTGAGGAAAAAATAGAAAATTTCAATGAAGTTTCGGAAAGATTGTTCCAAATTAACATGCATTCGGCCATAACCTTAATTCGTTACTGCTGTTTCAGACCTAAATTAACATATTACCTTCACGCTTCCCATTTATGGAAGCACACTCACCTTTTAGACAAAACGGACTAAATTATCCGGCATACGACGACCGAGCGTAGGCACAAGCTAGTCTCCTCATTCGTGTGGGAGGCCTCGGCGTCCACAACATTTCAAGTATTAGTTTACCGGCTTTCATAACCTCGGTCAACAGCACTTAGAAATTAATCAGGAGAATCCTAGCCTCCACACACATTGATATTGATGTGCCATGCTTCACCAAGGCTATTGATGCCTGGAGACTCACTTGCTCGAATTCAGATCCACCAGATAATCTATCTTCCCAGAGTCGGTGGGATGAGCCGCTCTGTAGAGTAAGTAGTACAGAACAATTTACTTGTTGCTACTACTGTGGAGCGTGCGCGCTTGCTGTCTGTGGGTAAGTGGGAATCGGGTCTTTGGCTTCATGCACTACCTTCGTCTAGCATAGGCACTTTGTTCGACTATACTACTTTCCGCCTCGCTGCTTCCCTACGTCTAGGACCTCCTTGTTGTTCTCCCCAGTGCTGTCACTGTGGCAAATTGTCAACAGCCTCGGACACCACGGCCTGTCCTGCAGCCGAAGTGCGGGTCACTTAGCGCGGCGCGCAACCATTAATGACATCATCCGACGAGCTCTTGTCTCCGTCGGCGTTCCAGCTGTATTAGAACCAAATGGCTTGGCACGCGACGATGGCGAGAGACCGTAGCGTGATTGATGATTGCATGAAGCAGCGTGGACATAGCAAATATGCAAAATACGCCTATTGTCATTTGTAGGTTGCATGCATTCGTCAAATGACGCGTCTGTGGACAGTTAGCCTAAATCTCAATCTGGTGGACTACCTTTGTAAGACGATTAAAATGTCACGGTGTATAACTTTAATTCTGATACTATGAGAAAATCTGTCTGCTAGAGATTTTACAATTTTTATTTCAAAGTTAACGTGAGGTTCGATGTTTTTGTCATTCTAAACATTTTAGAAACTAATTTGGCTTCCTCCATTTTCGTTATAATAATATCAACTTCCTTCCTTATAGTTTAAGAGCCCATTATTTTTATGGAAAAGCAATTTTTTTTTGTTGGCCTGTACCTAATTACCACTTTCGCGGACGATGAACCTCGTTTAGTGTCCTTCAAAGTGTTAAAATGGCTGTCGTAAATATATCTGTTTTTTTTTTTGTTTTTTTTTTGTTTTTTATCAACATATTAAAACAAATATAATTTCAACATAACAACATTTTGATTTAAAAAAGTGTCAATGGAGTTTCTTGTCCGTTCTTCTGCATATGAAGTTACTCCGTCTACGCTTTGGAAAGGGTTAACTTTATCTTAAATCTTTTTGTTTGTCGAAGAACCGATGGCCGGTGGAGCAGACGAGTCCTGGAGTGGAGACTGCGAATCGGCAAGCGTAGTGTGATACGCCCCCCAGCTAGATGGACCGACGACCTCAAAACGGTGGCTGGGACAGATTGGATGCGGAAGGCAGAGGACAGGGCGTTGTGGCGCAGCATGGGAGAGGCCTATGTTCAGCAGTGGACTGCGATAGGCTGAGTTGATTGATTGTTGATTGAACTTTATCTTAATGACTGACCGACTCCTTGATCATTCAAAAGTGGCTGAAATTGGTTTAATTGAAATTAATGCTTTATGTTTGAGTTTGTAAATAATAATTTGACGGTTAGTTACAATCTGCAAAGCTTCATTTGTATTGTAGGCAGTTGATTGAATGATGATAGATTTGTAGAAATATTTGCTACTAGAATCCTATTGTGAACTGAGTAAACGAGCTATCATGGGATGACATATTATATCCAGCCATGTATAAAAATATTAAAAAAAAATATGATAAAAATATATAAAAATTAAAAATGTACATGACATAAACGAGAATTTATATTATACCAGAATGGCTTAATTAATAATTGTTAATTTAGATGAAAAATTTATCGTTCGTTTTTACGACTGCATGATTTATTTGAAAATGATTTTTTGTTTTTTATTGTTTTTATGACTTTGCATGCCGTAAGGTAGAATGTAGCGGAAACACTAGTGATGTACCATCTTATACCTGTACCTACATTGTTGGCAAATAAATAAATCTGAATCTGAATCTGAATCTATAAGTTATTATATTAATACGTATGATGTGGAATGTGTACACGAAATACATTGAAATAAAAACATTTTGCTTCACAATATGTTTTGCGAAAACCAACTCAATATCTGAAGACTTAGGCACAGACTCTAAGGGTCCGTCAACAACAACAAAAAACATTATTGAATTTAAACACAATCTTTACTATACTAATATTACTGATATTCTTAACTTTAACACGTCAACATGTGCCCTTGAAGAACATTAAAAGATAATACAGTATGAGCACCAAATATAGACCAATCAAATTAGATGTTACAGGAGCCGTCTAAAGAAAATTACTACAGAGCCTATAATTAGATACCCTTTTAACTTTGCAACTTTTTTTTTTAAACAGTTAAATATTTTTTGTTAAGTTTTTCACAAAAAAAAAAAAATAATGACTCAGTGTGTTCCGCTTGCGTTTAGTTTCATTATCTATACTTATATTATAAAGAGGAAAGCTTTGTATTTTTGTATGTAGCAAATACCGATTTTAAACATTTTTTCACCATTAGAATGCTACATTATTCCTGAGTGACATAGGCTACTTTTTACCGCGGGGAAATACCTTTTCCTACGGGAAAATTAATTTATTGCGGGCGAAGCTGCGGACGGAAGGCTAGTCTACTATAAAAATAAATGGAGAGATCAAGCAGATTATTTATATAAAACAACACAAGTAAAAAAACTGTTTTCTCGACACTGAACGAATTCATAATACGAGTATCTCGTGCCGTAGTAAAAATATAAAAGCCAAATAGCCGGGCGGTAGCAGACTATTTAAGCTCAAATATTAAAAGAAAATAAACATTCTTTGACAGCAGTTTAAATACGCTACAGAAAGCAATGAGCCGGTACAGGTACCTAACATAATAGGGTAGTTTGCGGTGTCATGACCTTGTCTCAGGAATCTGAGGATTCCAGAGAATTCAAAGGGATTCCGACTCAAATGCATGTGTGTAGGTAGTTTATTATTTTTTTTTTTATTCGAGATTTTTTTTTTTTGTTCCTGTTGGCCTTTGTATTTACAACCTAGATCCCAGTCGCGGTTACCTGAATTATTTTGAGAAAATTGGTAGGTACCCTGTATCTGACATCTTTTTTTATTCTGATGACATTCAATAATCTGTCATAAGATTGGCCTTGCTCAGAGAAAAGGTCAACAAAAACGTGTGTGGTCACCCAAATCATAAAAATATCAATATATATGTTACCGGCCAAACCCGATTTCAGGACAAACTAGTTTGTCCAGGGCCAAACCGGTTTATCCTAACTATTTAGGTTAACACCCCGACTCAGAGTACCCCGACTCGGATAGGTTAGGTTAGAAGGCTAAGGCGGGAGCGAAGCGGAGCTCCCGCCTTAACCTTCGTAGTTTTTTTTTTTTAAACCACCCAGAAATAGGAGCCCAGCAAAGCGGGGCTCCGTCGACCTATCTTAGCGCAGGTGGAGTTCGGCCTAGGCTATACTGGTTTGTCCTATCGCGTGTAGGGAGGGTTTGGCCTACGACAAACTAGTTTGGCCTGAAATCGGGTTTGGCCGGTAACATATATCTGCACATAAACATTCGTATTTATAAAAGTTGTTTAAAGTTAACTAGCGTTCGCTTAGCCGTTAGAGTTAAGAGACTACCGAGTGCACAGTGGCGCCCTCATCGTTATTTCGGTGATTTCTTTTATTTTAGAATGAAAATGCAGAAAATAAGCTCGTCAAGTTGTGCTTCACAAGACTATACGTTATTATTACTACAAACAGTAGTTTTAAATTGTTATGTTTTATTGTAATCATTAAAACGGAAAATAGTGGCCGCTTCGCTTACGGGCAAGGGTCGGGGAGGAGACAGTTGATGTCGGGATGTTGTATAAATGTTAGTCGCACGATAAACTGATTGCGCGATGCAGGAGTTGTAACGTCAGGTCTTTGATGCGTAGTTCGCATGTGGCGTTGTATACACTGAAAAAAATGTTTACTTATACATAACCAAACTTTCGTCAACATGTAACACAAAAAAGTGACCACATAACTTTATGCAACATGTAACCAAAACCAAAAGACTGTTTTGTATTTTATAGACAAATCACTTTTATTACATCAAGTTAACTTGTAACGCCACAGGTAAATAAATTATTCCAAATACAAATATTTTGTGCCTTCGCGTGCTTTGGTCCCTAGTGCGTTTAGTAAATGAGGACCGGCCGAAAATGCAGTGTGCTGTGCCAAGGTTACTGATGAAGCTGAGGGTGATCACCAGGTATGCGCGTTCGCTGCATGCAAGTGGTCAGGATAGCCGTTGAAGCCGCCGGCGTTGTAGATAATCTTAACAAAACACTTTTATCTGTTTTGAACTTAACGCCGAATCTATAGGACATATTTTAGAGTCATTTAAAAGATCGCTTAAAACGCTTCGAAGAAAGGCATAGAGCTTTGTAATTGGGTGTAAATACTTTCACCCAACTACAAAGCTCTACGTAAAATAGATCTTCGTAGAATTTGAATGAAACCTCGGGTTGCAGCTAGTTTCAAATAAAGCCTTTATGCTAAGCAGCCTGTCAAGACCAATACCTGCTCTTGATATTCTCCCAAATAAAACGTTCTTATATTTTGACTTTTCTAGCTTCGTCAAATCGCGTCAAGTTTATACAAACGTTAAATATGTACTCTTTCCCGGTTTTCATTGAAAGCCTCTTTTCCAACAATTCAATTAACTAGCCTGTCTCGGTCCACTGATGTTGCCTCTGTTAATTTGAAGCAAAGGAATTTTACTAATTCAGAAACAAAGCCTTGAATGTTTAAGCTACCTAATTAATTATTTACTTTGTGAGTACCTTTTAAGTGTCCCATTTTAGACCACTGACTGGTAAATAAAAGAAAATTTTATACTTTTCTATGGAAACGTGGTGAAATAAAATATCAACAAACAAAATTATTAAGGTAGCATGTCCAGTTGTTTGTTCCTTCTTTATATATCTTATCTATCTATCAATATATATATATAAATAAGTAACCTAAGTTACTCCTTATAACATCAGCTATCTGCCAGTGAAAGTCCCATCAAAATCGGTCCAGCCGTTTCAGAGATTAGCCGGCACAAACAGACATACAAAAACTTTAAAAAATGTTTTTTGTTTATAAGTACCGTATACAACATTAGTTTTAGTTTATGCGAAACCCGAAACACGTGTCTAGTATTTTTATGAAAAGAATTTATGTACAAAATTTCAAAACTGTATCTTGAAAAATAACAAAGTTATAAGCTTGTTATGTTACCTGGTTGTCCGTACAAAAACATGCTCACCACGCGGCGCACCCGCGCCGCCCGCGCCTTGCGTTCATTAATAATAATATTAATTTGGCATTAGGTACCTAACCGTACGACGATTATAATGTAATTAACTGGTGATAACATTTTCCATCACACTTGCAGGCTTTGGATTTTGTCGTAATGGTCAAGTGCGGATAGGTACTTAGTGTCGCTCGGTGTCCAACTTGTAACCTTTTTTAAATATTTTTGGGAAAAAATATAACATGGTGTAAAAACTATTGGAATCGATTCAGTTACTTATTCTGAACAAACTATATTCAGGTTTTACGTATACTAAAAATAATGTTGTATAATATACTTTCGTAAGGATTTAAAAAAATGCTGTTATTTTATTTGACATTACAAACAGACACTTTATTATTATGTTACTTACTTTATTTTATTTATTTGTATAGATGTATAGATTAAACGCGCTGCGACCGCTTATATTTTTTTTAAACTACACAGGATTTTGTTGAATTTTACACCATAATTGAGTCTTATCCGGAAGATACGTCCGTTATGGTAACGGAGATATATAGCGCAGAAATCTCGATGTTTTGACACGTCGTAAAAAACATGGGCGGATCGCTAATCTCTGTGTAATCTCTGCCTACCCTGCAGTAGGATAGTTATCGGCTTTTATCATCCATCTGGTTTCCATTCCAGTCAAGTCATATCAGAGAAAAGGCTTTATCATCAAGAGAAAATGTTATCAGTTGGTCGTAAGACAATTTTAGTAAAAGCGAGATTAATGAGATTAGAGAAGCATAAAATATTAACGTCGAAGTCTAAAATATCATCACAAAGAAAATACTGTATCCTAAAATAGATTTTACTACGCCGAGGATTTTTATTCATTTCAAATGTAACTTCTTAATAGATTTTCTTTTAATGTCTTTTTTTTTTTGTAGATTGGTACGGAATATTTGAATAAGCGACATTTTTAGGCTTCGACATATTAGTACTAACCATTGATAGGTAGTCTCTTATGAATATACTACGTAAGTAGGTTTTCGTATCTCATAAAAATACGAGTACGTAGCCATACCATGGAAATACTTTTGCTATAACCAAAACAGATTCGGCACTAGAAGAAAAATATGTCTGGAAAAGAAAACGTTTTCTTTCTTATAATAATGTTACCTCAAATTAGTATGTATAGTGAGAGCTCATGTCGCATCTTCTGTATGTATAGTGAGGTTGTTTACAGAACAAATCTAAACAAGTAAGAATACCCTGAACAACTATGTGTATGATCTTACTCTTTATGATAAGAGTGTCTAAATTTCAATTCGTCTACGAAGCAAAATGCCTAAAATTAATGTCTACACAGCAAATTGCCTAAGCTGTAAATCGCCTATAATAGAGATCAAAATGTTTAACAAGCAAAATGCCTAAAATGCAATAATTTCTATGTAGTCGAGACGGTTAAAATTAATTCACACTAGGGCCTCTGAACTGTAGGTTGATTAGGTTAGAACTGTGACCACAAAACGCACGAGCCGAAAGAGCGTAGCGAGCGTGCCGCGGCAGCGGCCGGCGAGTGCCAGAAACGGTACTCCCTTTCTTCTCCTAAAATAATAGACATATTGCAAGGTAGGCATTTTGGTTCATAGTCAGAATACGGTTTAGTTCAAACACTTTATAGAAATATTGCAAGGTAGGCATTGTGCTTCCTAGTCAATATAAGGTTTAGGCAATACTTGGCATAGACGTTTTGATTTCTAGTCAGCATGATCATAAAGGGATCATACAAACATTGTTGTCTTGTTATTGATGATATTATCTAGTATAAGTACTTAGATACTAAAAAGGTTTGTTTATCTACAAAGTAGCAACAATTGGACTATGTCCAAAGTACATGAAACCGTTAGTAAAAAAAGCGGCCAAGTGCGAGTCGGACTCGCCCATGAAGGGTTCCGTAGCAGCAAGCGCGGTTTACGATTTATGCCGTATTAAAAAAAACTACTTACTAGATCTCGTTCAAACCAATTTTCGGTGGAAGTTTACCCATGTAAACTTCCACCGAAAATTGGTTCATCATATTTTTTTTTAGTTTTATCATTCTTTTATTTTAGAAGTTACAGGGGGACACACACATTTTACCACTTTGGAAGTGTCTCTCGCGCAAACTATTCAGTTTAGGAAAAAATGATATTATTAGAAACCTCAATATCATTTTTAAAGACCTATCCATAGATATCCCTCACGTATGGGTTTGATGAAAAAAAAATTTGAGTTTCAAATCTGAGTATGGGGAACCCCCAAAATTTATTGTTTTTTTTTTTTTTTCTATTTTTTGTGAAAATCTTAATGCGGTTCACAGAATACATCTATGTACCAAGTTTCAACAGTATAGTTCTTATAGTTTCGGAAAAAAGTGGCTGTGACATACGGACGGACAGACAGACATGACGAATCCATAAGGGTTCCGTTTTTTGCCATTTGGCTACGGAACCCTAAAAAGACAAACTCAAAGTACATAACAAAGGGAATATTGTGATAGATAGTCTGTACTGAATGGTTCTTAGACTTGACTAATTTATTACTGTTATAACCATTATTCATATGAATAAAGTGTTGGAATTTGAACTGTAACGTACCATTGACATTTCCATTGACATTGAGTTTACACGAAGGTTGGTTCATACACGATGTATGAATAACTCACTCCCACACCATGTCGGTAAGGTATTATGTTGCTAGACGTATAATTTGCAGTAACTACGTCGTTGTCTATTTCGAATCTAACCATATAATTTCATCTTTCAAGTTAATCTTGGTCATCAGTGACTTACAGAGATACATAGGACTTATATGTGAACAGAAATCGCAAACACGCACTGAGCAGCAACCGCATTGATCTAAGCTCATACATGATCAAACTCCTACTTTTCGGGGTACATCTGTTCCTGTAACTGATCGGCTCGAGCTCCTAGGCATGGAGTTGACATCTGGTCTCAACTTCGGCTCCACCATCGAGTGCAAAGCTCAAACTGCGGCCAAGAAACTGGGCGTCCTAAATAGGGTGAAGCGATACTTTACGCCTGGACAGCTTTTAACCCTTTACAAAGCACAAGTCCGTTCCTGCATGGAGTATTGCAGCCACCTTTGGGATGGCTCAGCAAAGTACTAACTTGCTGCGCTCTACTCAGTGGAACGCAGAGCTAAGAGGCTCATTGGCGACGTAAAACTGGTGGATGCCAAGCTTAACAGCTTGGCTCATCGCCGCAAGGTTGCCTGCTTGTCGGTCTTCTACAGATTGTACTTCGGAGATTGTGCCCATGAACTCCACGACCTCATTCCACCGGCCCCCTTCTACCATCGGACATCTAGACGCACTGCAAGTTACCACCCCTACCTAGTTGATATTCCACCAACTCGCACTAAGCGTTTTCAAACGTCTTTTAAAATGCGCGCAGCAAAGGAGTGGAACTCTCTGCCTGCGTCTGTGTTTCCGAACGCATACAACCCTAATCTATTCAAAGTGAGAGTGAACAGGCTTCTTCTGGGTAAGCTCACTCCATCGTAGACTTTGTCTCTGTCATCCAGTCCTAGACTAAAGTCAAGATCAAACTCATAGTAGAATAAAAATAAAATAAAAAAAAAGATCGAACTTTCTCTTTCTTTTTTCACTCATCTTTAATTCAGGCACATTACCCATAATTTGTTAGTATTACTTAAACTATGTTAGTCTAATTGATTAAGACACGAACATACATACAAACATAAACAAATTAGTAATAATAATAACAATACAAAACAGCCTAAGGAACACGCAATATCTATTCTGCCATCTTCTGGAGAAACCTTTTGTTATTTTTTTGTGTGGGAAATTATAAATTACTTCTCCCACTCTGGGCGGAGCGGGAGGTCGTGTCAGACTTTTACTGACTAAAACCCACCCGTGTTCCTTCAGTTGCCTGTGTGCCAAGGCCACGGTATCCCTTTCGGACAAACCCGCAACCCTGGCAGGCACCGGTCCTAGCGGTCAGTACGTGCTGACATATCTTTGAGGCGCGCGTGGAACACAACGCGGCGTCGACCCGGGCCTGGTCCTTACCAGACGGGGAGCTGCCCAAGTGCCCATAGCTCGCCGTCCGCAAGCCCGCGCCTACGGTGGCCGGGAATCGGCTATCGTTTCCCGCCGTCCAGGGCGTCTCCTGCGGTGACTAGGAGCGTGAGGGTACACAGACTGCCGCTCCCTCACGCGTTCTGCCTCCTCTTTCGCGAGCATTACTGCTTACACTTTTACTGGAGACACCTGGCAACAATACATGCACTGCGCATAAGTGCCCCATCAGGTGGCCTTCAGACTTACTGGCAACAATGCTCAGGAGACTGTCGTCGCTGTCTCGCATCCGATGCAGTAGAGATGCAGCTCTTTTACGCATGATCGCAAAGAAATCATCTGTACGCGCTGTTGCGAACATCCCTGACGCGCTACAGAAACGTGGCAGTGACAACAGTATCCTAAAAGCTTTGTTGTATTGCACACGCAGGGCATTTATGAGACGAATCCCTTGCCTTACAGTAAGACGATTACGAGCCAATATTATAGTTCCTGAGGAGTCCTTATACCACAACAACCCACGACAAATTAAAGAACATGGTACCCATAGTAAATCATAAATCACTCTAGGTAACTATTCAATCCTGCTGCCTAAGCCTCTTATACTAACTTCATTAGCATTGCCTGTCTGTGATGCCTAATCGATTAGACTTGGTAGGAGTTAAGACGATTACGTTTCTGTAATTAATCACTCGTCAAATCTCGAATCGGTATGGAACAAATCTGAGGTTTATATGTATGTAAATGTTTGTGGTTTTCTGAAGGTTATAAGTAGATCCTAATTGGTGGGGTAGACAGATTTATATTTTAGCATTGAGATACAAAGGCCTCTATGTAGGTACCTAGTAAAGCAAATATCCGACGGTTCACTTTATGTTTATTTTGGTCTTTAATTCGTCTGATCACAAAATGAATAAAAAGTGTAAAATGAATTCATTAGTGTTCGGAATCTTTCACTCGCTTAGCGTATGATCTAAAAATGAATTGAAAGAAGCAGAACTGTTATATAAAATTCCTATACACTGTTGAAAATATTTTTGCATTTAGTGATCCCTGTTGAAGCACTCACATTGTATACCCAGTCGATAGTTTTTTTTTTTTTTAAACATTGCCCCACACTAGGAATTTCTCCTGTATCGTGGGTGCGTTTACAAACATTTAAACTCACATACACAAACAGCCAGACCCGGAACAACTACTTGTAGGTCATACAAATATTTGTTCCGTGCGGGAATCGAACCCGCGACACGCAGCGCAGCAGTCAATCGCTTAACCACTGCGCCAACCGTGTCGTCAAGTTAGATCCTAGTTCATAGAATAGACAGATTTGTATTATTGAATTCAGTTGCCTCACATGTTAAAAGATAATTTGATATCCTTAGACCTTTATATATAAATTCAAATCTTATTGAATAGGTTTTTTGCTACTCATGTCCCGAGCCAAGCAAAACTATTTCTTATAAATAACCTACAGCAAAAACACTATGGGCAAAATGACATTAGGTTTCAACCATAGCAAGCAAGTACTTGCCTATTTTGTATAACCATATTTACAACATGTTTACATGGTTTTGTACCGTATGGAGCCGGACGTAAAGAATAGCACCACCCCATTTCCTCCCGTGGGTGTTGTAAAAGGCGACTAAGGGACGTACTAGAGAATGGACAACAGCATTCTCTATGCATTTTTAACACCATAATGCTCTCGCCAACCCGCCTGCCAAGCGTGGCGATTATGTCAAACCCTCCCAATTGGGAGGCCTATTTCCAGCAGTGGACGTCTTTCGGCTGAAATGATGATGAATGATGATGTTTACAAAATTATAGATGAGACAAATTAATGCAATTCCAGATTTTTTTTGTAAATCAAAGAGAAAACTTCATAAAAACGCGCAATGATAGGTACGTACTACAAAGCGTGGCAATACAAAATTTTGAATCTTTGCCTCTGTGGGGCAAAACTTCTAAGTTTCCACTCTGTGCTAATTCGCAAACAGAAGCGCATAACTTTTCTGGTTGAACTGTACAATATGCATACCAATTTTTTTTTTTTACTATTGGTTTGCTCTTGACTCTAGGTCAGAGGTGACAGAGACAAAGTCGAGGATGGATACCTATCTACTTTTTTGCAGCATGTCTGTGTTTCGGAATTTATTCTGGTGCAGCACTTTGTTTGAAAATAGGTATATTGTTAGTTAATAAACCTATTTGTTAGACATTTATATCCTAATAACTATACCGCCTAACCGCAAGTTTTCATAATTTAATATCCTTTTGAGATTGCCCTTGAAATATTAAACTTCTACTGTACCTAAACAATGTTGTTTTATTATCATATTAATCTGGACTTATTTAGGGTAACGTATCAAGCATTTTATTACCGACTGCTAAGGCTGCAGGATAGATTTCTTATTTAATATGTAAGAAAAACACAGCCATTCGGTATAGAATTCGAAGTATATTGAAAGATAGTGCAAAAAAAAACAACCACGTATCAAAAATAGACAATAAAAAACCAATAAAAAACCAAAGATAAATATTGTATAAAAAGTTCACATCATATCGTGAACACATTTTGTTTTCTTAATAAAACAAATACCATTAATCCTTAAAATAGAGGCAACTTGAGGTCAAAACTGAACAAAATTATTTTATTGAAAGGTCGAAGAATCGACTCTTCACTTGATTAGAGAGCTAGCCTATTTCTTGGCCTAAAAATCAGCATTGCCATACGAGGCAATCCTGCCAGCTTTTTGGGCACATTTCCTGCTGACAGCGATGCGGGCGAATTTTTTGATGCCCTATCACTCATTCCCCTTTCTTTTTTGTATAGGTACTTGCAGGAACATATTATTATTTTAAGACTATTAAATTAAGTAAATACTATCCAGAAAATAATAAACAAGAGATTCTCTTAAAATATATTAGGCCTGACCAGAGTACATAAACATTTTTTAAATCAAATGTCTTGTGTTAATATTTACGTAGTCTTAATTACGAAAATGTTTGTACAGTATCGTTTTAATATAAATCTACGAGTAAAAAAGCTAATTAAAATTAGTTAGGGGCTGGTTTTGCTTTTAATCGTCCTAGTGAAAGTCGACTAAAGTAATTAAAAGGTCCTATTCGATAATAATAACCTGTCACACGGCTACATATCAAGCTATACATCTCCAGTTTATGGTGATCTCGCATTGTATAGGATTTCCGTACAATGAGAAGTCAGCTTACACTGGAAATGTTTAGCTTGATGTGTAGCCGTGTGTACATATCATTCTATGATTACTAATTATATGACTACCAAGTCTGGTGTGGTGATTATAGTAAATTCTTCTTTGACCGTTCATGGTGGTCATTGGGAGATCCTGTCTTAGCAGCGGAAGTCAACAAGCTGATACATTATTATGATTAGTTTTTTTTTTTTTGGTTGAATTTTATTGATATTAAAATGCAAGTATTACTTATATTTTGTTTTTGAAACAACATTCCGCCCGTGTTTCCTACATGTCTCTGAGATTTAACTCCGAAATAAACTTAAAACATGAAAAGATATTGTAGTACAAAAATCAATTTTATTTCAAAGTAAATTACGTAGGCTAAGTACCTACGTTAAAAACTTATTTTATACAATACAAAAGTAAGAAGTAACACAAACAGTAAGCACTCTACTCAAAACAAATACAAATATTTACCCTCGAAACAGGCTTGATATCTGTCGCCAATGTATACTAACTTTAATATGTTTCTCATAGTAAAGAAACAATAACAAAAGCCTATATTCGATACCTCGTACGACCCAGTAAACCTTTTTACAGACAGCCTTGACACTCGTACATTCATACCTGCTTATTTTGAATACTAAGTGAATAGTGATCCGAATAAAATTCAGACTGTTCAGTGGAATTATAAGGGGAATGGTTATCTTTGTACATTAAAATCATTATGGTGTAGGCCGCTTCTAGTTGAGTCAGCACCATTGTCGACCGCATTATCACAGCTTCTTACATTTAGTAATCCTGCGGACTATGTCAGTAACCTTGGTACCAGTATCTTGATCAAAATATTATGACTCGCGAATGTAACAAATATGTATTTACTTAAGAATCATCAATAAAGATTCTGTGACGTCACATTTTAGCCTGATATCAGTACTGAGTGTCGATATAATTATCGATATTTTATACCGATACTCTAATTACTGATATAAAATACCAGTATTTATGCCAGATGTCGATACTTTTATCGGTATTTTCTTAAAAATATCGGTATTATTCGAGTATCGATATCGGTCCCTGCTTGGTACTCTACACTAATATTAAAGAGAGATAAAATTTATAACTTTTTATGTAGGAGATAATCTCCGAAACTACCCATCTGATTTCAACAATATTCTTTCCCTGACAGCTGACGCTATTGCCGAGTGCCATAGAATATGTTTATGGTAAATTTGGTTTTCACGCGGATGAAGTCGCTGGCAGGAGCTAGTATCAGATAATTCCTGATTAATTCACGCAGCGCAACGCTCCATAATAAAGTGATTGTGAATAAATGAGTTAATGAGTCGTGTAACTGTATGAGACTGCACCGTTAAATAAAACGACTGGCCATAATTTTATATGAGGAAGCAACTGCACCACTAAATGGTGTAGCTAAAGAAGATCCAGTCCACATAGACGACAAACTTACACAGGTCAAAATAGCTCGTAGAGAAATTTATTCTGCTAGAAGTGAGTTTTGAGACAGAGATTCAATATTGCAATGTCAGCTTGCGTAACAGTACTTAACAACTGCCCCTCATCTGCATCACACTTTAGTAACGGCAAGCAACTAACTGGTCTATTAATTAAGTTATGAGGTTGCTCTGTTAAGTCGGGTCCGCTGCGCCAATTTATCTAATAAAATATGTTAGTAAAAGTTTTTGCCAACAAAAATGTTAGGTCACGCCCTCAAATCGGTTAGCTGACAATTGTGTTTGTAAAGGTGTGACCAAACATAAAGCGGCAATTGCCGCGCGCGGCTGGCCGCGCTTTTAAGGTCTCTGCACACAGCGGGCGCGGCGCGGCGGGACGGGACGCCGACGCGACGCTGAGCAGTTGTAATGTACTAGATATTACGGACGACGCCACACAGAGCGTCGCGTCACGTCGCGTCGAGCTGGACGGCTCTGTGTGGCGTCGTCTGTAATATCTAGTACATTACAACTGCTCAGCGTCGCGTCGGCGTCCCGTCCCGCCGCGCCGCGCCCGCTGTGTGCAGAGACTTTTATTGGACGACTGCCGCGCTGGCAGCCGCGAGCTACCTGCCGCGCACGGTGAACACCGCGAACGGTGTAGTGTTGGTTCGCCAGTGGTTATGTGTGGACGGACGTATTTTATCAAGTAAAATTGATAACGAAACAGCAATTCGTCTTATTGAAATATATGGCTCCCATAGTCCATCATGGGATACTAGATTATTTGATGTATACTCATGTTTTTACAATAAAATATATTCTATTCTATTCTATTCTATTCTAGGAAGCTACAACACAAGCGGCCGCTCTCATTGTGGTTTGAATACGAAATAAAGAGCGCGGCGTGTCTCGGACATGCCGCGCAGCACTGCCGCGCAGAAGGTCTAAACTAGTCGCGCGGCACATTTGTGTCTAGTGAATGCCGCGCGTAGCTGCCGCGCACCTTGCACGCCGTGTTTGGACACAACTTAAAACACGAAAACATGGCGCAGCGGACCCGGCCTTACTGAAAGAACGACCAAAACAAAACTTACTGTAGATGTTGCGTAGCCCGCTAAGAGAATTCGCTACGAATATCGTAGCTGCTACGCGTAGCGAATGTAGCGTACAAAGTTACGCAAAGGTGACTTAATTAAATGTAGCAATGTCAGATTAATATCAGATAAACTAATGATCTGTTTTTTTATATAAATCAAGTCTCGTCAATCATACTGAAAAACTTTGAAAACTACCAAACAAGTTCAAGCAACTTCGTTTGATATTTTGTAATTCTACGAAATATGTTGGAAATGTTTTTAGGTTTAGAAAACATTTTGATTAGAGGCGACTCGAACTTGGAAAACATTAAAGTTTGTTTGATCGTTGATTGCACTGTAATCAAAACGAACGGATACAAAGTTACAGTGACTACAAAAATATTTTCTATGAGACAATACAGTATTATAATTTAAATAGCTGAAATAGCTAGCTTGAACTATCTGTTATCTGACGTAGCTTTTACACACCACACAACGCGAAGCCTTTGAGGTAGTGCATTACTCTCTACTTCTCAAAAACAAGTGCTACTGTCTTGAACTTTGATTGCCTCTATAAATGCATATTGTACTCATACTTTAACATGAGTACACTGATATGTAGAAAAACTATCCTTTCAACACAATTATAATAACAATTAAACATTTATTGCGTATATAAAGAAAATACTAATTGAAAAAAAAAACTGTGGACGTCCGTGTGTCTGTACGTATGGATCCCGTATGTGGCCATGATAACGTCCGAAATACTCCACATATCGTTTTTTTTTTTATTCATTTTAGACTTGCTTCCCTTGATTCCGTATTAAAAATGGCTGTTTCATTCATGTCGTTTATTTGATATTAATAAAACTAAACTCGTCTCGTGTTTTACACGCCTCTTTTTCTGATTTCTGACTTTTCTAGTACTCAAACCTCATTTCGTCGTATAAAGTTTTTTGATCCTCGTAAGAAACAGGATCGATTGGCACCAAAAAACTTTTTTGTGAAAATAGCCCATTTTCTTGCTGACTGTACATTTTATCAAAATTTGTGAATGCAGATCAATTTTTTTTTTCTAAAAGTTAAGAATAGTCTCTTAAGACCATTTTCTTGTAGCGACCACGGTTAAGGTACCTGCCCTTATTGACCCATCTCAAAACATACACCTCCCGCACCGCCCAGAGCGAGAGAAATTATTTGATAACTAGCTGACCCGACAGACTTCGTTCTGTCAAAAGCTATAGTATAAACTCCACTACTCTACCCTACCCTACCCTACCTACCCTACCTACCTACCTACCTACCTACCTACCTACCTACCCTACCTACCTACCTACCTACCTACCTAACTACCTACCCTACCCTACCTACCTACCTACCCTACCCTATCCTACCCTATCTACCTACCTACCTACCCTACCCTAATTTTTCATAAAAACCATAAAAAAAAACAAAAAAAAAAACGTTGCTATAAACCTCACGGAGCCAGAGACCTTTCCAACGAATGCAAAACCGTGGAAATCGGTTCGTGCGTTCTGGAGTTATAGCGTCAGGAAGGAAAACCCGACTTATTTTTATATAGTAGAAGATTTCCCACCCAAAAAAAAAGGGCTAAACTTGCAAACGCTTTATCATTTCATACGGTCATTGTGCAATTCAAAAGATATTTATTTCTTAACAATCAATCGGACTTACGAAGCTCATATATCGTATTTACATTTCGTTCTGTAGGTACTTAAACGACCATGGTGACATTGAGCATAGGGCTCTGGCGGTCAGGGGTAATATGTTGGCACGAAGATTTTCTCGGTGTACTGACCAAGTAAAGGTTACGCTTTTTAAAGCTTACTGTCAGAGTTTTTACACCAGTAATCTTTGGGTCAACTACGCGAAAAGGTCGCTGGATGTTCTACGCGTCCAATACAACAATGTTTTTAGGATGCTGTTGCGACTGCCTCGTTTTTGCAGTGCCTCGGAAATGTTCGCGGTAAATCATACCGATGGATTTCATGCGATCATCCGCAAAAAAACGGACTCATTCCTGAGCAGAATAAGAGGCAGTCACAATAGTATCCTGAAGGCGGTGGCGGCAGACACTTCCTCCGCCATAATAAGGCAATTTGTGCGAAGACTTATACTCGTACCATAGTTAGACCATTACCATTTCTCGTTGCGTCTAGATGTTGGGTGGTCTTCTCACAAATTCGTCTTTAAGTTACTAAAAATAGTGATTTAAGTGCAAACATGTTACTAACAATTTATGGATCTTTTGTGTTATCCGAAATAAAATTATTTTATTTTATTTATTTATTTAAACTAAAAAAAAATACACTCTTTTTTTTTCGTGTAAACGAAGCATTAATTCGATCGAAATTGTGAAACCAGTAAAAGATCTCTAGGAATGTAACAAAAGGAATAATAATTTTTATGCGGGTAATCAATGTAACGGTGTCTGTAACTCTAAAGACACTTGGTCTTTAGAGTTACAGACATACAGTTACAAATTTGTACAATTTGTCAGAGATTGTGTTGAAATAGGATCGTTTTACGACGAGAAATAACAAATAGCAGTCGTAGAAACTCATTCTATTGATGAGTATCGCGGATAGTCTATCTGTTCTAGTAACGGGCGGTTTTGTCATAAAAATTCAGTTCGTTTGAATCAACCCTATACAGAAAACTAAGCACATACCATTAAATATTTATTCAATTATTCATATCTACTATGCGATTTTTGATAATGATCATCTCCATTTTTATATTCAAAGGAATAAATAAAAAATAAAAAAAATCTTTTTAATCAAATAACCTCTATGTAAAAAGCTAATTATTAGAAAAACAAAAAAAAACAACTGCAAAGTTCTATAGATTAGAAAGCCCGTGTGTAAAAAAAACATTGATCAGGCAGGGGCCATAGTCCTTCCATAGTTTTAGGTAACCAGTCCATTTTAACCACCCAAACCTATGGGTTTGGGTGGTTAAAATGGACTGGTTAGTCCAATATATTTCTTTTCCATATCTTGCAATAGTCCTACACCAACCGGGGGTTGTCCTTGGGTGCACTTGCATAGTGCGTACAGGGATAATCGTCGGTTGGTGCCTCATTCCATTTAAAATTGTCTAAGGGGCCTCTGCGAGTTGATTTCGGCCCCTCGTACGCCTTCCAAAGGTCCGGGACCCCAGGGTCCCGAGATATATAAACGATATATAAACATAATAATAATCTTGGAAGTATCTTTACAAGTATGTGCCCGACCCAGTTCTCGAAAATGACCATGTCACGTTGTACTGGGATCGGTCTATCATTACTGACAGGACTATTGTTGCCAATAAACCTGATATAGTGGTGATAAATCGATTAGCGCGCCGCGCAATGATAGTTGATGTTACCATCCCACATGATGAGAACCTCGTGAAAGCTGAGAAAGAGAAACAAATAAAGTATCTCGACTTAGCACACGAGGTTGTTGACATGTGGAATGTGAGCTCAGCTATCATTGTGCCGATTGTCGTGACGGCCAATGGCCTACTGGCCAAAAGCCTCGATCAACATCTCTCGAGGCTTTCGTTAGGCGGTTGGATCAAGGGCCTGATTCAGAAGGCAGTACTCCTTGATACGGCTCGCATTGTGCGGAGGTTCCTGTCTCTGCAGCCCTAACCACCGGTAGCTTGGACCCTGCTCCCGACACCGGCGGACCACTATTTTTTATATTTTTAAATGTTTTTTATATATATTTTAAGAAATATTTAAAAATGTATTTGATATGGATAAAAAATAAATAAACGTCATAATAATCTTTATTGACATAATTATGCAAACATTTTTATGAATTCCCTAGCTCCTGCGCTAGTGTACACTGTATTACAGGAGCTAGTGTCAACCCCCAGTTAATATGGTACATATTATTAATGGCATCCAAAGATTATAAAACAAAAGTATTAAAAAGAATAACATTAAAAGTAGTCTATTATAGATACAATACTCTTTATTGCACAATGGGCGGTCAGTTATGTGTTTGCAATCCGGTTTTTTGTAATTTGCTTTTTTCAATCTTTTTAGTTTTATTAATATATACATATATATACACATATATATATATATATATATATATATATATATATATATATATAACAATTACAATACAATTCACACAACACAATTAACAATAACAACAACAACAATTTATACAATTTCAAATATATATATATATATATATTTGAAATTGTACAACAATTTATACAATTTCAAATATATATATATATATATATATATTTGAAATTGTATAAATTGTTGTTGTTGTTATTGTTAATTGTGTTGTGTGAATTGTATTGTAATTGTTATATATATATATATATATATATATATATATATATATATATATATATATATGTGTATATATATGTATATATTAATAAAACTAAAAAGATTGAAAAAAGCAAATTACAAAAAACCGGATTGCAAACACATAACTGACCGCCCATTGTGCAATAAAGAGTATTGTATCTATAATAGACTACTTTTAATGTTATTCTTTTTAATACTTTTGTTTTATAATCTTTGGATGCCATTAATAATATGTACCATATTAACTGGGGGTTGACACTAGCTCCTGTAATACAGTGTACACTAGCGCAGGAGCTAGGGAATTCATAAAAATGTTTGCATAATTATGTCAATAAAGATTATTATGACGTTTATTTATTTTTTATCCATATCAAATACATTTTTAAATATTTCTTAAAATATATATAAAAAACATTTAAAAATATAAAAAATAGTGGTCCGCCGGTGTCGGGAGCAGGGTCCAAGCTACCGGTGGTTAGGGCTGCAGAGACAGGAACCTCCGCACAATGCGAGCCGTATCAAGGAGTACTGCCTTCTGAATCAGGCCCTTGATCCAACCGCCTAACGAAAGCCTCGAGAGATGTTGATCGAGGCTTTTGGCCAGTAGGCCATTGGCCGTCACGACAATCGGCACAATGATAGCTGAGCTCACATTCCACATGTCAACAACCTCGTGTGCTAAGTCGAGATACTTTATTTGTTTCTCTTTCTCAGCTTTCACGAGGTTCTCATCATGTGGGATGGTAACATCAACTATCATTGCGCGGCGCGCTAATCGATTTATCACCACTATATCAGGTTTATTGGCAACAATAGTCCTGTCAGTAATGATAGACCGATCCCAGTACAACGTGACATGGTCATTTTCGAGAACTGGGTCGGGCACATACTTGTAAAGATACTTCCAAGATTATTATTATGTTTATATATCGTTTATATATCTCGGGACCCTGGGGTCCCGGACCTTTGGAAGGCGTACGAGGGGCCGAAACCAACTCGCAGAGGCCCCTTAGACAATTTTAAATGGAATGAGGCACCAACCGACGATTATCCCTGTACGCACTATGCAAGTGCACCCAAGGACAACCCCCGGTTGGTGTAGGACTATTGCAAGATATGGAAAAGAAATATATTGGACTAACCAGTCCATTTTAACCACCCAAACCCATAGGTTTGGGTGGTTAAAATGGACTGGTTACCTAAAACTATGGAAGGACTATGGCCCCTGCCTGATCAATGTTTTTTTTACACACGGGCTTTCTAATCTATAGAACTTTGCAGTTGTTTTTTTTTGTTTTTCTAATAATTAGCTTTTTACATAGAGGTTATTTGATTAAAAAGATTTTTTTTATTTTTTATTTATTCCTTTGAATATAAAAATGGAGATGATCATTATCAAAAATCGCATAGTAGATATGAATAATTGAATAAATATTTAATGGTATGTGCTTAGTTTTCTGTATAGGGTTGATTCAAACGAACTGAATTTTTATGACAAAACCGCCCGTTACTAGAACAGATAGACTATCCGCGATACTCATCAATAGAATGAGTTTCTACGACTGCTATTTGTTATTTCTCGTCGTAAAACGATCCTATTTCAACACAATCTCTGACAAATTGTACAAATTTGTAACTGTATGTCTGTAACTCTAAAGACCAAGTGTCTTTAGAGTTACAGACACCGTTACATTGATTACCCGCATAAAAATTATTATTCCTTTTGTTACATTCCTAGAGATCTTTTACTGGTTTCACAATTTCGATCGAATTAATGCTTCGTTTACACGAAAAAAAAAGAGTGTATTTTTTTTTAGTTTAAATAAATAAATAAAATAAAATAATTTTATTTCGGATAACACAAAAGATCCATAAATTGTTAGTAACATGTTTGCACTTAAATCACTATTTTTAGTAACTTAAAGACGAATTTGTGAGAAGACCACCCAACATCTAGACGCAACGAGAAATGGTAATGGTCTAACTATGGTACGAGTATAAGTCTTCGCACAAATTGCCTTATTATGGCGGAGGAAGTGTCTGCCGCCACCGCCTTCAGGATACTATTGTGACTGCCTCTTATTCTGCTCAGGAATGAGTCCGTTTTTTTGCGGATGATCGCATGAAATCCATCGGTATGATTTACCGCGAACATTTCCGAGGCACTGCAAAAACGAGGCAGTCGCAACAGCATCCTAAAAACATTGTTGTATTGGACGCGTAGAACATCCAGCGACCTTTTCGCGTAGTTGACCCAAAGATTACTGGTGTAAAAACTCTGACAGTAAGCTTTAAAAAGCGTAACCTTTACTTGGTCAGTACACCGAGAAAATCTTCGTGCCAACATATTACCCCTGACCGCCAGAGCCCTATGCTCAATGTCACCATGGTCGTTTAAGTACCTACAGAACGAAATGTAAATACGATATATGAGCTTCGTAAGTCCGATTGATTGTTAAGAAATAAATATCTTTTGAATTGCACAATGACCGTATGAAATGATAAAGCGTTTGCAAGTTTAGCCCTTTTTTTTTGGGTGGGAAATCTTCTACTATATAAAAATAAGTCGGGTTTTCCTTCCTGACGCTATAACTCCAGAACGCACGAACCGATTTCCACGGTTTTGCATTCGTTGGAAAGGTCTCTGGCTCCGTGAGGTTTATAGCAACGTTTTTTTTTTTGTTTTTTTTTATGGTTTTTATGAAAAATTAGGGTAGGGTAGGTAGGTAGGTAGATAGGGTAGGATAGGGTAGGGTAGGTAGGTAGGTAGGGTAGGGTAGGTAGTTAGGTAGGTAGGTAGGTAGGTAGGTAGGGTAGGTAGGTAGGTAGGTAGGTAGGTAGGTAGGGTAGGTAGGGTAGGGTAGGGTAGAGTAGTGGAGTTTATACTATAGCTTTTGACAGAACGAAGTCTGTCGGGTCAGCTAGTTATCAAATAATTTCTCTCGCTCTGGGCGGTGCGGGAGGTGTATGTTTTGAGATGGGTCAATAAGGGCAGGTACCTTAACCGTGGTCGCTACAAGAAAATGGTCTTAAGAGACTATTCTTAACTTTTAGAAAAAAAAAATTGATCTGCATTCACAAATTTTGATAAAATGTACAGTCAGCAAGAAAATGGGCTATTTTCACAAAAAAGTTTTTTGGTGCCAATCGATCCTGTTTCTTACGAGGATCAAAAAACTTTATACGACGAAATGAGGTTTGAGTACTAGAAAAGTCAGAAATCAGAAAAATATATATATTTGAAATAGTCTCATTACTAGCTTTTATTTGATACCAATATTGATGTATTTTTTTTTAAACCTTCCCCTCCCTTCTTGGTATTTGCAGATGCAATATATAAATATAATAGCCAATGTTACTCCCACAATTAAACAAATCTAACGACACCTCATATCAAGTCGTTTACAGATTACAGAGCGTGCCAAAGAAATAGACATACAAAGAGGCATCATATTTTCATTACAATTCACAGTTACGCAATAAAAGCAGCGGTAGGCAATTTAATTATATTCCATTATCATGTCTCCTTGACAATGTAACGAACGAAATGCGATGTTTTCCTGAACATTCCGAGAAATGTAAACTAACCATGAACGTGGTTTGGGTTCTGTATAGGAAAGGAGTACGTAATAGGATTACAAATGAGCTATGGGAAAGATTAAGTGAAGATTACCAAGACACTGAAGCTTATAGGTTACGTGAGTACAAAATTGTAGTGTTCGATCTACTGTAAAGGGTTTCAGAACACTTAATTGGCATTTAAGGTTAACATGTGAACATTTTGGGATAATAGAAGTACCTACACAATCCATACGTTGAACTTTAGAATGTACTTTCCTTCGTTAAATTGGGTAGCACCACGTATACGATTAACTCAAACTCAAACTCAAATCATTTATTCCAATTAAACCATTTACAGGCACTTTTGAATTGTCAAGGAGTCGGTCAGTAAGAAAAATGAAGCTACATTCCCATTCCAAAGCGTAGGTACCTATGGAGAAGAACGGGCTAGAAACTCCATGGACACTATTTTAAATTAAATTGTTACAAAAGTATTCGGTACATCTTTATTGTTGAATTTATAACAAAATGTGAGCACTATGTAAAAATAAAAATAATAAAAACTTACACGTTAAAAGCGTCAAGAGTAGGTACAACAAATAGAAACAAAATAAAATAACCCGTGGCACCCGTTCACGAACATGACGCATGGATTAGCACCATTCAGCTCAAGCATTTTGAATATTATAATTACCCCATCAAAGGGGACACCAATTTATTAAGCCGCCCATGTAGTAACCGTAAAGAAGTAGGATATTTCCTTAACCTTAATAACATTGTGAAATGTTTGTAAGTACAAGTCAAACAAACTTATAATTAAAGATTGTCTCAAACAATCTAAGTTACAATACATAGAGATATAAGAAAGTAGATAAGTTTTGTTGTTATTACACGCGAAAAGTACTTAAAGCTACACAATGCCAGCCTTCTAGTTAAATGAATATTAAAGCTTCGTGCTGCTAACTTAAACGGGAGCTTATATCTCGTTAAACTTTTCTACCTGACATACTAATATAATTTATGAAATGCTTTAAAATATATGAGCCAAAAAGATGTATGTATACATGTTTTTCAGGCTAACTACGTCGACAAGAATTCATTTAATTGTCTACGATCTGAGTTCCATAATATTGTATCGAGTGTAATTTTTTTTTTTAATTTTATGTATGCATGCTCACCCTACACAATTTTGTCGCTTAGAAATATAATAAAGTTGATTATTGTTAAAATTACGCATTCACAAAGAAATAGAAAACGTGTTAACCTTTAGTGACAACATTTTCAAGTTCAAAATTCGGATTAAATAAATAAACGCAACATGGAACACTCAAACGGGAGATTGAAAAGAAAATATTTTATAATTACTCTCTAACTATGATGTTTTACGTCAAGGTTTTTGTTTCACAAATTGACTCTGAATTATACTCGTAAAATAGGTAAGAATATTAAGAATTTATTTAACCAAAGTTGGAAAGTTTTGGAACACTCCATCTGCACCATAGGAGGATAGAGTGTTCTAAATAAACTTTTATAAAATCCAAATAAACCGTTAAAATCAATTGAATATTTGTGAATAGATTTCACAAATTTAACACAGATATTCCACATAAAAAAGTTAAACATATGTCTAGTATATTTTGAGTCACGAGTTACAGTATTTTCTCAGGATAGCAGATTCAGTGTTCTAGTTAATTGACCACGACTTTCTCACCATAGATTTCACAAATTTTTTACCTTCACCATGAAGAATTCACAATTTTTTCCTAAATTCTTCCTTGATTTCGTAAAAATATAATTAACTTTTAAAACGCACTCAATCTATACGCACACTTTTGAGGCTGATGTATGTACAGTCGCCAGCACATCAAGTTACACGAAACTGACAAATTTCTCGAAACTGTTTTAAACTTTAAAATTTTGATGGTTAAGTTCATAATCGAATGAGAAAATCTGACAGTGTGTGGTACGACTGTACAAGGATCGTTGTTATCAATCTTCCTAGCATAGTGCCAAAGTATTTGTCAACAAAACTCGTAGAAAGTATTACCTCCCCCACCTAAACTCTTTTACGCAAACCCCACTATCTAACAAGTAGGTATGTACCTATTAACACTTATTATAGGTATCCAAAGAAAAACTAATACCTATTAGGGTAAAACTTGGTAATACGCCCTAAGTGACAAAACGCCCCACCAATCTAGCACTCACACTAACAAAACCACGCCGCTTGAACTAACTAGATATGCGAGGAGCCACTAGTAGCCTACTACAACTACTAACTAGTGGCTCCTCGCACGTCTAGTTAGTTACGAGCGGCGTGGCTTTGTTGTGTGAGTGCTAGATTGGTGGGGCGTTTTGTCACTTAGGGCGTATTACCAAGTTCTACCCTAGGCTTTCAGTGGAAAATTTCAAAATAATACCTTTCTTTATACCGCAAATGTAGTACCTTCGTTGGGTTCGGCAAAAACACGAAAAAGCAATCAAGGGAACTAATTACCGAAAACAGAATTAACAATGTCTGTTAGCGATAAACGCGTCGGAAACTGGAGGAAAATTGAATAAATATTTTAATGGCTCATCTTGTTGCTTTTATTGGAAACATAGCTTGGAGCTTCAAATAGACTTCACGGTTAAATTGTTTTTTTTTATTGTTGACAGAAGAGTTTTTCTAATAATATTTTTTTTTTTTGCAGTGTGCTCACGACGTTCTTTTTTCAGTCTGTCGAAAAGATAGTCTTGACTTAGGTTGTCGCACTGACTGAATTTAGTATTTCTTAAATGTGCTAAAGCCTAGGAAATTCTGAGCTTTATTAAGGCCTAAACTAAAATTTACCAAAACCTAAAACTATAAGTTTCATCGCGAAGGATTTCGGAAGCCTACAAACAATTGGTTAACCTCTTCACAAGGAGTTTTTTTTTTTTTAAGTTAAGTTAAAATTGCTAAATGTTAGAATATTCTAGTAAATTAATTGTTTATAATCTCCTATAAATAATGGTGAAACTCTGGAACTCTTTGGCTTTAAGTTCCATAGGCTCACTGAGACAGCTATTAATATTTTGTCATCTTATTAAATACCTGGTCGTTCTTTTGAATTATTTTAATGTAAATGTGAAAGTTTAGATGTTTGAATTTTAGATGATGTTGTGTAATGATGAATTTACTTTTGTGTCAGGTAGCAAAAATGATACTAGATATGAGTTTGTCGTGGGCGTAGGTCACGGGTGGGCAAGCAGTATTTTTTTTTTAGATCGTTATCCAAATTAAAGTGTTATAACTAAGTAAACTATACATTTCCTCCGCTTGAGTAGTTCTTTGTAGTCTAACATTAAAACCATTCACCCTGTTAGCAAATAAGTAAAAATTGTGGCAGCGTTTATTCCACTACAGCGGTGTTTCCTCATATATTAACCGAAATCTTTTTTTAGTATCAATTCATCGGATTTTTTTTTAAATGTATTTTCCCCGAATATTCATTAACAGACTTCAAAAAAGGAGGAGGTTATATGTTCGTCTGTATGTTTATTTTTTGCATGTTCATCGATATTTTCGTCAATTGTGGACCGACTTCTTAAATTTTTATTTCCACTTGGTAGAGCAATCTTGCGCAGTGGTCCCATATCAATATTATTAACTTTGCTAGGGAGTTTTCGAGTTAGCTTCGATAATACGTATTTAATCCACTTTGTGTATCTCAGTCAATGTTATAATACTTCCTGTCACTGTTGTTTACATAGCAAGATTCTAGGTGTATACGAATTGATATGGGGAAGGTACCATAACTAAAAAGTAGAAAATAAAAACCATTTTTACAAAAAATAAAACAACCGACTTCCCAAAAAACCACTACAAAGTGAAAAGTTACTTTAATTTAGGTAGTCGGTAGCAAAAAACTAAAATACAGGTCCAAAGACACCACACACTTCCGAAATTAAAGCGGTGTTTCCTCATTTAACCGTTTATTGTTTAGTTACTGTCGACTGAAATAAATCCTTTTAGGATTCTAGGACTAAGGGCGGGTTGTTTCACGTACACTTGACGCACGCGTATCCGTCATAAATGGCGCTAACTATCGTCAAACCGTTATTTCACAAAATTATGCCCTAGACGTTCGTTAAAAAATAACGATTACAGTGACCCACTGGTTAACGTCATTTTGTTCTTCGACATTTGCAGTTTGACGTCCGTTTTTATATGCAGTGAAACAACGCATTGTATTTGACGTACGTTAAACACCATAATGTAATCGTTAATATTTGACGTACGTATGTTACGTTAACGAACTGTTTGAAACAACCGGCCCTTAGAGTACTCATTAATGACAGTGAAGACCTAAATCACAAAAAAATCTCTTAGATTTTTTGTCTTCGACGCAACAATACTGCCCTGATAAGCCGAAAAGCGCTAACTCAATCAGAGTAAGTTTTGAGAAAAACGACTTTTTGTAAATTAGTTTTTCCGTCAAATCTCTTAGTAATTTAGGGAAAAATTGAGATATAAAAACTTCTTAATTGTTTTTTAGATGTTTTAAATTAGATAGCGCTATTTGGCTTATACCATTAGATGCGAAATTATTCTAGCTATTGAATGGTATAAAAAAAACTAAAAGGGCGTGTCTCAGAGATAGCGCCTTTCGGTTTAGCAGGGCAGAATAGATACCTACAGTTTTAAAACTCGAATGTGAAAGTTCTAAAAACATCCTTACATAGATTGATGAGAGACTGTTCGAAAATATTTTTTTTTTTTTCAGATCCTTAAATCTGGATTAATGAAATTGGAGGTTTTAAAAGGATTTGAGTCAGTCGAATCGACTTTGTAAATCTGGGGCGAATCCGATAAAACTAGAAGAGGCGGTATAATTTCCGTCGAACATCAAAGAATAAATTAATCTGAGTCTAGAAATCTAAGCCATGTTTAATTGACTCCGTTTGATGTAGACAAGATTAATTGTTGTAAAATAATAATTGTGTTTAGGACTTTGTTTTCATTTTACTTTTGTTTTTTATTCATGTTACTATATGAGTGTGTTTAGTTTAAAATGTTATCTTCCTGTACGAGTCCCAATAAATACTTTTTCTTTTTTTTAATCCTTTTATAGGAGATCTATTCTCTCTCTTCTTCATCTATAATGACAATATTAGTGGATACCCGACGTGTGCTACTACGCAAAATGTTCTGAACATTTTAGCCATGTTCTTTCTGACTTTTTTTTTCTTATTGCCCGGCTCCTAGAATCGTAGCATGGTATTAAATAGCCTATAACCTTCCTCAAGAATTGGGCTATCAAATGTAAAAAGAATTTTCAGAATCCGTCAGTAGTTTCAAAGTCTATAACGGACATAGATAGATTCTTTGTGTTTTATATATATAGATTCGCTCTGAAGTACTACTTTACTAAGTTCGGTGCACCATTAAGCACAGACACACACACACACTCATTTTGCAGTATCTTAAGCTTGGTTGCGAGTCGCCTGGACTGTATTTACGTGGGTCACTGTTGTGCCGTCTCTCATGAGATGTCACAACGGTGACCTAACGTTATTGTTAATCTTATTGTTTTCCTTGTTTTTGTTTAGTGTCTGTGCTTACTAACATAGCCGTAAGTTTTACTAACATTCGTGTTGAGTCTTGGTTACTCCAATAAAAACAAATTCTACTCTATTGTTTTTTTTTTTCATTGGCTGGCAAACAAACCGTCGATAGCCCACCTGTTGGTGAATGGTAACCATCGCTTATGTTTATCTACAATACTAGCCCTACCAGAATACCAGCGCGGCGACATTTCTTTTTTAAATGACGCAGTATCATGCTGAGATAGAAGCCATTTGGCTTCGTACAGGACCTTCTATTTTTTTTTTTTTTATATATCATCATCACCATCATTTCAGCCGAAAGACGTCCACTGCTGGACATAGGCCTCCTCCAATTGTGGGGCTTTGCCATAATCACTACGCTTAACAGGCGGGTTGGCGATCGCAGTATGGTGCTAAAAATGCATAGAGAACGTTGCTGCCCATTCTCTAGGAAGTCCCTTAGTCGCCTTTACGACACCCACGGGAGGCAATGAGGTGGTGCTATTATTTACGTCCGGCACCACACGGCAGTTTTTATATAATTTCATTTTGTATACTTTTATCATTGTATGTTTAGTTTGTGATCTTCCTGTGCGAGTCACAATAAATACTTTTTCTTTCTTTCAATACCAGTAGGCCTAGCCAAGTTACAATCGTTTCGTATAGAATCTCTTTCTACAATCGTTGACGCCTCGTCGTCGATAAGTTGGTAGCTAAGTTGACACGACTGAGTCGATCGCTCGTTCTACAACGTATTTAGAAAAAACCTATACTTTAGTCTATGGTAAGCGTTCCTACAAAGGTCAAACTAACGTCAAAGTTACAGTTGTGTATTTAATGCGCGGTCATCTTAGCGATCAACGTTGTAGAAAGGATCAGATTTCATTCTAACATTTTGAACGATGTTGTAAACTTGTCTACGAATTTTCTATTCGTATGTTTTGACAACGTGACTTAATGTTGAGATGATGTCATTCCTATACATTTGATTAATTTTCTATTAGCGTTATCGATTGTAGATTGTGAACTTGGCTAAGCCTACAGAGGTATCGCAGGTTCGTTGCAATCCCGGTGATAAAGCTGAAATGCCTCGTATCGTGTGCCTGTCATACCGGCACCCAAGCCCTTCAAACTGAACACAGCAACGATGCTTGGCAACAACAATACTAAGGTATGGTATCAGTAAAATCCAGAACACGCTCCTTCACAAGAAGCTCTATTACTACAAACAGCCGCACGTGTTGATTTTATTATAATCGTCATGGTCTTCCTCTCACATAATTCTTTCCTATGTACCCCTATTATGTCTAGACTTATTCTGTTACATATTTATAGCAGAATTCAATTTGAATTTACTCAATTACTCAGTGACCTTTAAGAAAAAGCGGATCCTGCCTTAAGCTGACGACTTTTGGAGAATTTCGTTTCTTTATTGGATAAAAAGTAAAAGATATTATCATTTTTATTTCTGTATAAATCTAATAATATAATCATTTCTACTAACACGCTATGGGCCGCCGACGCCTGAAAATAAATGTTTTTTTTTTCTTTTTTTTTTATTATTTCAGCGAAACAATGAGCAATCTTATGATTTTATGAACGTTAAAAGAAAAAAAATATACCAAAAGTATACCTTCGTTTTCGACATTTTATTAGCCAATATTACCGGTGAAATAAAACAAAGCAAATTTCTCTTTTTTGTTTTGTATAAGTACGACTAGGTCCGAATACAAGTGATAAATAAAGAATCAATTTTTTAAATTCTTTATTAAAAAGAACTAGGTTCTTAATATTTAATTGCAATCTAGCGTTTAAGACTAATAAGCAATTTTAATCGAACTTAAATTTTTACGTGATAATTATTTTAAAACTTAGAATAGTATTTACTGCACTTTACACAAGTCCGTTCCACTTTCTTAGGGTCTGATATCATAATAAAAACACTTTGTTCATGTGTTAGATGTGTGTCATTGTCACTTTTATTTCTACTTTTTTTACACTACACTAACTCAAAGGGTTTTGTTTGTTTTAGTCTTCGCACTGTATTTGTGTTGTCAAACAGCTGAATTGCCTCGACGTTTATATGTCGGTAGTCGGTGTTCATGGGACTCAGCGAATTTTGTAACTATGTTATTGACGGGTTCCATTTTTCGGTCACGATTTTTAGGTCATCATTTCAAATTTCCAAAATGTATACTCTCATTGCACGAGTGAGGGTACTGAGTGTGAATGGTCACACTCGATACCCTTAACTCGTGAGAGTTTTACACTTGCTGGTAAATAACAACATCTTATCGACGTCATAGCCTGTTACAATGAAGGTTTCTAAAAATATTTACTTTGCCACCACGTGTTTTAGCCCACATACCCAATTCTAGCCACATACTACCTAATGAATGAAGTTGGTGGAAGACGTATAGCGGTAGACGGCAAGCCGATTGCGCAACCTGGGAGAGACATTTACCAAGAGATTGTGATAAGCCAAGTTGATTGATTAAAGCTGTATTTTGATTTAGATATAGGCCAGCCAGGCTAGCTGTCTTCGGACTTAGATTTATTATCGTATAATTATGTCTGTTTTTGTTGCTAACTAGTACCTAAAACTAACTAATCTATTTCTGCGGTATTCTTTACCGGACTTTATGTATTCGATAGTGCGTTTCATTGGTTCTATATCATGACACATTGTGTTTCTGAACACTCGGCATGAAATAACTTTGGTAGAACAGATTTTATTGTTAAATCAATAACTGAGAGTATATCTGCGGAACTCAAAATCCGGGCATTAGTATAACTAAAGACATTGTCAGTTAGATCTGTTAAAAAAGTTAAAAGTTTAGATAGATAGATAGAATACTCTTTATTGCACACCATAAAAATTACAGATCTATATGTAGAAATTTTACAAAGGGTTACACAATGGGCGGTCTTATCGCTAAAAGCGATCTTTTAGAGACAACCTTTGGATGGATTAAGGGGGGAAGCTCTGATCGTAACGCTGTTCAACTTCCTGCTGTCAACGCAGAAGCGAACAGAACCATCTTTCTTGGTGATCATTACTACAGGACTAGCCCATGGAGAACGATAGGGACGAATTACTCCGACCTCTAACATCTTATCGATTTCTTCGTTGAGTAACTTTAATTTAACTGGTGAAAGAGGATAAAATCTCTGTCTAATTGGCTGTCCCGTTGTAATTATTTTGACAATACTGCAGGTGGTATGTGGTGTACCATTTACATAGTATATACGATAAATACATACATAATTTTAAGGTTCATTTAAAAGCGTTTGTTTTTAAATAGCTTTCCCTTTTTCAAGTCAAGAAGTCAAAATCAGTTAAACGGACGGTTATAAAGGTTTATTTAAATATCTAATCTTATTTCAAATGGAGTATAGTTACCTTGATGTATGTACTGAAAAGTTTGCACATACATTTTCAGTGGATTACTGCCATACATGAGTATCAATTAGGTAACAAATATAAATTTTAATTATTTTATTTTGTTTCTATTTGTTGTACAGACGCCAGCAGGTCAAGCTACCCGAAACTGTCAAATTTTTGCAATCAACCTTGAACCTTATACTGTAGTGATAAAATTGAAAATCTATTAGAGAAATTTGACAGATTGTAGTAGCTTGATGTGCTGGCGTCTGTACCTACTCTGGACGCTTTTAACGTGTAAGTTTTTTATTTTTTATATTTACGACGTTCTCACATTTAGTTATAATTTCAACAATAGAGATGTAATAATATAATAGATATTTGCACACCTGTTCAGGTAGGATATGGTTTAAAGAACTTTTCTTGTGTATCACCCCATGTACCCATATTCAAGCAAATAAATGATTTGATTTGATTTTTGATTTAATTTGATTTGAACTAATATTGTTGTAACAATTTAATTTAAAAGAGTGTCCATGGAGTTTCTTGCCCGTTCTTCTCCATAGGTACCTACTACGCTTTGGAATGGGCTTAATAAAATAAATGTAGCTTAATTTTTCTACCTGACCGACTCCTTGAAAATTCGAAAGTGCCTGTAAATGGTTTAATTGATATAAATGATTTGAGTTTGAGTTGAGTTTGAGTAACATCCTGTCTGAGTGAATTTAAACTATCATAGACCTCAATACAAATAGAGCAGTAAACTGAAACTTGTTGCGTCTTTTCATGGCGGTATGAAAGTACTTACTATCCTATTAATAATATTTTATAATATTAGTTTGTATTAGGGGCTTGTGGCTAAGTAATAACAGCCCCACGGTCCGATCGATCTGGATAAGCTACGCTTGCCAAGGTTGATACGTGGTAAACATTAGAAAAAAAATACAACCGAATTGTGAACCTCCTCCTTTTTGTGAAGTCGGTTAAAAATACTGGTATTCAGCTACATCCGGTTAGACTGGAAGCCGACCCCAACATAGTAGAGAAAAGGCTAGGCAGATGGTGATCGGATGTTGTTTGATCAATCACGCCTAAATGGCAGAACGGTGTAACATAGATGGAGTGTGGCATACGGATAGATCACGACATCGACTAGGACATACGATACTTTTTATTCCAGTTGTAAGTTTCCATAAGTTCAACAAAATCTAGTATCTCATAAGGAACTTATCAATTCAACTACCTATTCAGAAATTTCGCAGTTGTGGCTGCTTTAAGTTCAGGCAAGCTTTGCTAAGACTTAACATTATGCCTAATGGATTGCAAATAGCACTGAGTAATGTAGGATGAATAATACATTAGGTTGCAAACGAATATCAGTTGCTCTAACTGATATTTGGTAAATACAATTAACTATTAAATCTCAAACTAACAAAGTCAGAAACATTACTAACTCTGAACAAAACTTTCCTTTATTTCGTGTTTCCCATACATTAAAGATAATATAAAGAGTAGTCTATGTACCTATACTTCATTTATCGTCAAGCAAACAGCGCTTCTAACGTTTTCTGGGAACTACTTTGTTTTAACTTTTTGTTACCACAATAGAAAAACAAAGAATTCATTCATAACAATTTTAAACAGTATCCATACTGCATGTTATTATGTTGCTAACTATTAAAAAAATAATTGCCTAAAAAGTTCTGAGTATATTCTTGTTAATAAACGGGAACCAACTCGTGGAGTAACTGATAATTTTAATAGACGCAATTTACCATAGGGGTTACATTTCAGTGGTTACTTTTAGTACATACTGTTAGAACCAACGACCATGTTGGTTAGAACATTTATAAGGTTGTTACTGCAAATTTATGGTCTGTTTCTTTCAGTATACACATAATAATAACATATCTGTATTTCTTCCTTGGGTACAATCAACTTTCGGGGAAAACAATACTACAGGGCCTCAAGTCTGCTATTACAATAGTGTCAGAATGGTCTCGCCATTGTGAGTATTTGACAGTGTTTGTATGGCAAATCTGTCAAAAACTCACAATGAAGAGACCATTCTGACACTATTGTAATAGCAGACTTGACGCCCAGGCTGTTATGGTGAAAGAGTTAAGGCTCGTGCAGACTGACGCGATATCGCAGGCGTGACAGGCAGCGCGACCCTTGTCGCCCGCGATATCGTACCAGTGTGTGGGAGGCTTTACAGTAGAGAACTCCAAAAATATCTACCTATTGCATGACAATAGCAAAATACTTGGTTGGTTTATTTATCTATTATTACTTTATTGTACCCCAGATTACACATTACAAAAGAAAAAAAACTTAATACACTATCAAATATACAATGGGCGGCCTTATCGCATACTGCGATCTCTTCCAGGCAATCTTGGCATGGACAGTGAATTTCTGGACATAAAATGGGGTTGTCATTGGTGCAAATAAAAAGTATAACAGTACAATACCTATCCTTTATTAGATACACAGATATATGCTATGTTATTTGGCTATTGATTTTATTTCTGATCTTTTAACTATTGATACGTATCCATTAGTATTAGTTGGTACTAGAGAATGGGCAGCAGCGTTCTCTATGCATTTTTAACACCATACTGCGATCGCCAACCCGCCTGCCAAGCGTGGCAATTATGGCAAACCCCCCAATTGGCTTATGTCCAGCAGTGGACGTCTTTCAGCTGAAATGATGAGGTATCCATTTCACGATGTTAGATTATAAAAGACTTAGGTAATACGAATAATATTATGAAACAATATTTTTTAATTGTTTCGAGCTTCCAATATATCAGTGCGGGCCATGTCAGTTTAAAAATGTATATCGTAAACAGTGTATGTATCCTGTAAATCATGATGAAATAAACGTTTTATTGGTATGAGTGTATTTTATTGATATACCAGCTGAAAGACAAGTACATTGTTTTATTGAATATCGTTCTGACAGATAATGCTTGTATAAATTGTATTTCTTTTTTATATTCACTGTCGGTATTTCCCGCCGTATATTGGAAATAATTAACATTTGTAGACGTTGGACACAGCAATAAATGTCGAGTTTTTACTTCTTTTGAGAAAATAGATAAAATATGAATTATTTATAAAGAGAACCTGATTTAGAAGAACGTAGCTGCAATTATGCGATAGAAAATACAAATGGAAAACTATCTCGAAGGTTAAATTCATTGTGAAGAGTACAATAAAAATGGACGATAGTCTTTTTTCTTTGCCTTGTGACTCCACACATAAATTTCCTTTTAGCAAAAGATCGATGCTTGTCGATGGCCCCGACAGAGTAAATACACAGAGTATTTTCCGTGGGTGTCTAATTGATGGGAAGTCACTTATATCAATAGTCCATCTCTGTGAGGTAAGGAAGGTTATTTGTCCGCAATGTATGATTAAATCTAGAAGGCTCTAGTGATCTAGACTTGACAATTTGATTTGATATTGTTGAAGGTGACGAAAATCAATTCTTTTGAGGATGTCAAATTAATTATTGTGTTACCGAAATTAGAAAATCCAAAGCAAAGCTGGCGAATTGCTAGCTTCTTTTTCCGCTTCTTAGAAAACATGGAGAAATGAATGCTGACACCATACAAGTACAAAATGATGAGTCTTTTTTGGAACAATTGACTGCGACCAGAGATAAAGATAGCACTTGTTGAAGGGCACGAGCACGCGGAGTACTACTGCAATGTACATTTCTGAAACCAAGCAGTATGGCTGAGTACACAGAATAGCGTCCCATAAGAACAAATCAAAAATCAAAAACCCCGACTGCTGCCGAAGCTTTTTAGTTATTTTTTTAGCAGAAGTCGGGTTTATTTTTTTTTTTTTCTATCTTTTAGTGTTATAACTTTGGAATCGTCTCCTCAAGTCCTTTTTAGGGTTCCGTACCAAAATGGTAAAAAGGAACCCTTATGGTGCAACTCAGTCTGTCTGTCCGTCTGTAACAGCTGGATATCTCACGAACTACTAATGCTTTCAACTTGAAATTTGGAAAGTTTTAGATGAAGATTGTCCAACTATGTTGCAAGAAGAAAGATTATTTTTTTGCAACATAGTCTGTACGTGGGGTATTAAAAATCCTTCTAGGGCATGTGAGGTATCATATGAAAGAGCGCTATTTGCACATTCTCAATTTTTTTCACAAATAGTTGTCGACTTTTGACCAAAAATGTAAAATAATTAATCCGTTCCCCCCATTATCTCCGAATTTTACATAGAGAAAAATTTGAAATTATTTTAAGTGATAGAAGTTTATGTAAAGATTACAGGAAATTTAAAACGATGTCTCTAAATAGCACACTTTTTCTAATATTGCAGTTTTAGGTCAGCGCCATCTCTTGATTGATAGTGGAGTGGAACTAATGTATTTTTTAAGTCCAACTCGCTCTTGACCGATGTTTACTTCAAGGCAGTAATGTCTTGAAAATAAATATATTAAAGTCCAAAATCAGCCATTTCGATTTTATAATCGCGCGACCTACACGAGTCAATAGACACATCATGTATAAAATCCATTCAGCCGGATGCTTCGAGGATATAAAAAATCTCTCATACATAGACACATAGCCAGCCACCGACGGTCCCTTGCCACCCTCCCTCCGACACTGCCCTAAGCCGAGGTTCGAGCCCCACCTGGGGTGCCCTTAGCGAGCAGTCGTCTAGCTTAAGTAGATTATAGTAAAAACCCCCTGGCTGGAGGCGTAAACTTCGTTAGGAGCTTGCGGCACCACAGGAAAGCCCGGTTAAGGAGCAGGAACCCCCAGTGGTTATACCTCCGAGATGCCATACACAAAAAAAAAAAAAAAAAAAAAAAATAGACACATAGATACGTGTGAAATACATAACCCTGTCTTTGGTATTGCGTAGTCGCTTAAAAAGAAACATAAAATTCAATTATTATTATTATTATTTATTTTGATTTGTTTGAAATTAGTTTGTATTTTTTTTTTTTTTTGTAGCCTTACTGTTTTACTTTAGCTTTTACTTTTGATTTGATTTTGTTTTCCTATCTATGATTTTCGTGTACTGTATTGTGATTTATTTTAATGTGTTCGTCCTTGTCAAACTTGTTATACCTACCTAGATTTTAAGTGAATGATGTGGTTGCCTATAATTGGAAGCGCATACTTGTATTTGTCCCTGTGCGTGTAATTCTGTAGCCTCTGTTGGAGATCCAATAAATAAATAAATAAACAGTTTCTCACCTGCCACTCATAACGTTGTACAGTATGGGGTTGACAGTCGCCGACACGTAGTACAGCGCTCCGGCGACGTTGAAGAGGTGTTCGTTGATTACGTGGAACTGTGGCAGACTGTACCCGTAGATGAAGAACAGGCGCTGCACGTGGAAGGGAACCCAGCAGACAAAGAATGCTATCACTACTGCGGCTGTGGACAAAATTATGAAATTAAAAACCAATCTATATATCATTGAATAACACTAAAAACTTTGGGCTTATTCCACAAATCCCCCCTGAAAAATCTCCCTTAGGAGGAAAAGTGGAATATATAAAAACCGGTCTAGAATTCACCCCTGCTTATGTCACTAATCCCCCAGAGAATCCCCTCAGTGGGGTCTTGGAATAAGTTTTTTTTTTTTTTTTTCAATTCTGGTTTTCCCCTCTAAGCGGGATTATCACGGGTGAATTCTAGACTGTTTTTTATAGATTCTACTTTTCCTCCTAAGGGGGATTTGTGGAATAAGCCAAAACTTTGCAGGACTTGTATTACTAACATCATAAATAAAAACTTTTGTTCTATGTCTTTATACAAAACATAAAACATTAACTTTCTTATTTATTGTTCTAGTTCCATTGTTACATTTTAAACTTTAATGTTAATTACTTTCAATCATTATTTAACTTAATTTGATTCATGTTTGTATTTTTATTGATTTATTTGATTTTATTGTTATTAATTTGTTTGATATTAGTATTATTAACTTGATCATTTTATTTTATTATTATTTTTATGACTAATCAAGAATAGCAAACTATGTAAGTGCTGTGCACACCTTTAAGTGACATGTTAGCTAAAGTATGTAAGTTATATGATATGCTCTCTGTTAATGTTTTTTGTTAACTAGTCGTTGGAGTGCCATAATAAATAAATAAATAAATAAATTAACCATAAACAAGCCTTCAAGATATCGTTGTTCTATACATTTAGACCGTTGAATTCCTTTATGATCATGCTGACTAGAAATCAAAACGTCTATGCCAAGTATTGCCTAAACCTTATATTGACTAGGAAGCACAATGCCTACCTTACAATATGTCTATACAGTATTTGAACTAAACATTATTCTGACTATGAACCAAAATGCCTACCTTGCAATATGTCTATTATTTTAGTACCCCATAAAAGATGAGTCTACTTTAGCCAGTCTAAAACCTTGTTGAACTAATAGGTCCCTATTTCTAGTACTATAATTATGTCTTTCACCTCTTTTCATTAAAAATATGTAATTTTTTTCTTACGTACATGTTGATTTTTTAGATATATGTATTGACAAGGTACCGTCATGATGTTAATATCCTTAAACAGTTCCCTTAGAAAATCGCGCCTGCGGAGATTATAATAGCTCTGATGGCTCTTTTCTCCAGAATACAAATAGACTCGATGTCTGAAGCCCGTCCCCAAAGTAAAATACCGTAAGAACCGTAGAACAATGATATAGCTAAAAAACCGGCCAAGTGCGTGTCGGACCACGCACAATGAAGGGTTCCGTAGATGGTATAAATTTATCCAAAGAAAAAACTCAACATCGTAGTTGAAAACATGTTCTTCCATACGGAATGTATGGGAGAATATGTTTTTCAACTGTAAATGTAAGTTGGTTGACTATTACTCGGTAACTTGTGACGCCTTCTTGACTGTGATAGTTTTCCTTTTAACTTCATTATATACACTACTGCTGTGTTTTTTTTTAATATATCCAAGTACAACCATTTAGCTGGCAAGGGGGGGGGGGGGATCGCTTAATCTAAAAATTGTTTTCACAATCCCGCAATATTTTTTAAAGACCCATCCGACATTACCGCATCCCATAGGGTAGGCGAAAACAAAAAACATCCCCTCTTTACATGTACAGGAGGTACCCTAAGTAAATATTTTTTTCATGATTTTATTTTACCACTTTGTCGGCGTGATTAATAATATTAATAATATAAATTATTAATATAATATTTTAGCTTTCTAGTATTAAGAGTCTCTACGAAACTTTTAATATTGTTATTAACTACCTACCTATACATTTGCATAAAACAAGTATACTTATTTAAGTTATGGAAGAGCGGAGTCTTCTAACACAGGCTTATCTGCTTAAAAGGAGACTCCAATCACTAGTTGCTAAGGTTAACTTGGTAAAATAATAAATAATTGTTCAATTTCAATTTCAATAAATAAATATAATAAAAATATTTTAACTCAGATATCAAGGATCCATAGGCAGGTACATTATAAATAACAATATTACAGAAATGAAAATGAAAATGAAAATGTAGATTAAAAACTAAACTTAGAATCAAAATTTAAAATCAAAATTAAAATCATAATCAAAAAAAAAAAAAAGGTTGGGGAAAAAGTCTTTTCGCATTATAGTATGTACATATGAACTTGTAATAAAATCTCTTTGGCTATACTATTTGTATCTGGCTGGTTTTGGTATCATTGAAGGTTTAAATTTTAAAGAACATAATTCCAAATTCAAATTAGGAAAATGTGTGATTTACATTTGTTTTTCGTACTGTCAAGATGAGTGAATTTAATGAAGAAATTCGATACATTTTAAAATTTTACTACAAAAAAGGTAAAAATGCAATGCAAGCCGCGAAAAAAAATTGCGATGTTTATGGACCTAGTGCAGTGTCTGTGAGAGTAGCACAAATTTGGTTTAAGCGTTTTCAATCTGGAAATTTTGATGTCAAAGATGCACGTCGCTCTGGTCGCCCTATTACGGATAAAATGGATGCCCTTTTTGAAAAAGTGGAGCAAGATCGGCATATCAGTAGTTACGACGTAGCTGAAGAACTGGGAATTGACCACAAAACAGTTTTGGCACATTTGGAAAAAACTGGGTACACAAAAAAGCTCGATATTTGGGTACCTCACGAGCTCACTGAAAGAAACCTAATGAACCGTGTACTCATTTGTGATTCTTTATTACGACGTAATGAAACCGAACCATTTTTGAAGAAGCTGATAACTGGTGATGAAAAGTGGATCACGTACGACAAGAACGTGCGAAAAAGGTCGTGGTCAAAGGCCGGTCACGCTTCAGAGACTGTGGCGAAACCCGGGTTAACTCGCAACAAGGTGATGCTGTGTGTGTGGTGGGATTGGAAGGGCATTATTCATTATGAGCTGTTACCACCAGGCAGGACCATCGATTCTGAACTCTACTGCGAACAACTGATGAGATTAAAGCAAGAAGTTGAGAGAAAGCGGCCAGAATTAATCAACAGAAGGGGTGTGGTTTTTCATCATGATAACGCTAGACCTCACACATCTTTAGCCACTCAGAAAAAATTAAGAGAGTTTGGCTGGGATGCATTAGCATCCGCCATATAGTCCTGACCTTGCACCTTCAGATTTCCACCTGTTTCGGTCTCTTCAGAATTCTTTAGGCTGTGTCAGGTTAACATCACGAGAGGACTGCCAAAACCACTTGTCGCGGTATTTTGATCAGGAGTCCCAAAATTTCTATAGCAATGGGATCATGTCCCTACCTACAAGATGGCAAAAAGTTATCGAACAAAATGGTACCTACATACTATAGTTAAATGTAAATAAACTATATAAAAAAAACGTTATGAATTTTCTTAAAAAGTGCGAAGAAACTTTTTCCCCAACCTATTAATTATAATTAAATGACTGACTTAATAAGGGACCTCCACAGCGAAGATGACACCCTGTAAAGTTTCCTTGTTGACTACGGAACCCTAAAAAGCTAGAATTCTAGGCAAAAATATAGATGTTTTTGCCATTAGAAATGGCTACTTAGTAAAACTAACTTGTTAGATACAATAAACCTGTTGAATAGTAAAAGTTTTAAGAGGCGTAGTTGGGACATCACTCTACACCAAAATAAAAATGTAAGCTACGTTGGTACGCCGTAGCAGCGTACATATATAGCGATGCCTATATTTTTGTTACGGCTGATATTTATCCAAACGTGTTTAAATGTACTATGAGATGCAAACAAAACAAAAATATGTGTCGGAGAACGGTACGTTTCTCTTGTTATCATCAACCATATTTTAACTACTGTGGGCATACTGTGGGTAGTGTTGGTTATTGCGCAATAGAAGAACCGAATTAAACTCAAAAGTCATTTACTCAATATAACCTGAGAAACAAAATTACATAAGACAGTCCCCCAAAACGCCCGGCCCTTCACCACTTCCTAGTGCTTTAGCTGAGAAGAAGAAGTAGTGGAACAAACTCCCCAGCAGCACATCTGTCTGTTCAGTTAGAAGAACTTGATTCTGTACAGTAATGGGTATGCAAAGTAATTAATGTTGGAACACGACACAACTATACCGAACGCGCGACAGTTTCTAGACGTCTTCACTGCTTGACCGCCACCGATGCTCCGCACCGCACCGTTGCACCGTTGCTTGTCGAATGTGCGGCGTTCACTTGTCACCGGTCGAACGTTATGTTGTTAACTAGGCAGCGCTAGCATCGCGATTAGTCAAAAACCGATGGCGCGAATCCACCAACTCCATCGAACGCCAACAGATGGCGCTGGCGTACCGGATGCAACTCGTCTCCGACATATGTATATCAGATTACTGCCTTAAAAGTTAATATCTACTAAGCATGCTGTAAATAGGAATAGTTATTAGAAAGTGTCTCAATGAAATCTCAATGAAAATATTATATTCTCCATAGTTGTAGCAAGTAATCTTAGGTTAACGACCTCACGGGATTTGCTCATTTCATAAAACAACTAGGACATTATGAGGTTACTGACCTCCGGAAAAACATAACTTTCCGAGTTTTCCAGTTTTAGAAGATTAATTACACGCAACGTTTAAACACTGCCTACAATTAATGAGATTAACTAAACCAAGCCGAAAACTTGTAAGAAAATCGTCTTAAAAGGCAACTTTGAAATGAGAGATGGATATTTTAAACTACAAATAAGGCGTGCTTTGAGGAAGTTGTTTCGAAATAAATCGCAAGTCCAGTCTATATAGTCCAGTCTTACCCAGGGGTATCGTATTACCCAGGACCTTTTTATAACAATTTGTTTTTATTTTCATTTTATTTATATTTGACATTCTATTTTTATTGTTGATTATTCACAGAAAAATAAAAGACATAATTATTATTAATCTTTTTACATTTTTTATTTTATTTTATTGCAATGTTCTTAGATAATTGGATGTTATAAAACACTGATCTTGATCTTTTTATACTAATTTGATTTTCGTTTTTCCTTTTTATTTGTTTTATTATATTATTAATTATTATAAATTGAATGTGGATTATTATCGTGTTGAATTTGTTATTTTAATTATCTTTGACATGATTTTTTTTTTCGTTTTTAAATTTAAATGGTAAGTAGGCACTGTTTTATTTTACAAAATTTCTACGCAATGTATATTGTTCCGAAATAATATGACAGTAACTGGGTTGTGGAGGTCAGATAGGCAGTCGCTTCATGTAAAATACTGGTATTCAGCTGCATCTGGTTAGACTGGAAGCCGACCCCAATATAGTTGCGAAAAGGCTAGGCAGATGATGATAAAGTATGTAGTCACGAAATCAATTACATAGTAATATAATGACTGAAAAAAAAAAAAACTAAGCAGCCGGCCCGCCGGCACGAACCCGGCGGCATTAGAAGTTGCAAGGCTGGCAATTTTATTATTAGTTTTTATATTAGTTGTTAAATCAGGCCGCCGGCCTAGCCCGCCGAGTTCGAGCCGGCGGGCCGGCGGCTTAGATGTATAGATAACTATAGATATTATTAATATATTATTTACAGAAGGTTAATTCTCGTACTTACGAATAAAAAAAATTAAAAACAAAAAAAAATCAAGTCACTATCTCGTCCAAACGTCAATCAATGTCAAGAATTTCTCAAAAATGTTGATAAATTAGAGGTTTTTTGACAGATTGAGACTGACATTAGAATGCGAACGTTCTCAGTCATAAAGGAATTACCCCTCTGACCTTGTCAATGACTATAACGGGCACAGATGAACATAGTTACCACTAACAAGATGGTCTGGTAATTGTCCTTATTATAAAAAGATGCAATATTTAAACAGCAGTAGAATGGTATTAGTTATTCATCGTATTCTCGCGCCTTAAATGATAAAATTCAGTAACATAATATTTGAAAATAATTTGTTCATTTAACATATTTAATCTAAATTGTTTTCATCGACTTTAATTGAACTTAGGCCGCTCTGGGAATTCTAATTCCGTTATTTCCTTTTATTCTAAGTAAACTAATACAAGCGCAAATTACTTTAAAACAGTACAAATGTATCGTAAATCCCGTTTTCAAATAAATAGGTCCAATTTTATACTGTTAGGCTTCCTGTACACGACGCCGGAGCCGCATCGGCGTCGGACCGCAAGTTGTGTATACGCCGCACCGGCGGCGCGGCGGCGTCGCTTAGTTTTTACACTCACTCTGAAAGATATTCTGAAAAAAAAACCATCATTATTTCTTATTTCTTCAAAAAGCACGTGAAATTCACGATTCTTTGTCTATGATTTTTTTTCTGTCTACGTTTATAAATAATTACGTAAGTAACACTATGTTTTTTTTTAAATTAAAGTTATCAATATTAAAATGGAAAATAGTCTTTACAGTTTCGTTGGCAATGCTTTACTGAACTGTGATTGTTGCTAAACTACTTAACTAGGCATCAATACGGTGTACACGCAGTTCCGGTGCGGCGACGGTGCGGCACATGCACGATATTCATTCGTATACATAAACATGCGGCCTGCCGCCGGTGCGGCTCCGGGATCATGTACAGGAAGCCTTAGACCTTTTGCATGTTACTGCTAAAGTTAAACTCAGTCCTAAGCTACTTAATCCTAGGCATTTTGGCGAGTAAATTTTATGTGTTCGGATTACAAACAAGAATCGATTTATTTGAAAATAGCTTATTTATGAGAGTTTGGAAACAGTTGGAAAGTTTATTTATATCTGCTTAACAAAGTTTGGATTTAGGTCTGAGCTACTTTGGTCTCGCGATAATCTATAAATATTGCACCTTTAGCGTACTTTTACGATAAATTGTATCAATTTGGGGTCAATAATTTTATTACTGAGGTGTAAGCATGGTGAGTTGAGATGGAGTAAACATGGGCCAGATAATTTGTTTGCCAAAACGTTGGTTCTATCATAGCAAAGTTTACTAAAACATCCGATTTCTCTTTTCTTAAAAGCTTTTCATAACTTTATGTTATTGCTTCATGCTTGAAATAACTTTATTTTATCCAACATTTCATTAGATCAAGTAAGAAACGAACTGCCATTTTTCTCTGTAATAGGATTTGGCAAGCTTATCTAAAGTTTCAAAACTTCCTATTTCCACTGAACACGTCATAAAACATACGGTAGACGAGAGAGGCGGCTTACATATGAACTCCACTTAGTCTCTACTAAATGAAGCTCATATGGAAGCCGCCTTTTATCACGTTTTAGAACTACCATCAGTGCCAGAAAAAATATCAAGCTGATTACTGAGCCTGAGTATAGACTAAAGTCAGAAAAAATATTGTGAAAACAAGAGTGTTTACAAGAGCTCTTAATTCGACGTCTGATAAAATAAATATGATAAAATGATAAAGTTATCTGTTCCATATGAGTGAGCAACAACCTGCAAAGTAAAATTTGAGTCAATTTCAACAACTCGATTTTTTACCAAATTTCCATGGACATTTTCATTTTCAGGTTTTATAACATGTGCACTACCGTTCTCTCTGTGCGTAAGCGCACGATTGTCTCTTGCCGGGCAGGGATTAAATGTTCGTTTTAACTTTTTGGTGGAAGCTCAGGAAGGCGAAACAAAATGACCATAGAAATTAGTAATTTCGCTCGGACAAAACTACCGTTGACATGTACTCATTAGCTATGAGTCTAAACATTCAAAAATAATTAGCTTCTTGTAGGTCAATTATTACTTAACGCAATCAAAATACTTTTTCCTATATTTGTTGGAGATTATCTTCCTGAGAGGTAAATGCTGTGTATGAAAGTGATTGTGGACAAAACACAGAAATTGATAACTCATTTACTGATGTTTTTCTTAAAAAGTATTAGTCTTATAAACATAATTTAAGTGGCTTCATTTAGATTCACGTCTCTTTAATTCTGAGAAAAAAAAATCGTTGCACAATTTGTAAAGCAGCACTGCGTTTTCAGCCTAGGCGCGTACATTTTTCGCCTGAGAAATTCACTCATTTGTAATTGGAACCTTAAAGTCTGTATTACACAAGCATGCTAATTTCAATCAGATGGTACCTAGTAGCACACAATTTGCATGTATTCGTACAAGAGTATGAATATTTTACACACAAGGAAATCCTAGTATAAATAAGCGTGCTTGTAACGGAAAGCACCATAATTCGAGCTTAAAATGAATTATATATGTCGTCAAATCATTGAAATGTATCGATTGTTCCGTGGAGACGACTATTCTAATATAAATTGCTTAAATAGCATTATATACTGATGAAAATGATCGATATCTCAGAACTGTAAAGAGATAGCGTAATTTGAACACTGCCATTAGCTTAGTTGGAGCATTTACCCCCTAATTACCTATTTTATATAACAGTATATACCCCCGGGGTACCGATTAAAGTAAAATCCATTGTGTCGGAAAGTAAACAGTGTTATGTACCATTTTCATACTGCGTAGAACCACGTCTCCCGTACCCCTCCTACGTCTAAGGAGAGCTAACTGCGCAATACCCCGCAGACACCCGTTCCCCTTCAACACCCCCCTCATCAGGTAGGAATGTTTGTAACTGGTGAGTTTCATTAAATATACGACCAAGAGTCACCCGCAACTTGTGATCATGGGTAAAACCTATAAAGGGAACTCGAGCAAGTTGATTTTTGTAGTACATTGGTAGTACATCAGTAATACATCAAGTAAATCTCTCAATAGCAATAATCTCTCCGTACGATTCAGTTGCTCTCCACATATATTCGAGAATTAGTCGCTCCGCGCTTAGATAGTTTTAATAAAGTCAGTTTAAGTTAGCCAATAATTTCAGTTTAAGGTAGTTTCTAGATATTCTATTAGTTCGTAAGTGCTGATTTATATATTGTGACTCTATTTTTGTTGACTGTAATTATCGTGTGTTATTTTATTGATTATACAAGTGTTTAATCTGACAGTGTGGTTTTCACTGGTTACGAGTAAGTGCGTTGGTAACCTTTCGACACCCCCGCCTACAACACCTGACTCCCCGAATATCTTACATTTTGGTCCTTACGAGCCGGATAAGGTTTACAAGTAACCATGAGTCAGAGGAGCACCATCACCACACGCAGCAGGCTGCGAAAGCTGGCTGAAGAGCAGAGCGCACGCAGAATTGATGACCCAGTATCGGACTCCGGGTTGCAGTCTGAAAGGGCACCGGGTTCACCGTCTGTCGCACCGACCATGGCGTCAACGTCTGCCCTCAACATCCCCCTGACGGGTGGTCGAGTAATCGACTACAGTGCTGGAAGTACGTCAGAGGGACCCCAGGGAGGACAGGCAGTAGCAAGAGGTCGCCATACGTCGCCGCGAAGCAGAACGTCATCAAAAGCTAGCCGCAAGAGCGTCGAGTATATCAGGAAACGCATAGAGTATGAAGCTGAAAAGGAGCTAGTACAGCTGAAAGAAAACCTTCTCAAGAAAAGGATGGAAGCTGATATTGCAGAGATAGAAGCAGCTGCCGAGAGTGACGACTCAAATACGGAAGCAGGGACGGCACAGCGCGTAGAGCAGTGGATAGACACAACGCCTCAGGTAACGCAACAACAAACAGTGTTGCACCAGTCAGGCCCAGTGTTGTGTCAATCGGATGCAGTGTTGTGTACCCCGTCAGCAGCGCGCGCGCCTACGGAAATGGCCGCGCCCCGTAACCCACCCGTGAGTCAAAGGCAGCTCAATGTAAGTACGCTTGAAAGTAATATAAATGTATACCGTGATAATGTGTCGCATGTAATAGGTCCGTCTGTGTCAGTACCGTTTTCGAATCTAACGGTACCTATGGCCCAGACGCATACGCCAGTGTCTCAGGATAGAGTAACGTTCCATTTACCTGACAGGTATCCCGTCTTTACCACCCCGGTCGCAAGTGTACCTCGAGTTTCGATACCCGAGTCGGATACACGGCGGCAGAAGAATTACGGGGCGGATGATAAAGAAAGACGAAGGGAAATGTCGGGCGATAGGGACAGCAAGATAGACAGATTGGCAGAGGCTATTACTAGTATGTCGCGACCGCGTCCGGTACCTAGACAGGCGTACGAGCTACCCCATTTTAGCGGAGACCCAGCTGAATGGATTTCTTATAAGAATATGTATTGGGACACAGCCGAACAGTATAATTTTAGAACGCATGAAAACTTAGCCCGGCTTAAGACGTCATTGCATGGCGACGCGAAGACCTCAGTTGAGGACCTATTGCGGTCAGGTACAGATCCTTCCGAAATAATGCGCGCACTAGATGAGGAGTTCGGTCATCCGACGTTAATATTACAAAGTGCACTCAAGAAAATTAGGGATCTACCTAGGATAACTGAGAGTGGCCGTGAGTTAAGGCGGTTCACGTCTACAATAAGGAATGTTGTGTCCCTACTTAAAAACATTAGAGCCGACGGGTATATAAATAATCCGCAATTAGTTAGTGAGATAGTTAACAAATTAACTCCAATACAGCGCGCGCAATACGGCGATTTTGCTATGGGTATAGATAGCTCACAGGGGGTGGACCTAAGAGTGTCACCGGACCTAGAATTAATGTCACACTTCTTAAAACATTTAACTCGCTCGACTTCATATTACGTTCAAGCCAGTATGTTCGAAGCTAGTCCAGCCAAGCCACCTGTGAGGCAACAAAAGCAAGCCGCGCGCTCAAGTAATAATAAAGTACCGCCGGCTCAGCGGGTACATACGCATAGTGACGAGTCTAGTGTACCTAAAGAATGCCTAATTTGCAAAAAGGAACATGCCATTGAACACTGCGACGCATTCGGTAAATTAAGCGTGCAACAACGATGGGACACTATTAAAGAGAAAAATACATGTTTCAAATGTTTAGTTAGTAAACACCCTAAGAGGTTTTGCCGCGCCAAAAGGTGCGAGAAATGTGGCTACAGCCATCATATTTTATTGCATGCAGATAAACAGAACAAAGACAGCAATAAACCGGAGGCCGGCAAAACAGTTAGTGAAAAAACGGAAAGCGTCACTAACATAGGGGAATGGCGAGCTACGGCTCTATTAAAGATAATTCCAATTGGAATAACCAATAGCAATGGAACGCATCATAAATGTTACGCGCTACTAGACGACGGGGCAACAGTATCACTGATCGACAGTGCTATAGCTTCAGACCTAGCGGGCCCCCGCATACCTCTTACATTAAAAACAGCGGGTGGCTACGGAGTCACTGATTTAACTTCGCGAGCGGTACAAGCACGGATCACAGGGCCAAACGGACAACAACATGAAATCAAATGCCGTACCATGGTCAACATGAATTTGCCAATACAAACTGTGTCCGCTGCTATGCTGAACGATAACGCTCACCTCCGGGACTTGGGTTGCGTGGAGATGAGGGGCGCTAAGCCGATGTTGTTGCTTGGGCAGGATAACTGGCAGCTTTTGGTCAGTCAGGACATCCGACATGGACGATCCGGTAAACCAGTTGCCTCCCTCACGAAGCTAGGTTGGGTCGTACACGGACCATTCGATAGTGCTAACGATGTTAACGATCAGTCAGTAAATTTTGTGACAGTTCCCCTGCCTGATCTGCATGACCTAGTCAAAGCTCAGTTCGAGCTAGAAGCTATAGGTATTTCGCAAAACGCTCGTAAAAATAAAAATAATGAAAGAGCGTTAGAAATCCTAGATAATACTAGCCGCCGCGTACCTAATAGTTCACAATGGGAAGTAGGGCTATTATGGAAACATGATGATGTGGAATTGCCTAATAATTATAATCAGGCCCGGCAACGGTTATACGGAATAGAAAGGCGCGTGCGAAAAGACGCCGTCTTCGCTGAGGCGTATAATAAGCAAATAGATAGACTGCTAGAAGAGGGCTATGCGAGAGAGGTGGAGGGGAGTTTGGATAGCTCACCTATATGGTATCTGCCACATTTTGGCGTGGTAAATCTCAACAAGCCAGGAAAGCTCCGTTTAGTCTTCGATGCGGCCGCCACGTCTCACGGAACATGCTTAAATGATAACCTTTTGACCAGTCCTGACCTGCTGAATTCATTGCTTGGTATATTGATGAAATTTCGTATAGGTCCCATAGCCTTTTCAGGAGACATCGCGGACATGTTTATGAGAATTAGGATAAGGACTGAGGATCAAGGCGCGCAGTTATTTTTATGGAGAGACGCGGATCAGTCCATTGAACCAAAGGTATTCGCGATGAATTCCATGATCTTTGGGGCAACCTCATCACCTACCACGGCGATATATATACTCAACAAAAACGCCAGTGAGTTTGGTGATCGATACCCAGAAGCAGTGGAGGCCATAAAGGCCAAACATTACATGGACGATTATTTAGATAGTGTCTGTACCGAGGACCAGGCGAATAAACTGATAGAAGAGGTGACCCTGATACATGCCTCCGGTGGATTTGTAATACGGGGGTGGGTCACCAACTCATCAGAATTAAGGCATAGATTAAAATTAGACATGCCGGAAAGGGTAGCCCTCGAAAAAGGTGCAGGTACAGTCGAGAGAACTTTGGGGCTAATATGGGCACCGAAAGATGACGAATTAGGATTCGATCTATCCTTCAAACGACTACCAGAAACCATTATAAACGGTAGCGTGGTGCCCACGAAACGACAGTTTTTGAGCATGATTATGTCCATATACGACCCACTGGGTTTTTGTATCCCTGCGTTATCCAGTCAAGAATACTAATGCAGAAAATCTGGAAATCAGGGATCCAGTGGGACGAACCCCTACAGGATAAGGATGCGAAAGTATGGTTCACTTGGCTTAATAATCTAAGTAAATTAAAAGAAGTCAAAATACCAAGGTGGTACGGGCTAAGCCTCGACAATTTAGAACTACATGTGTTCGGGGATGCTAGCGAATTAGCCTACGCCGCAGTCGCTTATCTAGTAGGTCATGACGCCGGAGGAAATAGGAAGGCTGTCATGGTAATAGGGAAAGCGCGTGTAGCACCTCAAAAGGTGATATCTATCCCTAGGCTCGAGTTACAAGCGGCCTTGTTAGCCTGCCGACTAGCAGACACGGCCGAGAAAGAGCTAGGGCTATCTATAAAACGTAAATTTTACTGGACAGACAGTAAAACGGTTCTTAGATGGATAAACTCTGACGGCCATGAGTTTCAGAGATTCGTATCACATAGACTAGCCGAGATTGATAAATTATCGGACCGAGGCAATTGGCGCTGGGTGCCATCGGAGGATAACCCTGCTGACAAAGCGACCAGATTGTCTTGGCCCGATAACCATGCGGTGTGGCTTTCTGGCCCCCCTTTTCTATGTGATCCACAGGAGCGGTGGCCGGTGTGTCATGAGGCTGAAGCGGCGGAAGCGGACCTCGAGCGCATTCAGCGGGTCCACGCTACATCAGCGCCGATGGCGCCACTCCTTCTCTACGAGCGCTATTCTTCATGGACGCGCATACAGCGCGTTATGTCACGCGTGCTAATATTCATCGGCCGATGTCGTAAGCATCGGTCAACAGCAGAGCTACAGCGTCCCGACCTGGAAGAAGCTCACAACTGCCTTATGCGGTTGTGCCAAGAAGACAGCTTCCGGGATGAGCGGGCCGCCATACTAGAAGGCCTGCCCGTCCCCAACAACAGCAGCATCAAGGCCCTAGACCCGATGATCACCGAGGACGGCTTGCTTCGGGTGAGGGGACGCCTGAGTGCCTGCGCGGTGCTCACCTTCGGGGAAAGGCACCCGATAATATTAGAGGGACGCCACCCTCTAACGCGAAAGTTGATCGCATTTTACCATGGGATAGCTTTACACGCCAACCATGAGACCGTCGTCAACAACCTTCGTGAAAAGTACTGGATCACAAGGGTAAGAACCTCAGTAAAAGCGGTGGTTGCCCAGTGTCAATTATGTCGTGTTTCCAGAGCTAAACCAGCCCCGCCCAAGATGGGCGATCTTCCGCTGGCGAGAGTCGAGACCTCGCGACGAGCCTTCGTCCGAGTGGGCGTCGACTACTTCGGCCCGATGGAGGTAGCAATTGGGCGGCGCCGCGAAAAGCGGTGGGGTGCATTGTTCACCTGCCTCACCACACGCGCCGTCCACCTCGAGTTGGCCGCCTCATTGAGCGCCGACTCCGCCATACTAGCCTTGCGGCGCCTTATTGCGCGCCGCGGGCAACCAGCGCATCTGTACTCAGATCAGGGTACCAATTTCATTGGAGCCAACACCGAACTACGAGCAGCCCTGAAGGACCTTAACCACGGTCTAGTCAGGGCCGAAGCCATCAACCGAGGCATCGAGTGGCACTTCAATCCCCCGGCAGCCCCACACATGGGCGGCTGCTGGGAGCGCCTGGTGCGTTCTATAAAAAACGCACTCCGAAGCACGCTCAAGGAACGTGCTCCCCGAGAGGAGGTGTTGTATACCCTCCTCACCGAGGCCGAGCTGATTGTAAACAGCCGGCCTCTAACTTATGTCTACGACGACCACGACCAGCCTGTGGTCCTGACACCTAATCATCTACTCCTGGGCACTGCGTCCGGGAGTACTCCGTTCCTGCCGGGAGACTTCGAGGACGTCGATTCGCGCCGGCAATGGCGGCGCGTGAACGCGCTCGCCGACATGTTCTGGCGGCGCTGGCTACGAGAGTACCTCCCAACGCTGCAACGTCGTGACAAATGGATTAACAACGTACCCAATGTGCGGGTCAACGACGTAGTTGTGATTATAGACAATAATAAGGACAGGAATGTATGGACAAAAGGTGTAATTAAGAATGTATATTACGGCAATGACGGTATTGTTCGTGTAGTCGACATTAGGACGTTAAATGGGGTCCTGCGTCGGCCCGTAGCAAAGATTATCGTGCTTCCCACCGACCAAATATGATGTAATGCAGTTGAACCCTTTTACAGGGGGTGGAATGTAACGGAAAGCACCATAATTCGAGCTTAAAATGAATTATATATGTCGTCAAATCATTGAAATGTATCGATTGTTCCGTGGAGACGACTATTCTAATATAAATTGCTTAAATAGCATTATATACTGATGAAAATGATCGATATCTCAGAACTGTAAAGAGATAGCGTAATTTGAACACTGCCATTAGCTTAGTTGGAGCATTTACCCCCTAATTACCTATTTTATATAACAGTATATACCCCCGGGGTACCGATTAAAGTAAAATCCATTGTGTCGGAATGTAAACAGTGTTATGTACCATTTTCATACTGCGTAGAACCACGTCTCCCGTACCCCTCCTACGTCTAAGGAGAGCTAACTGCGCAATACCCCGCAGACACCCGTTCCCCTTCAACACCCCCCTCATCAGGTAGGAATGTTTGTAACTGGTGAGTTTCATTAAATATACGACCAAGAGTCACCCGCAACTTGTGATCATGGGTAAAACCTATAAAGGGAACTCGAGCAAGTTGATTTTTGTAGTACATTGGTAGTACATCAGTAATACATCAAGTAAATCTCTCAATAGCAATAATCTCTCCGTACGATTCAGTTGCTCTCCACATATATTCGAGAATTAGTCGCTCCGCGCTTAGATAGTTTTAATAAAGTCAGTTTAAGTTAGCCAATAATTTCAGTTTAAGGTAGTTTCTAGATATTCTATTAGTTCGTAAGTGCTGATTTATATATTGTGACTCTATTTTTGTTGACTGTAATTATCGTGTGTTATTTTATTGATTATACAAGTGTTTAATCTGACAGTGTGGTTTTCACTGGTTACGAGTAAGTGCGTTGGTAACCTTTCGACACCCCCGCCTACAACACCTGACTCCCCGAATATCTTACAGTGCTATTTACTAGCAAACAAGCATGCTTTTTAATAGCATAATTATGTATTTCAGCCATAATAGTTCAAAGGTGGAGTTTATGTCTTCAGTTAGTAATAGTAACATCTTATATATAAAACTCTCGTGTAACAATGTTAGTTACCATACTCCTCCGAAACGGCTTGACCGATTTTTATCAAATTTTATATGCATATTCAAGTAGGTCTGAGGATCAGCTACTATCATTTTTTTTTTTTTTTTCAAAATTTTTATGTAGGTAGGGTAGGGTAGGTGGGTAGGTAGGTAGGGTAGTGTAGGGTAGGGTAGGTAAGGTAGGGTAAGGTAGGTAGGTAGGTAGAGTAGGGTAAGGGTAGGGTAGGGTAGGATAGGTAGGTAGGCAGGTAGGGTAGGTAGGGTAGGGTAGAGTAGGGTAGAGTAGTAGAGTTTATACTACCTATAGCTTTTGACAAAACGAAGTCTGTCGGGTCAGCTAGTTAATAATAAAACCGACATGTTAGTGTCTAGTTAGTATTGGTATAAAAATATGTTATGCATTACACTTTCTGCGCAATTCCTTTGAGCATGATAATAAAACAAACTGTATGAATTCAAATGCGCACAACATTTGAATACATTTAAATATAAAAACGAACGTTTAAAAATATCTTATGTTTAAAATATCGAACATCAAAGAGTGGAATGTTAATAATATCGAATGGAATGGTTTTTAAATAAAATAAAAATAAAAAACCTAGCTTTGTCCAATAACCATTCAATCGAATGCCTTTTATTTTGTAATTCAATGTGGCGTAGAGGATTTTTTACTCGTTTTCCAATATTGTAATTCATGTTTGTTTTTTATTTGTGCTTTACAAAGTAATTTCCATCGAAAGCTGTGATTTTAAAAGCTGTTTTTTTTTTTTTTTATCTAGGGCATCTCAGAGTGTAACCACTAAGGTTCCGACTCTTTAACCGGGCTATCCTGTGGTTGCCTTAAGCTCCTATCGAAACTTAATGCCTCCAGCCAGGGCGTAAAAACTACAAACTAAATGACTGCTGCTCGCTAAGGGCACCCCCTGTGGGGTACGAACCTCGGCTTAGGGCAGCTGAGTCGGAGGGAGGGTGGCAAGGGACCGACGGTAGCTGGATAAAATCAGTGTTTTGATTATTATCCTGGGGAGTTTGGATTACATGCTGCTCAGCTAAAACGCGTGCTGGCGCTTCACTTACAGTCAAGGGTCGGGGAGGTTTAAAAGCTGTTATTTCCTTCTAATTATAAATAAATCATTCAAGCGTATTATTAGATATCTACCCTCGTTATTCCTTTGTAGATAACGCTTAACTGTCTGGGACAAGCATACTGATAACAAATTTTGGTCATGGTAATCTTCGTGACAAACGGAAATCGGATGAAAATTATAAATAGAATCTGTAAAGGAAAATATGTGTAGGTAATAGGGATGATGCCTGGGTAAAAAAAAAGAAAAACTGTTCAGTCCTTCAATCAGATAATAAAAAAATATTGGACACGACATCTTATAGAAAGTTGTCGTAAATAGTTCGTAGTATAGATGTTAAAATATTAAGTAGCCTGCAATACTCTCTCTGTTGTTGACTGTACATTATTCAAGTCTTGTTGGCACGTTGAAATATTATTCTGTTAGCATGACGTGAACTCAAGGAGAACGTATTATGTTTGTAAGCATTTGAGAGAAAGCGTTAGTGTTATGAGCGAGCTTTGTAACACTCAGCTTTCAGTATAAAGAATATTCTCATCCAGGATTTTTTCTTACACGTTCGTAGAACATCATGTTTTATACAGTTTATGGTTCTATTTTATGGTGACTTTACACTAAGTAGGTGACTGACATTACACATTGTAGAATATCGATTGTTGATAAAAAATACCTGTGGGATGTTTGTGGATTTAGCAAAGGAAAACTGCCAATTCTTCAAAGTGATTGGATATCCAATAGGTATATAGGGTTGGTAGAGATGCAGACAGAAGCACGTTGTCGATTTGTGTAGGTGAATCCAGCCCGAGAAGAAGTAAACCAGAAAACAATAAGAAATATAGCTACCGTGACTTCAAAAATCTGTGTAATTGGCAGCTCATCCATTGACCCTGAATTGAATGTTGGGGATTTTTTTTTTAGACAAACTTTCCATAAGAAAATGACAGCCAGCTGTAATCTATACTAATATTATAAAGCTGAAGAGTTTGTTTGTTTGGTTGAACGCGCTAATCTCAGGAACTAGATACTGGTTCGAATATAAAAATTATTTTAGTGTTGGATAGCCCATTTATCGAGGAAGGCTATAGGCTATAATAACATCCTTAGGAGCCAAGCGAAAAGAACAAAAGTCAGAAAGAATGCTAAGCGATAACGAAGTCATAGCGCGGGCGAGCGACGGGATGCGATGGGTGGGCCGAAATTTCACGCGGACGAAGCGCGGGCAGAAGCTAGTATCTGATAAAAACAAACCAGAAAACACTAAGAAAGATAGGTGCCGTGACCGCTACCGCTAATGATGTTCCATATATCAGTAACATTAAGTGTTGGGATTCCAACATGCATTGAATTAATAATATTATTAATTGGGGTGTCAATATTGGCAAAACATAGCGCACTATCAAATTTTTAAGATCTTTATATGTTTCTCAAACAAATAATTTTTATTGTTTTCCGTTAAGTCATAAAAGACCGTAAAAAGGGTTATTTATCAAGTGAACCTTTATAAAAAGTTGATCCTTGCAATATGACAATAGCAAAAAAGAGAAAAATATTTCACATTTTAAACATGATTTACTGCCATTGCAAACTTCACGTAAAGCCAATTTATTATGAGATTATTCTTTAACAATAAATACGAAACCACACAGCCGATAGAGCCGAATACGTGCACATTTGTGTACACGATTTAATTTTGTGTAGCGCTATAAAAGTGATAGAATGATGCCTATATTTTACTAACAACAAAAGAGAAAAGATCCCGAAGTGTTTCGTTACTGTATCTTAATATTTGTTTGTAAAATGGTGCGAGCCAGTGATGAAATCTTTTATGCAAAGGATTTATGGCTACAGCTCCATTTTAGGGTCTTTAACCAGAAGCTCAAATACATTTAAACGAGGAAAATATTCGAGGTCTAAGAAAATGTTGTTAGTAACATATTTTAAATGCTATCTGTAGACGTAAGCAGCATAAAAGGAATGCATTCTGTGCTTTTTTGAAATTGTATATATTTTTTTACATAAAGCTACGTATTTAAAGGACATCGTCAGAAATGGCCCCAGGACCAACAAAAATCTGACCTACATAATAATTATAAATATATTTTATCAGACTAATTGCGAATATCTGTATGAAACGGACATTCTGCGTTCCATAATGAACAATTAAAAGAGCGACTATCGACATCATATAAAATATGCCGCCATCTTTGACAGTTAGATTAGACATGACAATTAGTGATGTCCAATCTTTCAATAGCATGACTAACATGAGGTAATACGAGTATGACTTCCTACCTAAGTATAAATAAAAATAAAAACATTAGGATAAAGTCGTTTGCATTGATGTTAAATAAATAAGTCCTTATTTACCTACCTACATATTTTAATACAAAAACTAGAAGATTTACCAAATACCTAATAGGTACGTAGGTAAGTACTTAAATGTTTTTCTGATTCTCTTAGCTTAACTAACAACATACAGGCAATAGAAATAACAGTGACATGCATTTATTAGCATGTATATCGAAGTATTGAAAGGATTGTTTCTTACGAAATATAACCTCAAAATCTTTGTTTTCTTTTGAAATAAATCCTTTCTGCAAGTTGTCAGTCAGTAAACTTTGTCTTCATGGGCTTAGACTTGTAATTTAGAACACGCAAAGTAACTTTCCTTTGCTGTTGGTTCTGGGGCGAATGATGTATGGATGCAGAACAATCTCCTTTTTGCTATGTATTTTAAAATTAACCTTTGCAAAGGATGAAAGGTCCCTTTTGTTCTACACCTATGCAGTATTAGACTAGCCAGTTGACCACAGAAATTATTTGCCCTGCCAACGTAGTTAAAAGTTAATTTGTGAAATTGCGTTTTTTATTGCCATTTTCTCCGTGATTAAACACCATAATCAAGTTATATGTTTTCCATTTACTAAAGTTGAAGCTTTTAAAAACTAGCCACGACGTCTTAAATTAATAAGCAAGTAGGTACAAAAGAACGCAAAAAACAAATAAATCAAAGTCCTCAAAGAATACCGACACGGTTTACAAAATACCCTCAATTTGAAGAAAGTATGAGCTTTCCAGTAGATTAAACTCTGTTGATCTCGATTGTCTGGTTTGTGGTGGCACAACAAACAACGGTTCCCATTGCCAATAGACATGATTCACGTATATCCACAGAATATAATTCTCGCTTCTGTGTGTCTGTTCAAGTATTCATTTACTAAAAAGAAATATTGCTGACTTACGTCACATACTTTTGATTTATTTGGGATTAAAGAAAACAAAATTATTCGAAAAATTCCTATAAATAAATATATAAAATATATAGATATCTATAAAGTAGCATTCGTTACCTACTCTTTATATCATCTGTCAGTGAAAGTCCCATCAAAAAAAGTTAGCCATTTCTGAGATAAGCAGATTTACTACAAGTACCGTTTATACTTTCATATGCATTTAGTAAAAAGCTAGTATTTTCAATTTACAATATAAGTATTTCTATTTTTTTTATTGTCCACAACGGTGGAGCTCTTGTCCTTCATCTTACCTGAAGGTAAGTGATGATAAGACCGAAGATGGAAGCGAGGTTCACCCAGAATCCTCAACCACAGTGGAACTGACAATTGTATAGGAATTTGTATTTTTGTTCAGCCAAAAAGTACACATACATTACACAGTATACATATAGCTCATGGAAAGCGTTCGGTGACGATCGCGAACCCATAAGTTTTTCCCCTACCAAAAAGTGCTCAACGCGCTTAAAGAAATTTTCACTTCAATATATATCTGTGTCATGTAACTTCCAAACATAAATATAAGTTAGGTCCGAATTATATTTCACAATTCGTAAAAATGTCATCATAATTTGCCTAGCCTTTTCCCAACTATGTTGGGTTCGGCTTCCAGTCTCACCGGAATCAGCTGAATACCATTTTTTTGCATCGAGCGAGCCTATCTGACATCCACAACCCAGTTACTAAGTAACAGAGACACCCCTTGATAAGACTAGTTGTCAGACTTTCGGGCTTCTGACGACCCGTAATGACTGCCAAAGATCCATTAATGACAGCCGGGACCAACGGCTTTACGTGCTTTCCGAGGCACGGAGGGGTTTTGGTAGGTATGTAAAGATGGTCACCCATCCACGGACCAATCGCGGGGGCCCAATCGATCGACCCGTGTGCCTGTTATTACTTAGCCAACAGCCTCGTGGCTACTGTAGCCGGCAGGGTGGACGGCTAAATATTATGTCACTGGATGGCGGCACACAGACCTTCATCGTCATTCAGTTAAGTGAGGTAAACGCAAGCCGGCGGGGTGGTTAGTTTTAGTTATTAAGTATCATCGGCTTGTTTATATTTATGGATCTCTGGTCTGAAAATAAAGATTATATTATTATTATTATTACTAGCCACAAGCCCCAATTCGTAAAAATGTGAAGTAACACAAATCTACAGTACAAGTTTAACAACTAAGGGCGGGTTGTTTCACGTCCACTTGACGCACGCGTATACGTCATAAATGGCGCTAACTATCGTCAAACCAAAAAAAAAGCGTTTTTTCACAAAATTATGCCCTTTACGTTCGTTAAAAAATAACAATTACAGTAACACACTAGTTAACGTCATTGTATTGTTATACATTTGAACTTTGACGATCGGTTTATTATGCAGTGAAACAACGCTTTGTATTTAACATATTATATGTAATCGTTATTATTTGACGTTCGTATGTTACGTTAACCAACCGTTTGAAACAACCGGCCCTTAAACATCAATCAAGTAACATTTTATTCCCAAATCAGAAAAAGATTTTCACAAATCTACATGATAGGTTCAACTTAAACAACTTAACTTACTTAAGTCAGGCGTTGCTCATATGTCATCTAACGCCCCACTTAGTTCGTTACTTAGGTACAAATTGTACGTGGGAACCAAGTTAGGGATCAGTTAAACTAAATTTTGACGACCATTACTGAAACATTAGCCTCCCAGATGTAACATCTGGGCCATTCCGTTTGAGGTCGGCTAATTCGTTTTGGGCCACCAATTTGCTTGCCGCGTTGAAATAGGCTATTGGTACACCATTTTAGGCCCCACAGTGACTTCGTAAATTCGTAGGGAAACTCAATTATCTCTAAATTGTGAATCGAATTGGTGTGTCTGTTGTGACGGCTAAACTACACGTATACACACACGTACACGTAGGTACACGTTTTAGTAGTATTGGTAGTAGCAGAACTTTTTGTGAATGAGCTCCAAGTCAAAGTCAAAGCATATACACCGTGGCATTTTAGTCGTCTTAGAACGACAGCCCACTTCATGTATCCAATCACTACTAATCATTCATTAAAAAAAGAAGATATTTATGATCATCATTTCAGCCGGAAAACGTCCACTGCTGGACAGAGGCCTCCTCCAATTGGGGGGTTGTGCCATAATCGCCACGCTTGGCAGGCGGGTTGGCGATCGCAGTATGGTGGTAAAAATGCATAGAAATGCTGCTGCCCATTCTCTAGTCAGTCCCTTAGTCGCCTTTTACGACACCCACGAGAGGAAATGGGGTGGTGCTATTCTTTACGTCCGCCACCTCAAGGTTTTTTTTTTTTTAAATTCCGCCTAGAGGTATTTTATGTCGGACAAATTGAGTGGACCACCTTTGTAAGACGACTAAAATGTCACGGTGTATATGTATTTCAATTAAACCATTTACAGAAATTTTGAATTTTCCAGGAGTCGGCCAGTTAGTCAGAAAGTTGAAGTTGAAGCAGTTGCCCATTCCAAAACATAGATCTCTATGGAGAAGAACGCGCAAGAAACTCCATGGACACTCGCCCGGGGCAGTATTGCCACCACACCTATGTCTGCCGCCAAGCCGCGTTGCTGTATTCCGGATCGAAAGGGTATGAGTGCCGGTGTAATTACAGCACAGAAGATATTTCCAGCTGTATTTAGCATTGAAATTAAAGCCAATGGGGCTTTGCTATACGGTGCAAGTTTATTGCCTGTGACATACAATAAAATTAAAGCAAAATATATGACTTGCAACATATATGGTCTACCTACACATATCAAAAAAAGTTTGTGATCACTGTTTGTGGAAGGTAATTTTTTTAATTGAACTTTATCAAGAAAAAATCTTTGTTGTGTGTTTTATTTAAATAGAAATACTCTGTTTGAAATTAAAAAATTAAACTATTTTTTATAAAATATAATTGAGTAATTAATCATAATGTAACAGAAAATTGATAGAAAGAAAAAGACTGTTTAACCAAACTTAAACAACAATTTATTAATAAAAGGTTTATATTCAATATAAAATAACTCCTCCCCTGGCTCGAACACATGCGGTGATTCTCCTGGGCATGCTGAGAATCGAGTTATCCAGCATTTCTTGGGGTAACCTGTCCCATCTTGAATAGCGGCTTCCGTGTGCTCTGGCACTGTCTGGGGACGTGGCTGACGGTTCCAAACAGCTCGCTTAAGAGCATCCCACGCGTGCGCTATTGGGTTTAAGTCAGGCTATATTTTTAAATAAAGAATCTAAAAAGAAAAAGAAATCATAATATAATCCACCGTAACAAAAAAGATTTCGATTTTGAAAGTGAAGTGATCGCAAACTTGTTTTGATGTGTGTATCTCTCATATGCTTGGACGGTGTGTACCCATTAAAACACACATGTGGTTTTTCCAAGACTGACATTTTAAGAATACTTGATAACTCACAGAAGTAAGTATGGCACATGACATTAACTATAAACAACAACAATAGATGGTGTCTGTATAGGTCCAATACAGAGTTTTTTTATATATTTTTATGGTTCCGTACCTGAATAGGAAAAAACGGAACCCCGTATTAGGATCACTCGTGTCTCTCTGTCCGTCTGTCACACCCAATTTGCTCCGAATCTACTAGGCCGATTAAGTAGAAATTTGATACACGTATAAACTTTTGTGACCCAAACACGGACGTGTAACGTAAATAAATGAATTTTGATTATGGGGGTCACTTTTGGGAGGCAAACTATAAAATTAAAAAATATATTTTATTATTATAAAATAAAAAAGGGTTGTAAACTGTACCGTGTGACATAACTAATGAAAGGGCATTATTGTAAGGATTTCAGATATTATTTTAAAATAATATATTTTTTTAACGTTATTTTTAAGGAAATATATGAAAATTGACTATTCCCGGGTATTAATCCTAAATTTTAAATCGAGTTCCTGACTACTGAGCCTAAAATTTTGGAAAAAATACAGAAAATAGTTATTTATTTATAGATTACAGTAAAACCTATAAGAAGTCTATGATCTTAAAATAACATGGTAAATCTCTCAATATTGTGCGTATAGTTCGCGTCACGTAAAAAGACCGCTGGCCAGCGAACAACTGTAACGTTGTATAGATCGTGTCACGTCAGTGCCGGATTAACCACGTAGCAAGAGTAGCAATTGCTACGGGCCCCGCGCAAAAGGGGGCCCCGCGTATCCAAACCTGGCCACCTCCGCCTAAACGTAATTTCTTTAGTGAAACTTATCAAGACGTGGAATATTGAATTTACTTGATGTCACAAAACGTGAAACGTAATAATAATAATAATAACCCCACCGCCGTATCTCTACGTTGACGTCGTGGTGGGGCTTGCGCGCTCCGAACTCTGGGTCTGTGCCGGTAGAGTTTACTTTACCGGAACATGTCTAGGGTGAGGAGCCAGACCAAGAGAGATACAGAAACCCGCAGGGCAGCATGTGGCGAGCTGTTGGGCAGTTGCGACCCCACGGACCCTATCTCCCGGGAGAAGTCATCTTCCTCATCTCTAGCTTCCCTTTATTGGCCGGCTGGAGTGAACACTGACGAGAAACTGAGCTCCCACCTCATTCTTGCCTTTATTGGCCGGCTTGAGTGGAGATTCGCAAGAGCAAACGTGCTCGGAGGAAGGAAGTATTCCAGTAAGTGCTTGTAGGGATCTTGACCATCTTCCGGGATCTAGGATTGTTCTGAGAGCCGTGGAATACCTCTCCGCTCCTCGAGCACCTTAGGATATGTTGCCCCCTTGTCGCTACGTCACTATGTGCTAGCGACCGTTTCCGGGGGCCCATTAATGAGTGTGCAAGTCACCCCCTGCCATTTTATCCGTGAACATAAAAAACATTGATCAGGCAGGGGCCATAGTCCTTCCATAGTTTTAGGTAACCAGTCCATTTTAACCACCCAAACCCATAGTCTAATATCTTAGTTTCCATATCTTACAATAGTCCTACACCAACCGTTGTCCTTGGGTGCACTTGCATAGTGCATACAGGGATAATCGTCGGTTGGTGCCTCATTCCATTTAAAATTGTGTAAGGGGCCTCTGCGAGTTGGCTTCGGCCCCTCGTACGCCTTCCAAAGGTCCGGGACCCTAGGGTCCCGAGATTATAAACGTATATAAAATAATAATAATAATTATTTATTTATTTCTGAGTAAATGGTACATTAAGATCTTAATATTAATTAATAGATTCACATATACTACCGTTGCTGGTCTAGAAATATTCATATTAGAGTACAATTCATTCTCCCATTAATTTAATTATAAATAAGTTTAAAATGAAAATATTTAATTATTTAATACAATGTCAAGTTTGATAAGTACGATTTTTTCATTTTTAGTTTATGAATGAAATGTCTTAATTTACTAATTATATAATGTCAAAGGCTTAAAAAAAAAGAAAGAAAAAAGTCAATATCCGCTATTACATTGTCAATTAATTGTTAAAAAGTAATGTCAAAGTTTTAATTAAAAAATTCGTTAACTGAATAGAAACAGTTGTCTAAAAGCCAAGTAAATATTGTTTTCCTAAATTTATTCATGGGCAACACTCTGATGCCTGAGGGTAAATTGTTAAAGACTTTTATTGCCATGCAATTGGAATTCCTGCTATACAAATGTAGTCTCTGGCTAGGCGCTAGTAACTTATTCGGGTTTCTGCTGTTAACACTTTTAGAAATGTGTTCATACAGTGGAAACATGTGCGGGTACCTTTTTACAAATATACAAATTTCAAAAATGTAAAGGCAAGGAAGTGGAAGAATTTTCAGTGCTTTAAATAATGGCTTACAATGCTCTAAATATTCTGCTCCACATACAGCTCTGACACATTTTTTCTGTGCAATGAATGCTCTATTCACATCTACCGAATTACCCCATATCACAAGGCCGTAACGCAGCACTGATGAAACATAGCCATGATATGCATTAAGGGCTACTTCTTTATTGGCTATTCGTCTCAGTTTACGAAGAGCAAAAACAAATTTATCAATTCTTGTGCATACTTTTTTTATATGTTCTTTCAATTTAATTTTTCGTCAATAACTATTCCCAAGAATAAGGTTGATGGTACTGGTTCCAAAATTGAATGACTATAGTGTATTTTAGGTGGTTTTACTAAAGAATTGTATGTTTGGAATTGTACTAACTTTGTTTTTTCAATGTTTACATGTAAATTATTACACCCTTTCCATCTAAGACAATCCAAGTCAGACAATCAATTCGTTGGCGGAAAATACATATTTTTTCGCATTTGATTTAAATGGAACATGGGAAATTTCGATTTGTAACTTCTAAATATTAATATTAAGGGCTGACATTTTTACAAGGTCTTTATTTTGGCATTATCTTGTTTTTTTTTTTCCCTTTTATACTTGAGAACCCATAGCAGATCAAGGGCCACTCGGAAGAATTTGCTACGGGCCCCGCGCTTGCTTAATCCGGCACTGTGTCACGTAATAAGAGTGCTGGCCAATCGCACAACCATACCATACCATTTTTACGTGACGTGATAGTTGACCGCATAACCATACGTTGTATTAATATACAACGTATGGTTTTGCGGATGGCCAGAGCGCTTTTAACGTGACACGATCTATACAACGTTACAGGGCCTCAAGTTTCCTATTACAATAGTGTCAGAATGGTCTCGCCATTGTGAGTATTTGACAGTGTTTGTATGGCAAATCTGTCAAAAACTCGCAATGAAGAGACCATTGCAACGTTTGTACATTAATAGACTTGGCCCCCAGTTGTGCGGTTGGCCAGCGGTCTTTTTACGTAACGCGAATCGTACCAACTTATATGTTCAGTTGGAATGTATGCGAGAACTTGTTTTTCAAATACAAAGTTAAGTTTGTTCTTGCGATAAATTCACCCTAACTACGGAACCGTTCATTGTGTGTGTGGTTACACGCACATGGCCGGTTTTTTTACAGAACCTTATAGTATGCCACAGGCAATTAAATCGCGCCGTGTAAATCAGGCTTCAATAATTAGTCATTTGAGCTATTACAAGTACTCAAAGGTACAAGCTGTTATTAAAGTTGATCAATATTAGTAGGTACCTTTTGTTTTATATGTGCTGATAATACTTGCTTTTGACAGGTTTCAAAACCGAACGTTTTAATTAGATTTTCGCAGGCATCAGGTGCAGGACATCATATTATGCTATTTTAGGTATTATTAAAAATCATAAGTCATAGAATTTTAATGGTAGAAACCTAAAATAAAAAGCGTTATCGTTTAAAATGAGACAAAGTTCTAGACGTACGTATAGGTATAATGTTCCCATCAATATAATTAACTGCAGATCATAACATTCCCAAGCCAAGATCGTAGAAACAAACGCAATTTCTAAAGAAGTTCGGTCTCCTAATCCTGTACCTACTTTTTCTTTTAGTACATTACCCGGGCAAAAACTGAAGAGCAAACATTTTAGGACAACCCTTTCAACAAGTTCGAAAAAACCTAAATTATAGAATAAATAAAAGTAGGAAAGAAAGCAAACTGCGGCCCATTATTTATAAAATGTGAACTTTGCTTACAAAACTGTAGATTTATAAGTAGGTATTGTCATCATCATTTCAGCCGAAAGACGTCCACTGCTAGACATAAGCCTCCCCCAATTGGGGGGGTTTGCCATAATCGCCACGCTTGGCAGGCGGGTCGGCGATCGCAGTATGATGTTAAAAATGCATAGAGAACGCTGCTGCCCATTCTCTAGTAAGTCCCTTAGTCGCCTTTTACGACACCCACGGGAGGAAATGGGATGGTGCTATTCTTTACGTCCGGTACCACACGGTACGGCACGGTAGTAGGTATTGTATCTTGACCTTATTGGTGACATTTCTGCTTACCCCCATAGGAAGAAGGCGTGAGATTATTATCTTATGTATGGATGTAATACAGTAAGTCTGAGCGCCGACCAGTGTCAAGACCTCTTTAGCCAGCTCTTGAAAACCTGGAACGGTCACCAACAACATAGTCTCATAGTCCAAGTTGTCTAAAATCTACTGATAAAATTATTAAGGCGTGGTTCTTCGAGCGTGCATTTTTGTTCTAGAGGTGACAGCTAGGCGCAAGTAAATTATGCCGTGAATTTCGTTAATTTTGGGTTAAAAATTATATGTTTTACGATATTAACAATGTTAAACACGACGGACATTACATCATCATAGACGTTTATTTTGATGTGATTTTCAGTACATAGTGTGGTATAATATTGAAATAAAATGATTTTAATCTACAAAATTAGGGTATGTTGGGATTTTTTTTTTTTCTATCGAGCGAACTTTATCCAATTATGTAACGAGTACCCGACGTACCTACAGAAAGGTCTCAAAAGCAAAATAAAATTTTTTCACGTGTTTAATCAATACCGTTTCTAAATAAAATGACATTAAAATTACATTTCCTAGAGGTTAACTTGAAGAACGTCGCCTTAAGCATCAAGACAAAACTATTCTGTCTAAAATAAAAAGATAGGAGCTAGCTCTTTATTGCACACCATAAAAATTACAGATTTACATATATGTAGAAAATTTGATAAGGGGTGATACAATGGGCGGTCTTATCGCTAAAAGCGATCTTTTAAAGACAACCTTTGGATGGATTAAGGGGGAAGGAGTAGTAAAGTAAATCAGTATCCAAAATACTGATTTTGGATTTTGGTGTGCACACTGTCTTATTTTGTTAAACGACATCCTACATCAACAAATCTTCGAACACACTTTCTCCTTTTATTTTTTAAATTGAATATTCACGTCTTAGCAATTCAACATTACTTTTACTGTACCGGTATTTTTATTAGATAAAAACACAGTGCTGCCGCTCGCTTAATGAGGTTTTGGTTACAAACGTTAAATTCGCGGGAAAACGTTCTCCGTGAGTCGAATTTCAAGGCAAAGAAAGTTTAATTCGATATAGGTACTGTTGTCGTCCCGGTTGTTTCTACATGTAATTTATCTTTAACCCTTTTTTTTTTTGAGTATTCACTGGATTCATCCTGTAGTTGTTTACGGTTGAGTTAATCAACGGAGGAATTTGTATTTAGAGTTTGGGTGTTTCTAAGTATTGAGTATGGATGCTTGTTGCTCAATCACGATTTAACGTCTAAGCGGGTTTGTGTGAGTTTTGATGGCTGGTAGACCTGGATTATCATAAGGCATGTCGATCGGACCCCAAATAATTGCCATTCGGATTTCCTAAAAAAATTAATGGACTTGCTGATGTAGTAAATGACCCTCTTTTTGTTAGCCTCAAATAATATCCATATTTCTTTATTTATTTATTTTCTTTCTTTTAGCTTATTTTTCATTGAGTTAGCCCTGCTACAGTTAACGTTTGCTAACAGCTTGTTTTTTTATTATATAATATAGTAATCTGCGGAAAATGCTGTAGGTAGTATATTTGTTAAGTTTAATTTTAAGACAACATTGTTTATGCTTAATATACTACTGTTTGTTTTCCCAAATGTAATAAATAAATAAATATTGGTTTCCTAAAAATACTAAATCGATACTTTGAAGAAAACAACGTATGTTTCTTCTAATGATGATCTCTACAATCAAGTTCATCATATCCTCATATATAGATCACATCCTCATAGATCAATTAAATATTTCCCGTAACACAACTCATAATATGATTCTTTTAACTCGGAACTAATCTCCCTCGCGAGTAAAAACGTGGGCAACTGCAAGTTAATATATAAAACCTTAGTATTTACAAGTTTTCTTAAAAAAAAAAAAGAAAAGATATAAATTAAAATTGTTTTCACGCCACCTGCTCGATAATGTCATATCAGATTAACCTAAAGCAAGTCCTAAAGCCCTTGGGCTCTAACCGGGTTATAATATTATCCTGAACTTCATTTTATAACCCGCAAGTCAACAAGGTAATTTTTTGGAACCTTAACCAAAAATTCGTTTGAAAACATTAACAAATATACTTTTTCTTACATCGCTGAAAGTGTGAAAAAGATGCCTTCTTCTTGGGCGAGTTTGAATCCCTCACCCGTGACATAAGACACTGCTTTTCTCCCCTTAAGGAATAATCTACTATTATATGCTAGTTTACATGTCTTTACTTTTTACGATCATGTTGGAGTCGGCCAAGTGTATTCCTTGTCCCGTCCAATTACATTCGTGCTTGATAGATTAGTGAATTCAGAAACAATAAAACAAAGCAACGTAATATTCGTATATCACAACCAAAACTTCAGCCATCTTTGGTCCGTCTTATAAGTGGCTTTGTGGATTAGTCAGGCTTAATATTCGAATCCTTTTATCGTTATTTCAACGAGCTTTCCTTCGGGGTCGAGTTCAATATTACCAATATTATCAGTTTATGTTGAGTAATAAATTCCAAATTGCTTGATTGGATTACCGAGCAAAGCTTGTTGTAATAATCCGGTTTGCTAGTTTTAATTTTGACAACTTAATAACCAATCGGGGAGTTTGTTACAAGAGGATGATTGGTTTTCGATAAATTGTTTAGAATTTTGCTCTCTATTCGACGGTTTGAGCAATTTGACTAATCGAATTATTATAGGTATTCTTGTTCACTTCTTGCTCTCCTAATAAACAATATTTCTGTCTGAGTTAAATATGGCGTGAGCTATAGGAGTCAGTTCTAAGGTGCTAAAGTTAATTATAACTCGCCTGCCAGCGGTTTAAAAAGGTTGTACGTTGTTTCATAGCCAATAGTTTTATAGAATTTCGTTTCACATAAATTTTTTCTCATATTTTCGTTTCATAGTCAATGCGCAGAATACTTACTTTGAAGATTTTTAGATCATTGAGTTTTGTTTCACATAAAGTTTAATGTTAGAATAGTCATATCATAGAATAACAAATCAAATATCCTTATATTGTTTATTTAATATAAAACTTATTACCAAGAATAACATTTTATCCATTTTCAATTTTTCAACAGCATGCAACATCCAGCGAGCAAGCAAGCATGCAGCATACAAGCAAGCATGCAACATGCAGCAGGCATGGTTTCTGTCACGGCTCCGGCGCTGCGAGGCTCCGGCGGTCCCACGCGAGCTCATCGTCGCAGATGGTATTCACGCTCACCTGCTCCTCAGCTCACGGGCCGCCTCGCCCCTCCGCGCCTACGCGGATTTAAATTACACTCTAGGGGTAGGGCAGACAAGACTACGTGGAGTCGGTTTTGCAGCGATTCGTTTCTGCCACTAACTTATACCGAACAAACAATATTCGTTAAAAAATAATTCAACAGTTTGATAAGTTTGTTAAACAAAAAAATGCGATTAAAAATTCATTGAATTGAACATTGTTTCTGTGAAATAAGTTTCGTTCAAGTAAATAGTCTTTGAAACAATAATATTCGAACTAAAAATACAAGGACCGAATATTATATGAAACATTTTCTGGGAAACGAAATTCTATGAAATTTCTGTCTGCGAAATAAGGGGACACCGTTTAAAGACCATTGAGTTGCATTTCCTAGTTTATAATTTATCCGCTGACAGGCGATAGAACAGCTGTTATTAGTAAAAAGAGTTGCGTAGTTGAGCAAAGTTAATTATGGTTGTACAAGTACCTACTCGCGTATTCACAACAATATATTATTATTCAAGTCTACGCTACTACAAGAAAGCTGGCACTTTTCTCGACAACCTTGATTGTTGTGAGCGGCATGGCAGAGGATTTGCAATTTGCATGTATAAATAAATAATGCCTCTTTAGCTCACGCCAAGAACACTGTGCGTAGGTGGTTTTAATTTAAGAGTTAGTTCAAATCAATTAATTAAATCTATATATATATATATATATATATATTTATATTTATATATATTTAGACAGAATTGTATTTAAATGATAATAATTTATAGGTTCTTCTCCCTGACTACCCTGTTCCCGATACTAGCCAATAGGAATCTCTGAAGCATTTTAATATGAGCTGATAATTATATTACTAGATCGCCGTGCAAAAATTAAAATATTTAACGGTATTTCCCCTCCTACGTCCACGACACAGGCTTGACCTAATAGGTAAATTATATCTTCTTATTGAACTTTTAGCGAGAATGTGATTCTCTGTCAAATTAATTGACAGATAATTTCATACAAATTATGTCCCAATTTATTAACTAGTGGGTACTTGCTTGCTATCCATTTACTGCCAAAAGTACTTACTATTTTCATAAAGGTACCTAATTACCCTGCTCAAAATATTTTTTCTACATTTTTTTTTAAGTCATGTGAATTTATTATCAATTAAAAAAGATTGTAAAAGAGCATTGTTAGTTCACATTTTGAACTAACAATGCTCCTTTACAGGATGACATTTGCAGTGTAATATTGTTAGTACTTGTAACAAAAAAAACCCTTCGGCAAGCCTTAGGAGGAGGTGGATTTCGAAGAAGGTTCCACGAAGAAACTTTCTCCGCGCTGACATTCCCTCCATTATGAATATTAACAGAAGACTTGGTCGTCAAGACAACGAGTTTAGCATGGAAACGCCCTCAATGTTTCAGTTATAATTTTTATTTCGAAAACTATACGTTTTATCGCTAGACTTTTAAATTAAAAATTGTAGAGTAAATAATTTGCTTTCAAAAAAAAAATATTGGCGACGCTAAAAATGTGTACCGTTTCGGAGACATGATTTTTTCTTTTGTGGTGTTGGAAAGCATGGCGTCAGCCTTTGAAGAGAATTTACAAGCATCGGCAAGAGCGGCGGAGAAGGCAGAAGATGTCAAAGCGAAGCTTGTATTGTCCATCGATCCATCGTTATATGCTCACATAAAACAGGCGCCGGCGACGACAGCTTATGATTTATGGAACAAATTGAAAACCACATTTGTTGATTCTGGCTACACGAAAGATAAGTTTGCTCAGAAATATCAATATATGAATAGCATTTAAATCTCAAAAATTAACACAGCTGATTGAGTTTGAGTTACAAAAACAACATTGACAATGTCTGAATGGAACACTAGAATGAAATGAAATGAAATGAAATCGTTTATTCTGTAAATAGGATATCGGAATCACTTTTACACGTCATATAAAAAATATAAAAACAAGCTTGAGGAAGTCGACATTTCCTATCTGACTATCCCTGAGAAGAAATGGCGAAACAAACTCAGGGGTCAAAGTCTCTTTTAAAGTCCAGACATAATCTTGGTCAGATCATGTGAGGACCATGTAGATCCGTGTCTGAAATGGTCTTTTGAGGAAAGAACCACACAATTTTGAGTGGAATAGATTCCGACGTACACAAATATCAGCTGTTTGTGATTCAAATAGGAATTTACACAACGCTGTAAATTGACAAATTGTCGAAAGCACGAGCCAACAATTGGCAAATTGTTTCAGTATGTTTAAATAGCACTGTAGGTATGTTCGTGAATGTGAATAAACAAGAATTTTGAATGAGTCGGTCTGTTTGCTATTGAGCCGAAAATAATCTAAACTAATATTATAAAGCTAAAGCAGTTTGTTTGTTTGTTTGATTGAACGCGATAATCTCAAAAACTACGCATAGAAAAATTATTTTAGTGTTTGATAGCCCATTTATCGAGGAAGGCTATAGGCTATATAATATCACGCTACGACGAATAGGAGCGGAGCATCAATGAAAAATGATGCAAAAACGTGGAAAATTTGTTCCTTTTGAGAGCTTCCATTGTGTGCGCTGCGTAAACAGTTAAAGTTACACAACAATCATGTATAATGGAATTGTTCCCCTTAAAAAGTTCTAAAAAAGTCCGCAATAGCATATGTCTATCTTTTAAGATTGGCTCACTAAAACTTTTTAATGAGAATCAAATAAAACTGAAGTTTTTTTTTTTTTGTATGAACGCGTTAATCTCTGGAACTACCAATTGGATTTGAAATATTATTTTTGAATTTGATAGCCCAATTCTTGAGGTAGGGTTTAGACTATTTAACATGACGCTAGGACTCTTAGGAGCCGAGCAAAAAGTAAGAAAGAACACTAAGCGAAAACGAAGTCATAGCGCGGGTAGGCGATCCGATGCGACGGGGTGGGCCGGGGGTACAGGAAGTTTCACACGGACGAAGTCGCGGGCAGAAGATAGTTATAACATAAAGAATCTTAGAATCTACCTATTTGATCAATCTACTAATCAAAGAAAAACTAATCATACCTAACTATGCATAATGAAAATGTTATTGTTCAAGTTCAAAACCCGTTTCAGTAAATTGCAAGCCCATTTTAAGGATCGATGAAGTGCTAACACGCGTCAATACACTGAAGAAGGATTGGCATTTCAAACTTTAGTCCGGAATGTAATACTGTCGACACGGTTCAAATGAATCGCCTGAAATTCCTGAAGAGCTTTGAATTATATTGCAAATACCGGAACTTGATCCTTTTGTTGAAACTCACAGCAACTCTGAGCGCTGGGCCTTTATGTCATGTTTTTATTCAAACCACTTAGGAAATAATTGATGGTCGCCAATAAAGACCGATACCCGAATAAATCTAAAAACAATTAAACTTAAAGCTTTTTATTTTTGAAAGGTTTTACAATAAATGGAATTTTTATTAGATCCATCTTTGTGAATATTTTTCAATTGATCAGTATACTTGGTCCATTCATAGTTCATTCATTTTAGAACAACCAAAAATGTTTTATTTCGCTAACAGTAAAATCATCTAAAAGTAAAAAATAAAACTTTATCATGATCAAAATAAATAGAATTTTTGTTTTGTCATAGCCACTAATGTAGTATTTGACGGGTAAGAGTACTTCTAAAAAAGTAATATTTCGAAAGCCTTTAAGTAAAATACTTCAGTAAGTGACGGCATAAAGTTTCAGTATAGGTTCCTACAAACAGGCCCGACACGCAACGCGACACAAAGGCACCGATCGTCACGCGACACGCGGTGCCTTTGTGTCGCATCGCGTGTCGCGCCTGTTTGTAAGAGCCTTAAGACTGCGCCGAGTGCACAGTGGCGCCCTCATCGTTATTTCGGTGATTTCCTTTATTTTAGAATGAAAATGCAGAAAATAAGCTCGTCAAGTTGTGCTTCACAAGACTATACGTTATTATTACTACAAACAGTAGTTTTAAATTGTTATGTTTTATTGTAATCATTAAAACGGAAAATAGTGGCCACTAAGTGTTTAAGCACTCCGTTTATAATAATAACGATGAGGGCGCCACTGTGCGCTCGGTGCAGTCTTAACACTTCAACAACTAAGCAATTTTGTAACGCGCATTCCCCTGTACCTATGTCACCCATAAGCATTTACGGCATTGTTATAAATTCTATATACTTATTAAAAAAAAGTAATTAATGCATTTGTTGCATTTATATATGCTAGAATAACTAATTTATTTTTATAATTAAAATAAAATAACAGTAGATATATTTATTTGTATTTTTAAATCAAAACGTATATACCCATTTGCCACAAAAAGGAAAAACTTACATGAACACAGCACCCCACACACCTCTAGTAAATGAATCGCTTATGAGTGCGTAGAGAACGTAGCTACACAATGCAACAAACTCCGATCACGACAGCAGATCATGTTTTTGGAATAAATTCAAGGAATCCCGATGACGCGCTTGGGTCGTGATCGGCTGTTAAAGTGGTAAGGAAGCCAAAGTAAACCGATTTCCAAACTTATCCATGTAATTAAAGTGTGGTCATAATTCCGACAAAGTGCGCAAATTTTCATAACCCTAATATGTGGCAGAAAATATATTTACATTTGAGTCTTTATGCGTTTGCCACAAACGGCTTTTGGCACCACGGCTTCGCCTGCTCTGGGTTCGGAAATTGACCCAGAGAAACGTACTACCGGGATAAAAAAGTATCCTATTGTAACGTTAAATTTTTCCGGGAGGGGAAAAATGTAACGTTACAATCTGGCGCCCAACGTGGGGCCAGATCCTTAAATTTTTCCCCTCCCGGAAAAATGTAACGTTACAATAGGATACTTTTTTATCCCGGTAGTACGTTTCTCACCCAGTTCATAGTCTGTCCGTGTGCCACATCCAAACTCGTTCAGCCGTTATGACGTGAAAAGGTATTAATAACAACACACATATATAATATTTGTATGGATGGATGTATTACGAAAGACTTTCAGGTAAGTATTTCAGTACGACTAATAGGGGGTGACATAGGAAGCCATAGTAAAATTGCGCCAACAAAATTAAAGTTTGGTCATGATTGCGGCAAAAAAGTACGTAAATAGTCATGGAACTCCTATAAATGTACCAATTTAGATTCAGGGAACCTTTCCTCGTTTTCAGCCACATAATTTTCTTTATTTTTAGCGTAAAAGTTAGAGCTAATTGTGTTTTGGACGATAAAGCCAGACAACAACAGTTTTTTGCGTGAATTTCATGTTATACTCTCGTAGCAGTGATATAATCAAGTGGTGTAATCGTCGAACTGCCAAGTCATAGATCTCGATTTCGAACCCAAGGCACTGACTTTTCAGATTCATGTGCGTATTGTATAATTATCACTTGCATAAAAAACGGTGAAGGAAAACATTGTTAGGAAACCGATAATTCTGAGCGATATTTCTTGACGGCATGTGTAGCTAAGTCAAATGCCCATAGGCGGCATAAAAACTCTCGACACCAGGTTAGTCAATAACCACAAAAAAAGAAAGAAAAAGCGTGAATTTCATGAGTTCTTTCTTTTCTTTTTGACGTGACAACGTCTAATAAATCGGTGAACGCCGGCTGCATGCACGAAAAAGGTTGACTCATGGTCCCGTTACACTCATTGTCCCATTACGCTCATTTTCCCGTTACGCTCATTGTACACTTGCGCCGCATCAATGTTTTGTTATGACGTTGTCACGTTAAACTATCGTCCGTAAACCAACTCTACAGAAGACCAATATTTTTTTTTAAACGTTTTCCACACTAGGAATTTCTCAAACCTGTTTTCAACATACTGACATTCACACGAAGCAACAAAATTCGATCTAAATAAAAACGGCCACATTCCTCTAGATCGTATTTTGTTGCTTCGTGTCTCAATATGAAACCTTATAAAAGGTATTAGAAAATTCTAGACATACTTACCGATATAGTTACTTGAGGTGTTTTTCATAATTCCTTCTCAGTCACGAGATAATATGTTTTTAAAGGAGTGTCGCTAGTGGACCGGCGTTAATCCTCTTTAACTATAAGCCCAGGTTTCCTCACAATATATCCTTCACCGATGTCAGTAATGTCCAAGATAAACTCAGAAAGTAGTCACCAGCACATCAAGTTACCACAAACTCAAATTTTCTCATTCGATTTTAAACTTAACTATCAACATTTTAAGGTTTAAAATCGTTTGGAGTTTGACAATTTCGTATAACCTGATGTGCTAGCGACCGTACACAAGGCTACAAATCAAGCTATACCTTCCAGTATAAGCTGACCTTAAATTGTACGGAAATCCTATACAATACAAGATCAGCTTGTACTGGAAATGTATAGCTTGATTTGTAGCCGTGTGTACATGAATTGAAAAGAGATTCTTAAAACATCTTGCCTACTCTGCGAGAATAGCTAAACAAGTTCCAAGCTACACAAAAATTAACCTCCTTGTTGCAGTGGGTGCGAGGCAGTGGCAACAGTCTGTATCCCACAGATGTTTGTATTTCGTGCGGATAGCCCTATCCAGAACAAATGGATGCATATTATGATGTGTATTGACTAACATAGTGCATAAGATTTTACTAACACAATACGTAATTATATTGTAATTTTAATTGTAATAATTTATTTATCTGTATATTTCAATGTATTTTTATAATTTGTATGGATATTTTTTTTACGAATTAAAAATAAAACGTCTTGAATTTTTTTCGAAAAACGAAGACATAAAAATGATATAATTTCTATTCAAAATTCTTCATAATAAATTAGACTGTCTCCAGTTAAGTAAGATTAATAACCTACCCTATATAAATTTCCGCGTCACCCTATCAAACTGTTACGTCCCCCATTCCCCAAAACTGTTTCCGAGTCTAACTCCCCAGTGCCAAGACTTTACAGACTTTTAAACAACTGTGATGTAATGATTGTCGAGGGGATTGACGCTGTTAGCCAAAATACAGGTTCCTCCTAGTTCGGCTCCAAATGCTAAAACTTTTGTATACTTTTGTTTTATCATAGCACATAACTGTAGTGTAATCTAAGTACTGTTTTTATGAAACATAAGCTTATTATTATTATTTTTATTTTTATATATTTACATATCTCGGGACCCTGGGGTCCCGGACCTTTGGAAGGCGTACGAGGAGCCGAAGCCAACTCGCAGAGGCCCGTTAAACGCTTTTTAATTAAATGAGGCACCAACCGACGATTATCCCTGTACCCACTATGCAAGTGCACCCAAGGACAACCCCCGGTTGGTGTAGGACTATTGCAGGATATGGAACCAAAGATATTGGACTATGGGTTTGGGTGGTTAAAATGGACTGGTTACCAAAAACTATGGAAGGACTATGGCCCCTGCCTGATCAATGTTTTAATATACACGGATAAAATGGCAGGGGGTGACTTGCACACTCAATAATGGGCCCCCGAAAACGGTCGCTAGCACATAGTGACGTAGCGACAAGGGGGCAACATGTCCTGAGGTGCTCGAGGAGTGGAGAGGTATTCCAAGGCTCTCAGAACAATCCCAGAGCCCGGAAGATGGTCAAGATCCCTACAAGCACTTACTGGAATACTTCCTTCCTCCGAGCACGTTGCTCTTGCGAATCTCCACTCAAGCCGGCCAATAAAGGCAAGAATGAGGTGGGAGCTCAGTTCCTCGTCAGTGTTCACTCCAGCCGGCCAATAAAGGCAAGCCAGAGGTGAGGAACATGACTTCTCCCAGGAGATAGGGTCCGTGGGATCGCAACTGCCCAACAGCTCGCCACAAGCTGCCCTGCGGGTTTCTGTATCTCTCTTGGTCTGGCTCCTCACCCTAGACATGTTCCGGGAAAGTAAACTCTACCGGCACAGACCTAAAGTTCGGAGCGCGCAAGCCCCACCACGACGTCAACGTAGAGATACGGCGGTGGGGTTATTATTATTATTATTATTGATTGATATTGGTTGCACTTCACTTCAAAAATTCAAGCGCCAAGTTCACCAAGATATGTAACTAACTACTACTCGTATGTCACAAACTATCCCAACTATTGTCAATTACACTAGTTTACAAAGTTTTTGTCCTTTGAATGAAACGTTTTTTTTTTCTTAACAATCGAGGTGCACTGAGTTTCAGAAAAATTATAAAAAAAATCTAACACGTCATGTTTCCAAGATATTTATTATTTTTGATAATTTTTTACAAAAAATAATGCTTACAAAAATAACAAACAAAAAATTAAAAGTGAATTGTTTTAGCTTTTTTCTTGTATTTATTCGTGTCTGTATCTCTAATAACAGACCAGCAATAATCACCTAACATGGCCTGGTCCCAGTATCCTTGATAATTTTGCTCAAAAAATTTCAAATCCTGATGAAAACGCTCTCCATGTTCATCGCTGACTTGTCCGAGAGCAGCCCAAGAGCTTAGAGTTTTTCTGCATCTTTCACAAAAAACGTGAGGAGCCCATGTTTTGTCCTGGTGACAGACCGAAATTTTGAAATAACCGAAATATGCATCTTTAAGTGATTCCGTTATGGGATATCCTTTTTTAGATATTATAAATTCACCACAAACATAACAAAAACGATCAGAATGTACTTTACACAAACTTTTTGACATTTTTAAAACAAGTATTTATTTAACTAAACACTGCACAGCATCAAAATTTTAAAATAAAATCGAAACCAACTTATGAGTAGTTTGAAAATAAGATGTTATAAGAACTTGATTTATAGACGTGATAGAAATAAAACAAATATATGTTTGCGTTTAGTTATTACTACTAAATACATCGATATGGAATTCATTGAAAGGACATGACTTTTATTTTAATTTGTAAACTAGTGTTATTGTTGTGTTAAAATTCTGTCAAAATTATGTGTCGTTTCTGTACTTATAATTATTGTTTTCTTTTTTCTTTCATGTATTCATGGTTTTGCTTGCTGTGTTTATCGCCTTTTTGTACTTCGCTTGTGTCAGTTGACTGAACATAAAAATCTTTCCTCGCATAAAAACAAATCGCAAAGAAAAGGATTCTACAGTCATTTTCCAGATTCACTTGGACAAACTTACCTAGCATTCTTATAATAGCTTTCCTAGATTTCGCCTGTCGTGTCTCGCCATGCACATGACCGTTGAGCAAACCGATCTTCGTTTTTTCCATAACACGTGTGGATCTGTGAACAAGAAAGTTATTAAGTTAGCAGTCATTAGGAGAATAATTATATAAGTTATGTAACAGAGCCTTGTTTGTGATTTTAAACCTATAAAATATGGAAGGGTACCCTCTCTATCCATCTAAAAAAAAATAAAAAATATAGGATTGTATGTCGGCCCGATAAGTTAACCTCTTCTCCGGTGCAAATGGCGATGAATTCGATCGTAAGCACTTTAACTACATTATAGCGTAGAAGATACTTTTTCACCTCACAAGCTCGAAAATATTCTGTTTATCATTGGAAATCTGAGTGCAAAACTGCATTTTATCCGCTAGCATGGAAAGTGTTTTTAAAATTCGAACCTCTCTGTTCAACAATTTTCTATACCACCAATCCACTAAAAATGAATTAAGAGGGCGCTTATCGGTCCACTAGCGCCACTCCTTTAAAAAAAATATTATCTCGTGACTGAGAAGGAATTATAAAGTTTCATATTGAGACACGAAGCAATGGTTCAGTCGCAGAATGTACCTAAACGTTTACTAAACGTTTGTTCTTTCTTTCTTTTCTTCTTTTACCTTTCGCAAAATGCACCTTTCTCAAAATGTTCCTTTCTCATAATGTACCTTTCTCATAATGCACCTTTCTCATAATACACCTTTCGCAAAACGTACCTTTGTGCTTTAGAACCAGAAGAAGACGATCGACATCAGGGGCACTGCGAGGTTCGGTTTGGTTAGGTTCCTTTAAACCCTGCAGATGGAAATAGGGGCCCCGCGAAGCGGGGCTCCATCGACTAAGCCTTATTATTCAACAGTAATCAATCAGATCAAATAAAAAATAATGTAAATTAAAAAATTTAAAAAAATGACCATTGGGGTGGTACACGCCACTAGTTAGTGTCAGCCGCCACGCCGGGGGCAAGGTCGAAGGGGGCAGATGGGAATAAAGTTAAAAAAGGCACATTTTGCGAAAGGGGCATTATGAGAAAGGTGCATTATGAGAAAGGTGCATTTTGCGAATGGTACGTTTTGCGTATGGGGTGCATTTTGCGAAAGGTACATTCTGCGACTGAATAAAATTCGATCTAAAGAAAAGCGGCCACATCCTTCATTTGGTTGGTTTTTTATAAAATCGTAAGAAATCATAAAATATGAGCAAATCCAGCAGCTACAAAGATATATAAAAACACCTGCAGAGTTAGTGGAAGCGGTAATTTTTTTCTAGCATTTTTTAGCATTTTCCTCGCTGCCGCTGTAGTAAGGTGAAAAGTTGTGTGTTTCGCTCGGCAGCAAAGTTATTCTGCGTCTCGTACCCTTGAAACCCTCGCTACGCTCAGGTTTCAATACAAGTACTTGCTCCAAAAAACAACTTTGCAACCTTGCATAACAAATAACTATTGAGTTAGTTATTTTATACTCATGATGGTATGTATGCATTTAGGACGTCACCAAAAATGTTTATACAACTTGATCGACAGAACTACTGACCTAAACAAGTACTTACATAGGAAAACCTTTCCTAAAGAGGTTCTATATATAGGAATAGTAACGTTAAGATGATTGATGTGTTAAAGGAAAGCGCCTTTAACACATCAAAGCGAAAACACACACGGAAAAGCGCTTTTAAGGAACAAAATAAAAGTAGCACAACGTAAAGTAGGTTACATTTCTAACCAGTTGAATAATTTTAAATTTTCAGCACGTTTCAGGCATCATAAGTACGTATTGAATACAAAACGATAGTTACCTAGTCTTTAAGCTCTAAAGACGTGTCTTTAGAGCTTAAAGACGCATAAAGAGGCGTATTTCATTGACGTGCTGTGTTCTGATTTTTTGAGTTTTGCTTCCCTTTATATAGATAGTCGGTCATTGTACAAGCTGACTTTGAGATTTCATTGACAATCTTTCAGGAAAAAACAAAAGTCTAAAGTCTTAAAATAATATGGTGAATCACTCTATGTAGTGCGTACAAACTTATATTTGCAGTTGGAATGTGTGGGTGACCATGTTTTTCAACTAGAATTTGTTCTTGGGATAAATTCATCCCAACTACAGAACTCTCCATTGTGAGTGGTCCCACACGCACTTGGGCAATTTTTTTTTTTTGTCATAGAATTGATTTAAAACGGCCATATAAGTCTTTAACGCCGATAAAGCCTGATAAGTTGTCAAACAAATCAGTACAGTAAAACAGGATGAATAGGGATGCAGGGGTGAATCGGGACGAACTTTTAAAATGGATTTTAACGTTGAAATAACATAGTTTGTTGCCAACAAGGACACTTAATCGTTAAAAAAAAAATATTATACAGTTAACACATTAGAGGCCTTTTTTTTGGAACAAAGTACATTATTTCAATGTTAAAATCCCTTTTAAAGTTTTATCCCGATTAACCCCTACGTCCCTATTCACCCCGTTTTACGGTTAACTCCTGTAGGTAATTAGCGTTCCCATACAGTTGTCAATCATATTGATTAACAACAGATAGGTACCTGCAAATAAAATTTCACTGAACACCCACGTAGCGCGTAACGTTTCAGGTACACGAGAAAACTGCAATATGACCATTCGTTTAACGCTAACTAACGCTAAGTAGTAAGTCTAACGCCCGGTTTCTCGACGGCTGTTCAAATTTAAAATTAACTAACCATGTGTCAAATCTCTTGTTAAGTCGAAAACGAGTTGCACGAACGTTAATTAAGTCCTTTGATTTAAATCGTTGATTACTTAACACAACAATCAAATTAGTACAAAAATCCCTTGTTAAATCAGAATTTGGGTTTCTGAAAGAACGATTAAGCTTGAATGTCATGTCAAGCAGCTGTCAAATGTTGTGTTAGCTAATCTGTCGAGCTTGGGCGATTATCTTTGCTTTCCCCGTGATTTTCTGATTTTTTTTTTGATATTTTCTAGTTATAATTAATAAAACAACTTCGGCTACCCATAACGGACTCGAAATTGATTAATTTTCTACTGGAGATTTGATAACCGAACAATTATATTTCTTACGAACAAACGGAACCGTGAGGTACTTCGTGAGGCTCCCCCAATTGGGGGGTTTTGCCATAATCGCCACGCTTAGCAGGCGGGTTGGCAATCGCAGTATGGTGTTAAAAATGCATAGAGAACGCTGCTGCCCATTCTCTAGGAAGTCCTTTAGTCGCCTGCCAAGCGTAGCGATTATGGCAAAGCCCCCTTCGGGGGAGACCTATATCCAGCAGTGGACGTCTTTCGGCGTAAATGATGAGAGTAGATGATAATGGGATGAGGTCGTGTGTCTATATTTTATTGGTGGCAACATTGCCTATATCTATGCAATATCAGTATTAATAGTGTACGCACCAGGACTTAACTTAGTACGGCCTTATCCCAAATGCGCACGTAGTGGCTATGTTTAAGGCAATCTAGCCTGGTACCGAATAGCTACCTACGACCCTAATGACTAAAACCTAGCCGTTTAAATTGACCTAGCACCCTAGTTATCCTAACACCCTTACCCTTACCATACAAACCATACCAAACGTGAGTTACGTTGGTTATACGTGCGGGAAGTCTGTTACGAGGAGACCTACGGTAACAGACGGAATTTGGGAAGGAATAGGGGTTTGTGTACGTCGTGCAATGTACACAGGAAATGGTTTTCTTACTGCCGATCCCACAGACTCATAGGATCGATGATGGCTAAAGGTGTCTTGGCCACAGTAAGAGGAAGTATAGGAGATAAATCACACTCGACTCCAGCTTGATGACTAGTTTATTACAGTAATTAACTTAATTATATACTAATTTTATGGTCCATACACATCGATACTTATTTAGATGTGTGTTTATATGTATCGAGCCGATGAGGCGAAGATCTCAGTAAGTCACTTCTTAGCGCTGACGGTGCGATGCTGTTGTTGCTTGTTCACGGTTGAACAAATAGTAATAGTAATAAGTAGTTTAGTAGTAGTATAAGAAGTATAGTAAGTATGTATGTACAGTACAACTATTTTTTTAATGTTCCTCGGCAAAGTTCGTGTTTCGTCAGTCGTCGGATTTCTATCATTTTTGGTGCAAACCGGACGCTCTCGTTGTCGATTGAGAGCGTCCGGTCTGCACCAAGTGCAAAGGGCAACTGATAGAAATCAGATGACTGACGAAACACGAAGGTTTCCGAGGCACATTAAGAAAAAAGTTATACTGTAAAGTCAGGAAAATTATTTGATTATCAAATTGACTACCAACTCAAATTATCTGTAAGTATATTCAAATTACAACTGTCATTTTTTGACAGTTGTATGAAATGGCTTTAACACGACAATTGACGTTATGCACAGTGTGTCATTTTGAGAAACAATTAATTTCTCTGACTGTACTTAATCGATCGAAAATATCGTACATAAATACAATAATAATAATATCGTACATACACATTCATAATATTAATCAAAATGCATGCCCACGATGTCTCAGTTCGAAGTCATTCAACTGCAATGCAAATCTATTACAAAATGTTAATTTGTATCAGGCTTAATTAATTTGAAAATTACTTCAAATCCCAAGACACATAATAACAATACATTGACCTCTTCACAAACACAATATTAGTTGCAGAAACTCTCAAGAGGATTTTCATATCCACTTGATTTAAATTTACACTGTGATTTACCAGACGTATCGTAGTACAAAATACAACCTACGCTCATTAAGCTGTTTATAAATATTACACACCCACAACATAACTGTTGAAAGTTACCGCAAACTGCGAATTTAATCAATTGAAACGTTATTGGGAAATTGTTAGGAAAACTGTAATGTTAATAATACCTGAACAACACAGAGTAATAAACCTAATCAAGACACAAAAGAAGAAGTAGGCTAGCATATTGTAAATGATATGGCCGGATCCTGCCCGCAAAATCAATTTAGATTAAATTTATGTACAGTAATTATTATTAGATGAAAATTACTTCTTAAATATACTAAAATAAATCGCAACAATTACATTTCTCTAGAAAAGCCGACAAAAAATGCCAAAAAAAATATGTGTTTTAATTGATTTTGTGTGGTTTTTAATTTCGACTATACAGCAATGCAATGCAATACAATTCATTTGTGTTTGGATACATGTATATGACAAATACTGTATCTGTAGCTCTGAAAGTTCCTGGAGGTGAGACTACAATTAAAAAAAACACGTAAAAGTCAACGTTTTCATGATTATCGCAGACACCATTTTTCGAGCTGCCGAAGCCCGAACATGATGACTGTCATGATGTGGATCACGTTACGAATTATGTATGCATCGACAATATATTCAAGAGTGTGCATCCGAACGTCCTAGTTACTTTGACGTTTGAACTGCGCGCGCTCACGATGCTCTGTCTAGAGATGGGTTGTAACAGGTTAAACACGATATCTGTTATCTCTGTTACTGTTACACAAAAATAACAGATCCGAGTATCTGTTATTCAATAACAGCCTGTTATTTTTGTACGACAGTAAGAGTCAGAAGTAAACTTAATATTTCGAAGTAAATAATAGGTGTTTCTCTTTTTAGCAAGGGTGATTTCTTAATGAGGAAGAGAGAGAAATATATAAACTTGCAATATTGCTTGTGTAACAGCCGTAGTAACAGTTGTGTGGAGATTGTTATAATGAATTATTATGTGAAACATTTTCTGGGAAACGAAATTCTATGAAATTTCTGTCTGCGAAACAAGAGGACACCTATGAATAGATTTATTGGAGTTTTGTGCGTACAAAACGACCTTGATCTGCTGAACGAATGGCTAAAATGTAATTTACTAACTATTATCGCCGCAAAAACAACTTTAATGATTTTCTGTGCCAAAAACAAACCGTTACCGGAGTTCACACCACTCACAATAGATAAAGAAGTTCTCAAACGATCAACCTATGAAAAATATCTAGGATTACATGTAGACCACAAGCTCACTTGGAAATTTCACATCAACCATATCAAAACCAAGCTAATGTCATTACTGGCAGCATTACGTAAAGTTTCAAATTGCATTCCAAAATAAGTACGTAAAGTTTCAAATTGCATTCCAAAATAAGTACGTAAAATAATATATAACTCTGTGGTTAAATCTCATCTTGAATATTTAGTTGAGCTATGGGTGTCAGCCGCGAAAACTTACCTAGACCCACCTCAAAGAACACATTTTTTTTTATAAAAAACACTATTTCACTATCATTATTTAACTTTGACAAGAGTACTATACAAAAAAATCTAACTACTCAATATAACTCATCTTAACAAATACTACACATTCGTCCTTATAAAAGAAATCATAACCAAATCTGTTCAATCAAACATACTACATGAAAATAACATACAACGTAAGGAATAAAAACAAAATCCAGTAAAAACCACTAATTATGGCAAAAAAATACAATATTGGTTGAACTGAAACTATTGAACAGCCGTGCTCCTTGCACGGCTGTTCAATAGTTTACCGCAGGATATAAAAAAATGTGACAATATAAACACATTCAAATGCAGATTTAGGCAATATATCACAACACTTCAAATGACATAAAACAGAATATTATTAAGCTAATAATGATATCATCTTCCTGCCCTTGTCCCATGTTACTTGGGGTCGGCGCAACACGTTTTCTTTTTCCATTCCCCCCTGTCAACCGTCACTCTATCATTCACTCCCTTCTCTTTCATATCATTCTTCACACAATCCATCCATATTTTTTGGGCCTTCCTCTCCCTCTCCATCCATCCACATTTATCTTCATCACTCTCCTCGTCACATGCGTTTCCTCCCTCCTCATCACATGCCCATACCATGCCAAGCGACGTCCTTTCAACTTTTCTGTCACCGGCGCCACTTTCAAACTTCCCCTTATATACTCATTTCTGACTTTATCCATTCCCATCACTCCACACATCCATCTCAACATTCTCATCTCCGCTACATGCAATCTTTTTTCATCTGTCATAATGCTAATAATTATAATGACACCCTAAAAGTAACTAATGATAATAGTAGTAGTTATAATCATTTACATATGTATCTCATTATAAGCGAACTGTTATTTTCTAAGTTCATATGAGAAATAAAGTTCTTTAAATATATCTGAGCAAACAGGGCTTCAAATCGAGCTAGATTATTATTGATATCGACGCTTGAAAGGCAATATTGACCAAACGACAAGTTGGCAACTTAACGAAAATACTTTAAGATGCTCTAGTGTAAAGTTGCAAGCATCGACTAAAAACGATCGTTTATATAAATCTATACTTATAGAAAATGGGCAGTCAACACGCTATCATCTCGCTGACTTGCTCAGCAAACTGAGAGCTATTCTGATATTGTTCGCGCTGATAAAGTAAGAAGAAGGTAAAAAATCCACGTATGTGACTTTTAGAACCTCATGAACAAAAGGGTAACAATTCTGTAAGGCTGCAAAACTTCCACCTGTTATTGTACATTAGCCAGCACATCAAGCTACACGAAACTTTCAAATTTCTCCAAACGATTTTAAACTTTAAAATGTTCACGATTAAGTTCAAAATCGAGCGAGAAAACACGACAGTTTGTGGTAATTTGATGTGCTGGCCACCGTACTTAAACACAGAACCTACCATAATGACTTATCAGACTTATCACGTAACGTGGCCCGTCCTGAATTTGTCAATAGGCCGTATAGGCCGCGGCCTAGGGGCGGCAGATTTCAGAGGAAGCTCACTTGATTTCAGAGGATAAAAGTCAAACAAGTTCATTTAAACTATAGTGCCTTCAATTTAACTTTAGTGCCTTCCTTACTACAAATGGAAAATTATTATTTTAGAAAGGTAGTATAATATATACAGTCCATTCGCTCAGTAACATATTGGTCCTTCGAGCCGGATAAATAAACCATCGGAAGGCGGCTCATGCATGCACAGAGATGATCGTAAACGAACTACGACAAATGTAATAGATATTGAGCCTTAGGAGTACCATACGTTCGGTAGCCTTTAATTACCTACAAGGGGCGGCGGAAATAAAGTGGCCTACCCTCATAAAAGATTTAAAAAAATCCGGCACTGAACGTGGCACAACATTTCGTAAAAAAAATACTGTCTTTGGTAGGCCAATTTCGGTATTAGGCGCAATGCGGTGTCAAAATCACCAACAAAAACTCCAGGATTCACGCCTTACATAATAAACGGAAATTCCCTAATGCAGTGACTCAACAAAGTTATGCTTCAGGAAACCAGCCCAGTTGGCCTTGAATAATCTAAAAATGTAGCTCGTGGAATTATTTATATCGGCAAATTGAATTCCTTCGCGACCAAATCGCCGGAAGTTGTTTCTGTGCTATATAAGAAATGGGATAAAGATGTCCATATTCTTAGAAATGTGGTTATATACTTTTCACTTCTCATGCTCTAAAAGTTCGTCTATATGTCGTGCGTAAGCGACATAAAATCGCTTTTTATAAAGTAAAAGCTTCGTCGAAGATCAAGGCAATCGGCCCAACAGCCACACGAACAACTTCAACTTCATAGAATAACCTGTTTATTTTAATTCGTTTCGTAAGTATTCTAAGAACAAGGCAAGGATAGTACCAACAGCCAAAGTACACAATAAAACTTCATGAAATAAACTTATATTTTATTCATTTATTATTTTTTTAATTAGTTTTTTATATTAGTTAATCAATATATTTAAACTATAACTAAGTTATAATAGTTATAATAACAAAATGTTTTTATAACTGAGCAGTATATAACGACCTAATTCAGGTTTTATGCCACGTTCCTACTGAAAAAAAAAGATGAAAAAAAGTTAATTGGTGGGATCCACAATTATTTTTAAATTTTAATTAAATTTACAATATTTACATGTTGTTGTTTCATTTCCTCGCAATCGAAGTGAAAAGTAGAGTGTACAACTCGTCCAATTTTACACTCTATATCCATCCTCGCTCGCAAGCTCGCTCGGATGGATAAACGTCTCGCGTAAAATGGTGTGTTTTATGCTCTTGATGTACAATCTACTATTTAACTTTGAATTTGAATGAAAAAGCATTTATTACCAGCCTGTTTTCAAAGGTCTAGTCTAACCGCGGACTTCAAAAAACAATTTTCATTTTTAACAGTTTTCGTGCAAGTACGTTCTTTCGAGAGTTACAGTCTGAGTAATTGCTGCCCTTAAATTCCATTTGCTTCTTTGAGGGTCTACATGTAACTGGGGACTTGTTGACAGTCTTTTTGGCTTTAGCAGTATGCCTGCGTTTAATGTTGGACACTAAATATCTTCAAAAATCTTTAAGAATTACAGCCATTCATTTCTGCCAATAAATTCTAGCTTAAAGTTCAGCAAATGTAAAATTTCGACGTGAATTCTTCACCAGCCTTTTTTTTTTATCTTAGGCATTTCAGAGTTGATCATTAGAGATCGTGACTCTTTAACCGGTCTTTCCTGTGGTTGCCTTAAGCTCCTAAAAACTTAATGCCTCCAGCCAGGGCGTAAAAACTTATAAACTAAACGACTGCACGCTAAGGGCCCTGTGCCCTGTGGGGTACGAACCTCGGCTTAGGGCAGAGTCTTGGGAGGGAGGACGGCAAGGGACCGACGGTGGCTGTATAAAATCAGGGTTATGATTATTATCAGGGGAATTTAAAGCTACAGGCTCAGCTACGGCGCGGGCTGGCGCTTCTTCAAGCAAGGGTCGGGGAGGACTATTTAGTCGGGGATTTCGCGATGGGCCTCGGCGGCGAGGTCAGAATGACGATCGTGTATTTTGTTTTCGAGCTGCTGTACTTTTTTCCCTACTGCTCTCCTGGAGGAGAGTTGTGGGGTCGCTTGGGTCGGTCAGTGAAATCTTGCGTAAATGTAAGGTAGGTATTTATACTCGTCTTCGCACGTGCGCCGAAACTTCCAATTGTGTCTACTTTCAAAGAATAACAATAATTTAATTAGATTTAAAACAATCACAAAGAAACGTTCATGACAATATAATTTTCCGCATCTGTGTAGTCACAGATGTAATTTCCAAACTTTTGAAGTCGTTATTTTAATGTGTGAAGTACTTACAAAAGTAATTTTTAGGTAAAAGTATATTTACGTTTTTATACTTATTCTGAAACAGTTCTAGAAAAATGCTTTATCGTTATAAGAGACATTAGGTTCGAAAAATCTGTTTTTGTGGTCAGTTTGGTTAGTCAGACTCCTAAGTAATATATAAATAACAATATTTGTTTGGTAACTCTGTTATGGATAAAAAATCGTTTTAAAATGCAAATTATAACCGAGGGAGGAGGATTTTATGCATGACTATTAATTGTAACGGACTGTTCAGCACTGGACGGTTACGATATGAAAGATATTTTTTCATGCAAATGAAATGCGCTACCATACTTTTTCTAACCGACTTCAAAAAAAGGAGGAGGTTCTCAGTTCGTCGGAATCTTTTTTTTAATTAAACTAGTCGCCGGCGAAAACATTCAGATTCTACTTCTTCTCTTGTTTTTACAAGCTTTATATTAGCTTGCTTCGTTCGTATGTGTGTCATCCATTGTTCAAGCACTTACTGGCAACCGATTGAGCTGAAACTTAGCACACAAGTACACTTCGGTTACAACGCAAAAATATGATAACATGGTGCTGGTCTAATGATGGAGCCCGAAGGTAGCCATAAGAACTCCTCGACGGATTAAGATAGCATCATCGTGTTTGATATGTATTGACAACTGCAAGTATGTACACTAGGTGATGTCCAAGGTTTGATCATGGAGCCGGAAGGTGGCCATAGGAACTCCTCAACCAAACAAGTTAGCACCATCGTGTATGGCCCAATTGGATATGTATTGACAAGTGCTATTACATAAGGTGGTGTCCAGGGTCTGATGATGGGACCGGAAGGTGGCCATAGGAACTCTTCAACAAAATAAGATAGCACCATCGTGTTTGGACTCATTGCATATGTATTGACAAGTGCTGTTACATTAGGTGGTGTCGAGGGTTTGATGAAGGAGCCGGAAGGTAGCCATAGGAACTCCTCAACCAAACAAGATAGCACTATAGTGTTTGGACTCACTGCATATGTATTGACAAGTGCTATCAGATTAGGTGGTGTCCAGGGTCTGATGAAAGAGCCAGAAGGTGGCCATGGGAAATCCTCAATCAAACAAGTTAGCACCATCGTGTTTGGCCCAATTCAAAACTACCTTTGCCAATTGCCAATTGGATATGTATTGACAAGTACTGATACATAAGGTAGTGTCCAGGGTCTGATGATGGGACCGGAAGGTGGCCATGAGAACTCCTCAACAATTAAGATAGCACCATAGCACCATCGTGTTTGAACGCATTAAATATTTATTGACAACTGCTATTACACTAGGTGGTGTCCAGGGATTAATCATGGATCCGAAAGGTGGCCTTAGAAACTCCTTAACCAATCAAAATATCACCAACGTGTTTGGTTAGCAGGTGTTCAGGGTCGGATGTGGGAGCCGGAAGGTGGCTTCATACTAATCCAATCACATCTAATAATATTCGAATACCAAATAACATACCGATACCTCCCACGCAAAAAGTCGTAACATGTTTTTTTAGTAAAATTTGATTTTAGTACTAGATATAATGTACTACACATTTTACTACACATTTTTTAAAAAGATATTTTCATATTTTCACAAAAAACCGAGTTTCTAACCCGCTATCCCCGAGTCCGACCTGAGTCTTATCATTTATGTTTTGCGGCTGATCAACACAAAGATGAAGTTAAAAATCTCTCTCTTGTAAAATCACAAATTTAAACATACCACCTTATGTGTGCGGTGTCGATACACGAGTACAAATCAGTAACCATCTATATTTATAGCGTAAAACATATTGATTTGTCTATTGGTCCGGAGATTGGCCAAACAAAAGATCGATGTAACTTGTGCCGATGTGAACAGGCAATTTGGAAATTTTGTTAGAATGTCGAACACTGACAAATTACATGTACAATAGTAGGGGAATTCATTGTCCAACGAATTTTCACTGAGGTGGGAACGCGACAAGCGCCCTTTATGCAGCCACGTTATGAAATCTGATGCTTGTTCTCTGAATAAATATAGGTGTATGTAATGAAATAGTATTTCAATATGTCCCTTAATTATTTTTTCGGTATGATTAATTAATATCGTTATACGTAATGACAAAGTTTATTAGGTGAACGTTCTCGTCTCTCGCAAGAGTTAAGAAAGTTGCTATCTAAACCCATCTGGACCGAGAATTGTTTAGATAACAAGTAATGACCGTCGTGATGTTTTTCTTTCTAACTTTTTGGCAAAGATTAGTAAGCAGTGTGACGAAATCTATGGATACAAATTTACCTGTCCAATAAGACAAAGCTTCTTAGGATAACTTTCATAAAGGGATTATTATGGTTAAGTAAGAAAACTCAGAATCTTAAGCTACTTAACTGTAATCATAACTACACCAAATACTCCAAATCCCTTGAACATCTTATAAACCACTGCTCGGACACATGATTGACATGAAAATGATAAGGATAACGTAGCTAGGGGCTTATTTTTGAAGGGGTTTATTATGAGTTTGTGATGAGTTTTGGACCAAGGTATAAGTTATACTAAATTAAAACTATTAATAAAAGAAATACTAACAATGTGTACCTTATATGATACCCCATTCTCGCGTATAAGCAGAGAATAAGAATAGCAGGCACGAAGAAGAAGAATATGCTGCTAAGTTCTAGAAGTGGAGACGGTGCCATCAGCGCGCAGAACGCAGAGTCCAATGATATGTTACCAGAATCTGAAAAAAAAAAAAAAGGTTTTCAATCAAAAAAACCGGCCAAGTGCGTGTCGGAACACGCACAATGAAGGGTTCCTTACTTGGAAAGAATTTATCCTAAGAACAAACTTAACATTGTAGTTGGTAAACATAATCTCCCATACATTCCAACTGCAAATGTAAGTTTGTACGCACAATATTGAGAGATTCACCATGTTATTTTAAGACCATAGACTTCTTATATATTTTCCTGTAATCTATAAAAATAGAACTATTTTCTGTATTTTTTTCAAAATTTTAGGTTCAGTAGTTTCGGAGATAAGGGGGGGGAATGGTAAATTTTCGTGTATTTTCACTTATAACTTCAAAACAATTTATTTTAAAATTATAAAAAAAATACATTTGAGACCCTCACAGTAAGCCCTTTCATTTGATATGTCACACGGTACAGTTTGCAAAACTTTTTATTTTAATTTTCTTGTTTTCCCCCCAAAACTGACCCCAATATTCTAAATTCATTTAATTACGGTTCTTGTCCGTGTTTGGGTCACTCAAATTGATATGTATACCAAATTTCAACTTAATCGGTCCATTACATTCGGAGCAAATTGACACACGAGTGATCCTATAAGGGTTCCGTTTTTTCCTTTTGAGGTACGGAACCCTAAAAAGTAAATGATTTAAAAAAACAAAAAACCCGACTGCAAAAACATAACTGAAAAGAGAAAAACAAGCATTATAATCATTACAATTCATTAAAAATTTTGGTATCGCAGGCGGGGGGACAAACAAAAGTTACACCATATATATATATATATATATATATATAGTTTATTTATTATTATTTATTTATTTTATTATTTATGTACAGGATGTTTAGCAAAACGAACCTATTAAATTCCTAAGTATCTCAGCGAGCAATCGATGCCACACAAAACATAAACGAATATATGCAATAATTGAGAACGGGGTTTTTTTTCCTTCAGTTTACATAAAGCGTCGGTTCAAAACGGTTCAAGAATTTATCGTCTACGTTGAACAAAGATGTGTCTTTAATGACTTCAAAAGTTTAGCAACTCGAGACCAACTTTCTGATGCAGTTACATGTGAGAAAAGAAACGAATAACTCGATAACAGCTTGAAGCGACATCCCACGTGAATTGGAAGTTGGTAACTTAGAGTGAATTTCAGCAATGAAATTGAACGTGATCAGCACTTCTAACCGCGTTCAAGAGATATCAGTGTCATCATATCTGTGGAATATTGACACTCTTGAACGCAGTTCACGCTGAATTATAAGTAGGTACTGCATTATGTGGGTAGTATGTGTTCAGATGTGGGCTGGGTTCTCTATGCCTTCATGTAGTCTATTATACACTTTTTTGATGAAACAGATGTGGAATTTATTTGACATTTGCACGATTGCACGATTTCTATTGCTCAGTGGTGTTTCTGCACCTATGTAATTAAACAATTAATTTCGCAGTCTTTTTCTCGCTTCGCAAGGAGTCTGTCAAACTATTTCTAACTCAAATGGAAAACTGAAAGTTTTGTCATTGTATTATTATATATTCTCTACAAATATTATTTTTCCTCTACGTTGGGTCGTTGGTAGAACTAAAGGAAAAATAACAAGTTGTAAAAACCGGCCAAGTGCGAGTCGGACTCGCGCACGAAGGGTTCCGTACCAACATCTATAAAAACGAGCAAAAAAATCACGTTTGTTGTATGGGGCCCCCTTAAATATTTGTTTTATTCTGTTTTTTTGTATTTGTTGTTATAGCGGCAACAGAAATACATCATATGTGAACATTTCAACTGTCTAACTATCACGGTTCATGAGATACAGCCTGGTGATAGACGAACAGACAGTCTTAGTAATAGGGTCTCGTTTTACCCTTTAGGTACGGAACTCTAAAAATGGGTTCTGTTCGAATGGAATAAGCTCCGCCGTTTATTTCGTGTTAGATCCTTGAATCAGTTCTATCAAGCTTGAAATAAGTGCTCAGTTGTACCTTTGTCGAATTAGGTATTTACGAGTACCTACACTTCTTTGCAAGTTGGGGTATCCTCAAGTGTGTCAACAATGATCTATAAGCACAATTTCTACAGGTAGGTGTCATGTTTAGGTAGTTAAAATATTCAACAAAATAACGTGGAATGTTCCGGTAATATTTACCTACGCTCTTAACAACCTCATACTCGTCGCATCTGAGACATGAATTAATCTTCATGTGTAATTACGAGTATGTGGTCTCGTGTTGCGACAAATTAAACAAAGATGAAGAACGCAGCACGTGCTAGACTTTAAAAAATAATATTAAGTTCATGGCGGATGGCTGCAAATACAAGATCAAATCGCAATAAGGGCCTGAAAGTATCGCTAGCTAATTAAATTTGACCCTGTATAAACTGAACTTTCGCCTTCGTTCCCATGCCTAAATTCGATAGACGCGTTATTTAATTTTATTTATTAGGGAAAAAAACAGTGACACATTACATTTTGTAGGAAGAAATACAAAAAAAGATACGGCCAAATATGTAACCAACGAGATTTTCCACGGAATACACATAAAAAATATTTTTTACAAACCATGCTTTTAAAACTAAAACCTTGCTATACAATAGCTGTTATACTTATATACGATTAAACCGTTCAGGGGCAAAATGTCCAACGGTGGCAAAATGTCCAAATCCCAAAAGGTCCAATTCTCAAAATGTCCAATTCCCAAAATGTCCAACTCCCAAAATGTCCAATCTTTGAGAATGTAGCAAATTTGTTCAATAACTCATCAATGCGCTTTTTAATACTTTACTTTAGTTTATGACTTTGTCCTCTAGAGGGCGCCATTTTCAATTTAATGTGACGTCACAAGCCTATAAACAGCGGACGATCAAAACGCTTCCAACGATACCTCATTATTTTGTCTTAAAAGTTAAGTTAGGTCTAGGTGTCCAAATCAGAAAGTTTAAATCAGATTACGAAGTCGCTATATTAAATGCCGTATCTTACATTTATTCGCAAGCTGAAGTGACCGGATGTTACCACCACTTCAATGAAGCCACCTGGATAAATTCTTAAAAAAAAAATCGTTTGTCGATACGCCCTCTCGTCACGCATGTCCAAACGTATGCCATAAGTAGTGGCCAGCACATCAAGCTTCACAAAACTCCAAATTACTCCAAACGATTTTAAACTTTAAAATGCTGATGATTCAGTTCAAAATCGAACGAGAAAATTTGACAGTTTGTGGTAACTTGATGTGCTAGCCACCGTACCGTAGTTACAACCGTGTACATTACGAGTACTACTTCATTGCGATTTCGATGTGATTAGGAGCGCACCGGATAACTTTATTATAATGCCATTTTCATCATTATTACAACATCAAAGAATAGAGCCACACGAGTTCTCGGGTACATCTAAAACACACAAACTGCAAACTCACTAACATCATCGCGGTAATCCATTCCTGTCATGTCATACTCGTACATCATACTTGCAGGAACATTATAAACAGCTCTGTCAGCGTATTACATAATATTTACCCTTGTTTTAGTACATTGATGTGTCGGCGAGTGTGCCCATGAACTCCACAACCTCATTCCACCGGTCCTCTTCTACTATCGGACATCAAGACGCACTGTAAGTTACCACCCCTACCTAGTTGATATTCCACCAACTCGCACTAAGCGTTTTCAAATGTCTTTTATAATGCGCACAGCACAGGAGTGGAATTCTCTGCCTGCGTCTGTGTTTCCGAACGCATACAACCCTAATCTATTCAAAGTGAGAGTGAACAGGCTTCTTCTCAGTAAGCTCACTCCATCGTAGACTTTGTCTCTGTCACCCAGATCTAGACTAGAGTCAAGAGCAAACACAGTAAAAACATTTTTTTTTTTTAATGTGTACTTCGGGACGACGTCGTTTTGCCTTTATTACTCTTCAGGGTATAAAGTAAAACTACACTATAGCCCACTTAAACTCGTTAAATGAAATAAACTGAAATTAGGTGTATATCCTAGACAGCGTAATGAGGACTAACGCGCTTGAATTCACCGCTAGCGGCGCTAGTGTAGAGTGAGGTCTCTGGAAATGTCAAATGTGAAACTGAACGTTCACTGTTTGCGGGATTTTCTATCGTAATTATTCATAATTGTAAAGTTTGTGCCATTCCTGATTAAGGGGCCGTGCACGAAATCGACAGATTTAGATCAATATTGTTTATTGTTTGTGAAAAAGGGAAAAATTATTTAAACAAAACAACATGTTCTTTGTTTTGCGTGTGGCTGAAAGGGATTTTTCAAATAAATTAAGTATTCACGGTAAATCACGCAACAAGTTTTTCGAAAAATGACGCAAGACTGACATTTGATCATCATTCTACAAGAAACTACTTTTGATTTTGAACATTAATAAATATCATCAACATCATTATATAGTCTACTTGCATGTGGCTGAACTACTTTTTTCAACTTCCATACAAAACATAGCAGAAAAATAATATTGACAAAACCTTTTTTTTCTTTGTTTTAAACCCCGTCAGTAACATATTTTTTCCTATTATTTAGCTAATCATATTATAAAATTTAAAAATCACAAATTAGTCTTCAGATATCCTTGAAATATAATCAAAATTGTATTGAATGATTATACAATATCTTCATTAAGTAAATCAACGGCGAAATAAACTATATTTTGGAGAGCACAAAAATGATGAAACTATTAACAGCTGCTGTGACCGACACGAATGGTTTAGCACCATGAAAACTGTACCTTTATAGTTACACAGACTTAATGTTTCGATTATTTCAAGTTTTCTCACAGTTAGATAAGAAATTGACAAAAGAGAGTTTTTTTCGTGCACGGAGCCTTAATTATGGCTTAAGATTTTAAGTAACAACTTAGGATCTAATTTCGAAACAATTTGAAGAATAATATTTGTCAGCTTAATGCTTGCCAATTTTAGGAACATTATAATCTAAATATTCATAAGATATTTTAAAATGGAATAAAATAAACTTTTTATGAACTAATGAGTACTTAAACATATCCAAAACATAAAATAAAAGTACTGATAGGATTTTACTCAACAGTGACGCCAACTGGATGAGCACAAAAACGGTACATATCTATTGCGTGGTTTCACATCCAAGAGAGATGATCGAATAAGCGGTGGGAAGGGAATGATATTCTCTTAAATTAATACAGGGTGGCCAATTTGGAAGTACACAACTTTAAATTTCGATTATTTTTATAACAAACGAAAATTACAGGATATTTTTCTATAATTATTTTACTCAGGCTTGGCAATTTTATACGAAAATTAAAATCAGCGTAATCTCCTCCTTTTTTTATACTCAAAAATGCGATCACATAAAATTTTCGCATACTTTGTTAGTTATCCCACTAACAAAGTCACAAATATTCTGCTTTTTTGTAATCAAGTTTGACCACGACACCTCCCTTTGGATAACCCCATACAAAAAAGTCCGGACATGTCGCGAAATCCTCAATGATCAAAATGGTATTCGTTACTATTAATGATTTGTTAGAAAAATTGGTTCGTTTTTAAATTCGTTTAAGAACTTCAGGATTAAATTACTATACTATGGCGGTGGTCATGGTCTTATAGACTGTGCATGACGAATATGCCGCATTTTAACTAAATAATAAATACCAAAAAACTACAAAATTTGGCTTTAAATCAGAATGGGGGCTAAAAAAAGTTGTAAACATCTTAATTGGCCATTCTGTATTTACCAGACACCAAAATACAGAAGCTCCATGATTGGCACAAGTGATAGTGAAAATATGGAGTCTATACCTAGCAGCATCAAAATAATAGCCAGATAAATAAAAGAATCAACATGGAGTGATATTAACTTTCCTCTGTACGCAACTGTAGATCAAATATTCCGCATCCCCTTGCAAATAAACCCTTACGGACTGCAGTTAACTACTAGTAGTTACGATATACTATGTTGTGTGTAACTTGCTTTATTTGTCGGATTCCGCTTCTAAAAGTCGATATGGAACGCTTTCATACTTGTAGGTATGTCACTCATGAAGTAGTGAAATTGGCCTACGCACATTACATTTGAATAAATAAAAGAGATAAACATAAATATTTTTTCACTTCTCATGCTCTAAAATTACGCCAATATAGCCCTACGAAGCGGGACTAAAGTGACCACTTTAGTCTCTAGGGAGTGAAAAGTAATTCGTTTTTTAATTTCCTTCATGTGGCATAGACAAACTCAAACAGCCAGTAAATATTCTATTATCTGTGGAGTGTGGACCATCTTCATTGCGAAAATGTTGAGAGTTTTAGTTCTATAGTTTTTCCGCAAAAAAGGCGGCGCCATGTGTTTTAAATTGTTAATCTGTGACTGGTTTAGAAGAAAAAACTGACCGCGAAAATTTCAGAATTTTTGTCGAGTGTAAATTGGTTCGGTATTAAATTTTATTAAGAATGTCCAGTTACAGTGAAGAGTTTGACGTCGAGCAAAGAGCAAAAGACATAATAGATAATCTTTTGCCGCCAAAATCGCGGAAGATTTACCAAAAACTTACGAAAGTTTTATGGACTGGAGGAATAATATTTATTAAATGTTTTTGTACTTAACTGACTATTTTTCTCACACTCAAAGTGAAAAGTACAGTTTGCACCTCGAGACTAAACGCCAACTTAATATACCCTCGGTTTCAATGACTCCCATCGCACGCTCGGGAGTCAAACCACCTCTGGTATATTAAGGGTTCGTTTAGTCCCTCGATATAAAATATACTATTTTATCTTTATCTCCATATTAAAATGTCTGTGGAAATAAATGTTTTTTTATTATGCAAACTATTCGTCTAACTATAGGTATTTTGAATATCAGCTCTAGAGCTGCCTTTCAACAGCTGAAAGGGATTCGTAGGTATATAATAGCGTTGTCCAACTTTCACCCAATTTGTATAAAGTACCATAATGCCGTTTTAACTAACACTAGCGCGCTGTTGAATTTTCAACGCTCAGCTGGTCGCTGAAATTTGAGAATCCAAAAGCGTGCTTTTATTTAGTAATTAGTTCAGGTGTCGCTTAGTGTTAGCGAAAACGGGCATTAGTTTTATCGAGTTTAGACAGGCTTCGACTAGAGAGAATTAGCGCCCAGGGATAATAAAGTGTTTATATTAGATGATAACATTGATAACATATTAAATTGAATTCACTATAGAACAACCTAATCGCATAAGAAATTTAACCCTTGCGAAACAAGGTCTCTGGGGTACAATATTATAAATGTGAAAATAACTCTGCCGCTGAACTGATCGTCATGAAATTTGGCAGAGATATAGCCTGGGATATGAAGAAGGATATAGGCTACTTTTTTACGCGATAACCGACATCAACGCGGGCGGAGCCGCGGGCAAAAGCTAGTTCTGATATGTTATTTATCATGTTATTTAAATTTAGGTACACATTATCTATACACTTCCAGTATAAGCTGATCTCTTATTGTACGTTAATCCTATATAATGCGACATCAGCTTATACAGAATTTTTTTAGCTTGAGCACGGCTACATACCGTGTGTATCTGCACACAAATTTATTCGGGAGGGTGAAAACCCTAAGAAGGACAAACACTGACCTTATTTATCAATATAATAAGATCAGGTGTATGATCAGTATGGACGTGTAAGAACCAAAAGGAGGATGTAGGGATCGTAGAAAGTGGCGTTCTATAGTTTCTGCCTACCTCCAAGAGCAAAGTCATTATGTTTGTGTATGTTCACTATACTACTTATTATTTCCAGCCATTTAATCCGTCCATAAACATTCACAATTGAACAATTTCGATAAGGAAACACGGAACTTACTAACTCTCGGCTTTCAGTATTCCTTGACCTTAATGTTTAATAGATTGTTTATGAACATCAACATAACTGAATACTGGGAAAAGCAATAACAATTTTATTATTATTGGCCTTAAAACAAACTTCCTACAATATAATCAAATGAAGCCCCGTTTTCTGCAAAACAATCATAGTTCCTGTCTCGGTATAAAGTCTAGTTCAAACGCAATACTTCACAAGGTAAACAATGCCTTAATCTGTTCTTCTGCAAATAAAAGTGTTGCATTAGAACTGGGGGCCAAGTCTACTAATGTACAAACGTTGCAATGGTCTCTTCATTGTGAGTTTTTGACAGATTTGCCATACAAACACTGTCAAATACTCACAATGGCGAGACCATTCTGACACTATTGTAATAGCAGACTTGAGGCTCAGCTCAAAATATTCTCAAAGTGTGACATCATACAAGGAACTTTATTGGTTCCACAACATTTAAATGCCACGAATTTTCTCTCGTTCATTCGCAAATCGTCCATTTTTTTAAGGAAACAAAATTTGCGACAGGGCGATTTCATAGGTCCGAGAGGAACCCGATTCTTTACGTAACACTTGAATAATTTCGTGTTTCGTAGAATTTCGGTACTCGCTTTTGTAAAAAAGGTTTTACTGTGATAACGATAGCTGTCAATCAAATTTAAACCATCGCGTTGTCGGATGGACACTTCAACGGATTCAATTATCATTGGACGTGTTGCGACGAGGAAAAAATAATTAAATTTAAACATTTACTTTGCAGAATTGAAAAATGTACCTACCGCGGACAATGAACATCATTAAGTTTAAAGAATTAAGACCTTTTCAGCGTTAGAAGTATAACCTTTTTTACTTAAAATAATTTAAAAAGGTTTATACTTAATGGCAAGATATTAAAAGAATTAAGAAATGTTTTCCATGAAAATTTAATCATTGCCTACTTAAGAGCGCTGTCTCGGGTCCAAAAGCGCGACTCCTTTAAAAAAATCGGTCTGCAAAGTTGGTTTACGGACGATAGTTTAACGTGACAACGTCATAACTAAACATTGATGCGGCACAAGCGTACAATGAGCATAACGGGACAATGAGCGTAACGGGACAATGAGCGCAACGGGACAGTGAGCGTAACGGGACAATGCGCGTAACGGGACAATGAGCTTAAAGGGACAGTGAGCGAAACGGGACAATGCGCGTAACGGGATAATGAGCTTAACGGGACAGTGAGCGTAACGGGACAATGAGTCATCCTTTTTCGTGCATGCAGCCGGCGTTCATCGCTTTATTAGACATTGTCACGTCAAAAATAGGACCCGAGACAGCGCTCTTAAAGGCGACAGCGCAGGCCATGCAGCCAGACAAACCAGGCAAGCCAGGGTAGACCGCGAAATTAAAATTGTCTTACTTTTTTTTTGCAATTTGCAGGTAAGTATCGAATTGTATATTGATCTGAATATAATTCGCGACCGTAAAAAAATCTGCATTTACAAAATTATAATCATTATCAACATCAATATGTCGGATCTTTCAAGAGTATACACTTAAAATGAGACACAACCGCCTTTGTTTAGCGTTGTGCGGACTCTAGGATTGAGTATGGTCTTTTCGATATGTACCATGGAGGACTGTGATCGTTTAGACGTGGTCGGCAGTGTCGGGACACATACTGACCTAGGAACTGCTCAGTGTTTCCTTTTAAGTTCAGAGTATTAATTAGTACAGTAGTGTTAGTAAATGACTCTGTAACAATAAACTATGTAAGTTAAGGGAGCTATTTCTCTCGTTTACCCGTATCCCAATTCTGCGCCCAGGACTGTAAATGCTGACACTATGTATGTCACTAAGTATGTTCCGATTACAATCCTATTTGCCTCGGATCTGACAAATACAACTCTCTAATTTCATTATTATCCTATTGAATAACTATTTCATTAAATCTTGACATTTGTGGATTATACGAGTACTAACTTACGCCATTGTATTACTGATTCAAATTATTATAATTCTGTACACACATATTTGATACGGTCGCGTATCATACTTTATTTACCATACACCCAGACAAAATTGCAAAAATCTAAAGAAAATTTGAATTTCGCGGACTACCCTAGCGCTTCCCCCTTAAGATAATTTAAAAAGGTTTATAAGAGCAAGACCTTAAAGTAATTACGAAATTTTACAATGAAAATTAAATCATTACCTACTTATGGTGCCGTTCGTACGAAGGCCTTGAGGATTGTTATAAAAGTCGAAACCATTGGGACAATTTGATAGGACTTAAAAACTTGAACAAATTGCTCTTATTACGAGTAAATTTAGCGCATAACTATTAGGAGCAGCCCGCAGGTTGAATTTGTGGTCAGTTAATGGCAATTTGCGATGGTTACATGGGACTTAAAAATAACCGGCGATAATAGATAAGTGTTAAGGACACTTCCCTTTCCCTAACTCTTTGAACAAACCAGGGGCCCAAGTCTGCTATTTTTATAAATTCGTCACTCCAACACGATCTCATTGTCATTTTGATAAAAGTTCGTAATCTGCTAAATTTATAATGGTCGATCATTGGTCGATCAATGGTCTCGTAAAAGAATTGTATTACAATGGCATTTTGAACATTTATTCATGCCAGATTTCATTTGTATCTATTTTTACATATTATTTATTAGTGTTATAAGCAATTTGAAGTAGTAGGAAGTTGGAAGATTAGTAGGTAGTTTCATTTGTCATTATGTACGAGATTACCAATTCTTTCAATGGAGTGTCAGTGGCTGACCATTGGAAAGTCATAATGACGCCATTATATTAGTAGATTACCAAACTTGTCAAAATCAACAATTATGAAATCAACGATAGACCATTCTGACACTATTGTAATAGCAGACTTGAGGCCCAGGCGTGATGTTATGCTATAAAGTAAACTATAAGCTTACCACGGCTGCCACAATTTGTACCGGTCTCAACGGCAGTCCGTCGAACTATGAAACGCTCAAAACACTACGTGATTGAAACTATCACTAGAGTCTGATTTAAATGCGATTGCACATAACGCTGACTACACACAGTCGTCGGTTGTAGTCTAGAACAAGACGTTGGAAAATTGAAACTGTATCTTACAATGATTTTAAATTAGTCTCCTACGTCCTGTGGTGTTGTGTTTGTTGATGCTGCTTAGAAATTCCTGATAAATACTTTGCACGACAAGGGGATCGTAAAATAGACTCCTTGCACAACAATAGCAGTCGTAGGTATGATTTTAGAACAACCAACAGTTTTATCAATTAAAATTTAAACAGCTAACATAGTTATTTATACAACTGTTGTATAATAAGGGGTATTAAAACACGAATGTGGATTTAATAGTATCACATGAGTGTTTTAATACCTAATTATGTACAATTGCATACAAAACTTTATCTACACCCATGTTATCTACTCTTTGATATTTTCCAGTTCATGAAATCTTGGTACGCCTTTTCATATTGTTTTCCCGACTTTTCTGGTAATAATTGGTTAGAAATGTCCTTTGCTGCATTAGAAATATCCGGTGGTGTGTTATCAAAGTTTGTATTGCTTGTAACTCATTTTTGTAAACAACAAACTTATAAATTTTTGCAATACTAATATCGAACAAAAATGGCGGGATGCGACGTGATCTCGAATAACCTATAAGTTTTTTTTTTTTTTTTTTAAGTTACGGCGCTGTTGTAGTAAAACGCGCGTGCATGACAATGTTCTTTTTTTTAATTCATAAATATAGCGTTTGTAATTAAACAGCCACATTTATGAATAAAAAAAATATAAAAAAAATATTACTCATGTAAGGAAGGGATCGAAAACGCCAAGAAGTTGCATAGTAAAATTTAGTAAGTACAACATTATAACACTCGTTTGGATGATATTATGGTTACTATGACACCGGTTGTTTTAATGTTGGCAATAAGCTAACTGTTTCAGAAACTTTTATAGAGTATTTATAGCATGGGTGTAGATAAACTCTTGTACGTGTTACTTTTCAGTTTTAAATCCATTTGGCATCATATAGTAGGTATCCTAGTCCTTGTTAACAAATACAAGCCCTTGATCGTTCCGAAACCCGTTAATTACTACCATAAAACCCCTAGTGATTAGGAGCTTATTATAAATGTCAATGAACCTGGAGATTGAGCAATTAAAATAATCCGACTGGAAGCTCAACCGACCCGAGGTCTGCTGACATTTTATACTAACTTTGGTGGATTGATTGATTATGAACTTTTGTTTTAGACGTTAACAATTACCTTACAGAATACCTGCAAACGCTGCAGTATTTATTTTTTATATATCGCAACATTATGCTGAGATAGAAGCCTTTTTAGCCTCGCCCAGGTCTTTTTGAATTATGTTTTAGTTGTTGTTTACAATGTAAATTTTGTTAGTTTTAAACGCCCCTTTTTTACTGTTTGCATTTCCTGTGTGTGCGTGTCCGTTTTTTTTTTTTTTTTACATAATACATTACAATGAAGAGATCTATCAAAAATATATAATTTTAAATACCATAGCGTCTATTAAATTACACTTTCATGATAATATTATGTAATTGCGACATTTCTGAGGATTTGTTTCAGATTAGATATCCGGATAGGCGCTTTATTTTATACTAGCTGCTGCCCGCGACTTCAGCCGCGTAGCTTTTACTCAAAGAGCCTCAGTTACTCCCTATAACATCAGCTATCTGCCAGTGAAAGTCCGTCAAAATCGGTCCACCCGTTTCGGAGATTAGCCGGAACAAACAGACAGATAGACAGACCATTAGATAAATACACATAGTTTTGCACAGCATTTATAGGGACAGTAAATACATTTTGCAAGAAAGACCATTCATTAGTCTTTCTAACCATTAGTCACAACTGAAGAAACTGTAAGGCCTTGTTTTCATTAGAACGGTATTTATGGTATCATCTTAACCGGGGCATCTCTTAGATCTGTAAAACAAACGAGCACCAATTGCGTAACAAACTTTTTATCACAATAGGTTTCGAAGGAAATTCCTAATCCATTGATTCATAGGTTTAAAAAATTCGTCTGCTCAAAAACTTATAATAATACCATTTATTTCAGGCAACACAGGCCCATAGAAAAATACCTTAACCTAAACAAACATATTTTAATATAAATCTTGTGTTAATTAAAAGGCTTAAGACTATGTTAGTAGTACTTCACTTAGCACTAGCTGCACGTTGTACTGTCCTGTGGAACGTGGAACTTGTCCGCGGAAGCGACGGAACACCACGTCCTGCGGCCAAAAGTCTTCTTCCATGACGATGGGCCGATACAGATTCGGAACACGCACGATGAACGCCTTGAAGTTGACGTTCCGGTGCGATTCCAGTTACTGCATCCTCGGCGTGTACGTAACTTAAATAATGCAATGAAAGTTGCTCAGAGAGCAAAGGGCGCTGACCACCTTGTTTTCATTTCTTGACTCTCCATCTTCCCCTCGTTACCTAGCCCCCCACTTTCAGTACATTTGCGTCAACCACAATAGAAATCTTCGTTCATCTCACAATCGTCTTCTTCAATGTCCCACTCACCGCACAGACTTCATTCACTCTTCCTTCTTCATACAGTCTATCTCTCTGTGGAATGCGCTCCCCCAGGAAATCAGGATGGCAACCAACCGATTATCTTTTAAAGTAAAAGTTCGTGAGCACATTCGCATGAAGCTGGCAGTATCATCATACCGGTAATGTTTTCCCATTGTTTATTTGTTTTAGTACATATATTTATGTGTATTTATTCGTGATTATATTTATATATAATAAGATTTATATATTGAATTTATAGTTTGTAATAGGTTTATGTATATCTTTATATTTAAATGAATATTTATTCCTCAATTTTCGCTATTGCACCGACTACTGTTTGTCTCTGCATCACCCAAGGGTTGAAAGGTAGAAAATGCCTATGGCATTAAGTCCGCCTCTGTACACTTTTTTTTTGTGCTTAAAGTATTAAATAAATAAATAAATAAATATTACCCCACTACACATGTTACGCAATTACCCCACAGGTAGAGTAATTACGTAGGACAGTAAATTATTTCCGAATAGGGTTAATAAATTTAGCCAAACATGGGTACAATGTCTTAAATGGACATCAGTAAAAGACCATACTAAATTCCCGAAACCTGGAACCATCAATTTAGTGTTTTGTTAATGAAAATGAGAATTAGGACATTAACATCGTTTTGGGGTAATAACTTTGTTTGAATTTATTTAACATGATAATAAGTATGGATCTATATCACATACATTATAAATTAAAGTCGCTTTCGTCTGTCTGTGTAATCACTCAGATCTTCTAAACTACAAAAAGGATTCCACCATCATTAAGAGAATTTATTTCGGAAGCTTTCATTTCCCCATTTCTTCCCGTGGGTGTCGTAAAAGGCGACTAAGGGACTTACTAGAGAATGGGCAGCAGTGTTCTCTATGCATTTTTAACACTATACTGCGATCGCCAACCCGCCTGCCAAGCGTGGCGATTATGGCAAACCCCCTACGATGCATGCTATAATATGGCATGATGCAAGATTGACTCATTGAAACCGGCTTAAGTGCTTATTTATATGTAATGTCAAAATAACTTCAAATGCATAATTATGAAAGTATATACGGTACCTATGTATAAATATAACAAAAAAAACAATTACAAAAATTTTCCCTGTATGTCCTGTCTGTTCCGGATAATCTCCAAAACGGCTGTACCGATTTTGACGAGACTTTCATTTGCAGACAGCTGATGTTATAAGAAGTAACTTAGGCTACTTTTATTTTAGAAAAAGCCACGCAGGCTAAGCCGCGGGCAGAAGCTAGTAGCACATAAATTGATGCCACATCTCACATCACATAATCAATAAAGACGATATTGACGTTTCTGCACGTTTGAATCTAAACAAACATAACATGAGGCTTTTGTGAACATGTGCAAAGGTAATAAGGGCTCTTTAGTCAACTGAGGCCGCTCGAACTTATCCGCGGGATGAGTTGACCTAATGAATTTTTGAATCGGGCAACTGATCCCACTTTAGAAAATATTATTATTTATACATAAATACGAGTATGTACACACGTGAACAAAATTCTTTGGGGAAAGAAATAACACACCATAGCTTGGTTATACTGACATATTAAAAAATCACAGTCGTTTGATTAAAAGTCACGTATTACAATAAATTTAAAAGTAATATAGTATTTTTATAAAAACGAAAACTTAAAATTACAGTCTAATACAGTTTCAATTAAATTGATGATACTAAAAACTAGTAAAATTCGACAAGGCTAATATTCGTTTTTGTAAATCTAATCACTAACACTTTTTGTAAAAATGTACCAATGGGATCAGTTGCCCGATTCAAAAATTCATTAGGTCATCTCATCCCGCGGGATAAGTTCAAGCGGCCTCAGTTGACTAAAGAGCCTCTGTAGGTACCTAAATAGTATAAAACAAATTAATAAACGCTTGAAATAAAGTCGTTTTCCTGTCTGTCTGTATGACCGCGTTGTCCTACTTAACAACACAATGTCGTGAAAACCGTGAGAAGCAGAGGCGAGCCGCTAATAAACTTAAATGATTATGCAAGCTACGAATAAATTGCGTTTTAGTCGTCTTCGTGAAATACTGTGTATAACGGGTATTAAGTGATTGATTTCTAATATTACTTGCAATTTGTCTTGCTTAATTTGATTCAAGTAAATGTATTGAGAAGTCACAAGGTTAGATTGGTAAATCAATCCAACATAGCATTCTAGAAACTGATTTGGCTATAAATCAGAAACTCAAACAGCCTTGGACTGTATACCGGCCGGCGGCGGTGCGCCGCCGGTATATAGCTATATTTGCTGCAATCTAGAATTCTGAATACTAATGCCTGTTTTTACTAACACTAGGCGACACCTAAATGAATTACTGAATAAAAGCGCGCTGTATGAATCACAGATGTGTGTTTCGTGTGTCTCTGTGATCGCGTTGTTCTTCTAAACTACGCAACGAATGATGCGATTCATTTAGAGAATTTATTCCGGAAGGTTTATGTGTCTCATTAATAAAAAACCGGCCAAGTGCGAGTCGGACTCGCCCATGAAGGGTTCCGTAGCAGCAAGTAACATAATATAAAAGTTTTTGTTGTTCGTTGTAACTTTGATCGATGTTATAATAATAGTGTTTTTTTTTAATTTTTTATTAAGGTATTAATAAATGTTTTATTTTCTTTTTATATTTGAGTTGATTGAATGAAAGGTAAATTGCGGTTTACGATTAATGACGTATTAAAAAAAAACTACTTACTAGATCTCGTTCAAATCCATTTTTGGGGGAAGTTTACATGGTAATTAATGTACATCATATTTTTTTTTAGTTTTTCATTCTCTTATTTTATAGAAGTTACAAGGGGGAGACACACATTTTACCACTTTGGAAGTGAATTAGTAAATATTTTTTTAATTCTCGCGCAAACTATTCAGATACCCCACACGTATGGGTTTGAAGAAAAAAAATGTTGAGTTTCAGTTCTAAGTATGGGGAACCCCCAAAAAATTTTTTTTTTTCTATTTTTGTGTGAAAATCTCAATGCGGTTCACAGAATACATCTACTTACCAAGTTTCAACAGTATAGTTCTTATAGTTTCGGAAAAAAGTGGCTGTGACATACGGACGGACAGACAGAAAGACATGACGAATCCATAAGGGTTCCGTTTTTTGCCATTTGGCTACGGAACCCTAAAAAGAAATCTTGATGTTTTGTCAAGTCGTAAGAATCCTGCGAAGCCGGGGCGGATCGCTAGTTTTTGATAAAGCACTTAATTTCCTCCGGTTGAGTGTTCGTTGAGCGCATAGTTTCCTCAAGTGGCGATACCTACTTAAATGCACTTCAGACACAAGCTGTGTAGAGTGTGCAGCCAGCCCCGCTTCAAGCTACCTTTCTGGCTGCATTATATGAAATGAAATGAAATGAAATCGTTTATTCTGTAAATAGGATATCGGAATCACTTTTACACGTCATATAAAAAATATAAAAACAAGCTTGAGGAAGTCTACATTTCCTATCTGACTATCCCTGAGAAGAAATGGCGAAACAAACTCAGGGGTCAAAGTCTCTTTTAAAGTCCAGACATAATCTTGGTCAGATCATGTGAGGACCGTGTAGATCCGTGTCTGAAATGGTCTTTTGAGGAAAGAACCACACAATTTTGAGTGGACCTGTCCAGTCAGTGCAAGCATTTGTCAACAGACAGACATAATTATTATTGGAGTTTGCTCCTTAAGAATCGATTTTCATATAAGGCCCCCGGTATGGAAATTTTATGAGTAGTGATCTCAAAAGCGTTGTTTTTCTGCGCAACGTAACTTGCGCACCTTTTACTTTGAAATCATGTATGTGTATACAGCCAACGCAGCAACGCAACGTGTACAGGGTATGCTGCGCGACAGCTTTAACTTTAGTTTGTGCCGATATGACATATAGACCAGGGTCTATAATTTTTGAGACCAAAATAAATTATGGTAGGATGAAACCCATTGGATAAGGAAGAGAATACGTATAACAAAAATGAAAGCTAAAATAATTTACGGGCGATCTGAGGTCGCGAAGTGGATGGGGGTGCGTTTTTTAGGGTAAATAAAAAAAAATACAGTGTGTTTGGAACATATAAAGGTATGTTTTCACCAAATTTCGTGAAATAAAAAAATTATTTGTAAAAGATAAAAATAAAAAACCAAAAAATTTTTCACATAAATTTTGAGGTTATGTGAAAAAAGTGTAAATACAAAAGTTGCAGATCTTTTTATTACCTTAAACTTTGCCATTAAATTTTTCTTTCATAGGACTTGTAGTTTTGGCGGAAATCGACATAAACCGTTTTTTACCCTTAAAAACTCACCCCCATCCACTTCCCGACCTCAGATCGCCCGTAATATATTTTCCCTTTCATTTTTGTTATATTCTCTTCCTTTTACAATGGGTTTCATCCTACTATATTTTTTTTTCACTTTTTATCATTTTCAAAGGCTGAAGCCCTGGAGCCCAAGTCTGCTATTTCTATAAATTAGTCACTCCAACACGATCACATTGTCATTTTGCTAAAAGTTCGTAATCTGCTAAATTCATAATGGTCGATCATTGGTCGGTCAATGGTCTCGTAATAGAATGGAATTTTGAACATTTATTCATGCCAGTTTTCATTTATAGATATTTGTACATGTTATTATTTTATTAGTGTTATAAGCAATCTGAAGTAGTAGGAAGTTGGAAGTTTAGTAGGAAGTTTCATTTGTCATTATGTACGAGATTACCAATTCTTTCAATGGAGTGTCAGTGGCTGATCATTGGAAAGTCATAAAGACGCCATTATATTAGTAGATTACCAAACTTGTCAAAATCAACAATTATGAAATCGATGACAGACCATTCTGACACTATTGTAATAGCAGAATTGAGGCCCTGGTCTAAGAAGAATAACTCGTGTTATCACAAGTAACATAGCTGTTTTTGTAGACTATATAAAAACATCTGTACACAAAAACTAAGGTATTTTTTTTTTCTAGTAGTGCGAAAAGATTTTTCAGACTACCTATCTCCAGTTATAAAGTCAAATATAGGACAAGGTCGTACAAAGTGTAACAGATTTTTTTCTTCTTGGAACAATCTTTGTAATTGGAATGGAGTCTGATAAATGAAGATAGGCTCAGGTTCAATTTTGTTGAGACTACATCGACGAAAAACCTTACAGATTTTTACAGATTTAAGTGCCTAAGTACTTGAATCTGTACCTAATTATTTGATTATTGTGTGTGAAGTGTAGGTTGTAAACAGTTAAAACTCCATATCTGTAATAAGTTTTCAAAGGTGAATCACTAGCCTCACAGAGTGCCTAAATTATAATGAGTTAATGAAACTTAGTGTAAGTGCATTTTGTTTATTGTTCCATTGGTAAATAAAGATATTTGATAATGAAAATGATTAGCTTCAGAACACTTCAAGGTGAAGCAGTGGCGTAACTATACCGTTCGAGGCCCGTGGCAAATTCATAAGCTTTTCTTGTCCCATAGAATTTCTTAAATAAGTTTTTATTGAGATCGCTCGGCACTGCAACTTCTCAAGAAGATAACGTTTCTACTTCGTCTCTAAAAGAGGATCAAAAATTGAGAATTTCCTTGGAAAACGAGATACAATCTGGGCACAAGTCCAGACTCCGGGCGGCTACTGAGAAATACCTGATGATAAAACCCAATATATTTTTGCCCGAACCGACTTTCTCTATAATGTTTTTTGAATAAGCTAACATTTGCTAACGTCTCCTGACATCGATGATAAAAATTAGGCAAACAAAATTCCTAAATCGGTTCGCCCAAAGATCGGTTGACAATCCATACTAACACAATAAACGGGGAAATAACTCTGTCTGCCTTGTCTGTCTGTCTGTTAACCGATCGTCATGAAATTCGGCAGAGATATAGCCTGGGATATAGAGAAGGACATAGGCTACTTTTTTACGCAATGATTGACATCCACGCGGGCGGAGCCGCGGTCAAAAGCTAGTTACAAATAAAATTAGGACCAACATAAACAAGCTGGTAGGAATGTATGAAAATATTACCATCGAATATTTTCTTTCCTTCTAATCGTTTTTGTACTTTATAGGAAAGATATATTATATATATTATTACATATTTTAGCCAGAAAAGACTCAATTTTCATGGCCCCAAGTCTAGCACTTGATATATTAAAAATTATCGCGGCTTTAAAAAACACAAACAGTGTAGGCTATGATGGCATATGTACAAAAATTGTTAAGACTGTAGCATATGAAATCTGTGGCCCCATAAGCTACATTATTAATTTAAGCATCAGTGAAGGTATATTTCCGAATGCGCTAAAAAAAATCTATTGTAAAACCATTATTTAAGAAACAGGATAGGGAACTAATGGAATTTTACAGGCCAATATCCTTAATACCAATAATTTCAAAAATTATCGAAAAATATATTTACAGGGAACTTAATAACTATTTTGAAAAAAAACATATACTCTGTGATGAACAGAAAGGATTTAGGGAGAAAAAAACAATTAACTTAGCCATATACGATTTCTTGCATACTGTTATGACAAACATGGATAAAAATACACCAGTCTGTGCCATTTACTGTGACATGACACAGGCATTCGATTATGTCCAACATAATATATTACTAAATAAACTTGATGCATATGGGATAAGAGGAAATATATTTAATTTAATACAATCATACCTACAAGACAGAAAACAAGTAACGCAAATTAGTAGAATAAATATGAGCTCCAAACGTGAAGAGATTTTCACGTCATGCGAGCGTACAGTCCCTCATGGAGTTCCGCAAGGTAGTGTACTCGGACCACCCCTGTTTACACTCTATATTAATGACTTCCCTAAATCCATTAAACATCCCATGACACTGTTTGCGGATGACAGTACGATAACTATACCATGCCATAATAAGAATACATATGAATCTGACATAAAAAATACATTAATTGAAGCGGTAACGTGGCTGAATAATAATAATTTAAAAATTAATATAAATAAAACTTTGATTATGCACTTTAGCCAAAGGTCATCATTATTCTCTAGTCTTGACATCGAATTTAATAATAATAAAATACAGACAGCTAGTACTACACAATTTTTAGGCCTAACAATCGACAGAAGCTTAAATTGGAAAGCGCATATTGAGGCTCTAGCCAAAAGAATAAGTAGTGGTGCATATGCGTTATATAAATTATCACGTACTCTAAATATAGAAGCGCTATTAACGGCCTACTATGGTTTAATTGAGTCCCACATTAGATATGGTGTTATCTTCTGGGGTAACTCTACCGATAGGGATATCATCTTTAAAAGACAGAAGTACTGCGTAAGATCTATGTTTAATCTTAAAACTACCGACAGCTGTAAAAATTATTTCACTAAATATCAAATATTAACATTACCTTCACTTTATATATTAGAAATAGTAATGTTTGTAAAGGCAAATCCACATTTGTTTCCTCGTATGGCAGACAAATTTCCAAGAAATAGACGTGATGATAGCAAAATATGTGTACATACATCGAAAACTGCACTTATGCGCAAAAGTGTTTTTTGTATGGCACCAATTATCTATAACAAATTGCCCAAAAGTTGGAAAGAGCTACCTATACCTAAACTTAAACACACAATGAAATTGTTATTGGCACAAAAAGCATATTATAGTATTACAGAATTTTTGAATGACTCATGGTGATTAGTATAAACAAATAAATAAGTATAACTAAGATTAGGTATAGTAGCTATGGTCAGGTAGTAGTGAAGAACTTAAATATACCTTTATTATAAGTAAGTGAATGCCTATAAAAAGTGATTTAAATCGTTATTGTGATAATTGTAATCTGTAATATTGGACAAGGAAAATAATTAATAAATAATTGGATAATGTAATATAAGAATAATAATATAATATGTATAAGTGTAATAGTTAAAAATCATTAATTTATTATTAATAATTGTACAAATATCTTTGCACGCCATGAGAAATGGCAGACATGTCAGGAGCCACTCTTATTTCAAGATCTTGCATGCACGTATTTATTTTAATTCTGTATGTATACACATGTTCGAGCAAATAAAATTTCTTTCTTTCTTTCTTTCTTTCTTTCTATACAAAATAAAGATTCACTGAGCTTTCATCCATTCTCATAACGTATCTTCAAAACAAATGAAGGCTTTTGGACACAAAACCCAGAAGTTACTCAAGCCATTATTGCATTAAGTTTCTTTGACATACTTCCTCTGACTTGGGATATCGCCTCGCATGATAAGTGTTTAGCCGTCCCTTCTTTTGTTTTTGTGTATTTGCGTATTTATGGCCACTATGTTTTGCTATCTATATAAGCAAAAAGGTCACAAAACCAACTATACTGAATGATTGTAAATGGACCTGTTTATATGAAGAACAAGTATTGAGTTCCATGTTGTGACAGATTTATGTGATAACAGCAAGTTTCCTTAAGTAATAATCACTTAATCTTATATACCGACTTATTTTTTATTTCTTTTTTAGTTTTTCTTCTTTCTACGCACATAAATAATAATTACATTGTTATGTTAACCATGTTACTGGTGAACACAGTTTCACTAATACATTTTTGATCATCTACCCTTGTGGAATCACTGGTCCCCAAGTCACAGACTATAAACCTAGTTTGGGTGCCAGAAGATAATACTCAATGCTCTTTATATTGTACCATATTACTGTACTTGTAACCTTTGTGAACATTTTACTGGAAATAAACATTATTATTATTAATCTAAAATGTTTCGCTTTGCAGAAGGGGTTTGTGACTTACACGATCATAATACATTAACTTCAATACATTATTTTGGTATGCGTTGTATGTAATACCTTAATACCTGTGGCAAAAATATTAGAGGTAATAAATGGGAGTGTTTAGGAAACAATAGAGATTTTGCCATGGAACGCCATTAAAATAATCCTTTGGGGTTATTGTCATAACCACTACGCTTAGCTGTCGCTTTATTGTTCCGAAAATATAGATACTGTTGCTCGCATCAACTCCTTACTTAGTACTTACAAAGTGAAAATGACTTTAATTTCGGAAAAGGTAGCAATAAACTAAAATACAGATCCAAAGACACCGACCTTCGAAATTAAAGTTATTTTTTACTGTTTAGTGTTTTTATGGAAGTAGGAAGTCTTTTTTTTTTTGTAGAAATGGTTTTATGAGAAGCATCCATACTAATATTGTAAATTTGAAAGTAACTCTGTCTGTCTGTCTGTATGTTACGTTTTCACGCCTAAACCGGTCGTCATGAAATTTGGCAGAGATATAGCCTGGGATATGGAGAAGGACATAGGCTACTTTTTTACGCGATAACCGACATCCATCCAGTTATGAGTTATGATCATTCACAAATCACAACCTCATCTTCTCTATGACTTTATGATGGTTCTACTTCGTCTATCACCGGCCCTGATATTCTGTCACATCTTGGTTCAATATTATATTTATTTATTTATTTAAACTTCTCACACACAATAAGGTACAAAGGCGGACTTAATGCCATAGGCATTCTCTACCAGTCAACCAAGGGTAGTGAAGAGATAAGATGGCAGGTGCTCTATTTAAGAGGAGACAATAATAATAATAATAAAAATATTAAAAAGATAACAAATAAAATAGATACACAAGTACATAAATATGTTATAAACTTATAATAGACATACATATATTATAAATTACTATAATATATAAATACCTACCTTATATATACTCCCTCTGAAATTGAAACAACGAGGTCGCTTCTGTTTGTAATTAATTAATATTAGCTTATTAGCTAGAACGATTTCGCTTGTTACCTGACCTTGTATAGGAATTTAGTCATTGTTCGTGTCTGGAAATGTGTTGAGAGGATCAGAAGGCAATAAAATAATAATAATAATAATAACCCCACCGCCGTATCTCTACGTTGACGTCGTGGTGGGGCTTGCGCGCTCCGAACTCTCGGTCTTTACCGGTAGGGTTTACTTTCCCGGAACATGTCTAGGGTGAGGAGCCAGACCAAGATAGATACAGAAACCCGCAGGGCAGCATGTGGCGAGCTGTTGGGCAGTTGCGACCCCACGGACCCTATCTCCCGGGAGAAGTCATGTTCCTCATCTCTGGCTTGCCTTCATTGGCTGGCACTGACACACTGACGAGGAACTGAGCTCCCACCTCATTCTCGCCTTTATTGGCCGGCTTGAGTGGGGATTCGCAAGAGCAAACGTGCTCGGAGGAAGGAAGTATTCCAGTAAGTGCTTGTAGGGATCTTGACCATCTTCCGGGCTCTGGGATTGTTCTGAGAGCCGTGGAATACCTCTCCACTCCTCGAGCACCTCAGGACATGTTGCCCCCTTGTCGCTACGTCACTATGTGCTAGCGACCGTTTTCGGGGGTCCATTATTGAGTGTACAAGTCACCCCCTGCCATTTTATCCGTGTATAATAAAACATTGATCAGGCAGGGGCCATAGTCCTTCCATAGTTTTAGGTAACCAGTCCATTTTAACCACCCAAACCCATAGTTTAATATCTTTGCTTCCATATCCTGCAATAGTCCTACACCAACCGGAGGTTGACCTTGGGTGCACTTGCATAGTGCGTACAGGGATAATCGTCGGTTGGTGCCTCATTTAATTAAAAAGCGTCTAACGGGCCTCTGCGAGTTGGCTTCGGCCCCTCGTACGCCTTCCAAAGGTCCGGGACCCTCGGGTCCCGAGATATGTAAAACATATAATAATAATAATAATATTTATTTGTCAGATCAGTAATCCAATATTGTTAGTAGGGAAATAAACAACTTACAAACTAGTGTTAGTACATATACTTCTGTCAATGACTAAATTCAAAAATAAACTCAACAAAAAAAAAAGGCTTATTCCACAAATCCCCCCTGAAAATCCCCCTTAGGAGGAAAAGTGGAATCTATAAAAAACAGTCTAGAATTCACCCCTGATAATCCCGCTTAGGGGGGAAAACTAGAATTAAAAAAAAAAACTTATTCCAAGACCTAAAGTGATTTTTTTTACATTAGGGTTCAGTTTTCCCCACTGAGGGGGATTCTCTGGGGGATTAGTGAAATAAGCAGGGGTGAATTCTAGACTGGTTTTTATATATTCCACTTTTCCTCCTAAGGGGGATTTTTCAGGGGGGATTTGTGGAATGAGCCAAAAAAACATGTGAGATACAATAATAATGACAATGAGGTGTGTGGGACATCGCCGAAAAGCTCCTTGGACTTAGAATTTTCGTCAACGTAATATCTGTAATTTGTTTTGACGTTTTTGGTTAGAGACAATATGGTCTTGTTTTTTTTTTTTTTTTTGGTAAGGCAGGTCCCGTTTGGAATCTACGTAATGTTAGAATTCAATACCTAGTATCTTTTAGTAGTTTCCTTATAGTGTCCGATCCAAAGCATCACATAAGCTTTCGTTCTTTGTTCAAACTACTTAAACTGAAAATAAATTTATATAAAGAATAACCTATCCTTACTGCACATAAACAAAAAAACTCACTTTCGCATTTATAATATTACTAGCTTTTGTCCGCGACTTCACTCGCGTTAATTTAGAATTTGACAATCAATTCGGGTTGTACTCTGCTTGCTCTGTAAAAAAACTCCTGACACACTACTAAAGTTTCTATAATAATATGTATAATTCAATCATGATTCGAAAGACACGTAGTGCCATCTATTATCATAAGAATGTTCTTCTTGTTTTCCTCGGGAACAGTACTACGTATAATATGCAAAATATCAGAATGATCGGTTCAGTGGTTTAGGCGTGAAAAAGTAACAAACAAACAAACAAACAAACTTACTTTCGCATTTATGAGGATTATTTTAAATAATAAATGCGAAAGGGAGTTTGTTTGTTTACGTGTATAGTTTGTTACGCTTTCACGCTAAAACGGCTGAAAAGATTTGGATGAAATTTAGCACATGGGTAGACCATAAGCTAAAGAAGGAAGAACCTTGAATAACTGAACTTCTGGAAGAACGCATAACCCCAAAGGATTATTTTAATGGTGTTCCATGGCAAAATCTCTATTGTTTCCTAAACACTCCCATTTATTACCTCTTATATTTTTGCCACAGGTATTAAGGTATTACAACGCATATCAAAATAATGTATTGAAGTAGGTATTATGATCGTGTAACTCAGGACCCCTTCCGCAAAGCGAAACATTTTAGATTAATAATAATAATAATGTTTATTTCCAGTAAAATGTTCACAAAGGTTACAAGTACAGTAATATGGTACAATATAAAGTGCATTGAGTATTATCTCCTGGCACCCAAACTAGGTTTTATAGCCTGTGACTTGGGGACCAGTGATTCCATAAGGGTAGACGATCAAAAATGTTTTAGTAAAACTGTGCTGTGTTGTAACCATTGCAATGGTTTTGTGGGGCTAAGTTTATAAGTAAGGTACTTACCATGTTAAATAAATAAATAAATAATAAATAACCACTCAACGCGTGTGTATTTATTTATTTATTTAAACTTCATGTACAATAGTGGTACATAGGCGGACTTAATGCCACAAGGCATTCTCTACCAGTCAACCTTTGGGTTAAATATAAAAACAGCGCGGTAGTATTTTAGACATTATTTTTGTACCCTATGGTACAAAAATAATGTCTAAAATACTACCGCGCTTCATTTGAATAATTAACTTATTGATGACTTTAAATAAACAGCCATCAATAAGTTCATTATTTTTAATTTATTTTCACTGATATCCGAGCGCATAAAAGAGCTACTTACAAAAATATATAAACTCAATTCTGTACTATCAACCAGTCGTGGTAGGGACCACGACTGGTTGATAGTATTGACAGAATTGAGTTTATATATTTTTAGCTTATTTTTAAATGAGATTTAGATAAGGGTATCTAAATCTCATTTAAAAATAAGCTCCTATATCGAAGTTCAAGCACGGAGGCATTATAGCCAGGATCTAAGATAACGATATATCCTTAACCGTTCCGAAAGAAGAAAGAAGGTTTACCTTTGGAAGTGTATGTGTGCGTAAATCGCGTGTACTACACAAATCGGTGACTATTGTTGCTATGCTTCAAAAGTTTGTTTGTGAGTGCTTATACAATACAGGAAACGTTTTTAATCAGTGCGCAAATTTTGACAAATTGAACTTAAACGTGTTTTATTATACACCTATTTCTTATTTTGATATGTCTTAGTACAAAAAAATGAAGTTATCGTTAACGAAAAATGTTTATTTTGAAACTGGTATAATGGATACTCGTCGCGTAACGCACCGGCGGCAGCGCGGTCAGTGAAGCGGAACGCAGTAGTAGGTACCTATCAGCTGTGCGCTCGCCGATTGATATTATTACGAATAGATTTTATCCATATTTTGCTGATTTCAAGTAGGACCAAATAAAAAGTATTGAACGAATAATGGAAATGTATTCTATTACTGATACTGAACCACCAAAAAAAACTGCGCACTGGTTAAAAACTTCTTCTGTATATCATTTTATAAAAGAGCCTAACAAATAAATAAATTATCAGTCTGTTGCGTGTCAACAGAAACTTTTAAAGATGAACCTCCTCAAAGACAATGTCACTTTGACGTAACCTCAACTGTACGGTTGTAATTAATGAGGACAATTCCTAACAACCAACCCCACGTTATTAGTACAACTCGTGAATATCAACGAATTATGTTATGAAAGAGAGGGCTGAGTAATTACTCTTATTTGTACGTTATCACTTGTGGTTATGGCAATGAATTTTGTTGTGAATGTTCGCCGTTTGATCTTTGGAATTTTTCGGAGAAGGCGGACATAATAATCTTCGTTTCTTCGGAAACTTTGGGTCCGGTAGCGCCTACAGTATCCATGGTAACCAAAGACATTAAATTATACGTGTATCTTAAATCTCTTTGATGGTAACATAATTTGTATTTTAATGAGTGATGTTCATGTTTTCATAGGGTAGAAGTTTAATCGGTTACGTATACCTACACAACTAGAAACAGAACTGACCACAAATGATGACTTATACCCCTACGTTAAACTTCCTCAGGTCCAAAACAAACAGAACGAGAACGTTTATTATTGTTAAGTACACAGAACTTATGTACACGGTAGAGATAACTAGAATTTATATGTTGCTAACCAAACAGTATACAGCACGTATGTAGAGGAGTTAGTTGTTATTACGCCCCAATGAAATTTTCTCATGAAGGACATAAAATGGCTCAGTTTGCATTTGTTCGCATTTATGTACCTGGAAGTTGAGATATTAGGTATACTCAAAATCAAAATATGTTATTTCACATACCTAAACCTACATAGGCACTTATGAAACGTCAGAAGCTAGGTGCACGGTTCCAATTAATCGTTTTCTTTGGAGAAGAGCCGGCAAGAAACTCCACGGTTACTCTTTTAATAAAAAGAATTGGCTTTACAATATTATCAAACAGTGTTAATAGGTACGGGAGGACAGTGTAGGCCTTTCAACAATTACCAGGTATTTAAGAAAAGTGCCAACAAATCTACACTCTACTAGGCCTACAACGTCCTCAAAATAGAAAATAATCTGTATAAAATATTAAAAAAAAGATATATATATTAAAATGAATACCTATTTAAACCAAATGACATGATCGCCATTATAATGGGGTCTGCCGGAGCGTCGACATCGATGTTTTCAATACCAGCATTTCAAAATTAAATAGGACTCTTTGTGACTTCTTTTTTGTAGTGTTGGGTAGAACATACAAGAGGCACCTCAAATGTCCCATACAAAACGATTGAATGTCCCAACACCTCAAAATGAAATTTTGTACCGCTTCACTGTGACATACAAATGAATGAATCTCGAACTGACAAGTGAGTGAATGTGGTGAGGTGAGTGAGGCCTGACAAAACTCAAAACTGACGTGAGGTGAGCGAGCGAGTGCAAGGAAGGATTGTCGTTGTCGGTCGAATTCGAACCGTCGCACTTCTAGCTCGCGAACGAGGTCTTGACTCGTTTCGTTGGTTCACTTAGAGTGAGCGGGACAGCGCGGCTGGACGAACGAATGTGTGCGGGCGGAAGAGTAGACCTTATGAATGTATGAGTAGTTGAGTACCTACTACTACTTTCGTAGGACGGATGAATAAAGTGAGCTTTGAGTGAAAGTCTGATGAAAGTCTAATATCGTGTCAGTTCGGTAAATTAAAATTCTTCGAAGAATAACGTTTTTTGTTTCGTAATTACGTATTTACGTTGTGTTAGTGAAGTGAAACGCCAAAATTAGAGGTATAATATAATGCATGCTTATACTTATACTTTTTCTATACCTAATAGGCATACAATACCTACTTACAATACATTTTGGGTGTTTTTTTTTTTTTTCAAATTAGGTTTTCTATGATAGGTTTTAGTTACGTTTATTGCTATGAAAGACATTAAAATCATGAGTATCTTTATTTTTCACTTTGTTAGGGCCGGTTGTTTCAAACGGTTGGCTAACGTAACATACGTACGGTGGCCAGCACATCAAGTTAGCACAAACTGTCAAATTTTCTCGTTCGATTTTAAACTTATCATCATAATCATTAAAATCGTTTGAAGAAATCAGTTTCGTGTAGCTTGATGTGCTGGCCACTGTACGACAAATAATAACGATTACATAATGATGTTTAACGTTCGTTAAATACAAAGCGTTGTTTCACTACATAAAAAAACAATCGTCAAAGTTCAAATGTAAAAGAATAAAATGACGTTAACTAGTGGGTTACTGTAATCGTAATTTTTTTATGAACGTTAAGGGCATAATTTTGTGAAGCAACGCTTTTTTTGGTTTGACGATAGTTAGCGCCATTTGTGACGTATACGCGTGCGATAAGTGAACGTGAAACAACCCGCCCTTAGTGTAGTTTTTGGTGTTGATATGCTCGTGATAAATGCTTGTTTTTTAATTTTCTAACAGCATGGCTGAATCTGTTTTTTTATATGGAATAGATAGACATTACGTATGTTTATATCATAGATATCTGTATTATCTATTTGTTAATGAATATTTTTGGTGTTGGTATGCTCGACTGCTCGTGCTATATGCTTGTTTTTATTTTTCTAACAGCATGGCTGAATCTGCTGATAGGAGGACATCGAAGGCTTGGCAATATTTTACTGATTTAAAAAATAACAAGGCGAAATGTAACTTTTGTACTAAAATTATGTCATATAAAGGTGGTGGCCCATACAACTTAATTCGTCATATTAGAACTCAACATCCTGGTGTTTTAGATTCATATCCACAAAGAAAAAACATGGAAGAAAATGATACTCAACTGGGTGTTATCGTTTCAACCTCTGAAAACCTTATTGAAGAAAATAATACCGATCCTGCTGTACCCTCACCTGTTGGAACCACTACACGTAATTATTATGATAATAGGATAGCTAAAAGCAACAAGTCTGCCAACTCAAAATTGACGCAATATTTTAAGCCTCTTTCTGCCAAAAAAACCGAGCAATTGAACAAGTATTTAGTAGAAATTATATCAAAAAATTACTTGCCATTTCGCATAGTTGAAAGTGAATCTTTTCGGAAATTTCTGAAAGAGCTGAACCCTAACTACAGTTTACCTTGTCGTAAAACATTATCATTACCAAATTATTATAATGTTGAAAAACAGAGAATCCAAAAACTGCTGGAAGAAGCAGACTATGTTGCGTTAACAACAGATGGATGGTCATCTAAGCCAAATGAGAATTATATGTCACTTACTGTTCACTTTATTAACAAAAATACGGAACTGCAGTCTTGTATGTTGGAGTGTCATCAGTACTCAGATCGTCATACAGCTGAAAATTTGAAAAATGAGCTTATTCGAATGTGTGATGATTGGAAAATAACAAAAGAAATTGTTGCTGTAACCAGCGACAATGCTAGCAACAATAAAACAGCGATAAAGTTGCTAAAATGGAAACAAATACCATGCTTTGCACATACTTTGAATCTTGTAGTTCAATCGGCCCTACATGAAATTAAATCTACACAATCAAAAATAAAAACCATAGTTCAGCATTTTAAACGAAGTCCGCTAGCTACACAACGACTCAAAGATATGCAGAGACAATTAGGTGAAAAAGAATTAAAACTAAAGCAGGATGTGATAACACGCTGGAATTCCACATTCATCATGTTCTAAAGTGTTATTAACACCAAGCGTAGCCTGATGTCACTTATTGCTACAGAATATCAGGAAATTGATAATATAAATGCTGATGACTTAGACATAATAACTACTGCATGTGAGTTACTATCATTTTTCAAGGACGTAACAGAAGAAATGAGTTCTGAAAGAAAAGTGACAGTGTCCCAAATAATTTTAATTTCTAATACCTTAAAGAAACAGTGCTCTGAATTTCTATTAAAGCCCTTTCTGCCACAGGCAGTCAAAAATATGGCCAGAGTTTTACTCGAGGAGCTTACCACCAGATTTCTCGACGTCGAGAACAACAGCATTTTTGCCGAGAGCACTCTAGTAGATCCACGTTTTAAAAGACATGGCTTCGAAAATGAATTTTCATATACTCGAGCTTGTTCATCTGTAAAACGGTTAGTTGCTAATGTAAATGTGAGACCGGACCAGGACCAGGCTGAAAATGATGCAGAAGTGGAAGTAGGCGAGACATTGTCTCCGCAGCGTAGTATTTGGGACGATTTCGATAAAGAAGTGGCCGAAATAATGAAAAATACTAACCCTACAGCAGCCGGTATAATAGAAGTGGACAAATATCTACAAGAACCGCTTTTACACAGAATTAAAGATCCATTTAAATGGTGGGAGGGGAAGAAGAGTGCCTATCCACGGTTATATGAAGTGGCTAAGAAACGCTTGTGCATATCTGCTACAAGTGTTCCTTCGGAAAGAATTTTTTCGAAGTCTGGGCAGATTATCACCGAGAGTCGTAACAGACTCGGCGGTAAAAAAGTGGCAATTTTGCTATTTTTAAATTATAATATGTAATTTTTTTCTTTATTACCTATTAAAAAAAAAAAAAACAGGTCGCACGCTGTTTACTTAATTTGAGACACATATTTTATTCGTCATCCTTCTAAACTACGATGCGTTTGTTGTAGTCATGCATTATTCAGTAATATATTTTCCCATAATTATTATCCCTCATACTTCTAAGATCAGCTCAAAGCCTCGTATGTTTTTTGTGTTAGTAGTTCAAATAAGGTGGGACAATGTCACATTTTTGGGACAATGTCCCATTGATGTTACATTGTCCCCTTAATTTAATATTGTCCCACCTCATTTGAAGTGGTACAATGTACTACCTCACTAAGCTGAATGAGTTACTCATACAAACTCATCAAAATTGCTTGTCCTACCCAACACTACTTTTTTGATCACGTCAACTAATTGATATCAATTTACGCTGTTTGAAACCCATTTTTACATAGGATGATGTTTTTTTTTTTACTCAAAGTACTGTCTACCTTCTCAAATGTTTTTTGTTTATTATAAGCTCTCTTCTATCTGTGAAAACTTGTAATTAGCCTTTATTTTGTTTACTCTCAATCGTATAAAAGTGTTTAGCTGTAAGTTTTCCAAAAACTGTAAAATAAAATTAAATTACAACTACAGTAACAAATCTGAATAAATACCATGTCCACAAAAGCCACTAATAAAGAATTGGAATTAGATTTGTAGGTAAATAATGTAAAATAATGAAAAGATTATGTCAAGGAAGTATGTAAAAAAAAACCTAAATAAACATCGTTATTTGGGAGCAGTTAATAGACATTTACATAGTGATGCCGTTTATGAGGTACCAGGGAAGCCACATGTGCAGAAGGAATTATTACCAAACTTCCTTGTCCTCAACGTAGTCTTTTATCTTAATAAAATGCTTTTTTGATAAGGACACGTTTGATGTGGGTGTTGAACTTTCCATCGTTAAGTTCTGTAACCGACTTTGGCAACTACTTGTAGATATTCTCACTTAATTATACATACTATAACTTTTAAATAACCGTTGTATTACAAATATCACTGCACATTAGGATAAGGAACTTGCTTTTGAAACTGGAATGACCTCTGAAGTAGCAAGTAAGTAGGCGGTCCCCTTAAATTATGGTAAATGGCTAAAGTGGCACACCATAGCTTATGAATATAGGCAACACAAGAGTTATCGTATTCGTAAGTGCGTTGTCGCTCTAAGGGCAGAAATGACATTATTGTGTCCTGTACCTATAATCACGCCGCTTTATCTTGTGGCCGGTTTCCATACATTTCCTTAAAAAGAAACGTGCACTTGGGCCCCATGACCCGAGAATAATAATAAAAATTGATAATAATTATTTCAAAGCACATCCTTTAGTTTAGAAACTGATTTATAATTAAATGTCAATCAATCTCATGAGGAGCTCGTGGCTAAGTAATAACAGCCGCACGGGTCGATCCGTCAGGTTAAGCTACGCTTGCCGGGGTTGGTCCGTGGATGGGTGACCATCTTTACATACCGAGACTCCTCCGTGTCTTGGAAAGCACGTTAAGCCGTTGGTCCCGGCTGTCATTCGTGCATCTTTGACAGTCGTTACGGGTCGTCAAAAGCCCAAAAGTCTGACAGCCAGTCTTACCAAGGGGTATCGTGTTACCCAGTTACTGGGTTGTGGAGGTCAGATAGGCAGTCGCTCCATGTAAAATACCGGTATTCAGGTGCATCCTGTTAGACTGGAAGCCGACCCCAACATAGTTGGGAAAAGGCTAGGCAGATAGATTTTTTTATTGTCAATCAATCTCATATGTTTGTTCCCACTCATTATATTTCAATGTGGAATTAATAGCTGCAAATTAGTAGATTTACAGCGAATTAACACTAACTCATTAATAATAATGTCCTGAAACAGAATTACTAAAAGTACTTACTTATCTAGTAATTATAAAAGTAGGTAGGTACCCGCGAGCGATGAATCAGGTTCACCGACATTAACTGTAATATTTCGGTAACTTATCTCGTAACCCAGCCTATTTAATCTCTCTCTCTTACTCTCGTATAATTAATAAAACATCTTAATTATTATTAATATTATTATTTGTTTTACTTATTAACAATTATAACTAGATAGTTCTAGTAATTCTGTATCAGGACATAATTATTTTTAATCAATTACCTAGTGTTCTGTAACCTCGACCCCCACTTTGGAACATATTCTTCAATGCCTAACAGTGCTAACACAGTCAGACTGACTGTACTGCTGCGATGCTACTCGTTATTTTCACAAAAAGTTTTATGATAAGTAATTATAAATGGCTAACAGGTTGTGTACACACAAACACATTGCATTGTTTCCCTTGCATTTTGTTCACAAAACAAGATAAAAAGAATGTTTGGACCTATATCGGATATTCCGATTTAAATTTTTTTTCACAAAGCGGCTTCTAAGCACGATTCTTCAGAAAAACGCCTTGAATCATGCTTGAAGTTCCAAACTTTCGGTAAAGGTAAAATAGAGACTAGTTTGAATAGCCAGTTTAAGTTAGAAATTGAGAGGCACAACGCGAAAGTTGAAAGAATAGAAATATTATGAAACGGTTGATTGATGTAGTTTGTTTTCTAGGTAAACAAGAATTAGCATTCCGTGTTTATGACGAATCTAGCTCGTCGCTTAACAAAGGCCATTTTCTAGAACTTATAGATTTGTTGGCTCAATATGATGGAAATTTGGAAACCCACTTACAATCAACATCGGATAGCTCATTCACGGGGTTATCGAATAGGACCCAAAATGATTTAATTTCTAGTATTGCATCTGTAATGTACGATGAGATAAAAAAGGAAATCAGTGAAACCGATTTTGTTGCTGTTATAGCCCCCAGAAAGAGGGTAATGTTTTTATTTTAGCTGTGCTGTATGAAATCTCTGTGCACGCCACTGCAGTCAGTCAATCAGCCACGGATAGGTTTTATATGCATACAAGTCGGTAAACATCAGAACCTTCAGGATATATTGTTTACAATCGAATTTCATCGCGATATCTCTCATCATTTCTGCAAATTGAACGGATATCGTGTATCTAGTTCATTCATCGGTCATCAGTTCACTTTACCTACTGCGTACGTTGAAACATTTCAACTATAGAAACATTAATTTAATCACAATCGATAGAAGTACTCTAGTTTACGAGTTTATTCTGAATTCAGAGAAGGTCTGCTTTGCAAGTTTGTTGTACAGCGAGAACGTGTGGAAATGGTAGGAAATGAACGCTGCGGTATTTCTTTGCTCCTAGCACTATTTCTGAGGCAAAAATAGCTAATAGTAAGGGTTTTTTTTTTTTTTTAGTGTAAACTTCTTTAGCCGGGTGGAGCGATTTTTGGTAGGGGAAAAACTTATGGGTTCGCGATCGTCACCGAACGATTTCCATTAGCTATATGTATACTGTGTATATACGAGTAATTATGTGTACTTTTTGGGTGAACAAAAATCATAGAACTCACGTCATTTGTTACCAAACGCTTTCCATGAGCTATATGTATACTGTGTATGTATGTGTACTTTTTGAATGAACAAAAATACAAATTCCTATACAACAGTAGACAATTTCGATGAATGTATGAAAAGCTTTTGAAGTGAAACCTTTAGCCGCTTTAGTTTTTTTTCTTTAGCCGCATTGAGCGATTTTAGCTAGAGGAAAAACTTATGGATACGCGTCACCTAAATGCGCGACATGCTCGTGACGTGTAGCGCCAGACTGTCAGTTATTCCTAAGTTTTGAGTTTTCACTACTGTCGGCAGTCCTTATGACTGCCAATTTTTTTTTTCTAGTTATATAAAAGGTTAGGTAGAAAGCAGATGGCATAAACATAAGCATAACCAGCCTTTAATGTTCCTACTGCTGGGACACTGGCCTCCTCTCGGAGCCACTGTGACGTAGTGGATTTAGTGGTAAGAAAATAAATAGACAGATACCACTTATTATCAAGTTTATTAATTTACATAGGTTCAGAGTGTAAGTTCTTGTCTTAAGAGTTCTTTCACTGGCTGGACCATCCGGCTGACACCGCAGAGACAGTGTAGGCAGGGAGCAGACAGGGCTCGCCGCCCTCGGTGCAGGTGGGGCGATGGCAGTAGTTGTAGCGGCCACGTGGGAGCCAGTAGTGGCCCACAAGGCCCAGGTGTTGTAGGTGCCGGCTGTTCTCGGCTGACGCTGTAGCGGCGTCGAGCCGTAGAACAGCCGACAGCATCAGGTAGAAGGTAGGTAGTGAAGGGAGGGTACCGTGATCCACCACGCGGGTCCTGTACGGGTTGGTAGATGACACATGTCTTCGAATTGTTAGTACTAGGACATGCCGGTTTCCTCACGATGTTTTTCTTCACCGTTTTGAGAGCAGTGGTGTTGAAAAACCCATCCGTGTGCCTTCCTTGGCCGTTTATGTTCCGGGGCAGCGGTACCCCTTTCGGACAATCCCGCTGACCCAGCAGGCTTGGGCCCTAATGGGCCCCCTCTTTGTTACTGACATCTCTTTGAGGCGCGCGTTGAACACGTACGCGCCGTCCGGCACGGGCCTGGTCCTGATCGGACGGTGAACTACCCATTACTCACCGCCCGCAGGCCCGCGCCTACGGTGGCCGGGAGTCATCACGCGGCTCCCGACGCCAGAAGTGCCTGCTTGGGTTGAAACTCGTTCGTCGCGGCTGTTTATACTGGGCCACCACTAGGCACTTGTTTTGTTATTGTAAGACATGTCAAGAAAGAAGCATTGGTTTTCTACACCGTAACACACTTCAATCACAATCTGAAGAAGTTTGAAAGCAATTCCTAATCCATTGCTACATAGGTTTGAAAAAATCCTCTGCTCAGCAACATAAATAACGCAATGAATGTTGTTGAACTGTCAAACTCAAACTCAAAGCATTATTTACATATGTATTTATATATACTTTATTGTACATCAGATTACACATTACAAAATAAAAGGAAAACTTATACACTATAAAATATACAATGGGCGGTCTTATCGCATACTGCGATCTCTTCCAGGCAACCTTGGCATGGATAGTGAATTTCTGGACATAAAATGGGGTTGTCATTGGTGCAAATAAAAAGTATAACAGTACAATATCCTATAATAGATACATAGATACATACATACTAACTATATAAGCAAAGAAAATAAATGAAGTGTATAGATTATCACAGCTAACATTTATTTCAATTAAACCATTTACAGGCACTTTTGAATTGTCAAAGAGATGCGACGGTCAGTTAGTCAGAAAGTTGAAGCTAGATGCCCATTCCAATACGTAGATCACTATGGAGAAGAACGGGCATGAAACTCCAAGGACACTCTTTTAAATCAAGATATAATATTACAAAATCCTGGGTACATTATTCTTGTTGCTTCTATATGTGAGACAAAATAAAAATAAATAAAACGAAACGAAACAGAATTAAAGGCATTGCCATTGTAAGTCTGTTACCCAATCATTCCGCCGATTTTTTTATGTGTATGGTTGCTGGTGTTATTACAGGCACATGACATATTTCAGCTGTAACTCCGGATTGACATCGCATCACTTATCCCTCCGGTAATACAGATGTCAAGAGGCAACAGTGATCACTTACCATCAAGTAGCTCGCCTGCTGATTGCCAGCTTTGGATTTTTGGAGTGTGTTTATGATATGTGGTGATAATGCAGTCCGTCAAACATATCCATTTACATTTGAAACAGAGCTAACAAAACAGAGTAGGTACTTGACAGTTTCGATAAAACTTTTATTGATAACATTACTGACATTTACATTTATATCCAAAGTTTGTAAAACACTCATTGTTAAAACAAAACTTTCTATACAAATTCGAATACAATACAAATTCTCTTATAAATTAATCCTCAAAATATTTGATTTAATTACGTAACAAGCGTTTCAAATTTCAACGAAAATTTAATAAGCTACCTAATTTATTTTCATCAAAATTAGATTAGATACCTGCCTACTCAAAGGCCTAGTTGATTTTTCTATTAAACTGGACCCGTATTACTATGAAGGCAGAAAATAAAGAAAGAAAATACGTTTATTTGCGGTAAACATGACGCAAAGAAAGAACACAAACACGAAAGGAAACTAGGTGGAAATATGCGATGCGCAAAACGGCCATCGCACAGCATAATGCTGCGTGCGACCCTATGCGAGACAGAGCCACTCTATCACAATACAAATATCTACGTCAATTTTAAGTGAAATACTTTTGCAAGACTAATAATTACGCTTGTCGGTCTTCTACAGATTATACTTCGGCGAGTGTGCCCATGAACTCCACGACCTCATTCCACCGGCCCCCTTCTACCGTACTGCAAGTTACCACCCCTACCTAGTTGATATTCCACCAACTCGCACTAAGCGTTTTCAAACGTATTTTATAATGCGCACAGCAACGGAGTGGAATGTTCTGCCTGCATATGTTTCCGAACGCATACAACCCTAATCTATTCAAACTGAGAGTGAACAGGCTTCTTCTGGGTAAGCTAACTCCATCGTCGACTTTGTCTCTGTCACCTCTGACCTAGACTAGAGTCAAGAGCAAACCCATCGTAAAATAAAAGAAATAAAAAATTTACCTATCCACTTTGAGGATTGTAGGCAGAAGGCAGCTAGGGTTAAATACTGTGAGTCAAATATGATATATGCCGCCGCCGAGGCCCAGCGCGAAATCCCCGACTAATCAGTCCTCCCCGACCCTTGCTTTCAAACGAAGCGCCAGCACGCGCTTTAGCTGAGCAGCATCTGTAGTGGTACGTTATCCACACACATGCCCGCTCCCTTGCGAGCTCAAGTGTAAGCGACGTCACATGTCTCATATAGTTCTCACAGGCGACTCACGATAAACAGTCGTGTCACTAACCGTCGCTCTCGCTTACCTCATGTCAATCGTGTTAATTCCTAATCACATAATATTAGTTACTTATTCTCATTAACCGTGTACTGTCTAGTTATAGTTACTCAAACAATAAAATCACTGTGTTCTACTGAAATAACATTTGATTTAATTTACTATAGAACCCAAATCACGTCACAACAAAAGTTCTATAGCATGTAATCCAAAATCCCCCTGATAATAATCAAAACACTGATTTTATCCAGCCACCAACAAAAAAAATGATGTATGCCCTTATTTGCCCTTATTTATTTGGTACATATCAACCTTGTTTTAAAGTAAATACAGGAGATTAAGTGAGGCACCACATAACGTCAATTTGCTTTACGACTAGTTCACTTATACTTTTCCAATAGACGACAAATGGGAAACGTAAATAATGTATAACAAGGTTAGGTAAGGTTAGAAAAGTAATTTTTAAAAGCCATAATTTACCAACAACTGGCTTTAAAAAAGTGAAAGCCATTATTTCAAAAGAGATAATTGCATGTAGGGAACTACATAAGTTACGAAAACATAGATAACTTTTAACTTGTTATACTTAGGTAAGCCCCATTCCCATTCCATTTCCCCAATCTTTTCTTTTCCCTTCATTCAATTCCTATTCCATTCATTCCATTTTCTTCATTTTTCCATTCCATTCCCATTCCCCATTTCCTCCCGTGGGTGTCGTAAAAGGCGACTAAGGGACTTACTAGAGAATGGGCAGCAGCGTTCTCTAAGTATTTTTAACACCATACTGCGATCGCCAACCCACCTGCCAAGGGTGGCGATTATAGCAATTATTATTGGGGGAGGCTTATGTCCAACAGTGGACGTCTTTCGGCTGAAATGATGATGATGATACTTAGGTATATTAGATAGGTAACCTGTATCTTCGAAATGCTAAAGAATGTTTTTGTTTTTTTGTTTTACATAAAACATGAGTCAATAAAACTATGAAATATATTTATTATCTTTATCTACGCCCATGCTATAAATCCTCTATAAAAGTTTCTGAAACAGTTAGCTTATTGCCAACATTAAAACACCCAGAGTCATAGTAACCATAATAGCATCCAAACGGGAGTTATAATGTTGTACTGAATTTCATTATGCAACTCCTTTGCTTTTACGAGGATGATGATCCCTTCCTTACTCATCTGTTTGATAAGTAAGGAAGGGATCATCATCCTCCCTTACATTCTCACTACTCAATTCTATAACTATCTTTATGAATTTCAAAAAAATAACATTGTCACGCACGCGCGTTTCACTATACTGTACCATAGCGTCGTATCCCGCCATTTTTGTTCGATATTACGAGTAGTATTGCAAAAACTGTTTCAGAACCTTCTATAGAGGATTCATGTCATGGGTGTAGATAAAGTCTTGTATGCAACTGTAATAATTAGGTATTAAAACACTCACGTGATAAACCCACATTCGTGTTTTGATACCCCTTATTATACAACAGTTGCATAAATAACTATTATATTTCGACTATCTATATCGTTTATTTAGTTGCTATAATCAGCCTCTAATGTTCCCACTGCTGGGACACAGACCTCTCGATGAGTGGGAGTGGGGCGTAATCCACTTCGCAGGCCCAGTACGGTTTGGTAGATGTCACATGTTTCGAATTACTCTCTATACCTAATCTTATTTCTTGACGTCAAAAAAATAACAGACATTTGAAGTCAAACCAATTAGGGTTAAATTTTGCAGTACAATTCTGTGCTGAAAAACTGCAATAACTTTGACCTAAGTACGAGTATCAATATTATATAGGTATTTATTTACTTTCTAGTAAATATATATTTTTCTACAAACTACAGTAAATACTTTTATAGAATGTTGACATTGCTATGAAGATAAGAAACCCTTGCTTGTTAACCACAATGCAAAATGTAGAGAAAGACAACCTGACTGTCAACATGGCTTTCTAAAAAAACAGGTCATGCCCTAAAATGTTATGCCCTACATCAGAACTTTCCGACTGTTTTAGTTTACAACGGGACTTAGATAAACTTCAAATTTATTGTCTCCTTAATAAACTGGAACTGAATGTCTCTAAATGTTTTGTTGTTGTTGTTTTGTTGTTTTGTTTTATACACACGCAAGCCACATGCAATCACTTTTCAGTATAAGTTACATAATACTAATAAACAGGTTAAGCGTTGTAAAGGACCTGGGTGTAACATTTGACTCTAAGTTGCTTTTTGATGCACACATCGAAAACGTTATTAATAAAGCTTCCAAAGCACTTGGATTTATACTTAGATTATCAGCTGATTTTAAAAACGTGAAAACGTATAAAATCCTTTATTGTGCTTTTGTCCGCAGCTATTTAGAGTACGCCTCACAAGTGTGGAAGTTATAGTATTTATATAAATAGGATTGAGGGAATTCAAAAGCGGTTCCTACGTTTCTTACAGTACAAAATTAGGAAATATTCTCCTAATTATGTAGCGCGATGCAAGAGGTTTCATATCTTACCACTGCATGAGCGCAGATGCATTGCTGAGATGGCATATTTATTTAAAATCGCAAATGGTACTATAGATTGCCCTGAACTGTTAGGCAGCTTAGGATTAGTTACACACTGCAAAATGTTTCGCAATCCTAGCTTGTTGCATGTCCTTCATACCAAGTCCGCGTACAGGCAAAATTCGTATCTTAATCGTGCGAGCAGAAGTTTTCATAAACTTACTGGTGAACATGATTTGGACATTTTCAATACCAGTGTTTCTCGGCTTAAGCAGTCGTTGGTGAAAAGCTTTTTTACGGAAAAGTAATTGACAGCGTCTGAATGCTTTTTAGTTTGTGTTAATCGATCGTGTTATTTTGTTTCCTACTTTATGTTATAGGTATTTTGTACCGACGTTATTTATTGTCTTTTTTGTTTCAAGTGTTTATCAGTGGAAACTTGTAAATGGCCTTCAAATGCATATTGTTTAAGAACATTGTTTATGTTAGCTGTAAGTGTCCCGAATAGAATAAAATAAAATACAATAATCATGGCTTTAAAATATTGACGTAGGCACGTACAATGGTAGGTAATACATTAGGGGGCTTGCTGCCACAAGACGTTCTCTGCCACTCAACCTTTGGTCATATCTATACTCCATTTATTATAACACTAGCTTTTGCCCGCGGCTCCGCCCGCGTGGATGTCGTTTATCGCGTAAAAAAGTAGCCTATGTCCTTCTCCATATCCCGGGCTATTTCATGACGATCGGTTCAGCGGTTTAGGCGTGAAAACGTAACATACAGACAGACAGACAGACAGAGTTACTTTCACATTTATAATATTAGTATGGATATGGATTAGTATGGACAAATAACTGTTCTCACCCATTCGTTATTTCGATGTAAACGATCCATAAACTCAGTTATTTCACGATATATACGAAGCACTGTAATCTATTTACCATTTACATTAAAAAAATAACTCTAAAGTGCAGTAATTTCAACAATATTACACAATAACTGTCGTTATTTAGCCGTTATTTGTCTAATGTTATAGTAAATGGAGTATATGTGAACTTAGCCTATCAACAAAAACAGTTGTTTACGTCAGTATATTCTGTACACATTACTCACAGCCGCTTTCATCTGTTGTTGCAAATAGGAATCCTACTTAATCGTAATAGGTAAATATGTAATAAATCTATGTTGATGGATCGCTGGAGGCCTGCCAGCCGGGCTCGCGTGGTGGTAAATGTAAGCGAACACTCCTTTGTTAGAAATGCATTTGGATTTGGTAAGATTCATGTTGTAATAATATGTCTGGCTTATAGGCTGTGTTTAATAATTATTCGGATAGGAAAATTCCCTTTACTACACTTATCGATATCAATAATAATAATCATATCCGCCTGGCTAACTACCACCATCTTATCTAAGTCTGTCGCCAAAACAACAATGTTAACAGCATTTCTTGTGTTTCGGCAGTGTGAGGTAAGATAGCCAGTTCCTCTGTGGTTGAGGATTCCGGGTGAAGCTCGCTTCCATCTTCGGTCTTATCATCACTTACCATCAGGTGAGATGAAGGCCAACAGCCTCCCGGTTGTACGTAAAAAAAAATCTGTAGACTAGGTAGACTAGCTTTTCATTAAAGGCCAATCGAAGAACGTATTCCGGCTACAATATGCTGAATCGATCTGAAGGGTTGATGTTCATGTCTTATAATAAATTGTTCATATATTTGACTGTATTTTTATTTTTTCAATGATTTATTAACGGGTTGTACCTATTGCAATATGGCAAATAATATGTTTTTTTTTTGTGTTTCTTTGTTTTGTTATGTTAATTACTTTGCTTACTATTGTATACACCGTGGCATTTTAGTCGTCTTACAAAGACAGCCCACTTCATGTATCCGATGACTACTACTTAATCAAGTTAAAAAAAAATTTTTTTTTGAACATTTAAGGCTTCTGCACACAGCGGGCGCGGCGCGGCGGGACGGGACGCCGATGCGACGCTGAGCAGTTGTAATGTACTAGGTATTACGGACGACGCCACACAGAGCGTCGCGTCACGTCGCGTCGAGCCGGACGGCTCTGTGTGGCGTCGTCCGTAATATCTAGTACATTACAACTGCTCAGCGTCGCGTCGGCGTCACGTCCCGCCGCGCCGCGGCCGCTGTGTGCAGAGACCTTTACGTTTTGTAATTTTTTTTTTTAATTATGACGCATGACATAGTTTAAAACACCCTGTTACGAGTGCAGTCCGAGCCTTGTGATACAAGGACGCCGCAGAATGGATTTAGATTAAGATTAAGATTAAGTTGCAATAGTAAGAAACACATTTTTGCGTTAGGGTGAATGAACTCTGATAAAGATGTCGACGCTCCATTCCGCGGCGCCCTTGTAACACAAGGCTCGGACTGCACTCGTAACAGGGTATTTTAAACTATGTCATACGTCATAATTAATAAAAATATAAAAAATATAAAAAATGAAATGTTCGAAAAAATAAATTTTTTACATGAATGATCAGTAGTCATTGGATACATGAAGTGGGCTGTTTTTGTAAGACGACTAAAATGCCACGGTGTATAATCAAGTTCTTTCTAACCAAACAGACAGCTGTGCTGTTTGGGAGTTTGTTTCGCTACTTCTTTTTCCATCTAGAGACTTAGGAAGTGGTGAAGGGCGGGCGTTTTGGGGACTTTCTATTGTATTTTTCTCAGCCTGATTTGAATAAATGACATTTTTTATTTTGACGCCATTCCTCCCCGACCCTTGACTGTAAATGAAGCGCCGCCAGCACGCGCTTTAGCTGAGCAGCATGTAATCCAAAATCCCCCTGATAATAACCAAAACACTGATTTTATCCAGCCACCGTCGGTCCCTTGCCACCTTCCCTCCGACGCTGCCCTAAGCCGAGGTTCGTACCCCACAGGGGGTGCCCTTAGCGAGCAGCAGTCGTTTAGTTTATAGTTTTTACGCCCTGGCTGGAGGCATTAAGTTTCGTAAGGAGCTTAATGCTTGCTGCCTTAAAATGGAACTCGTCACCACCTTCACCTAAAAATATGCTGAAGCCCACGAACACAGACTTCACCGACATGTGAATGTCGAGGCAATTCAGCTGCTAGACAACACGGACATAGTGCGTAGGCTAAAGAGAACTAAACCTTTTGAGTTAGTGTAGTATATAGATAGTGAATGCATAATAGTAACAATGCTGTGCTATACATGTAACACGTGAACAAAGTGTTTTTATTAATTATCAGACTCTAGGAAAGTGCAGAGTAAAAGTGCAAATTGACACTATTCTTAGTTATGTAATCTATCACGTAAAATAATAAGAAAAATAATAAGAAATAAGAGTTAAATTGCTTATTAGTCTATTAGGCTAGATTGTAATAAATTATCAAGAACGTTAGTTCTTATTAATAAAGGAAAAAAAAAAAAAGTAAGGAGCTTAAGGCAGCCACAGGAAAGTCCGGTTAAAGAGTCGGAACCTTAGTGGTTACACTCTGAGATGCCCTAAATATTTTTTTTTTTTTTTTTTAAATGATGCCATTTGATCGTCCGCAAATTCAAGTCACATTTTAAGAATATTTATCAGAATTGGATTCCGATTGATAACTTCTAATCAAATATTTAAATATTTGACAAAAAAATATCTCTTTCTCATTACCCCAACTCATTAACACTAACGCTTATCATAAATATTATTAGCACCCTAGATAACTTCTCCTGTGACGTCTTCCAATGATAACCGCCACCTCGTCTTACAGCCCTTTAGCCCTTATTATGACACTTGGCTGGTTTCTACGTTGTCATAAAAAATGTGGCGGAAATTGCGCTTTACGCTGTAAAAGGCTTTTTTACGTGTTGAAAGTGGTATCTTTGTAATGGAATTCGTAAATAATGTCAAACTACAAAAGATGTTATAATTATCATCTGCCTAGCCTTTTCAAATTATGTTGGGGTCGGCTTCCAGTCAGATGCAGTTGAATACCAGTATTTTATATGGAGCGCCTATCAGACCTCCACAATCCAGTAATAGGGTAGTTACCCTGTTATTATATCTTACCAGTCCTGGATTTGTCAATAGGCCATATAGGCCGCGGCCTAGGAGCGGCAGCGTCCTAGGGGCGGCAGATTTCAGAGAACTGCAGTGTGCAGTGAAGCCTGGATCAAACTCACTACTCAGTCTTTCAACGTTTTTGAGGAATCAATTTCTGTGTAATGTTTACCCTAACTTGGATATAGCTCTCCGCATCGCACTTTCCACTCCGGCTACAAATTGTTCTGGGGAAAGGAGTTTTTCCTGTTTAAAACGCGTGAAAAATTATCAACGGCCTTCATTGTCTCAAGAAAAAATGAATTCTTTAGCTCTTCTCTACATAGAAGCAGAGATAATGAACACCATAAACTATGATGATATTATAGATGATTTTGCTCTTAAAAAGTCCCGTAATAAAAATTAATTCTTGTTTCTTTTTTACGCTCTTTCTTAATGATTAATTAATTCGTTTATTTAACTTTAGTGCCTTCCTTACCAAATGAAAAATTATTATTTTAGAAAGGTACAAGGGGCAGCGAAAATAAAGTGACCTACACTCATAAAAAACATAAATACGAAGGGGTATCAATGATAGCCAGTCGATACCCCTCCATAAGCCTGGTTTAAAAGATGTTATATTCAAACTGAAATTGAACTGAAGTTGATTAAAAGTTTTTAGGTATGATTAAATAAGTTTCACCTGTCGAACACAATGCTTATTAAAACTTTAAACCTCTTCTTTCCAAAATAATTTATGTATTCTTCATAATAAAATGTACAATAGATGGAGAGCTTGCCTATTTAAACAAAAGGAAAATAATGATTAGATAAGTTCAATTAGCAAGGACTACTAAGACAAAAGTCTTGAAATTAGGTTTGGAGAGAACAAAAAAGTGCTGACTTAAATATCTTGCTAAATAAGAACAAAAGCCTAGGTGTTTAACTAGGCAGAAACGTAATCCTACAAACGAAGTATAGAAAGTTTTTTCTTTTTTTCGTTGGGAAATTATCAAATAACTTCTCCCGCTCTGGGCGGAGCGGGAGGGCGTGTCAGACTTTTACTGACTAAAACCCACCCGTGTTCCTTCAGTTGCCTGTGTGCCAGAGCCACGGTATCCCTTTCGGACAAACCCGCAACCCTGGCAGGCACCGGTCCTACCCGTCAGTGCGTGCTGACGCGTGGAACAAAACGCACCGTCGACCAGGGCCAGCATTTCAATCTCACCGTGAAAACTTAGGTGAAGTGAGCTCGAAGTGAGCTGTCGATTTTTACAGAATAGATCGGCTGGTCCTTACCGGACAGCGAGCTGCCCATAGCTTGCCGTCCGCAAGCCCGCCGCCCAGGGCGTCTTCTGCGGTGACTAGTGGCGTGAGGGCGCACAGACTGCCGATCCCTCCCGCATTCCGCCTCCTCCTTCGCGAGCATTACTGCTTCGCAGAAGGAGGTGACTGCCTCCCATGCACTCACGCTACGGACCATGGCCTGGACCAGGGCCGGACGCGAGAGATCACCGCCGCCGATCGCCTCCGTAAGGACACGGCAGTACTTTGCCCAAGCCGGGCAGTCCTCCACCGTATGCTCCACCGTTTCCTCCGGGCGATCCACACAGTGGTAACCCCCGGGTGTTTCCTCCCGCCTAATCCGAAACAACCGTGTCCGGTGAGGACCTGTGTCAGGCGGAACGTGAGGATGCCGTGGCGTCTCTCTCTCAAAAAGGGGACTTATCGCCACAATTGTGGCGTGCCCAGCGCTGGGTTGCGACCATCGCACCCTCCATGTCGCCATGAGATCCCGCCGGAGAAGTATAGAAAGCTGCTCTTTTCTTGTTTCTCTCAGGCAATGTTTAAATTACTAGCGACCCGCCCCAGCTTCGACCGGTTTTTACGACTTGATAGAACTCGAGATTTCTTTCTCCTAAACTATTCGTTTATTTCTGGATAATATTTAAATAATTTAAAAGCTAGCATAATCAGCCTTAAATGTTCTCACTGCTGGGACAAAGGCCTCCTCTCGGAGAGAGGGAGGGTCCCGTGATCCACCACGCGGGCCCTGTGCGGGTTGGTAGATGTCACATGTCTTCGATTTTTTGGTTCTAGAACATGCCGATTTCCGATTTTCTCTCAAAAGAGAGCAGTGGTGCTGAAATTATCTATACAAAGTAAAGCGCCTGCCTGGGTTAGAACCCACGACCTGCAACTCGTAAGTCGGAGCCGTTACCACTGGGCCACCACTGCTCATTCAATTCAATAATAATACAACTACAAGTATATAAAAACCGGCCAAATGCGAGTCGGATTCGCGCACGAAGGTTTCCGTACCATCCATCCTAACTAATATTATAAATGCGAAAGTAAGTTTGTCAGTTTGTTTGGTACCTTATCACGTCTAAACTGATCATCCTGAAATTTTGCATATACGTTGTCCGGTGTACAAGACAATGAATGTCTTCGTTTATTTAGCTTCGGAAACGAGCCTAGTTTTAATGCATTTAAAACATTTTCAAAAAAGTTTAATTATAACTATGACACTGGAACATTAAGTGAGGAATATATTCAAATCACTCGCTGTAAATACTAACGAGAGTTGAATTAAGTTTGAAAATGTATTATCTAAAACGCGTCTCGTAAACTTCGCCCAAGGCTAGAATGCACCGTCCTACCGTCAAGGCGAGGTTCTTCGAGCGTGCATTTTTGTTCTAGAGGCAGCAGAGCGCGAGTAAATTGTGTCGTGAATTTCGTTAATTTTGGATTATGTATTATATGTTTTACGATATTAACAATGTTAAACCCGACGGACATTACATCATCATAGACGTTTATTTTGATGTGATTTTCAATACATAATGTGGTATAATATTGAAATAAAATAATTTTAATCTACAAAATAAGGGTATGTTTGGATTTTTTTTCTATTGAGCGAACTTTATCCAATTATGTAACGAGTACCCGACGTACCTACAGAAAGGTCTCAAAAGCAACATATAATTTTTTTAACGTGTTTAATTATTACCGTTTCTAAATAAAATGACATTAAAATTACATTTCCTAGAGGTTAACTTGAAGAACCTCGCCTTAACGATATTATACCCACACACTTATTATTATAGTATTCTCCCTCCAAAATACAGTCATTATAGCTTCTAGTTAGTGTTTTGAATGAAGATAAACTTGGCCAGATGTGACTTTGTGCCTTCCCCGTGACCTTTGGACGAAATACTTTCAAAGTATTATGATCCACTGAAGGTCTTGGGTTGTTGTCGTAGATAAAGTACGGTGTAGATTAGCTGACAGCGTTTTCCTGAGGCGATATAGCGATAGTCTTTGAGAGGCACTTGTAAACTGGTACCATATAATGTAATATAGTCGCCAGTGGGTGCAGGCCCTTGTAAGCCTTGGTAGATATTTATGCAACGAATAGGAATATAACTTAATATAATAGAATTGAAATTTATATAATCCGATCCAGCCTGTCCCTGGCTGTCCTCCTCCAGCGACGCCCTAAGCTGAAGTCCGTTCCCCACAGGGGGTGCCCTTAGCGCTTAGTTTATAAGAGTACGCCCTTGCTAGAGGCTTTCAGTTATTGAGGTACCCACAAAAAAGGCCGGTAAAATAGACGACAACTTCCTAGGTTACCTGCGAGATGCCATCTTTTTTTTCTTTAGCCGCGTGGAGTGATTTTTGGTAGGGGAAAAACTTATGGGATCGCGATGGTCACCGAACGCTTTCCATGAGATATATGTATACTGTATATGTCTATGTGTAATTTTTGGGTGAACAAAAATACAAATCCCTATACAACAGTAGACAGACTATTTCGATGAATGTTTGAAAAGCTCACGTCACTCCGGGACCGATTGCTATCAATGGCGGTGCTCTCGAGGTTGTTCGAGAATATGTTTACCTCGGGCAAACTCTGCAGTTTGGTAAAAACAACTTTGAGAGGGAGGCTAACAGAAGAATTCAGCTGGGCTGGGCAGCATTCGGGAAGCTTCATCGAGTCTTCTCGTCGCGTATTCCACAGAGCCTAAAGACCAAGGTCTTCAATCAGTGCGTCCTGCCTGTTATGACTTACGGAGCCGAAACGTGGACACTCACGGTACGTTTGGTCCATAAATTCAAGGTCGCTCAGCGAGCTATGGAACGGGCTATGCTTGGAGTTTCTCTGAGGGATCCGGAACGAGGTGATCCGGCAGAGAACCAAAGTTGTCGACATAGCTCACAGAATAAGCAAGCTGAAGTGGCAATGGGCCGGCCATATTAGCCGTAGAACCGATGACCGCTGGGGTAGACGTGTTCTTGAGTGGAGACCGCGAATCGGCAAACGTAAGGTAGGACGTCCTCAGGCTAGGTGGAGCGACAATCTCCGCAGGGTGGCTGGTAGCAGCTGGATGAGAGTTGCCGAGAATCGAGCTGAATGGCGTGCAATTGGAGAGGCCTATGTCCAGCAGTGGACTGCTATAGGCTGATGATGATGAAAAGCTTAGTGAATTGAAAACTTCTTCAGCCGCGTTGAGCGACTTTAGCTAGGGGAAAAACTTATGGATTCGCGTCACCGAAATGCGCGACATGCTCGTGACGTGTAGCGCCAGACTGTCAGTTATTCCTAAGTTTTGATTTTTCACTTCTGTCGGCAGGCCTATTTTTTTTAACAATTATAATGCCTAAAGACATCGCGGCATACCTAAGGATATCACAGCATCGTTGCCGTCAGTATGCGCTTGCATCTAGTGATGCCGAAGGACTTTCCTTAAAAAAAAAAACGAACCGTGACAGCCGTTTCAGCCAGCAACGGGGATCAGACAAGTTTGCATACGCAGAGGCTATAGAGAAAACATATTTCAGTCTCATTTATTCTACTGAATCCAACATAAATCTATGATAGGATCTAATAAGTGTGTCTTTCTTGTCTCATTATTATTATTATTTCTGTACCTCAGAGGTATATACAACATTATGTGACGAAACGAATAATTTCAGGACAGGCAAAAATGCGCGGAGTGAAACTTCGAATGCACATGTTTGCATTAAAGATATTGAAACAAGTTTGTTTCAATATCTTTAAAGCAAACTAATACTGTTGAGTTCAACAGTATTTTTTATTATTATTAGATGAATCTTATCGTCATTTGAGGTCCTATACCCACGTTAGTTGATTTAATGTCTTATACGATTGGATATTTCTTTCTGTAGATGTCATAGGACTTAATGTCGTATACCAATAAGTAGAACTGGTTCTTGCGATTTTAATGATGCAAGAAACATAAATTTTCGAAAAAGTGGAGTTACTATTGTATACCTCTAAGGTACAGATTTATTTTAGTGACTTGTCTATTGCGTGCTATCAGCAATTATTTTGCCATGTTTTTTATTACAGTTAGGTATGTGACAGGACAATAATGTAATGTTTATATTACGAGTATACAGTAACTTACAACTGGAAGAAAGGTTTTAAACTATTGCAGTCCGCCGTTTGTTCTGTCAGTCCCACATATTTCGCTTAGAGCCATATTGCATTGTACATTTTCTCTGTAGTTCCCTAGGCAACCTTAACTCAATTCTCTAAATATTTTAATACATTCCCTGCAATACTGTGTTGCTTACAAATACAAACATGTTTATAAAAACATGAAGTCTTTGGCCGAAGGATATAAGTATTCAATCTTTGTAACCTTTCGATAAATTCGAGTACGAATTTGATGCTAAATAATAAATTCGGTAAAGAGAACGTAAGAATGGAATTACACAAGAAGTCGTAACGTATAAGGAAATTTCATAACGGAAAAGGAAGCTACAACAAAGCCACTTAAATATGCATTGCCGATGTTAAATAAGAAATGAACAGGAATGTTACAAAATAACAGTACAAAAAACATGTGGCTTAGGGAAATATTTACAAAAAAAGGCGTATCGGGACATGGGTCCGACACGTTGGGAACAAGAGACTTTAATATTAAATCGGACACCGACCAGAATCCAGAAACATTATGTAAATAAAGAAATGGGTTTATCCCTAGCCGGATAACAACTTGCAGAAATCAGTACTATATAATGACGGCGTCAGCAATGGCTGAGCGATAGTGCCGTGATCCTCTCGATTCGATGGTACGGAATCCATAGTGCAGGTTTACAATAAAACATGATACAGCAAATCAGTTCATATTTCGCTTTCAAAATGATTAACACAGGAGGTACGATACTAATAACGTTCACGTAGCATTTTCTAAGTTCGGGTAAACCGACAATTTCGCGTAGGAGAAGTGGAAATCTGCATCCGTTCGTTGCCCTCACAAGATTGACTCGTCTTCCAGTCACTTCCCTTACCACAACTCTGCCCACATGTGGGCAGAGAGGGTAAACGCCATGACGCGCCCGCTAGAGAAAGAGCGCGTCATAGCCTTACCTTAATACTAAAATAATCAATTGAGAGACTATAATCGCTCAAGTTTTATAATCTACAACATAAAATTCCAAAAAATATCCAGCCCTTACCCACACTTGGCGTGTTTTCAAACAAGTATTAAAATTATTGGAGTTATTTCCACCGAAGTAAAGTTCTCATCGTACCCCACTCGGGTGATCGCATTATGTAATTAATTAAAAAGCGAATTCATTTGTTTTAATAAAAAGTAAATCATCACAGAATCACTCCTCGATACGACATCGTTCGAGTTTCAAGGTTAATAAAATTAAAATTAAATAAAACTTTAAGGTCTATACGTTTATTTATTTATTTAATACTTTAAGCACAAAAACATGTACAGAGGCGGACTTAATGCCATAGGCATTTTCTACCAGTCAACCCTTGGGTGATGCAGAGACATACAGTAGTAGGTGCAATCATCATTCCATCAATCATCATTTCTCATACTTGGAAAGTATGCTTGAAGTTATCTGATCAGAGGGATGAAAATAGTACTTTTCGTCTTGGGAAACGATTTTCCTTCCTGTCAAAAAATTTAAAAACTATGCAAGTCATGTGACAACTTTTCATACAGCCACTCTGTCTAATCGCGGCGTAAAAATGGAATTAAAAAATAATATCAACAATTTTGTAACATGACTTTATACTTATAATTTACTTAGATATGAGTTAAATATTTACCATCATAATATTTACCATAAAAAAAAATACTGGATGGTAGAATGCCACAAAAAAATAAACATATAAAAAAGCTGGAAAGCGGCAATTCGATCTTCAGTTGTTTTGTCGAGTACTAATTATATAGGTATACACTATACAGATATTTGTATAAAATGAGTTCATCAGATTCAGATATGAATTTGATCAACTAATCAGGTTTTTATTTACTATCCTCATATTCGAAATGAAAAGCAGAGTGTTTATCTCGGGTGAAAGAATCTAGGCACTCGGAACTATTGGCGCCCTCGCTAGGTCCCTTTCATCCCTTGTGTAAAAATCTACTATTAATGCTTTCTTATAGTACGCGCAAAACTTTATGAGCTCTCGGAAGCTGCATGACGAGTGGCTGCGCAGTAAGCATAGGTACCATAGGTTTCCGAGGAGAAAGTACAGTCGAGTGCATCAATAAATTTTCGTTGTTGTAATACATTTTTGTTACTGATATTTGTGTTCGTTATTTTTGTTAGTTTCTGTTTTTGTTGAAATTATTTTTTGTGATTCACGTCAGTGAAAATGAATCTCACAGTACAGAGACAGGGGAGAAGATTCCGATTTAGATGAAATCAATATTTCTTCTTCGTTTGATGAAAATCTCCTTTCTTCTAGCCGGGAAGAAATGTATATGGAAGGTGTAGCTCCATTATAGGTAAATAAATAAATGCGCAAGTTTTATATTACCGTTTAAATGTTTGGTCTTGTCTTGTTTAAATCTTGTATTGCACGTAAAAAATACCTAAAAGTATATTAATAGCTCTTCGAACTATTACTGATCGAAGTAATAGCCAATTACTTTTGTGACGAATAAAGGCTCTTATAAACAGGCGCGACACGCGACGCGACACATAGACTCCGCGTGCCGCGCGGTGAGCGGTCTATTTGTGTCGCGTCGCGTGTCGCGCCTGTTTGTAGGAGCCTTAAATCAATGCTGTAAGTATGCATATAGGTATTATAACAAATGTTTCACATCTTGTGCACTCAACTGTACCATGCGTGGTTTCGTACTCTCGGGACTAAGTTCAGAGGGCTCATAAAGTTTTGCGAGAATTGTAATAAACTTACTTGGCGGATAATCCCTGTAGCTGATTTCACTGTACACTGCAAATGGCGAGGCGCACACTATGGATATAATCCACAGTATGAGAATAATCCTTGAGGCTCTGGTCAGGCCTGCCATAGTGTAGAGATGGAGCGGATGACATATGGCCAGGTATCTCTCTAGAGAGAATGCTGATATCGTTAGCACTGAGACGTAGGTAGCCCTGAAACAATTGAAAAATAAATTGTTAATGTAGGTCCATTTTCATTCTAGACCTTTATACAAGATTAATTTCTTCCCATGGGGGTAGGCAGAAACTATAGAATGCCACCTACTACGCTCCTTACTCCTTTTGCTTCGTTTACATTCACACAAAAATGTTACAAGCTTGATTTCATGTCCTTTTTAGGGTTTCGTAGTCAACAAGGAACCCTTATAGTTTCATCATGTCTGTCTGTCCGCGGCTTAGCTCGGAGACTTTTAGTACTAGAAAGCTGTAATTTGGTATGGGTATACATATTAATTACGCCGACAAAGTGGTAAAATAATATCATGATTTTTTTTATTTTTTTTTTATTATCTCCCCTACACGTAAAGTGGGGATGATATTTTTTTTATCGTGATTCCCATAGGGTGGTGTATCGTTGGATAGGCCGTCCAAAAATATTGAGGGTTTGTGAAAACCATTTTTCGATTCAGGGATATTAATTTGCGTAATATTAAGCTTTAAGGCGAGGTTCTTCAAGTTACCTTCTAAGAAATGTAATTTTAATGTCATTTTATTTAGAAACGGTAGTGATTAAACACGTGAACACGTTATATGTTGGTTATGAGACCTTTCTGTAGGTACGTCGGATACTCGTTACATAGTTGGATAAAGTTCGCTCTATAGTAAAAATATCCAAACATACCCTTATGTTGTAGATTAAAATCATTTTATTTCAATATTATAATACCACATTATGTATTGAAAATTACATCAAAATAAACGTCTATGATGATGTAATGTCCGTCGGGTTTAACATTGTTAATATCGTAAAAAATATTATTATAAAAATATTAAATATTGTTGAAAATAATTTTCAACCCAAAATTAACGAAATTCACGGCAAAATTTACTTGCGCCCAGCTGCCACCTCTGGAACAAAAATGCACGCTCGAAGAACCTCGCCTTAAAGTGCTTTTCTGTTAGAGTTATAGAGGTATGAGGAACAGGGTGTAAAGTGCACTCATCCTCCATAGAAAAGGGAGGATCGTCCGACCAGACGGGTGTCGTGTCTGGTGGGCAACTGCCCGACGGTTGATGTCGGGATGTTGTATATATGCTAGTCGCGCGGTAAACTCTGATTGCGCGATGCAGGATTTGTGACGTCAGATCTTTTTGATGCGTAGTTCGCATGTGGCGTTGTAGATACCGCTACAGAGTCGTGTCCCGCCCCCCTGCCAGCTAAATAGTTGTATTTGAATATGTGAAGAAAAAAAACAGAGAAGTGTATATAACGGAGTTAAAAGAAAAACTATCACAGCTAATTAAGCTTTACAAGTTAACGAGTAATAGTCGACGAACTTAGATTTACAGTTGAACAACATGTTACATCCCATACAGGATGTATGGGAGAACATGTTTTACAATGTTAAGTTTGGTCTAGGGATAAATTCATCCCAACTACGAAGCCCTTCATTGGGCGTGATCCGATACGCACTTGGCCGGTTTTTAAGATAAAAATAGACTGGAATACTAGAACAGACTCGAGGTGTTCTGGAGACGTGTCAGAGGGGACACATTACATTGATATACTAGATGGCTAGGGACTTATTTTTTATTTAATATTGTAGGCTTAATAAGATGTTTTTAATCATCCGGAATTAATGTAGGAATTTCCAAAGTTCTTAATTTAAAAATACTAGACATCTATTGTGTATCACTGAACAAAAAGAAATGTTTCTCAAGTGAGAAAAACAATTGAAAAAAAAATTATAGAAAAAAGTCAAAGCATGAAAATCCCAAGCGTCTAAATATTTCGAGAATAAAATAAAAAATAGAGGATCGCTTGTGATCACTGGAGATTACATTTCACATAAAATGGACGAGAGCTACGATCAGAAACAGAACCATCTGATTGTCTATGATCAAAGTCCACGACACAATGAAAATAGTATAAAAGAAGAAGTAATAAAATACTTCTTATGATCAAGCTGCCACTGGAAAGGCTTGTTTACATGGAGAGTTTTTCGCCCATCGAGAGACGAGGATGTATCGTAATATGCCTGCGGGTATCGCACTCATGGAGGACACGGTTGGCGCAGTGGTTAAGCGATTGACTACTGCGCTGCGTGTCGTGGGTTCGATTCCCGCACGGAACAAATATTTGTATGAACTACAAGTAGTTGTTCCGGGTCTGGCTGTTTGTGTATGTGAGGTTTAATGTTTGTAAACGCACTCACAATACAGGAAAAATTCCAAGTGTGGGGCAAAGTTTAAAAAAAAAATTGTGTTTACGCTTTACACTCAGCGAAACCAAAACCTGCCTTTGGCGGACGCTCTCAATTTTTAAAGACAAGGCGATCTTTGGTTCTCGACAGTGATGCCATTTTAGCGCTTTTGGGGCTAAATTTAGCTCAATTTAAGGCAATCGACTCCTATTATTATCAGTTAACTCCTTACGGAAAGTCTAGCGCTATAACAAAATATTGGTAGGTATCTTGACAGGTAATTGATTTAAACCTACATAAGTACCTATTTATTTATAACCAATTTTTTACGAATAATTTTTGGGATACATATAATTTTGTCAGTAATAGTATTTTGTAGACAAAATATAAATTGGCCCAGCGCAATATTGATAACACAGAACCACGGTTAGGGCCACCTGGATCTGGGAGTCTTAAAAAAAATCAACCGACGGCGACGGTGATGATTATATATAAATAATTTATACTTTCTTAACTCGCGCTTTTTAAAATCACACTTCTAGCGGAATCTAGCGCTTTTTTGGGTGGAGTTAGCGCCTAACACTCGAATGGACCTGGCAGCACGGGTTCTCGAACTGAGTTTATCGTACGCCTTTAGAGTTATCGAAAGGGGATAAAAAAGTTAACCGATGAATACTTAGATAGGCGTTAGCCTATTTGAGGCGAGAAACTTTCCTCGTATAAATGAACCCCAAATGTGGCCAATGTGGCCAATCTTTTTTATCTTTTCACACGCTTGGCACGTACGTGTAGCTGTCAATTGCCAGACTGCCAAATCACTTGCGGGTCACATTACGACACACAAACAAATGCTTTGGGTGGACATTCAGTGATAAATGAATTTTCAGTAGAAACTAGTCACTAGGTGTAGTTTTGTTGGTGTAACAAGGGTATTGTGATAAAACGATTTGAATTCAATCGACGTACCTTTTCTTTACAGTTTCATGGCCACTAAATGAAAATATTAAAGTGGCCGCCACATAAATCTGGAATAAAGTTCATTGACCCGCATACATTTATTCAAATACGTAATTCCGAAAACAGAAATAATGACATAAACTTGTCCCGAAACGACCTTTATCGTAATTCTTGACTTTTTCTGGTAATAAAAAACGATTCATAATGTATTGTCGGGGTACCTACGCAGAGGAATTAAGGTAAGAGCAATGAACTTTATTCCAGATTTATGTGGCGGCCACCATAGTTTTTTTTCCATTTAGTGGCCATAAAGCCATTAAGTGGTGGAGGACGTTTAAATGTTGCTGAAAAAATGGAGTTTGAGTTTTCACGAGTGAAGACTTGTTTGATAACGGAATTGAGGAAGACGAGCTATGAGATTGTACTCGTATGGGTTAAGGAACTCTGAACATTACATAAGTATACTTAACTATTAGTTCTTAGTTTCTTACGTACAGGAAGGCGGTCATACAATATCTACTTCGTCATCTCTTATGATTTAAAAAGTAGAGCAAAATATCGAGTCCCTTTTATTTTTATTTTTTTTCGGCGGGAAATTATCAAATAACTTCTCCCGCTCTGCACGGAGCGGGAGGGCGTGTCAGACTTACTGACTAAAACCCACACGTGTTCCTTCAGTTGTCTGTGTGCCAGGGCCACGGTATCCCTTTCGGTCAAACCCGCAACCCTGGCAGGCACCGGTCCTAGCGGACCCCGTCAGTGCGTGGTGCCATCTCTGTATGGCGCGCGAGGAACACAACGCGTCGTCGACCCGGGCCTGATCCTTACCGGACGTCGAGCTGCCCATAGCTCGTCGTCCGCAAGACCGCGCCTACGGTGGCCGGGAATCGGCTATAGATATATATAATATAGAGTCCCTGCTTTTCTAATTCCCAACAAAACATTTCAACTCATTACACCCCCGTTTTTGCAGCCGGTGGAAAATACCATTTTAAAACCGATGTTATTAAGCAACACATTTTTATTATTCAAACAAATAAAACTGGCATCATTGTCTGTATAAACCCGTCTCATGAAATATGAAGCTTACGTATTACAAGTGACGAGCTTTTTATAAGGTTTTCAAGAATATACCGTTAGATTTATGAGGTCCCAGATAATATTGTGTTACACTAAAGTGCTCGATTTTATTTTTATCACGATAATGTTTTTGACAAATCAGCTTTTGTTATTTGTGGAAAGTAGTCCAGTGTGTCCAGTGTCCTTAGCTGTCTGGGTGAGATTAAATAAAATGTTGATGATCATATCGAAAATAAAGAAGGAATATTTTGAGATTTGTAAGAATTAGAAATTCTAACTTTTAAATCTAAACTAGGCTGATATTCTTAATCAAATCGACTGGTGAGATTTTGTGATGAGTTTTTTCAAATAACTTTCATTTTTTTTTCTTTGTAGTTCGCTCAAAGTCAAAGTCAAAGTCAAATAATATTCAAATAGGCACGAAGATGCACTTTTGAACGTCAAAAATTACATGAGTAGTTAATTGATTCTAGTTGCGCCTTCCAAAAGGTAGTTATGTATGGAGAAGAATGGGCAAGAAACTCCATACTTACTCTTTTAAAATGTTAACAATAGTTTGTATACATTAATTAATATTTATAGGTGAAGACTATGTACCTAGAATAAAAAAATAAAAAATATAAAAATTTCATCAAAATTACTTACCACAATTGGCAAAAAGAATGAAAAGTGAAGTAATGACAGAAAAATTAATAAATGCGATAGGTACATGGTGCTCACATATTTACAAACATTGTATATGATTTCCCAAAAAAATAAAAAATAAAAACAACATATAATAAGTCAGTGTGTGAGTTAAAATATTAATCACAGAAAATAAAATTAATATCATAAAAATTATAAATTATACAGTTAAATTAGCAACAAGTTTGATTTGTCTAGACTCTAAATTGTCCTATGGAGCAGGACCAGCTCGTTTTTCATAACGAATGAAGGTTATGTAAAACAGTCTGACTAGATTGAATTAATCTGAAGAATTTTCTTTCCAAGTAAATCAATCATGTATTTTATTTATTTTTCATGTAAAACAACAAAAAACGGTCAAGAGCGAGTCGCACTCGCGCACCGAGGGTTCCGTACCATCATAAATATAGCTTCTTAAATAGTTCTGTGCCCAGAAAAAACTAAAACTGTGCTTCACCCAAAGCAACCTGCGAATAGGTAGAAAGCAGGACATTTTGGTTGTGAACCGTGAAATGTTTAATTTTCATCAGCGAGGTCTATATTCGTCAGACTGGAGGATTTTAACACTGCGGTGTAAAATATTGCAGTTTTAGGTCAGTGCCGCATTTTGTTGATAATTTCTGAAAAAGTGTGCTATTTAGAAATATCGTTTTATTTTTCCCTGTAATCTTTACATAAACTTTTATCACATAGAATTATTTCAGATTTTTGTCTATGCAAACTTAGGAGATAAGGCGGGGAAAGGTATTTTTTTTAATTTTTCGTCAAATATCGTTATCTAAAAATACTAAAAACTATGCGGCCTAATAAAAATAATATTTAATTTAAATATTTAAAATAACTTTTTTTTTTTATCAACCGACTTTCAAAAAAGCACTATAAAGTGAAAAATGACTTTAATTTCAAAAGTCGAAGACAAAAAAAAAACAGATCCAAAGACACTTTTTCACTTTTTTTTTTTTCCTTTTTAGTTATGGTATTTACCCCACACCAATTCGTATACCCTACTGGCTATGTAAACAACAGTGACAGGAAGTATTATAACATTGACTGAGATACACAAAGTGGATTAAATACGTATTATCGAAGCTAACTCAAAAACTATCCAAGCAAAGTTAATAAATTTTTATGGAAAATATTTTTTTAAATCGGTTCACAATTGACGGAGAAATCGATGGACATAGGTACACAAAAAAAACATACATACAGTCGAACATAGAAACTCCTACTTTTTCAAAGTCGAGTAAAAATAAGCTAGATGGAGTCGACATTTCCTATCTGACTACCCCTGAGAAGAAATGGCAAAATAAACTCAGGGGTCAGTCTCTTTTAAAGTCCAGACATAATCTTTGTCAGATCATGTGAGGACCATGTAGATCCGTGTCTGAAATGGTCTTTAGATGAAAGAACCACATGATTTTGAGTGGACCTGTCCAGTTAATGCAAGCATTTGTCAGTAATCGTGTAGCTCAACAAAGGACTTAAGGAGCTCAACGACTCTACGAACAATACCAAAGAAAGGACATTTGGGTAGGGCGCATAAAGTACTCAAAATGCCAGATCACCATTAAAACTAACTGATAAAGAAAGAAAAATAATAAATGACCCACATAGTGCTCACATTCATAACAATTAAAGTAATATAAAGGCTCTTACAAGGTGCGACACGCGACGCGACACAAAGTCACCACTAGTCGCGCAACACACGGTGTCTTTGTGTCACGTTGCGTGTCACGTTGCGTGTCGCGCCTGTTTGTAGGAACCTTTCTACTTTTCAAGGAGTAATTCATGACAATTTTTATATTCAATTACATTGTTTCGGAATTACACGCAGTAGGCTTATATCTACATAGGTATAGTCGACCTCGTAACTGCTTTACCACTTTTGATAAAAACTGCCAATAAATGAAAACTTCACTAAGGTTTAAGTTATCTAAACTGTCACATCTTAGAGCAAGAATAGAGCTTGACGTTTTATGACGTGCAACTCCGTGCTAGTGACATTCGATCTTACGGTAGTAATACAGTTACGAGGTCGACTATACGTAGGTACAGTAGGCCAGCACATCAACCACGAAACTGTCAAATTTCTCCGAACGATTTTAAACTTTAAAATGACGATTAAGTTCAAAATCGAACGAGAAAATTTGTCAGTTTGTGGTAACTTGATGGACTGGCCACCGTACATGAAGAAGTATCTCTAGGGGTTGGCAAATGGAACTGGCAACATTATTTGTATAAACCCTTCTCATGAAATATGAAACGTATTATGACTGACGAGCTTTTTATGAGGTTTTCAAGAAAATACCGTTAGATTTATGAGGCCCTAGATAATATTGTGTTACAATAAAGTGCTTGATTTTATTTGTATTTGTAATACGACAATATTCATTTTACAAAATAATATGCTTTTGTTATTTGTGAAAAGTAATGTCCAGTGTCCTTTGCTGTCTGGGTAAGATCAAATAAAATGTTGAAGATCATATCATAAATAAAGTAGGAATATTATTGTTGCTTTTCAAAGATTTAGGTACTCCTACTTTTCTATTTGAGTTGAGATTAGTAGGAAATCTAACTTTTTAAGAAAAAGGAAGTTGTCCAACAAAATCTTACACGGGTTTTTTGTATTTAGTGCGAAAGCGCCAGGGTAAACCGCGAAATTCAAAATTTCCTTACGTTGTTTGCAATTTGCAGGTCAGTTTCAGGTTGTATGTTGATCTGAATGTGATTCGCGACCGTAACAAATATGCATTTATAGAATTATAATCATTTAAAGATTAAAATAAGATGCGCAGCAAAAAATGAGAGTAGCGATGTCAAGCTTTCAAAATCAAAATCAAAATATTTTATTTCACATAACATGGGCACTTATGAAACGTCAGAAGCTAGGTGCACGGTTCCAATTAGTCGTTTCCTATGGAGAAGAGCCGGCAAGAAACTCCACGGTTACTCTTTTAAAAATAATTGGCTTTACAATATTATTAAATAACAGTGATAATAGGTATGGGAGGACAGTGTAGGCCTTTCAACAATTACCAGGTACTTAAGAAAATAGAAAACCGCCAACAAATCTACACTCTACTAGGACTACAACGTTCTCAAATTCACAAAATATAAAATAGGTATCCCACACTTTCCTGCCAGGATTGCGGGTTTGTCCGAAAGGGATACCGTGGCCCTGGCACACAGGCAACTGAAGGAACACGGGTGGGTTTTAGTCAGTAAAAGTCTGACACTGCTCTGCTCCGCCCAGAGCGGGAGAAGTTATTTGATAATTTCCCACCCGAAAAAAAATATATATAGGTATCCCACACTTTAAAAAATGTGTGGAGATCACCAAACTCGCACGTCACATTTACTAATTTGCCATAGTAATTGATTTACTATTTAAAAAAAATAATTAATATATTCTTGTGTGTCAATAAATATAAAAACTCAGAAAAAAAAAAAAAAACGAAAAAGGTGAAGGGTGGGAACCCCTGAAGTAGACTACTCACACCTACGTATGGTCGTATGGTCTTGTATGGATCAGAAGGTTGGGTCACAAAAGGGATGAATGAAAGACAATTGCATACAGCTGAGATGAGAATGCTAAGAGGGATGTGTGGTGTTAAGCGAAAGGATAGAATAAGAAATGAGTATCTATGAGGAAGTCTGAAAATGACACCGGTGACTGAAAAGGTTTGTGGAAATAGGTTGTCATGGTATGGGCATGTGATGCGGAGGAATGAGGGAAATGTTGTCAGGAAAGTTTTGAGTATGAATGTGGATGGATATATGTACGAGTAGGGGAAGATCAAAGAAACGATGGATGGACTGTATGTAAGATGATATAGCTAGATAGGGAATGACTACCGAGATTACGACTAATATGAAGAAGTATGGAAGAAAAAAACATGTTGCGTCGATCCCAAATAAATTGGGATAGGGGCAGAAGCATGATGATAACTATACCTACCTACATAAAGAAATATCTCTACGGGTGGTTAGCAGTTTGCGAAAAAAACGAACTTAAACAAACAATATACCTATACCCATTCCTGGGGCCTTACTCCCGAAACCGATTCGAGTTTGATTTTGTTTCCGATTCGAACTCGTTTCGAACCGAACTCGATTTAAAACCGAACCAATTCGAATCGTAAACCAAGTTCGACATAGGTTCGAGTAATATCAGCGTCGTTTTATGCGTATCCGGCGGATTACGTCATCGTCAAATGCTCTGTCTTTTAGGTAGTTATCTCAGTCGATCTGAATAAAGTAGCTAATTTGATATCGTGTAATTTGACGTTTAGTTTTGATCCAACAACTCGATATCTATCTGTCAGATGGCGTGCGGAGTACGAAATTTTCGTTCCTAACGAATCTTTCGATCGAAGTTAGTTTCGCCTCAAACCACCGCACGATCGTACGCTAGTGTCGGATTCAAGAGTACGGATCGGCATTTAATTCGAATCCAATTCGATTAATTCAGAACTCGATGCTGTCGGGAGTAAGGTCCCTGGTTTTGTTCCTAGTTTAGTATAGGTAGGTACTGAACATTGTTAGTTTTACAGTCTCTATTGTAAACAAGACCCATAGCTGGGCTAGGAAACCGGAAGCAAATCGAGTGGACAGCGAACTTAGTGCCTACTTAGTACCTAAAGGAAGTATTAAACATTTCAAATCCGTAGGTTAGGAGGAAGTGGTTTCAATTCAGCTTGCAAGATTTGACACATACATACTAAGGGCCGGTTGTTTCAAACGGTTGGTTAACGTAACATACGTATGTCAAATAGTAACGATTACATTTATGATGTTTAACGTTCGTTAAATACAAAGCGTTGTTTCACTGCATAAAAAACCGATCGTCAAAGTTCAAATATAAAATAATAAAATGACGTTAACCAGTGGGTTACTGTAATCGTTATTTTTAACAAACGTTAAGAGAATAATTTTGTGAAACAACGCATTTTTTGGTTTGACGATAGTTAGCGTCATTTATGACGTATATGCGTACGCTAAGTGGACGTGAAACAACCCGCCCTAACATAAAGCTTGTAAAAACAAAAGAAAGATACCAAATACTGTAAAAGAAACGAAATCTTCGAAAAATACTCTGGAGAATGTGACAAAATCGGTATCATTTCGTTCCCAAGAGAAATATAGGATTCAGAAGCGTTCTCGATTGAGGTTGACACATGGGTGAGGTGCGAAGACGACTTGAAACGGTGCCAATATAAATTGTATGCATTTATTATATCGGTCGAACATTTTTTGTATCCGTATTGTTGGAACTCTAGGAACCACAATTGGGAGATTGGATAGGTAAGGTAGATAGGTTTAAAGAATCTTTATTTCTCACTAGCTGACCCGACAGACTTTGTTCTGTCAAAAGCTATTTGACTGTGGCAGTTTGTCTACGCGCAAAGGAAACTACCTACCTACCCTACCCTACCTTACCCTATCCTACCCTACCCTACCTACCTATCTACCCTACCCTACTCTACCTACCTACCCTACCCTATTCTACCCTACCCTACCCTACCCTACCCTACCCACCTACCTACCCTACCCTACCCTACCCTACCAACCCTACCTACCCTACCCTACCTAACGAAAACCTTAATTTTTTTTTTTTTTTTTTTGATAAAATCTATTCTCAGACCTACCAAATGATGACTGACACGTTATGTCAAACGCCATAAAGTTACATTAGAAGATAGAGTTACCTACTTATTATTACAATAAAAATGTAAATATGGTCGTTTTCTTACATTTTTTTTTTTTAACTTTCTTAAATTTTTTTTACATAAGAACCTTCTCCTGATAATAACAAACACAACAAAAAAATAATTAGCGAAATCGGTCCAGCCGTTCACGCGTGATGCCGTGACCAAGGGAAATAGGGATTCATTTTTATATATATAGATAAGAACATGATACAGTTCACTTATATGAGATTTAATTTTTAACAAATCATCGTCGTCCAATGCATGCAGATGTACCTAGAATAAGTAAAACTATAACAACAACGTACGAGATCAACAGCAAACAAAGCAAAAGTGTAGGTAGTTACATATAAACAAGGTAATACAGCTGGCCATTTTGACACCAATTTTACCCTCTTATACTGGTTTTTCACTTTGTGAGGAACACAAACAACGATTAAGAAGCGAACTACTGTGTGAATGTGTTTGTGTGTGCTAGTATAGTCTCGGAGACCGCTGTTTTTTTTTTTTTTCGAATTTTGACACATGCGTAGAATACGCATGTGTCAAAATTCGAAAAAAAAAAACGTTGTAAAGTTTTATGTGTTCTTATTTTGTATTATTTAGGTGTAGTCATTTTTATGTAAGTATTTTATATTGATACGTTGATACGTTGTTTATTTTCATTTATTTCAGAATTCTTGAAAGAAAGAAAATTCGTTTATTATTTTGTGTAGAACAATATCAATTTTACCTCTACGCCCACATTTTCACTACATTCTAATTAATTCCCACACCATTTGTGTATTTAATTGCTTCAAATTCCCACTTGTTTACAAAAGCACTTCATTAGATTTATACAACGTGTTTCAGCTGGCAATTTGACGCTAGCACTGAAATTGAAAACTTCTGCACAACCAACATTTTATTTACTGATCGCTAACAGCTAGGAAACGGCCAATTTACATTTTGCATTCGCACTAACTATTCAATTCATGGCCTGCAACGAGTGCTGATAAAAACCAAAGTCAGTGAGCTTTTTAGCATAGAATACAGTCTTAAAGATCTTGTTAAGTACTAATAAAAGAATACGTAGCTTTTCTAGATATAATTGTCTAAATGATGACAAAAAAATTGATTGTCTGTAAAGTTGGTTTACGGACGATAGTTTAACATCATAAAAAAATATTGATGCGGCGCAAGCGTACAATGGGCTTAACAGGACAATGAGCGTAACGGAACATTTTCGTGCATGCAGCCGGCGTTCATAGATTTATTAGACGTTGTCACGTCAACAACTTAAACTTGAAGGTATTGGCGCTGAATTTCAATGGTCTCTATTTAGAAAATAGCCCAACACAGCTTTTATACCGATAAACGTTGGAGTGTATGAATTGCTAAGCCACACGGAGTTATTACACGGAGTATGCGTCCCACGCCAATTGTACGCAGCCCGCAGCTATAGTCGACGAAGTTAGGTCTGAAACGTAAAAGCCCGTAGCAACCATTGTACAGATTTTTCCATAACACAGGTACACACGGCCACAAATCAAGCTATATTTTCCAGTATAAGCTGACCTCTCATTGTACGTAAATCCTATACAATGCGAGATCCGCTTATACTGGAATGAATAGCTTGAGGCCGTGCGTACGCGAACAAATTAACCGAACTATGGCGACCAAATAAATTCTTATAACATCACGCCTGTTTTCCCCGAAGGGGTAGACAGTCACACACAGTTCGCCAGCTATGTTTTAGTCTTAGGTGACTTGTATTAAAATTGTTTATGTTGCTTCTTTTTGTGTACCTACTGTGCAAATATTTCGACACAAATGTATTTTTGTTATGAAATAAATAACTAGAACTTGCCCTATGTAATAGAAAGAAAGAAAACTTGAATAATCTGCACAAAAAAAAATGTATTTACTATTTGTCACAGTTTGTCAATTTAGTCCATTACTTGATTTCAGGACCAGGGACCGTCCAAAGACAATTAACATTGCATAATTACACTGTCTTGCGACACCGGCAAATGACAAGAAACAAACAATCAAAATAAAAACAAAACGTCGATCGCAAAGTGGAGAAAACTACTTTTGTAACAAACAAACAACAATAAAAGGAACAATTAAGCATCTGTGCATGCATGTCGCATCTGTGCAAGAACAGGTCGTTGCTCAGCATAATGCTATGACTTCGGACAAATCTATCGTCAACAGCGCCGATTTTCAGCAACTACCTCTCGAAAGACGCAATAACGTCCCCCTGTGTGATATAATAAATAGGGGGTGAGTATAATGCAATTGACCGGTTATGGCAACCATTATAGAATTATGATAAAAAAAAACCTAACATAACAGTGTCACGCCTGTAATCCCTGAAGGGGTAGGCAGAGGTGTACCTATATTACAGCCATATTACGCCAGTTATTAATTCAATTCAATTTTATTCATGAACAATTCACATTGTGTTTGAAATCATAAAAATTATAACTAACACATTCATAATACAATACAATAAATAACGGCACGGTTGGCGCAGTGGTTAAGCGATTGACTGCTGCGCAGCGTGTCGCGGGTTCGATCCCCGCACGGAACAAATATTTGTATGATCTACAATTAGTTGTTCCGGGTCTGACTGTTTGTGTATGTGAGTTTAAATGTTTGTAAACGCACCCACGATACAGGAGAAATTCATAGTGTGGGGCAACGTTTTAAAAAAAAAAAAAAAATACTATAAATCACAGAAAATAACAAATAAAACATAGAAAATAACAATCCTTTTTTTTAATAAATAAAACACAAACAAAACATAAAAAATAAAAGTCCAATAACATTACAAGCTACTACATACTAATATTAATTAGGCGTGAAGTGGCACTGACAACGTATCTTTTCAACGTTTTAAGAGGTGGTATACAAAACTCGAGCATACTATCAGAAATAGGGTTTTATTTACCGGACGGGTACGTGGCGCGGCGGCGCAGGCCGCAGCTGCTGGTGGTGCCGAATGCGCGCACTAACCTGCTGGGGCGTGCACCGCTGACTCGTGCGCTGGGCCTCAAGTCTGCTATTACAATAGTGTCAGAAAGGTCTCGCCATTGTGAGTATTTGACAGTGTTTGTATGGCAAACCTGTCAAAAACTCACAATGAAGAGACCATTCTGACACTATTGTAATAACAGACTTGAGGCCCTGGGCACTCTCAACACGGTGGCGGATACCACATACATATTCACCTGTACACTGGGTGAGTTCACGAGGGCCACGTACTGTGTACTGTGTAGCATGTAAGGTATAGTTAAGTATAGTTTAGGTTACTTTGTCGCATTAGATTTTATCTGTAATGGCAAAGGAAACATGTGTGAAATAAATGAATAAATTTCCCAGTCTCTCATTAATTAATTTCAAATTTTTATATCGTGGATATGTCATCGTCTATCGAATACAGACATTTCCCCAATAGGAAAGCCTTAAGTCTTGACTTAAATGAGCTTTTATAAATTATGGTTTTTAAGTCCACTGGCAACCTGTTAAAAATCCGTACTGCTTGGGACTATGTTGTGGGGTATTATTTTGTTTATAAAATCTTTCCTGCGCGTACTTTCCCTCAACTGTCTCTCCTCATCTGTTTCAAAGTTACGCAGGTATTTTTTTAAATTCACCATCAATACTAAAACATATAAGATGGTACTAAAGTACTTATATTCGTCCTGTGTAGGTATTATGGCAGTCAGTCCTTATTCCTATTACCAACCTAAGATTAGCTAATCACGTATACTTTGAGCCGGCACGAGAAAAGAGAGAATAAGAAACAGATGAAAATGATGTACCACTTAACATTTCGTTCAAAAATCATTTCCAATTTCCCCAATATCGTATGCCAATACTTATTTGGTATGCATGAGAGGCAAAATTTGCATACTGTTTGATAATATCGCATGTTTACGTACCCCCTGTGTAAATTTAACCTCGCTTCACTTAATCAAAAACAATTCATTTTGTTTTTAGGTCATAACGTCGAATTAAAGTAAATACACATATTAATTTCTCTGACCCGAGACTTGTAACGTAATTCATTTAATTTAAATATAGGACTCACTTTTGGAAGGTAAATAGGAAAATTTTAAAAAAAAGTTTTGCAAATTGTACCATGTGACATATCAAATGAGAGCACTTACAGTGAGGGTCTAAAAAAAAAAATTACATTATTTAAAAACAAATAGTTTTAAAGTTATTTAAGAAAATAGGTAGAAACTGACCATTCCCCCCATTATCTCCGAAACTACTGAGCCAAGAAATTTGAGAAAAATACAGTAGATGATTACAGGCAAACCTAAAAGAAGTCTATGGTAAATTTCTCAATAATGTGCGTATTTGCAGTTGGAATGTATGAGATAAAATGTTTTCCAATTACAATGTTGCGCTCGGCCGGTTTTTTAATGTCGCTCATATTATTTTTGCAAGAATGTCGATTACACTCTTCAATTTCTTTGATTGCCTGTTCTATTTGACTTTGAAACGACTCGTCGGGTGTTGTGTGTAAAGCTAATGGTACTAGGTTCAGCGTCCATTATTTACAAATCTGACATCTGGATTCGAGGAATATTTTTAAAAAGTCTGCAATTTAGTTCTTCCGCAAAAGCAATAAGTGCAGTTTTACTTAAATTCGAATTAAAAAGATACATATTTTAGGACTGTAAGCTGTGGTTGCCAGTGTCTCGAGTCTCGACCCGAAAGTTTCGGGACCCGAGACATCAAAATTTCGAAAACGCCCAGGAATTTCGAGACACGAGACGTCATGACTCCTGGCGTTGTAGTATAAATTTAATTGTTTAGCAAAAACGACCTATGTACATGGTGTGAGGCTTTTTTAAACTTCTTTTTCTATAAGCGAGCTTTTTTCTAACTGCCTGGTAATGCGTCATCATTTATCAAAGCTAATTGACATCTGTATAAAGGATCGTTTACCATCTCAATATTGTGTGCATATGTATATTATATGTACATACAACAAACCGTATTTTAGATAATTCTACAGCTATAAATACTTTGTACTTGAATTCAGATTATGTAGCAACTTTCCCAACATTTGTGGTTTGTACGTGTTTTGTCTAGCTACTATTATTAGGTATGTTTACCCAACCTAAGTTATATTTTCTTAGAAATCTTACTTCAGGGATTTTTTGGAGAACCCCGCTTGATGAAATGAAGATTATAAATTTGAAGTAAGCTCCGTAGATACTGTTACGTACCTACGTTTGGCATTAACAACAGGGGCGTAGTTACCGTCATATCAACCGTATTAATAATCTCTCGGTCTCGGTAAGGTCTCGAACGAAAATTCGTAAAATGTTAACCACAACCTCAAATTCTTATCGATTAATTAAATAGTAATTAATGAATAATTAAAAAAACATATGAAAATTATCTTTAAGAATTTAAAATCCTCTCTGCTATTCTCCATCTCAATGCTATACAACCTCTTTGCGAAAAAAATACTCGATACAAACTCCTTGTGCAAAGAATACTCGACATAAACTTCTTGTGCAAATAACTCAAGGATCTGATTGGGCTACTATTATTGATCGAAGGTCTACATTTTCGACAAGCAGTTTAGCATTAGAATAAAAACTGTTTTGTGTTCTTTGCTATCATTAGTAAATTGGCGCTATTTTGAATACTGTAAGTTGTAGGTACGAACACAAAGTTTAGTGATACTTAATAATAAATCGATTGAAAATGCATTCAAGTGATGAAGAAGATGTGTTTAACACCTGAGTTTATGAAAGAGAGGGCGGCCGATATAGTAGAAAACTTGCTACCCAACAAATCACGGCTGGTTTACATCAAAGCCTACGATGAGTTTTGCAAATGGAAAAATAAAAATCAAGCTTCTGGCTCATTTTCAGTCTGTTTTCCTAATTTATTTTAATGAGCTGTCGAACAAAAAGAAGTCATCGACATTATGAAGTATTTTTGTATTCTATGCTACGGTGTACTATAAAAACAAGGCATAACATTGACATAAAAATATACTCGAAGTTGCAAACTCACCATAAACGGCTATTAGAAGGCTACAAAACTAAAAAATCCCTGGTTTTTACCGCTCAAAATGTTGAACGCTTTCTGAATAAAGCACGAAACTCACAATTTCTGGCAGTAAAAGTAATCTTCAACAATTGTTACTTAATACAAGTAGTTTAGAACAAATTTTGTAACAGATTTTCTTTTTTTGTTTACAGGTTGCGTTGATTCTTGACATTTGTGGAGTCTGTCGTTCAAATGAGCTTGTTAAACTGATAGTGGACGATGTGCAAACGACACCGCTTTACTGGTAACTTTAAGGGAGACGAAAACGAAAATCGACCGAAACTTCGTAATCCGAGATGATCCATGAACATCGTAGAAAAGTATCAAAGTTTTCGTCCTCCGAATGCAAACAATAATAGATCTTTTTGTTTTATTCTAAGAATAAATGTACAAAAAACCCGATTGGAATAAATAAATTCAATTGAAAAGAAATTGCATCATTTTGGAGCTACCAAATCCCGAGATATAGCAGACATACTAATATTATAAATGTGAAAGTAACTCTGTCTGTCTGTCTGTCTGTATGTTACGTTTTCACGCCTAAACCGCTGAACCGATCGTCCTGAAATTTGGCAGAGATATAACCTAGGATATGGATAAGGACATTAGGCTACTTTCTTACGCGATAACCGACATCCACGCGGGCGGAGCCGCGGGCAAACGCTAGTATTGTATAACACGCTGTATTACAAATAGGTGTACCCGATTGAAAAACGTCGACTGTTTTAAAATGCGGCTAAGTAAATACTTTTTTTAGGCTTTACAAGATACCGAGTAATACATTTACAGTTGAAAAACATGTTCTCCCATACATTATGTATGGGAGAACATGTTTTCAACTACAATGTTAAGTTTGTTCTTGGGATAAATTCGTCCCAACTACGGAACCCTTCATTGTCCGTGGTCCGACACGCACTTGGTTGGTTTTTTTTTTTTTTTTCAGCAGGAACGTGACATAAACCTGACTTAGGTCGTTACATACTGCTCAGTTTGAATTGGATCACTCGCTACGCTCGTGATTCAATCATCATGAATCGTTACAGCGTTTCCCATTTGGTGGGTCGCGACCCGGTACCGGGACATCAAAATAAAATACCGGGTCGCAGTATTCTCGCCTTGTTTTAAAATAATACGATCGACGCATCGTAAGCGCCGCCACCGCTGACTGACAAGACAACGACGCATCGCGCATGAATGAGAGTGCGTGAACGCTAAGAGCGAGGAGCGAGAGCGGTATTACCCCTACCCTCAAATTAAAGAACATTTATTAGGACTGGAGAATATTCTTTAAGAATATTTTCTTCCAATCTACAGCAACAAAGCATGGAAAAGAAACCCATTTAAATTCAACTTAGGCTCCGAAACTATTTGCCAGATTCAGATGTCGACTCGTTAATTTAACTGCCATGTGCACTCAAAGATATGTTCGAGACGAGACCATTGATAGATTTTTGGTTATCTTCTCGTCAAGCATACACAAAATTAGCTAATCAAACAATAACTTTTTGAATGACTTTTGTTACAACCTATACATGTGAAGCTGGGTTTTCAACACTAGTTTACCTTAAAAATAAATATAGAAACCGATTTGAAGTGGATCCAGACCTCAGGATTAAACTTTCATCATTTGCGGTGAACTTGGATTCTTTGGTAAAAATAAGCAGCTTCTTACTTCGTGCTAGATAGCCGCTACCGAAATATAGTATGAGTTATAGTAAAAATGTTTTTTTATTGTAATACATTTCCCGTAATATATACATGTAACCAGTGGTGGGGGGGGGGTTAAAACTATTAATAATAACTACATGTGGAATGCAATAAAAGTATTGAGTATTGAGTATTAAGTGGGTCACGATGGCATTATGAAAATTACCGGGCCTTGACAGAAGAATATCTGGGAAACACTGCGTTAGAATCCTTCATTTGCTCGTGATTCATCTATGGCCCTCGCTTCAAATCCGTCTTTTATTCACTAATTGCATAATATACTATTATTTTCCGAGCAAGCAGAGACAGACAATTAAAAAAAAAAACTTTTTTACGGCTTTGAACTCCAGCGGTTTTTGTCAGTAGCAACAACGGTGTTGCTTTTGGAAATATATCGTATCTGATACATTTTCGATACTTGTTTTATTTTTTATTTTTATAACGATATATCTAAAATATAAATATCGCCAAAAAATATCGATATATCGATATTTTTTCTACAAGCCTACTCAACAAAATACCATGCTTCAAATAATTGCGGCAATTTTACCTCACTCGAGGCATAATTTCCCTCTTCACATTACCACACTGATGCGACTCCATCCAATGGTAAAACTGTAATTGTACAGTAGTATACGGTGACCTAGTTAAAGATTGATAGGGTACTTACGCTTCAGAGATCAGGGCCCTCAGCTTGCAGAAGACGATACCCAAACTATATGGGTACTGGTGCCAATACACCGACAGATCATTTGGAAGACCTAAAAACAAAAAAAGAGTCGTTTTATTCAAAAGGAATGGGACGTATATTTGGGAAAATTACATGCATAAACTCACACCTTTTTCCCATGGGAGTAGGCAGAAACTATAGAGCGCTACCTGCTACGCTCCTACATACTCCTTTTGCTTCGTTTACATTCATACATCTGGTCATACATGCACGCCGGTTGCGAGTGCTACGCACCTGACCTTTCAGAAAGAACATCACCAATAAGGTCACTATATGTTCTCCTAGGGCGTCCCCTCCCGGCGTTTCCACTCACATCTGCCTTGTAAATACCCTTTGTAAGTCGCCTTTAACTCATCCTCTCAACATAACCAAATCATCTAAGCATACGCTTTTCAATTTATGTCACTACATCTTCTTTTAAACCACACCGTGGCCTTATCACATAATTTTTCAACCTATCATTCACAGTCAAGCCACACATACTTCGCAAGGAACGCATTTCTACAGCATTTATTCTACTTTCATGCTTCACGTTCACGTTCACTTTCATAATAGGCACCAGCACGCCATTGTGAACAGCCAGTCGAGCCTTTTCTATTTGAGAAAATTATACACTGAAAAAAAAAGTAGTTGCCACAATCAAGATTTTGTTTAGATTGACTAAGTAACTTGTTTGCATCTGAGCCTATCAAGCACAATGATCACAGCTACTACTTTTATTTGATTGAGATTTGAAACGGGATCTTGATTGGAGTTATCACAAATCCTATTTGCAGCGATCAAGATTATTAGATTAAAGTTTCAATGATCTTTATTGAAGTAGTCAAAATGCTTGATTGACTAACTTATGTACTTGTACTTGGCTAACTTATGTACTTTGTTACAGTATTTTTTTTTTAACCTCTCTCTTTTTTAACTCTTCTACAATGATATCATGTTAAGGGTAATCGAGAAACTTGTTTGAGCGTTCAATCATTTGAACTAGTATTGCTGCAATCATGTCGTGATGATCAACTTAACTAAGATTTTAATTAATCTAAACAAGATATCGTCAATCAAGCTAAAAAGTCACTTGATTGGCGTGCATTTTTTTTCAGTGTACCTACCTAGATATAACCTTGCTTCATGGTATAATCATTTTTGCTGTCACAGAATTTGATAAAACCTCAAAGGCCATAGAAGCAAACCACATACCGGCTTCGGGACCTCAGACACCTTCAAGATCATTTGTCATCTATCGAACACTAGGACCACAGATAAACTAGGACAAATCACAACCTAACATAAAACCCAATTAGGCCTGTGTTCACCAACATTCACACCACCGGTTAGGTATTTAAACAGTTGGTTTATGTCAAATTTCCTATGAAATGTTGAGTAAACAACTGATGAAATATCTAAACAGTTGATTTAAATGTTGGTGAACACAGGCCTTACTCCTTTATCTAAACCCTAACAAGCTGTTTATATTTCCCCTAAAACGAAGAAAACATTTCAAGGATCTATTCAACAATAATAAAACTTCAAGGTGCTTCAATAACGAAGCATATTATTACCTATAGTTCGTTCCAAAAGTATTTGATGAAAACGTAAACAAATGGATCAGAAAATCTATCTGTGGATGATAATTTGTAGTGCGACTTAAAAATTGTAAAACCGTCAATTTAATACTTTATACCTACTTACGCGAAATTTTATTTTTAAATCACAATTTTCATTTGACAATTGAGGTTAATTTTATAGATATTTAGTCTGAACGGCCCAAACAAAATGGCCGGTGATAAAAATTTGTAAACAAATTCAATTTCATACACTACATCAAGTACATTCGTGTGCAAAAGTTGAAATAAAACTTTTTTTTTAGTTAGATTTGTATTATCTTCTTTAGAAAAACAAACAACAATGATATAAAATGTTTACAAAAGTTAAATTTGGTAATTAAATCATTTTAAATAAAAATCATCAGTTTAAAGAAACAATTAATCAACAAAATATAAAAAAATACAATTAAACAATAAGATTTAGTAAAAATTGTGCTAGCTACCTGAAGTCGTGCTAACCGGTTAATAGGTGTATTCTGTTTATTTAGATGATTTTAAAATGTAAATACTAGCTTCTGCCCACGACTTCGTCTGCGTGAATTTTCTTGTTCCCTCGTTTCCGAGAAATCCGTTCCGTCCGTTCCAAGACCGGATCGTCCTGTTCGTTCTCGAGATATCATAAAAAAGTCGTTCTGTACAAAATGTATGAGAAAGTGAATTTTCAGTTTTTTTTTTTTTTTTTTTTTTCGTGAATTTTTGCCCGTTTTAATAGTTATTCTGCTATTGGGAGCGGAGACAAATCCAACAAATCCATCCAATCATAAAAATCGGTCCAGCCTTTCATGAGTTATAAATGGTGTTAATAACCCGACTTTGTTTTATATATTAAGATTTAAATAGTTAAAATTCATAAACTATGCGACTATCACAATTTATGCGACTATCCCTTTAAATTAATTTTGAAATCATTTTAACATCGGTCCTTTGGAACGTAGACGTTTTTTGAGTAGGTACGGTCGAATGGCTCGCGGTCCATTCGCTTTGGGCCATTCAGACTAAATACCCAATTTTATAACCTCAATTTCCGTCGATGATTTTTCAATTACAATTTAATAATGTTATTCAAACAATAATTGTTAGTAAAAGTGGTGCGATATAAAGTTGAAACCGTATATAAGGTGTATCTATTCATACACGAAATATTTTAAGAGGACCATCATTGCATCGGTGGTAAAAAGCCATAGCAGCGAAAAGTTTTTTTTTTTATCTAAGTGTTTTATATTTTTACATAATATTATAATTTTAAAATTGCTTGAGACATTTTGCAAAGGAGTTGCATTTTCCAAAATTTTACTTATTCTATGAATGACCCGCCCGGACGCGGCGACGGTGGCGGCACGAACGCAGTGAATTATGATAATGAATCATCATACCAAGGAATTTTAAATAATTTAATTTTTTAAATAATATAATACTCAGATTAAAAAAAATATGTTCCATGGCTTCTTTACCACCTATGTATATCTCTTAAAATATTTTTGAATATATAATACAGATGAATGTGTTACCAATTCTGTTTGAGTTGTTAGTTTAAACTTTCATCAGATACCTAATTATCGAACACACTATACCTACCTACATGGTTAGACGATGCATTTACTGCCAGGTATTGTTATTGCTTACCATAACAACCTATGATACAATACGTAAGTATATGTGTTGCGTTATGGATATTGCAAACAGTTTTGTTCGCACGGTTTTAGTACACCATTAGCGTACCGTTTGGGAACGGCTCCTAAAACGCAATAAATACGAAACTAGGGCGGGAAAACCCTTTGTAGCACGCGGTGTTTCGCAACGCGAATATAACGTAGCTAAATAGATTGGTGTAGGCGAGATGTTGATAATGCCTCGGAGCTTTAGGCTTTTACGGATTACATTTAATTATAAAATATATTATATATATTTTATAATTAAATGTATATTATTAAATTCGAGTACAAATAAAATTCCAATAAAATTTGTCGTCACACTTAAGAAACTCTAAAAAGGAGGCAGAGCACATAAGCTAAGAAAACAGATCGTGAATCAATTGATGAGCAGTGTTTTGAAAACCGCTGCAACGAAAAGTTGTGTGGGATATTGTTTTTCAAGTATTCATTTCGCTTAACAATGTGTTTGGAGCCATGGCACGCTTGTCTAAAAGTAACCAAACAATAGTCAACAACAAAAGTCCCGTTTTGAGCTTCCCATGGGAGGAATGATCTATGGTTTTGGACAACCTCTTTCTCGGCTGTAAAGATTGCACAAGGCTCAAGGTTGCAAATTGTAGAGGACATAGTGTACATCGTAAAATATTATAGAATCATGAATCATGCATAAGTAGGGAGGCATTGATTTTATCGTTTGAAGCAACAAACAGGTTGATAGAAGTAATTTAAACATTCATACGGGTCAATGAATTATTCATTCAAGATACTTGTGTCAGAAAGAAACTGAAACTGAAAAACTATCGTAAAAATTTAAATTTAGGTAAACGAATCCTATTTGTTCTACTGTCACGATAAAATTGACTATCATATTCAAATCCCATACACATTTTATTAAATTCGTCTCGAGTTTTTATCAGTAGGCGACACAATAAGTAGATCTAAGGACTACTACTTTTATTTTTTATATTCGACCCACACTCAAAATAAAAGTTAAACGTAAAAAGGAGCGTCACAAAAATAACCTCAACAAGTTAGAAAACAAAATTAAAGCAAGAAACAACTTTATCCTGTTCTTATCAAATAAACATGTTTCTTTCAAAACAACTCGAGCTAACAGGACGATACACGATGAAAAGATAACTGATTAAAAACACACATTTCTGAGTTTCGTACAAAGCTCAAGTGGCTTCCCATACGTCTTCGCCGGAATTCTCATATCTTATTTCAGCTCTACAGTATTCTATTCAATCCTAAAACCCCCTCTTATCTTAAAGAACGTTTCAAGTTCCTTCATGACACACATAATAGATATCTGAGGTCATCGGAAAGCTTGAGACTAGAGATGCCAATGCATTCCACTAGTTTTTATGACAAGTCTTTTACAGTTCAAGCAGTACGGTTATGGAATGCCTTGCCCGTCTCGATAAGGCGTGCTCAATCTTTGTCCACTTTTAAAATTTTGGTTAAAAATCACTTCCTCTCTCCTTAAACATCATCATTACTTAAAGTTCCTTGCTCTTGTATCATGTTTATTATTGTGTGTGTATATATATATATATATATATATATATATATATATATATATATATATATTTATATGGATAAGTATCTATATGCTTTGTGTATATGTATTTATTGTATATATGTAAGTGGTACACCACTAAATACCTGCAGTATTGTCTCTCCTTCTACTTTTTGATCCATCCAAAGGTTGTCTGTAAAAGATCGCTTTTAGCGATAAGACCGCCCATTGTGACACCCTATGTAACAGTTCTACATTTATATCTGTAATTTTTATGGTGTACATAATAAAGAGTATTCTATTCTACAAACTTAAATGGAAAAGAATTGAAAAAATAAAAACTTCGATATAAGCCACGAAAAGACCTTTTATGAAATAGCACAGGCAATGTACAAAATACCTACATACCATAATATCACGCCTGTATTCTCCGAAAGGTTTGGCTGAGGTGTATAGTAGATATGTCGCAGCACTCGCAGCTGGATTGTCGAATCCGCTGTTTTACATAGCTGCTAGTTGTTTTACAAAACAGCTCCGTTATGTAAAACAGCCAAGCGACGTTAGCGGTTTTACATAATTACTAAACTTTAACGCGCAGAATTGGATGAACGTTTTGCATTTATCCAAAGAGATTTAAGATATAATTTAATGTCTTTGCATTTATCAGTCCAGTGGTCAATGATTAGAGGTTATGTAAAACAGCGGAAATGAAACGTCAGATTGAAAATTTTAGTTCTACATTTTATCACTCGTGGCTGTGTGTCATAACAACAATAATGGCGTCCGAAATAGAAATAAATAAAATAAAATGAGTGAAAATGACCCTAAAGCAAAAGAAAACAGTGATTATAAGGACAATTGAATCACGCTGGATGGACTTAGCAAAAGACAGAGAAAGCTGGCACTCTCTGGAGGAGACCTTCACCTCAGGGGTTCTCTAATAAAAAATAATAAAAAAATTAAAATTAAAATCTTTAGAGAAATATAAGGCTTTTTTTTATTTATTTTTTATTTTATATAAGGTCAATTATTATTTTAATAAAAAATTATCTGAGTTTTATGAAAGTCAGTCCTAAAAATACTAAATAGTCAAGTATCTGCGACCAGGGGGCCAAGTCTACTAATGTACAAACGTTGCAATGGTCTCTTCATTGTGAGTTTTTGACAGATTTGCTATACAAACTCTGTCAAATATTCACAATAGCGAGACCATTGCAACGTTTGTAAATTAGGACTTAGGCCCCAGCTTGGAAGTAGCGCTAACTCTGCTCGCGCACGGTTGGTCACAGTTCTAACCTAACCTAAACCAGTCAGGGTGCCCTAGCTTAGTTACTGTTACCAATTCGGTATTAGAAGCCACACCAAACGCTTATTGTGACTGCAGATAAGCCACTCTGCATCACGTCTAAACGTACGATTAGCAGTTTTGTTAAACGTAGCGCAATGGCAAATATTCGGACTACTATAATTTTAACCGTGCGTACCGTATGGTGCCGGACGTAAAGAATAGCACCATCCCATTTCCTCCCGTGGGTGTCGTAAAAGGCGACTAAGGGACTTACTAGAGAATGGGCAGCAGCGTTCTCTGTGAAATTTTAACATCATACTGCGATCGCCAACCCGATTGCCAAGCGTGGCGATTATGGCAAACCCCCCCAATTGGAGGAGGCTTAGGTCCAGCAGTGGACGTCTTTCGGCTGAAATGATGATGAATGATGATATAATTTTAAATGGTTTCATTAGATATGATCTACTAAATGGCCTCAACACAGAATAACGTTATACAATTAAGGATTTAATTCAGCCTAGTAGAGCCTATTGTACCTAATAGCTACAATAATGATGTGTGAAAAAGCACTTTAAGTTAAAACAAAGCGGCTTTCTAATTTCGCTCCTAAACAAATTCCATGATGTAATGGAAAAACTCTAAAACATTTTTCGCTTCGCCGTAATTCGCAACAGCATTTGATCCAGTAGGTATCATTTGATACAGGGTATTTCGTCCAATAAAGTTTTGATCTATAGTGTGCAATTCAAATCCTTTTATGCACCTGCATCTCTTCAACGTTAAGACTGCGCCGAGTGCACAATGGCGCCCTCATCGTTATTTCGGTGATTTTTTTTACTATAGAATGAAAATGCAGAAAATAAGCTCGTAAAGTTGTGCTTCATAAGACTTTACGTTATTATTACTGCAAACAGTAGTTTTAAATTGTTATGTTTTATTGTAATCATTAAAACGGAGCTTAGTGGCCACTATTTTACATTTTAATGATTACAATAAAACATAACAATTTTAAAGTACTGTTTGTAGTAATAATAACGTATAGTCTTGTGAAGCACAACTTGACGAGCTTATTTTCTGCATTTTCATTCTAAAATAAAAGAAATCACCGAAATAACAATGAGGGCGCCACTGTGCGCTCGGCGCAGTCTTAATCGAAACTACATAGTAGAACGAAATAAACTATTGTAGTTTTTTTTTTTTTGTTCAAAGGTTATTATAGATATTAATCTCGAATTGATTTTATTTTTATATACAGTTAAACAAAGGTTTAATTAAATTCGGTTGGAATTATATTTATCACAGCTTCAGACATAAAAATCGATTCACCAAAAACAAGCCTGAAATAGCTTAGCCTGTCCGCCTGAAAATCTTGATCCATTATTAACGAAAATCAAAAACTATAATTTCACTATACGTACGTAAACTTTAAACATAGTTTGTGCAAAGAAGAATATATTAAACTTCATTCTCAGGAAGTCAGAAATGTTAAGTACAAAGAATAATAAACGACCCAAACGACGATGGAAGGGCGTGCCTTAAAAAACAATTTTTTTTTTCTTAAAAACGTCTTTTATCTCAGACGCACTCACGAAATATAGAGCTTATAGCGAAAAGAAACTAGGTATTTACAAATTTAACCCTTTTAGAAAATTGTGGGACGAAATTTATCTGTTTTTGAAGGTTCAAAGCTAGTTTTACAACCGAAATTTTGATGTCAATAAATAAATAACTTTTCTCAAACATGCATGGAAATGTTGTCATTATTTTCGAAAAAAGAACACGCGGAGTATCGAATTTACGGACAAAGAAAATCAAACCAATTGCAGGAGCGTTTTTTGAATTTGGAACATTACAACGCTCCAGCAATGTTGTATGAAATGGCGTGCTGCTTTGATTGGATCTCTTTTATCATTCTCGGCATACCAAAGTAAGTCTCTTTGCTTAGCACAAATTGCGTTCACGTGGCTGTATAGCCATAAATGCATTTGCCTTTTGGCACAGATTATATATAGAAAATTTGGCGGCAAAGCTGAAAATTCGTCTTGATTTGTTATTTACATACTTCAGCCATCTACCACTACATCCAATGCCCACCTGCAAACCTCATCAGAAATTCAACACACAAACATAAATGTACCGGGGAAATCAATAACATTTTCTTTTAGTAATCGCCCCAATTTGACTAATATAACTTTTAATATTAATTAAATTAAATGTATAATATAAAAAGTATGTTTTATTTCCCTGCATTCTTTTTGAGAAAAGCACTATATTATGCCTCGGCGGAAATGGCAATTGCCTGTGTCGTATAAGTGAAGTCCTCGCCTACGGCTCGGCCTTCATACTAATACTCGACCTGCAATTGCCTATTTCCCGGCCTTTGCAATAATGTACTATTTTATCTTTATGGACGTTCTATTTCTTCACGCCACTTTAGATTCATTGCCGAAAAAACTCTCAGTGATAGCTGAAGTGGCGGGAACAGAGAGTAAATAAGATTTTTTTTTTTTTTTATATTTGGTAAGCTATCAGATACATTTTTAAGTATATATATTGCCATTTGTCAACACAACTGATTTGTCTTAATAACTATAATTTTCTCTGAAAATTCTTTATCTTTCTTAATAGATTTTCTTCTTGACTTGTAAGTTCAGTAATTACATAATGAGTCTTTCGTTTTACGCATCACAGTAAAGATTGAAAATAAAGTATTTTCACGTACTTTATTTTTATACAAAAGTATAAAGTATATTACTAACTTTTATTGTCTGGTTAAGTGTTCTGAACCAATAAAGAATCAAGGAGAAAAATATACCATAACACAACACAAGCCTGTTTTCCCCGTGGGATAGGCAGAAGCGTATACTTAGTAGGTATACAAACTAGGGGGCGAGCCTATTGCCATCAACCGGCCACAAATCCGGGCTCCAAGCTACTACTGAGACATTGAAATGCAATAGCTAAAAAGTCATTCATCATTTCAGCCGAAAGCCGTCCACTGCTGGACATTGGCCTCCCCCAATTGGGAGGGTTTGCCATAATCGCCACGCTTGGCAGGCGGGTTGGCGATCGCAGTATGGTGTTAAAAATGCATAGAGAACGCTGCTGCCCATTCTCTAGTAAGTCCCTTAGTCGCCTTTTACAACACCCACGGGAGGAAATGGGGTGGTGCTATTCTTTACGTCCGGTTCCACACGGCACAGCTAAAAAGTAATGCACTAAAAAGACCGAAACAAGATTGAGAATAGAAAACAAGATTAAAATAAACTGTAGACAAAGTCAACTGAAAGAAAATTAATGGGTTCCGCTTCCGCTTTCCGCAAGCGGAACCCATTAATTTTCTTTCAGTTTATAATTTGGTTCCGCCTGCTACTAAACTTAATGCGGGTATTTACCTTAGCCTTTCAGCTCATAATATCCTTACTAATATTATAAATGTGAAAATAACTCTGTCTGTCTGTCTATCTGTCTGTCTGTCTGTATGTTACGTTTTCACGCCTAAACCGCTGAACCGATCGTCATGAAATTTGGCAGGGATATAGCTTGGGATAAGGAGAAGGACATAGGCTACTTTTTTACGCGATAACCGACATCCACGCGGGCGGAGCCGCGTGCAAAAGCTAGTATATAATATGTTAAACCGAAGAAGAGTTTACTCTGTTTACAGATTATTTTAATATTGTTTTCTATTCTCAATCTTGTTTCGGTATTTTTTTAAATTTTAATGCATTACTTTTGATTGTCTTTTTGCAGCCGGGTTTTTTATTTTCTTTCGGGACTTTTTAGTGTCCCTGCACACTCAGAACAAAAACTGTGTTACTAAACACACAAAAGTAACAAAAGTAAGTAAGTCGGGCAAAATGTAGAGATGATTGATTGGATGCAAAACAAAACAGTCAAAAGAAAATTACAATTTACGTAAGCGGTTCAATTGAAAAATATTAGATAATTTAATTATATTTTTGTAATCCCCTTTTAATTTTCTTTAGTTTGATATCCTACTCGATAGATTTAGATTTGTTTTTTTTTAAATAACTTATAACTACTTCGCACCAAAAATCCACCCGTCTAAGGACACTTGGGTTTTTAAGACGAATATAACGATACATTAACTATCGAAATCCATCCAGTCATTTGGAAGATAAGAGGAATAAATTTACAAACAAAAATACGAGATATACAAGATACGCGCAAAAAACATATCCCTGCCTTGGCAGTCGGGTAAAAAACATACCGCCCGACCTTTAGTATCGAACCCAGAACCCCATGCTCAGCAGGACATAATGGATCTAAATATTTCGTTTATTCATAAACGTTGCTTAAAGTTAAGTGACGTTCAAACGTCAAAAATTTATGGTTAAACAGTCGCTAATCATTACTTATCTTTAAGCAGTGTTTATAAATAAACCCCTTAATGAACAGGAAAAATCTATGTCAGTATTTATTAAATCATCATCATCATTCATCATTTCAGCCGAAAGACGTCCACTGCTGGACATAGGCCTCCCCCAAGCACCGCCACTTCGACCGCTTCTTTTTGGCCTTCTAACGCTATGTCATCCGGTACGCGGTCGCCACTCCAGAACCTTTCGGCCCCATCGGCTATATTCTGTTCTGCAAGCAATGTGCCCTGCCCACTGCCACTTAAGTTTCGCAATTCTTCGGGCTATTTTGGTTACCTATGTTGGTTAAAAATGAAGAGATCCACAAAAGAACTAAGGTAAATCATCATCATTCTTTGTCAAATATTATGTGCAGTGCATAAACATAGAAACGTGACCATTCTTCTCCGTTTTATAATTTTGAAAGATCTGCCAAAAAAGCTCTCGATATTTTCCACCTATCCTCAAACATTGCTTAACGATACCAGACGGTACACATTAATTACTTAGCTAATGAAGATATTATCATACATCGGTTAAGGGCATAGACTTGCGCAAAAAGATAGGTAGAGGTACTAACCGATACGATACCGGTAAGACTGGTGGTCAGGCTTTCGGGCTTCTGACGACATTAAAGATCCACGAATGACAGCTGGGACCAACGCAACGGCTTAACGTGCTTTCCGAGGCACGGAGGGATCTTGGTATGTAAAGATAGTCACTTATCCACGGGCCAAACGCAGGAAGCGCAGTTTTACCTGATCGGTCGACCCATGCGGCTGTTATAATTTATTTATTTGCTCTCATGCTCATTCCGACCTCGCCGCCGAGGCCAATCGCGAAATCCTCGATTAAATAGTGCTCCCCGACCCTTGCTCGACGAAGCGCCAGCCCGCGCCGAAGCTGAGCCTGTAGCTTTAAATTCCCCTGATAATAATCATAACCCTGATTTTATCCAGCCACCACCGTCGGTCCCTTGCCGTCCTCCCTCCGACGCTGCCCTAAGCCGAGGTTCGTACCCCACAGGGGGTGCCCTTAGCGTGCAGTCGTTTAGTTTATAAGTTTGTATGCCATGGCTGGAGGCTTTACGTTTTTAGGAGCTTAAGGCAACCACAGGAAAGTCCGGTTAAAGAGTCACGATCTCTAAAGGTCAACTCAGAGAAAAAAAAAGTCTCATGCACATCACAAAAGATTATTGTCGGTTTTTGTACATGAACCCTGTCAGGGCGCTGCAAAACATAAATGCTGGCTTGCTGTTGAGTTTATAGAATTAACATAAATTGAGTCAATACTTATAAAACTACAATAAAAAACGTTTAAAAAAAATAATATGATGTCAGTAAACAGTAATGAACACTATAACACACAAAAACACAGATACAGTCATAACTCATAAGTCAGATATTATTAGTAGATAGGTATTAGTCAAAAAATAATAAGAATGACTAAGCTACAAGCCCCTCTAGCCCCAAGGTACTAGACTAGATGCGTTAAAAGCTACTCAGGGAACTAAAGCTAGACGAATCACATCTCTGGAGTGCTAATAAGTTATATACCTACATTATACTTAGCTACTTAGGAAAGTATAATGTATATAACATTTTCTAAAGTTCTAAGGTCTAATTACTTAATTAAACCTCAAAACTTTAAAGTGAAATAAGAAAACTTAGTACCTACATAGTACAGCAGAAATGTGAAATATGTGGAGCAATTAGAAGCAATATTCCCGAAACAATTGCCGCATTTTATTGTTGTTGCTCCAGATTGCTCCACTTAATTGATTCAGATTTATCCATTAGTGTTGTCGAGCAATTATTGCTCAAAAAATTGCCCGTGTAAGAGCACCTTTATCCTCTTTACTACTTTATAGGTATTGTAACTATAAAATACCGACCTCTGAAGAACGAAGAGGTCCATTTAACTTGTGAGGAATCATAAGAAGTGGTCCTCTCTTTATGAGGAATCATAATAAGTGGTCCTCACTGATGGCAGAAAACTGATTTTGGAGAATCAAAGTATTCTGTTCAATGCGTAGCACAGAGTACTTTTATATATAGTAGTGAACAGTGAATTCCTTTGCTGTTGTGTATTTATTTTCGAGAGGTGAACTACAAGACTTTGGAAATAATAAAATATAAAAAATTTAAAAAATATAGCGAGCAGCAGCTAGTAGGTCGGGGTACTAGCTGCTGCTTGCTTTTTTTTTCTTTTTTTTATGTTATTCATTTTATTTTCTGTGATTAATATACTTTATCTCAGACACTGACATAGGTTATTAAATGTTAAAATTTTAGGGAAATCATCTACTTTTACAATGTTTGTAAATATGTGAGCACCGCGTAATATCTAATGCGTAATTAAGTTGTCTGTTATTACTTCACTTTTCATTCTTTTTACCTATTGTGGTATAGTAATTTTATTCTAGGTAAGTGCATCGTCTTCACCTATAATTATTAATTAATGTACACAAACTATTGTTAACATTTTAAAAGAGTAAGTATGGAGTTTCTTGCCCATTCTTCTCCATACGTAACTACCTTTTGGAAGGGGCAACTAGAATCAATTAATTAATCGTTGTAAATTTTTGCGTTCCAAAGTGCCTTATGTGCCTATTTGAAATAAATGATTTGACTTTTTGACTTTTGCGTCTTTGCCCGCGTGGCTTTTTCAAAAAAATATTTTTTATAATAATATAATATAGTTTATTTATTTCAAAAAAGTGTGTACATACCTTCGATCAATAATAGCGTACATACAGTCTGTTAAAAATAAAATATGATTTAATTTAGGGAAATATTGTAAAGAGCAACAACAACAACTACTTGAATCTGGCGTCCTAGCTAAGTTACATGGTAACCTGTATTAAGGTAAATATATATTTTTTAATTTCGTATTCCAGACACAGGATGAAAAATTACTATGCGAAATATCCCATGAAACCCCATGGGTGCTGTTAACACGTATTCTACTTCATTACATATTCAATCTCGTCAAAAATTATGGGTCTCTAGAGACTATTCATGGTAATTTTAGGTTGGTACTACGAGCACTCTTTAGATACCCATAATCTTAGATAAATTATTGGTCTCGCCGAGTGCAGCGAGACCAATCATTTATCTAAGCCCATATTGTACCCGTTAGCAATTACCTACTCGATAACGATTAGATTACCTTAAATAACTAAATTAGCTTAGAGTTCTGGTTTATTGTTTTATGCCAGATATGGTGGTAAGTTTGCTGCGTGCAGAAAATAAGATTCGCCTGAAAATTTTGTTTTTTTATGCCATTAATGAGTACCTATATGCATGCTTTATGTATGTATGCGTTTATTGTATATATTCAAATGGTACACCACTGACTACCTGCAGTATTGTCCCCTCTCATACCTTTAATCCAGTCAAAGGTTGTCTATAAAAGATCGCTTTTAGCGATAAGACCACCCATTGTGTCATCCTATGAAACATTTCTACACTTATATCTGTAATTTTTATGTTGTACATAATAATAGTACATTACTTACCAAGGGCTGTAAAAGAAAGAAATCCCGAAATCGCAGGTATTTGTGACCCGAGCTGCAGGCGAGGGTTGTAAATATGCGATAAAGGGCTTTCTTTTTTACTGCCCGTGGTGAGTACACAATTTTACGTCTTCACCTGGCCATAATGCGAGTTTTAATGTACGCGTAGCGTGCGGTAAAACTCACATTATGGCCAGGTGTGACGAAAAGAGTATTTATTATATCTGATCTATCATAACGAGATCTATTTTACTGTTTCGTGGATGCGTTTACAAACACTTAAACTCACATGCACAAACAGCCAGACCCGGAACAACTACTAGTAGGTCATACAAAATATTCGTACCGTGCGGGAATCGAACCCGCGACACGCAGCGCAGCAATCAATCGCTTAGCCACCGCGCCAACCGTGCCGTCAAATGTTTGAAAGAAGTTTATTTTTTCACATAGGTAAAACGAAAGTTGGTATGGTTACGAAGAGAGGAATAGACCAGAATAAAAAAGTTGAAAAGACCTGATAAATGATTTTATTTCTGTAAGTAGGTTTTTACAAACACTTTTACACGTCAATCATATTTTAAAACTAGATGAGGTCGGCGTTTCGTATCTGACTACTCTGAGAAGAAAGGCCGAAACAAACTCAGAGGTCACAGTCTCTTTTAAAGTCCAGACATAATCTTGGTCAAGTCATGTGAAGACCATGTAGATTGGTGTCTGAAATGGTCTTTTGAAGAAAGAACCACACAGATTGAGTGGATAGAGATAAAATCTTTCACATGTCTAGGTAGATACGTCGTCGATTACATGATTTGGATATAACCCAATACCAGTGTTTCTCTGTTAAACGCAAAATTCACTCGCGGCAAATTATTTGCGCAACTTTTTTTTTACAAAATAAAGAAATAACATTAAATATTAGTATTGCCCATAAATAAACATAATTTAAGTAATAGCTACTTTTTTTTTTTTGGTTCATCTAGTTAGATATTTGACAGACTAAACTAAAATTTATCTTCTGTCCTTTTCTTAATGAAATAGAAAGAAAAAGATGCACTGAACTTAAATTTAGTTTAGTTTGTGAACAAGGGAATCGGCACCAATGTTTGGTAAATCAAGCGTTAAATACAGCTCTGTCTGCCCAACAACATTTCGAGTTATGTTTGTGCACTACTATGTGGTATTAAATAATTATTTTCAAAATCCGTTCGGCGCATAATTAGCTGAACATTGTCGTCTTCAAAATGCGCTGATTAGTTTTTTTCTAATTCATTCTTAATTCGGAGATCACAAAGTCATAAAAAAATTCTGTTTTTATCTCTTTAATAAACGGTTTGTTTCATAATAACAATGCATCGTATGTATGTAATAATTGGATTATTTTAATGCCTAGAATAAACAATAGGTTCAATAAATAATAATTCACTGCAAGTGAATTTTGCAAGACTAAAAATTCACTTGCGGCTCCAATTTCATATTGTTTATGAACACTGTATAAGTTAGCTGTAAGTTTCTCGAATAGAATAAAATAAGTAGTCAAAATATGGTCGAAATGTATGGATGCCCTGGTAAAAAGGTACCTACTTCAAACATTACATGATCATTTCAAAAGGACGCTAAGCAGATGTCTCGTTTCAGTAACTATACTCATCCATTAATTTACATGCAATTTATAGAGAAAGTAATGTAAATATTTTGTTCACCTAATTATCTTCTAATACTCACCAAACATCAGTAGCAAAAGATCACTAACAGCCAAACTGAAGAGGTAATAGTTGGTCGCAGTATGCAACCCGGGATGTTTCACAATAACCACACAAACGCACGCATTACCCACCACTCCAGTCAGAAATATTACAACTAATATTACACTGATCGGCACTATTTCCTTTAATGGTAAACGTCTGGATCCCATTAACCACCATAGCATTTCTTCCTCACTACAGTCAAAATGAGAAAAATTGTTGCAACGATTAAAAAAATCGTCGTAAGTCTCGTTTCCTCGAAGGAATAACTTTGATTCCATTTTTAAATTGTTTGTCACAAAAAGTTTTAAAAATAAAAATAGCGGAGATTAAAAAAAATAAAAATTCACTAAATAATTTTGTTAGTAACAGCTCCAAATAATTGAAAATATTTCATACTCCAAACGGTATTACGAAAAGTTGGTATTATATACCCGCAGAGAACATGACCGATTCATCCGAATTCCCGCGCGCACTGATACAGTACACAGCTGAAACTGAAACTTCCAGGATTGTCAGACTGGACTATGGAACATTATTCCGATTCTAATGGAGATGGTGCAGTTTTAGGAAGACATTTCAATATACACACATAATATTGGGCAGAAAAGCTAATTATAAAATAATTATAAAAACCAAAATGGTTTTGGTTTTTATTATGTTTTATAAAAATGTTGATAAAATGCAGTCGAAAATGTTTCTATGTCAGTGCCAGTTTTAATGAGTTAATTATGTTTAACTCGATAAAACACATCGTAGCCTATAGGTATTCATTTTGAATTCATAATCAAAACAAACACGTAAATAAATATAAACATTTTTCCAAATGCAAAACCTCTTTTGAAACCTCCCGCTTTATTTTCCCGGTAAAAATGTTTGACGTTTCTACCATAAGAGTATCGCCACACAGATTTAGACGTTTTTTCTCAATCTACCTTAGTTATGATTTCGGTAAGAACGCAGAGAATGTCACGCCATATATCATCTGTGAATGTTTCGCCGCGCCCGTAAACTATCACAGATAAAAAACGTCAAATATCTAAGGATTTTTATTGAAATAAATTATCAATAATGCTACTTGTGCTCGTGTTCCTATCGTAATTAGAGTTAAAACTGTAAATGCCTTAGCGGGCTAAAGCTACGAAGCATTTAATATGTCTTCTCAAAACAACGACGAAATTGCGGACATAGCTATGACAAGCACTGAAGCAGATTCTTCACAAACACACGGGCACGAAGGTAAATAAACAATTTACAATTATATAATAACAACAAACAATTTCAGTAACTGTAAATTGTTGTCGGTAAAACCATATTAGTTGTATTAGTTTTTTACTTCATTAAAGATCTCCAAATCGTTGTTGGTACAATAACTTGTGATTACTGTTTTGGAACATTACAAATAGAACAACTACTTAATTCTACACTCTGCTTTACTTATGAACCTCACCTCCTAAACTATGTTGCTATTGTACAACCACAAACAAGACCAAGCATAATTAGGTACAACATAACTGAGAAAATTAAATCCCAATTTTAATTGTTTCAGCAACATCAAGTGTAAATGCAGATGATGCATCATCCAGTAATGCTGCCACTCCAGCAGGCAGTGAGGGCCAGGCCTCGAGACAGTCAAACCTACAGCGTATTCAACAAAGGAAACAGCAAGTGTATAACTGGCCGCATAATAAGAAGCTACTCAAGTTGGCTATTTACTCGGAGTGCCAGGTAATTTGTTACAATTTCTGAAGTATAAGCACAGATCCGTTCAAGCTGGGGGAACTATTCCAGCCCTAAATCTTAAACAGTATTAAGAAATAGAAATAAATGAATATAGTTCCATAGATACGGCTATTTCACTGTATCAAAATGTCAAATCTTTGACCCAGATGAGTGTGGTGCCCTAGAAACCTCAATTTTGTTGCAAAACCTACAGAATGTGCAACCATCACAGAACTGCAACATTGTATTGTATGAAAATAATTATACTTTTACCTGAAGTTTGAGCATCTTCAGGAGTTGTTACCAATTTGTGTTAGCAAACTTCTATTTGGTGGTCTTAAAAATAGATACCTATCATTTTATTTAGAGAAACAAAATAAATAGAACAACACATAAAAGCACAACCAAATGATAACTAAGTACATAAATATAAATAAAATACAAAGTTCAAATAAACAGAAAATTAATATATTTTAAAGCATTGTCCTTTAAAAGCAAAATCTGATACTACATTTCACTTCCACCTTCTAATCAAACTCAAACTCAAATCATTTATTTCAATTAAACCATTTACAGGCACTTTTGAATTTTCAAGGAGTCGGTAAGAAAAATGAAGCTACATGCCCATTCCAAAGCGTAGTAGATACCTATGGAGAAGAACGGGCAAGAAACTCCATGGACAATCTTTTAAATTAAATTGTTACAAAAATATTAGTTACATCTATAATGTTGAATTCATTACTAAATGTGAGAATGATGTAAAAATAAAAATAAAAACTTACATGTTAAAAGCGTCCAGAGTAGGTACAACAAATAGAAATAAAATAATTAAAATAATACAAAATAAAAGAATAATAATAATACCCTGCCTGGCTTATTTCCAACTATGTTGGGGTCTGCTTTCTGTCTTCACTGGATGCAGCTGAATACCAGTATTTTACATGAGTGACTGTCCACAACCCAATTATTGGGTAACAAAATACCCCTTGGTAATACAGTTTGTCAGACTGGGTATCTGACTACCCATAATTACTGTCAAAAATCTTCGAATGACTGCAGGTATCAACAGCTTAATGTGCATTCCGGAGCACGAAGGGGTCTCGTTATGTCATGAATGGTCACCTATCCACGAACCAACTGCGGCAAGTGTTGCTTATCCTTCGATCAACCTGTGCGGCTGTTTTATTTAGCACAATTTATAGTGTTCCAACTGCTTCATATGTCTTAGCCCAAAAGCTCATGTTAAATATAATGTTGTTGAAAGGCCTACACTGTCCTCCCATACCTATTATCACTGTTATCTAATAATATTGTAAAGCCAATTATTTTTAAAAGAGTAACCGTGGAGTTTCTTGCCGGCTCTTCTCCATAGGAAACGACTAATTGGAACCGTGCACCGAGCTTCTGACTGGTTTATGTGAAATAAAATATTTTGATTTTGATTTTAATGATTTGGGGCTAATTTATGAGTTTTTTCTCAGACACCAGAATGCTCATGTAATGGGTGGAAGACTCCAGCACCACAGCAAACAGTGAAAGGCAACCCACGAGCCGACAATCAGCCCCCAGCCAACTTCAATGATCCATGTCGCAACTGCAATCATGTCCTAGGTTGGTAATTACATAAGCAGAAACTATAGGAGGTCACATGCTGCAATCCATACATGAATACTTTGTTCACATGTCTACATCACGTCGTCATACATAGTGTACCAGTTGCAAGTAATTTTAGTCCTCCGGACCGAATTTCGGCCATGGCGACCAATCTCAGCGGAGACCAGCCTTCGGCGCGTGACGCACACAGGTGCACTCTCTCGTCCCTCACTCTCATAGTCCGATGGGACGGCAATCTGACACGACCAGAGAGAGATCAGCCACAGGGCCAAACTCTTAACGTGGTTTCCGAGGCACGGGGGTATCACACCGCCAACTTCCAAACTCCGGGCTGTTACTAAGAAATTCCTAATCGAAAAACCCAATAAAACTACCCGACCCGGGAATTGAACCCAGGACCCTACGCACAGCAGTCGCACTTGCGACCACGAGACCAACGGGGTAGGCAAACCAGTTACGGGGTAGCTCCGTCGCACTATGGGAATGGAACCAAAATCGACGTCAGTTGATATTTGATTTTTGAAAAAGCTACCTTTATGTTTTCTAAAGTTAAAAGCTTCATTGTGACCCGGGACCTAGATTCTCAAGAAGCACATGCCTCTATAACAAATGCCATGTTTTCAGAAAAACATGTGACGCAACTGCAAGGTCTGCCAGTAGCTGAAGTAAACCGGCTACTTGGAGCTGTGGTTGATGTGGAGAACATTTTCATGTCTATGCACAGAGAGGATGACCATGACACTAAGCGGGTGTACTATTATTTATTCAAGGTAAGTAACTAAGTATACTACTTTTATCTCACGAAGCGACGCGCGCTTTACTTGTGGTAACCAAGACACAGACACTCTGTGAATGTGTGTGTGAGCGCAGGAGCTCTCGGTACCGTCTGAGACACGGGCGAAGTCTGAAGTGTGTGTATGTGTGTGTTACGTGCTGATGCTACACGCAGGGCTTGTTAACGTTACCAAATAACAAAATAATAACCGTTACGTAACGTTAAATTTCAATATTATACTTACTAACGTTTCTAAACTTTAACGTTACTTGATAACATTACCAGTAATATTACGTTAATTAACATTAACAAAAATACGATAACTAACGTTAATTTAGCTACGTTGCCGTTCTGTGGGTAAGAATCAGGCAGATTCAGGCAACGTTTTAATCGGCACGGCATCAGAGAGGCGCGAGGCGGGCACCCGCCGCGTCGCATGCCCCAGGCCCCACTACTTACACTTACACTACGATAAAACTAATAGTCACATAAATATCGTTAAATCGATTACCGTTATTTTAATAATAACGTTAACTCTGTCAATACAAGGTAACGTTATGAAAAATTACCGGTATTTAAAGCCCTAGCTACACGTCTTCACGCACACATTCATAGCGTGTTTGTACTAGTAAAACGCGCGTTTTTTTTTTTTTTTTTGTCTTTTAAATTTTAACCCAGCCAATGCTCCTTTTGCCAATACAACACAACCACTGTTACACTTAAGAGAATGCAAACATGACAGAATAAAACCAGAGCCCAATCATATGATTGTTGTTTCGTGCACACTATTATTATGAAGCTTGATGAGTATTATAATCATGATGTCAACCATTTTATCTGCCGCCATAGACCTTAAAACTTAGGTAAAATAATAATGGCGCCTTTATTTCCGGAATGGGTAGGCAGAGGGTTATAAGTACATTTTAGTCTATAAATCCCAAGGTTAGTATAACTAATGAATAAATCAAAATACTCTTCCCCAGATACTCCGCAAATGCATCCTAACTCGGTCCCACCCGCGGATCGAAGGTCCACTCGGCCAACCGCCTTTCGAAAGGCCCTCAATAGCCAAGGCCATCACAAACTTTGTGCTCTTCAAGTTCAACAGTCTCCCGCAGAGGGAATGGCAGACCATGTATGATTTGGCCAAGATGTTTTTACACTGTTTCAACCATTGGAACTTTGAGACGCCAAGTGTGAGGAAATTGGTAAGTTTAAAATTAATGATGGTGTTATAACTTCAATGAAAATTGTTCTTTAATATTTTAATTTGGTAACGCCTGAATGAGGCTACAGGTACAAGAATGTGGGGATTGATTGCCCTATGCTCAGCAGTGGTTGTTGTCTGACTGTGGATGATATATGATGATGAACGCCTTTTATATAAAATTTTAAAAGGTCTATAACTTATGCTTTACTTCAGAATTACTTTATGCAGTTTGATAATTTTATTAGTAACATAAAGTTGGACAAAAATGCGACCAAATTCCAACACAATAAATAGTGCATTAATAATAATTCTATAATTGTTGTATACTTTTGTAATTGTACAGTCGCCAGCACATCAGGGGCCCAAGTCTGGTATTTTTATAAATTTTTTGCTAAAAGTTCGTAATCTGCTAAATTCATAATGGTCGATCATTGGTCGGTCAATGGTCTCGTAATAGAATTGTATTACAATGGCATTTTGAACATTTATTCATGCCAGATTTCATTTATATATATTTTTACATATTATTTATTAGTGTTATAAGCAATCTGAAGAAGTAGGAAGTTTAGTAGGAAGTTTCATTTGTCATTATGTACGAGATTACCAATTCTTTCAATGGAGTGTCAGTGGCTGACCATTGGAAAGTCATATCCAAACTTGTCAATATCAACAATTATGAAATCAATGATAGACCATTCTGACACTATTGTAATAGCAGACTTTAGGCCCAGGTTATACGAAACTGTCAAATTTCTCCAAACTATTTTAAACCTTAAAATGTTGATGGTTAAGTACAAAATCTTATAAGAAAATTTGACAGTTTGTGGTAACTTGATGTGCTGGCGACTGTACTTGAGTAATGTGTTTAAAAGTCTTTAACTAATGTAATTGCCCTTGACCGTTTTATGTTAAAATAAATAAATAAATATTCTAACTGAAGTTAATTGGCTATTTCAAGCTACAAAACTACAATCAGTGCCTCGATCAGTGCAATTTTTCGGTATCGCAATGTTGAAATGTAAACCATGAATATTTAATTTCAGCAAGTGTCGAATCCTGAAGACATATCTGCATACCAAATCAATTATACAAGGTATGTTTATTTACAATATGTTTTCTTATGTTTAGTAAATTTTATAAGTTATCTTATGAATGGTTGACTTTTTGAGTGCAGTTAATTACAAACTTTGTTGTTCGAAATGTACCGATACTCAGCCATTTCGAATGGTAATATGATGCTTTTCAAATGGGTACACCAGTGCGTTAAAACAGCCATCACGAATTGCCATACTTAGATGTACCATGGCGGTCTCGGAGATCGGACCACCGTAAGGTATATTCTTGCTTGCAGCGCTCGGCCGCTATTACAGTAACTCTTACCTACGCTCATCAAACAATAGCATTGCAGCATCAAATTTTTGCTGAGCCCCTTGTTTTTGATAATGAAAAAAAAGGGACCGTAAAAAAACCGTCTGAGGTGGTCAGACATCTGTGATCATTGTAACGGAGCCTGAGAAATTTATTATAAAAAAAATATTATCTCGTGACTGAGAAGGAATTATGAAAATCAGCTCAATAACGAACCTCTGTGTGTTGCTTCGTGTCTCAATATGAAACGTTATAAAAGGTATTAAAAAATTCTAGACACACCGAGGTTCTTTATTGAGACGTTTTTCATCTTTTCTTCTCAGTCACGAGATAATATTTTTTTAAAGGAACGCTAATGTAATCGTTTTTTTATTTATTGGTCGAATACTAAAAGGATCGGTAAACAGATGTGGTCATCGTGTGCACGGGATATTGTTTTAAAGGTGTTTAGATTTTCGTGCCCGCGATAGTATGTCCGGTACACAGTCATCCCCGCTTCTAGGGCTTTCAGTCTCGCTGCGTTTCTGAGTCCCGGGAAAAAAGAACGAGACTTGATGCGGTCTCGAATGTCCCGGGAAAAACGAGACTTTTGAGACTATTTCAAAAGTAGGTTTCATACTTATAGGCTAGGCTTTTAGACAGTCAAAACAAGATATTTCAATCAAGTGCTTGATGATGATGGGGCTCCCTTTTCCGCACTTGAGACTCCCATTTGGTCCGTTGTGCGTAGGGATTCTGGCTAACAGAGCCAGCCTAGCTTCGCCCAAAAGCACAGAAGCTTCCTGGGAGCTTCACAAGCTTCACGGAGCGACCTCACTGTTCCGAGGATTTCTTCACGTTGTGGAGCCACGGTCTCGCATTCTGAGATGACGTGGGCGGCTGATTCCTCGGCGTCAAGGCAGCCCCTGCAAAGTGGGCTGTCTGTGGCGCCTATGTTAAAAAGATGTTTGTTAAGGAGATTATGGCCCGTAATTGTACTTATTATTATTCTAAGGTTATTTCTACTTAATCTTATTCAAGTGCTTAATTAAACATACAGTAACAAACTCAAATTATAAAATCAAAAATTATTTATGAGAGGGGGCCGCGAATCATATTTAGATCAACATAAGACCTGATACTGACCTATAATTTGCAAAAAAAAAAACGTAAGAAAATTTGCATTTCGCCGGCTACCCTGACGCTTTCGCCTTAATTAAAAAATCTAAAATACACCGTGGCATTTTAGTCGTCTTACAAAGACAGCCCACTTCATGTATCCAATGACTAATAAACATTCATGTAAAAAAAAAGTATTTTTTTGAACATTTGAAATTTTTATATTTTTTAATTATGACGCATGACATAGTTTAAAACACCCTGTTACGAGTGCAGTCCGAGCCTTGTGTTACAAGGGCGCCGCGGAATGGAGCGGCGACATCTTTATCAGAGTTCATTCACCCTAACGCAAAAATGTGTTTCTTACTATTGCAACTTAAACTTAATCTAAATCCATTCTGCGACGCCCTTGTATCACAAGGCTCTGACTGCACTCGTAACAGGGTGTTTTAAAGTATGTCATGCGTCATCATTAATAAAAAAATAAATTAAAAAAAATCAAGGTCTGAATTTTTTTTTTTTTTTTACATGAATGATTAGTAGTCATTGGATACATGAAGTGGGCTGTCTTTGTAAGACGACTAAAATGCCACGGTGTATATTCAATCTTACAGATGGCTAGTATTCTGCCACGTCCCGGCGTTCTGCGATTCGCTGCCTCACTACGATACGTCGCTGGTTTTCGGTCGTACGTTGCTACGGGCCGTGTTCAAGTCTGTCTGTCGGCAACTGATGGATAAGTGCCATTCTGAAAGGGACCGTATGCCGCCTGAAAAGAGGGTAAGTCAATATAACAAATATGCCAACATCCATAGATAAAAGATTTAAAAGTTCATCTCGCAACAACACTTTGAAAGACCTAAAAGCAACACTTTTAGTCTATTGCATTCACTATGAAAAGGCTCAGATTCCAATTTATCATTGTAGTTTCCTCAATAAAAAAAAATATATATTTTATGTGTTACTATAGCTGCTACCCGCGGCTACGCGCGGTTAGTGTTTTCTAAAATAAACTAAAGTAACCTTAATCACTCTTTATAAGTTGATATAAGGAGTAACTGAGGCTACTTTTATTTTAGAACTTCAGACTAGGGATTTTCACTGGCAGATAACTGTTGAGCCATCTGCCAGTGAAAGTCCCGTCAAAATCGGTCCAGCCGTTTAGGAGATTAGCCGGAACAAACAGACAGACAAAATTTGAAAAAAAAAGGTTTTTTTTTGTTATAAGTACCGTATATACTTTTATAAATGCATTTAGTAAAAAGCTGTTATTTTGACATTACAAACAGACACTTAAATTGTATTAATTTTTATAGAAGAACATACATTTCTCACTTACGAATAAATGCATAACTATGGTGTACCTACAGCACAGAACAGATAAAAGAGGTTAGAAAGGAAATAGTTCCTGATTTGTATTATAAGGCGTGTCGCCGCTTGTATCCCATTCTCTAACTGCACTACAAGCAAGAGACCAATACGTACGCGCATTACGCACACAAATAAACTACACGCACTTAAATCACGAGTTTGTTATTGGTTGTCACACTAATGCAAACACTGCGTTTGACGTACACTTACAAAAGCAATAAATTTCTCATAATATGTTACGGCGACCAAAAGGTCGATTATTTATATCTATTATATTATATCGATTATAAATTACTGTAATTTTGTCACTTTCAGTTTTGCAATTCTTCGCTTTTTATTTGTATTAAAACGCGTGTCGCTGCTTGTATCCCAGTCTCTAACTGCACTACAGGGGGACGGGTGTGGTCTGTGGGAAATATAGCTTATATTTGTGAAAATTCTCAAATGTCAATAGAACTCTTTCTACTATAGGTGCTAGTCCTGACCCACTTCCCTCGTTTCCTGGCGCTGCTTGAGGAGGAGATATTCAGCGCCAGCTCGCCTATATGGGACCCCGAGTTTAAGCAGATCCCGCCGAACCATCTGCAAGCCATATTTGATAATAAGAACCGTGAGTTTTCTCCTAGTCTTACATTTTATACAGAGTGGAGAGCCAGCCGTTGTAGCAAAAAAAAAATATTAATATTTTTTTATGGAACTGCATTGCAACAGTTTAACACTTGTGCTCAGGTATCCCGTGAAATCAAAATTTTCTTACTATTTATCCAATTTGCTGGTATGTATTTACAGCATTATAATCATTAAAATCGTCAATACAAATGTCTAAGACCAAGTTACCGTATCGGGCCCTATCAGAATACCAGCGCTGCGACACTTATTTTTAAATGTCGCAGCATCATGCTGAGATAGGAGCCTTTTGGCCCCGTACAGGATTTTGTTTTCATTTTACTTTTGTTTTTTAATTTATTTTTTATTAGTGTTACTATGAGTGTGTTTAGTTTAAAATGTGATCTTCCTGTATGGGTCCCAATAAATACTTTTTCTTTCTTTCTATTGAATGACTATTTCATGAAATTATAGAGGTATGAGGAACAGGGTGTAAAGTTTACTCATCCTCTATTGAAAAGAGAGGATCCTCCGACCAGACGGGTGCTGTGTCTGGTGGGCAACTGCCCGACGGTTGATGTCGGGATGTTGTATATATGCTAGTCGCGCGGTAAACTCTGATTGCGCGATGCAGAATTTGTGTGACGTTAAGTCTTTGATGCGTAGTTCGCATGTGGCGTTGAAGATACCGCCATATACAAAAAGAAAAACCCAACATGAAGATATAGTGTGTTATTATGACGACATAATTCAATCAGATAATAAATATACAAGGTGCGATGTGCGTCTCAAGGTTGCACAAAATGGGAGTCAAGCTCAGTTATAGCTCCTTTTTTTTTTGTATCATAAATACAATTTACTTTCACAGCTGGTAGGCGAGGCGAGTTCGAACGTGTGACTGCTTCAGGAGATAGCAAGGATGGCTTCACTACGGTCACACTATCTTCAGGTAAAATACTTTTTAAAGCAAAATATGATGAAAACCAACCATAATAACATCGGCCTAACACTCATATCAATCAATCAAATCTTAAGAGAGCGCTCACCGATCCACTAACGCCAAATATTATCTCGTGACTGAGAATGAATTATAATAAGGAACCGGCTCAATAAGGAACCTCGGTAAGTGTGTCTAGAATTCTCTAATACCTTTTATAAAGTTTCATATTGAGACACGAAGCAACATAATAGAGGAATGTGACCACTTTTCTTTAGATCGAAGGCGGTAAGGCGGTATGACCCGGCAGAGACTGCGCTTACTAGTTTTTTGAATCCATGTGAAACATAAAAAACAGTTATAAAATTCTGGAAAAAATATATTAGTCTGGGGAAAAAGTCTTTTCGCATTATAGTATGTATGAACTTGTAATGAAATCTCTTTGGCTATTATACTATTTGTATCTGGCTGGTTTTGGTAACATTGAAAGTTTAAATTTTAAAGAACATAATTCCAAATTCAAATTAGGAAAATGTGTGATTTTCATTTGTTTTTCGTACTGTCAAGATGAGTGAATATAATGAAGAAATTCGATACATTTTAAAATTTTACTACAAAAAAGGTAAAAAAGCAACGCAAGCCGCGAAAAAAATTTGCGATGTTTATGGACCTACTGCAGTGTCTGTGAGAGTAGCACAAATTTGGTTTAAGCGTTTTCAATCCGGAAATTTTGATGTCAAAGATGCACGTCGCTCTTGTCTATTACGGATAAAATGGATGCCATTTTTGAAAAAGTGGAGTAAGATCGGCATATCAGTAGTTACGACGTAGCTGAAGAACTGGGAATTGACCACAAAACAGTTTTGGCACATTTGAAAAAAACTGGGTACACAAAAAAGCTCGATATTTGGGTACCTCACGAGCTCACTGAAAGAAACCTAATGAACCGTGTACTCATTTGTGATTCTTTATTACGACGTAATGAAACCGAACCATTTTTGAAGAAGCTGATAACTGGTGATGAAAAGTGGATCACGTACGATAAGAACGTGCGAAAAAGGTCGTGATCAAAGGCCGGTCAGGCTTCACAGACTGTGGCGAAACCCGGGTTAACTCGCAACAAGGTGATGCTGTGTGTGTGGTGGGATTGGAAGGGTATTATTCATTATGAGCTGTTACCACCAGGCAGGACCATCGATTGTGAACTCTACTGCGAACAACTGATGAGATTAAAGCAAGAAGTTGAGAGAAAGTGGCCGGAATTAATCAACAGAAGGGGTGTGGTTTTGCATCATGATAATGCTAGACCTCACACATCTTTAGCCACTCAGAAAAAATTAAGAGAGTTTGGCTGGGAGGTGTTAATGCATCCGCCGTATAGTCCTGACCTTTCACCTTCAGATTTCCACCTGTTTCGGTCTCTTCAGAATTCTTTAGGCAGTGTCAGGTTAACATCACGAGAGGACTGCCAAAACCACTTGTCGCGGTATTTTGATCAGAAGTCCCAAAATTTCTATAGCAATGGGATCATGTCCCTACCTACAAGATGACAAAAAGTTATCGAACAAAATGGTACCTATATACTATAGTTAAATGTACATAAACTATATTAAAAAATGTTTTGAATTTTCTTAAAAAATGCGAAGAAACTTTTTCCCCAACCTAATATATCTTACTAGCTTTTGCCGATGATGTCGGGTATCGCGTAAAAAAGTAACCTATGTACTTCTCCATATCCCAGGCTATATCTCTGCCAAATTTCATGACGAGCTACAAAGCAGATTTTTATTTTTTATATAAATGAAACGGTAGTAAGATTGTTTAGCACAATTCGCTGAGTTTGTCTTGATATGATGATTAAAATAATTACTGTCTACATACCTACCAAATGGGCGGGGCAACCACTCGCAAGCCCACTTTAGTCGGCTCGAGCGCCGATGATCATATAGCGCCTTAATGAATAACTTCGTCACCAGGTTCCATAAAAACAGAAGGCGGTAAGCGCGCAAGCGATACACCAAGTGCGGGCGCGGCCAAGCGCAGGCGCATCGCGGACGAACCCGCTGATGACGTCAGCGAACGTACTGTCGCTGATATTGTCGCCACCATCACAGACCCCAACTATATGTGTGGACCTGATGTGAGTATTACACATACGCAATTACATTTTAATCAAGAGAATAATTATCATTTCGGACAATGGAAAATGAATAGTATATAATAAATATATAGTATCGATGCTATTCAGATATCGAGTCAAAACTATCGATACGTCTCGCGTATTAAATCAAATGTTGCGATAATACGCAGTAATAGAATCAAAATTATCTATGCTACTCGGATAATCATAAGTTTCAATACAAATCGGAATTTGAAAAAGTATCGAATTAAAATTTTGTTATCAAATCCAAAGTATTGATAAAAGAAGAATACATTAGTACCTCCTTAATGTATTTTGTCAAATACTCACTGCAGAGAAAAAAAAAAAAAAAAGAATGAGAATATTTAATGTTTTTGTTTTTTCTAATTTATTGTAAGGAATGCTAGAATAGTTTTAAATGTATTTGTTTTTATTTGATTTGATTTATTTTATATGATTTTAAATGTTTGGCGATGGGTGTTATTTACCTGAAATAAATGAATTTATTTATTTATATTTTAACCTCTAAGTGAAAAAGTGTCAACAAAAATTATGTTATGTACAAAAAAAGGAGTTACGTCTGCGAACAAACTGCTTTGAAACAATTGTTTCTGTGAATAAACGCTTTTTTTTTTTTTCATACTCCGATATCGTACCAAGATATTATACTCAAGTATTTATCAAAATTATCGATACTGCTCAGATACCGTTTTTTTTCTAACTGAAGAGTTTGCTGTAACTAACACAACTAACTGACACCACAATTTTTTTGTCTGTTAATTATTATATGAGTAAAAGATAGCAATATTTTTACCAACTTCCTAAAAAAAAGGAAGAGGTTATGCATTCGACTAGTTTTTTATTTAACTCTGTGTGTGTTTTTAACAGGATTCGTTCAAGATTTGCATAATTTGTGAGCAATAAATGTTTTATATTCTAGGCTTTATTTCAAATGCAAGCGCCCCGCGATGAGGCAGCCAAATTGGAAGAACAACGCAAGCTCATAGAATTTCACGTGATCGGGAACTCACTCACCGGACCCGTGAACAAACAGACAATGCTCTGGCTAATAGGTAAGAAATCATTACTTTTTTTGGGAAAAAAAAAATTAATTAAATATTTAATTTTATTTATTTTTATTTTCAGCGAGTGCAGCCTCAATGTTATAGGACACATTTAAGTTTGTTTTTGTTTTTTATTACTGCTTTGTTTTAGGTCTTCACAACGTATTCTCTCATCAGTTACCTGAGATGACTAAGGAGTATATTTCGCAATTAGTTTTCGATCCGTAAGTAAATTTTTTACTAAAAACTAATATTTTAATTTTGTCTGATATAAATACAGGTTGTATCAGAAAGGTGTGGTCAAAGGATGATGCTCATTTTGGTACCCTCCCTCAATAGACATAATGTAATACATCGTTGGATCGGGGCGCCTAATTCCAAATCCTCGTCTGTTCAAAGTTTTACTGTACCAAACATGTCAGTTTTAACAATACCCAAATATGTTTTTTTTTTTTTTCAGATATTTCATAATAATTCACTAAATTACGCCTTTATTTTAATAATAAGTAGCAAAAGTCGTAAAAGATTGTGAATAAGATAATCGATCACTACTTACGAAAAGTAGGTATCCGAAAAGTTTTTACCTTTTGTGACTTTTCTAGTACTCTAACCTCAATTCGTCTAAAGAATCTTTGAATCCCTATACGAAACTGCATCGATTGGCATCATAAAAATAAACTGTAAGATGTAACGTTTTTCTAGCTACCATTTTCCAGAATTTGTGAATGCAGTCAGCAATTACTCAATAAGTTAATGACAGTCTCCTAAGAACGTTTTTATTTAGCTACAACGGTTTAGTTAGCTTCCCTTACTGCCTCGTCTCAACTTCCACCCTGTATTACTCCGATCGGATAAGGAATCAAGACAATGGCCGTTGCAATTCTTGTACTAAATCTTAGTACCTTTCTAATGGTATTTCATGCATTTCTATTGGAGCGGGTACCAGCTTCCTTACATTTCGTGGCATCATCCTTTAAGGGTGTGGACTAACAACTTTCTCCGTAGGATCAACCTCGTAATTAGGAAAAAAATGTCAGCTGTCCCATACTAAACGTACTAAAAGTCCTTACTCGACCCAAATGTATGGGACAGCTGATTTTTTATCATGAAAATAAACCATAATAACACAGGACTATCAGCATAATGCCCCAATGGTAACGGCCGCGACTTACGAGTTGTAGGTCGTAGGTTCGAACCCAGACTGGCGCTTTACTTTGTGTAAATTATCTTTTTATCACATCTATTCAAAAAGAGCTAGTCTATTCCTCATTAACAGGGACTAAAATAGCTTTTTAATCCCTAGGGACTAAAAGTGATTTTAATTTGGAATGTGGATATTGTTAGTAAAAGTTCCAATCACCAAAGAGATCAATCACGTAACAGGCTTAATGATAGAGCAACACGAGCGCGACACAAGAAAAAGAGTTTGTGTAAAACAAAAAACGATTTCATAGAGGGTGATCAAAGTAGAGTGTCCACCTCGGGAGCAACACTATTTTAAGCTCGAGTGACGTACTTTGAATCCCTCGCTGCGCTCTGGATTCAAAGATACACTCTCGCCTTCAAAATAGTTCTTTGCTCCCTTGGCAAACAATCTATTATAGCTACATGCCCATTCCAAAGCGTAGTAGGTACCTATGGAGAAGAACGAGCAAGAAACTCCATGGACACTCTTTTAAATTAAATTGTTACAAAAATATTAGTTACATCTATATTATTGAATTTATAACTAAATGTGAGAACGATGTAAAAATAAAAACGTACACGTTAAAAGCGTCCAGAGTAGGTACAACAAAAAGAAACAAAAAAAAAAACTATTCAAAAATAAAATAATTAAAATAAACCGTGGAAGCTAATAGATGACCAGTCCCAACTGACGGCGCCCGTTCACGAACATGACGCATATGTTGACGAGACGAGTATGTTGATTTTGCTGGCAACGCCCCACAATTTATTATATATATAAGATATAAGATTATGCTTCTGATACACCTTGTATAATAGAAAAGTTGCGAGTTTATATTCACGGATCTTGTAGCTGGATAATCATTTGACACCTATTTAATGTTTGTTACGTTTTATTTGCAGAAAACACAAAACACTCGCCCTTATCAAGGAAGGCAGGCCGATCGGAGGAATTTGCTTCAGGACATTTAGTGCACAGGCAAGTAAATTAAAAATGTCTAAAGTATTATCTCTCCATTCTTCATAATATTCTTTCTCTATGGCATTATAAAATGTTGTAGACGGTCGAACCTTTTGATAATACGATGAGTTTCTGCACAATATACTTGATTAAAACCTTAAATTCATTCATTCACTGACAGCCAACGCACAGCCTAAACCGCTGGGTCTGGAAGCATGAAATTTTGCGCAAGAGTTCCTTTTATAATGAAGGTGAGCCATAAGGGAGGATTATTTGAGAATTCAATACTCAATACTTTATTGCATTCAACAATGTATATGCTTGGGTGGTAAACATTAGCTTAAGGGGGAAACTAAGGTAGCTGGTGAAATTAATTTTTTTTATGTTTTTTTTTTTTTCAATTTACAGTTCATTTTCTATGAGCCTCTCTGCTGTAAATGATGTTAATAATACAGTCCTGCCAATAACCCTGAATACAGAATATAAATACAAGACAAATAAACATTTTTAATATAGACTTTGGGGCATCACGGCGTAAGTGAGCGTCATGCCGTTCGCCGTCACTTTTTTATGGGTTTTACTCCCAAGGCTAATATATTTTTTTTTTTTAATCCAGACAAAACCCATATTACATAAATTAAATTTCATAATACTGCAATAGAATAGAATAAAATGTCAATGCAATTAAAATAAACGGATAAATACGTACAAATTATAAAGGTCGCAGAATTAAGAGCGGCCAACCCGTCATACTTTTCATACAAACGCTCGTACGTGATTATGGCGTTGGAATACATCTTTCAATGAAAGTTTTGAACTAATTGATAATATTATGTGCACTGTTTCTATGAAAGCAAAAAAATAAAATTTGGAGAAACAAATTCAGTATAAGCCTCCAAAAATCTGCTTTATGCACAAATTTTACCTGAACTTTGGCCGTTCATAATGTACTCATAAATTGTAAAAATAAAGAAAACGTCTCCATAGAAACATCGCACATGTAATGGTGATTCTAAATAACACACATTTATTTCACAAATTTGTAAGGCTTTCTCAAAAACACGTATATCCTGAACATTCTTCGTTCAATGTTATTGCATTCTCACTTGCCTGTTAGCATTAACATTGCGCTTGATGAAACAACAAGCTTTTCAATCTTGCTCGCGGTGACGATAGACGGACCGGGAAGGGCCCTCTTAAAATAAAATGACAAATGCAATTAAAATTAATGGATAATTGAATGATTGTGCCCAGAAGAATAAATATCAGGAGGTTCTTTAATTAACATGTCATAAATAGTTTAATCAATATTGTCTTTCCAACAGGGCTTCAGCGAGATAGTGTTCTGCGCGGTGACGTCGAACGAGCAAGTGAAAGGCTACGGCACACATCTCATGAACCATCTGAAAGACCACCACATCAGGAACAATATACTGCACTTCCTTACCTTCGCCGATGAGTTCGCTATTGGTAAGAATTAGGTGCAACTTTTTATGGTTCCGTAGTCAATATGGAACCCTTATAGTTTCGCCATTTCCGTCTGTCTGTCTGTCCACGGCTTAGGTCAGAGACTCCACTATGCGAAATTACGCTTTTTTGTACTAAGGTACTAAAAAGCGTAATTTCGCATGGGTATATGGGCCATAACGTCGCCCCATTTTTTTTGTGATTAATATACTTTAACTCACACACTGACATAGGTTATTAAATGTTAATTTTTTAGGGAAATTATCTACTGTTACAATGTTTGTAAATATGTGAGCACTATGTATCTAACG